>CM022490.1:6968554-7007459 GCA_011952105.1 Coreoperca whiteheadi
ACACACCCCCCCCCCCCCCCCCCCCCCCCTCTCTAAAATATTCACGCATAAAAATACACACACACACACACAGAGACACACGCATACTCCCAACGATGCAGTTAGAAATAAACACACACTTGTTTGTGGCTGGGAAATATATCTAAAGATCTATGTTGCGTTCCAATTCAAAGGCGTCCAAACAGCGACTTCCCAGCAGCACATGTAAACAGTTTCTGAGGGATTATGTGCATGTGTGAACATGTTGGGTGTTTTTTGAATGCGTTTGTGTGTTTACATCGTAATCACTGTTTGCATTTGTTTACCCGTCCAAGCCTCTGAAATCTGCCAAGTCTGTTTGCGTAGCATGACTATTTCTGCATCCCGTCTTGCAGAATCCATAACCACTAACGTCTCTGAAATGAGAAGAAAAGACGAACTTTGATTTACTAATTCTTGTGTACAGAAAACATTTTAGGATACAGTTTTGCCACCAGTTTATCTCAGTAGCAGGATCATTAAGTACTCTTTTGTACAGGCGGGAGACATTTTCAATTTCATTTATAGTAATGTGATAAGAATGGAATGCTTATACATGTGGAAGATAAAAATCCAATAAATTAAGACAGTTGAAGGTTAACTACGGAACTGTGAGGCATTAATAAAACATTTTCAGTGGTTGCAAAATGTTCTACACATGTCAAAGCCCTACATTTACATTTTACATTTAGTCATTTAGCAGACACTCTTATCAAAGCGACTTACATATGAGGAAGACGATGGAAGCAATTATAACAACACAAGGTAACAAAATGCATAAGTGCACCAGAAACTAGTCTGTTAAAGCCCAGCACAGTATACAAAGCTAAGGATATTAGCTTTATTTTAGAAAAGAGATAGAAAGGAAGTAGAAGTTAGTGATTGTCAGTTAGGTGTTGACGGAAGGGATGCGTTTTCAGGTGCTTTTTAAAGGTGGCTACAGAATCTGCTGATCTTGTAGGAGCAGGCAGATCGTTCCACCAATGTGGAAACAGATCCAGAGAAGGTACAGAGGAGAGTGATTTTTTTTCATTTTTGACATGGTACCACCGGACGTTGTTCGTTTGCAGAGCGCAGGGACCTGGCAAGAACATAGGTCTGTATCAGCGAGGGAAGATATGATGGTGCAGAACCAGTGGTGGTCTTGTAGGCCAAGAGCATCGCTTTGAACTTGATGTGGGCGACAACAGGGAGCCAGTGTAACCTGATGAAGAGAGGGGTCACGTGGGCTTTCTTCGGTTCATTGAAGACCACTCTTGCTGCCGCGCTCTGGATCATCTGCAGAGGTTTGGTTGTGCAAGCAGGGATTCCAGCCAGTAGAGCGTTGCAGTAGTCCAGTTTGGACAAGATAAGAGCCTGGACTAGGACTTGTGTAGACTGCTCAGATAGGAAAGGTCTGATTTTCGTGATGTTGTAGAGGATGAATCTACAGGACCGGGTGGTGCTGGTGACGTGGCTTTTGAAGTTTATCATGGATCATCCATTACCACCCCCAGATTTCAGGACGTGCTGGACGGCGTAACGGTCGATGAGCCTAGTTGAATGGAGAGGTTGTGGTGAATCTTTGGGTGGGCCGGGTTCACAAGCAGTTCACTCAGATGTCACTCAGGCATGCCGAGATGCGAGCAGAGACAGTTGAATCGTCAAACAGAAGGACGAGTTGTAGAGGAAAAGTCCCGGTTGGCGGACTGCTGTGTGCTTCTGTCTGCAGGTTCAAACTAACGTCAGAAAATGAGCAGAAGACCTATGGATTCTGGCCTTTAATACAGCAGCCCTTTATTCAGGTGTAGGGGCGAGGGAGGGGTGGAGGGTCGGCTCAGGTCAGATTTATTTTTTGATTCCCTTGTTGCTTTTTGTTTTAGTCTTGAACTTAGAGAAGATTTCATTCTGTTTGTTTCCTAACAAACAGTAAAAGAAAATATGAAACTAATATAATATACCTTCATAGGAAAATTGGTTGTTTCAAACAGAAACTTATTGGGATACAGCAAGAACAAATAGAAAAGAGATTATACTAAGAACAGCTGGGGAGTCAGAAAGAGAAACAGGAATAGACAAACAGCACAATAGTAAAACATCATGTATAACAATCAAGAGAAGTATATTTAGAGATAAATGGAGAAAGTACAGTAGTCTCCCTGGTAACACTTTAGATTACAGCCCACAACCTACAGTGCAATTCTTCGCCATTACACAGAGTCATTTTGTAATTTTCTTGTACCAACAGTGTACCAGTCCAGTAAATACCAATACAGACATGTAGGAACAAGGGAACACGATGTGAAGTTCGATTTTAAGGAGTAAACAATTTGGGAACTAAAAAAGACTTTATACTGTAGGTATTTTTTACCTACAGTATAAAGTCTACCTACACTGGTGGGGCACGGATGATAACAAAGTCAGGATAAGCGAACTGCACAGTTCCTAAATAACTACGGGGTACATTTGGGTAGGCCTATTTATGGGGCACAACATTGTACTTACAAAGGGACTTCAGAAGACTGAGGGGTTTACAGGTTTATGTGGATTGACACTGTTGTTACACAGAGTGCAGTTCATTGTTGTTATGGAGTACATGATGCAGAAAAGCTTTTTTTATCATGAGGCTTCTACTGTACATTCAGCTGAACTGAAAGTGTTCTTCTGACAACCCGAGGGGAGTTGTAGAAGATGATTGATTAAAGGGCACAAACACTACAGTGTCATTGGAAAAAAAAGGTATTGTGGGTCATTGTACAATATCAGAATTTAAACATTATACAAAGAGCTTTGGATTACATCATGACTTTCAAACTCAGCACGTCTCTTTAACTAACGTTAAACTAACTTCACAAAAATTCCAACTTGTATCCAAAACTGAGCACACCTAATGCCAAAACCACAGGCAAAATCTATAAAAAAAACATCTCTATAGCGTCCCTTAACAGCTGGAGACAGTTTCAGCTGCCACTCACTTCACCAGCAAACGTCGATGGTGGGCGCTCGTTTGGCCAGGTTCATATTAGAACTAGGACCCAGTAGTTAAAGATACTTACAGTTCTTTTTATGTTCCCAGATTGTTGCCCCCTAATTCCCTAACGTCAAATCTTGTTCCCTTGTACGTACATCTATATACATTGCTACATACTGTATTTGTCCACTGTTAGTACCAATAATGACACTGGAATTTGAAAAGAATTCCACTGACCATAATCTAAAGCATCACTGTTTCCCTTGCTATTTGCCGCTTCTCTGTCATATTTAAAGTTCCTCCAAAGTAAATACATTCCCTCCAGCCTGACAGGTGTTATAATGACTCAGTCTGCACTGCATTTCTCAACGGGAGTATGATACCACACCATGCAGTCTGTTGGGTCTTTCATCCAAGGACATTTACAGTACCAGTCAAAAGTGTGGACACACTTTCTCACTCAAGTAAATGGGAAAGTATGTCCAAACTTTGGACTGGTACTGCATTGAAATGATAATGCGATTAAATTGCAGCTCCTGGGTGGCGAAAAAAGCATATTTGAAAAACGGAAATCTGATTGCAAAAACAAAGTCAGGTGAAAATGTTTTCGGTGATAAGTACAAATGGAGAGGTTCTGTATTGACATAGCTGGCCACCACAGCCTCTCAGAATGACTGCTCTACTGTGCATCTGTATCCCTGCTGTCTGTTGTACAGTATTTCCTGGGTGTATTCGAGTCTAAGTACATGTCTTTGCAGTGTCAGAGTTCAATTCAAGTGTGCCTGACAGTTGGATGGAAACTCTGCCAGTATGCACCTCCGACTGGTGGAGAGGGGAGATTAGTGGGATGCTGTCCCAGGCTGAGAGGCCTTGACCTGCGCGAGGACAACAGCACTGTCCCCTTTCTGCCCTTCACCACAGAGAGAGGAGAGAAAATCACAAAGCTAGAAGGATCACGAGCAAGGCACTGCACATGCTTCCATTGCATCCATTTCCCCATCCCTTATCCCCCCCCCCCCCTTAATCTCTTCCTTCCTCTCTCTTCCCCTGCCCTCCTTTCGCTCTCATTGACTCCCTCTGTCTCTCTCCCGCTTTATTACCGTATCAGAGACCCAGAGTCAGCAAGTTCATCCAGACAGACAGGCAGACATAAGTGTATCAGCTTCTCATCAGGGGCATAAACGCTGTGGTCTGTCCTCTCGTGGCAGCAGGGCTCACGGCCCGCCGAACTCTGGGTGACTGACGCAGCCTTCATATTGTGGCAGTATAATGAAATATTACTAAAGAGAAAACAACACGCCAGAATGGTTGGCATTGCCGGATGTCAGTCAACCGCAGCAGCAAACTGCTTTCCATTTGCCCGAAGGTGATCTTAATAAACAAGGACAAGGAGGAGGACAAAATAATGGAGAAATACTTTCCGTGCGATTATGCTTTTTGTAAAAGTAGTGCCATAAAACACTCGCTAGGGGTAACAGAGACCGGTTTGAGCTTTTATGTGCCTTAGCAGCATTTCTGTAAGTGTGACTTTGTCTGTCACAGCCACATTGTACTACGTTTTAGTTATTTTCGGGAGCTCGTCAGTCTAGTGGACTGCACCTAGTTTTTGCTTACATATCGAGCAAATGATACAGGTGCTTGTTTTGGGAAGAACAATACAAAGTTAATGTTACTGTTAGGTGGGTAAGAAACAAGGAGTTATTTATAGGGGATGCCAGGTATTACCTAGGGATTCCCGGTAAAATCTGCTCCCTTTCCCTTTGGAGTACCTCCTGGAAGATGGGATTTTCAGCCTATTAACATTACCACTCAACTGTCGTCTGACTTTGAAATACCATTATTTGGTGGCACATGACTGGATTTCAGCTGCATTTATTCCAATTGCTTTTCGTGCTAAAATGGGAGCTTATAGTGCAGTTATATGATATGATATTGCTAGCTATGCTAATGCCATGACTCTAGGGACAGTTAGTCCACCACGTTTGTGCAGACTGTACAAAATTTCAGGGGAATCCATCAAGCGGTTGTTGAGATATTTCAGACATTCATGGATTTTTTCAGATACATTCTACTGACTTTGGCGATCCTCTGACTCTGCTTCTATCACCAGCATCTCATCACATATAGGCTGGATTTCCATGAAATGTGGTTCGGACATTCATGTCTACCTCTGTATGAATTGCACTCATTTTGGCGCCATCATCAGGTTTGATTTCTGACCAAATACCTGATAAAATAATGACATTCCCATCAGCCTCAGCTGGACTTTGTGTTAAGTGCTATCTAGCAATTGTTAGCGTGCTAATGTGCGAAATTAAGATGAACAGGGTAAACATTATACTCGCTAAACATCAGCATGTTAGCATTGTCACTCTGAGCATGACGTTAGCATTTAGTTCATGGCACAGCTGTGCCTAAGTACAGCCTCACAGCATGGCTGTAGACTCTCAGTGTTGTGAGAAAAGGTGCGAACGAAGCGAGGTGCAAAATCTCCCAACAAAAACAATGCAGGCAGTTCAACAGGTGGCTTAGTCAGACATGTAGGATAGAGGCTCCAACCCCAAATCCGAAACCATGAAAACAACACATCAGAATGGCTGCATCCAACAGGATCAATCAGCACTAGATGATCATAAACGCCAATAACATAACCACTCAGACGTATTAAAACTGGTAAAGTTAAGAGAATATTCTGAAAAGTATAGGCTCCCATTATTCTGTATGGTTGTCATTGTGGTTTTTTCCTCCGCTATATGCTAGGGTGCTTTCAGGAGGAATTGTTGTTCCTCTGCCACATATGAATATGAATACAGTAATGAATGTAAAAAATTAGAACAAACTATATTTCATATTTAATCATCAGACATTCTGGGTTTAAACCCAAATTTCATTTATGGCATAAAAATCCTGGGAATCCTGGAAAGAGAGTTTTATCTTCCTGGTCCTTCAACCCCAAGGTGAAATTGCAGTTGCTAGTTTGGCATTGCAGATTTGGTTTTCTCTATGTTAATCTCCAATCTCTTTTGTGTCATACAACCAGTTTCAGTCACATGTATTATCCTCTTGTGAAAGGCCTACTGAAGCCACGTCATCAGCATATTCAAAAAGACTGTGCTGAGACTATGGAACTATGAGTTCATTGAGCTACAGAGTACATAAAACTGTACATAACAGACGTCCCTGTGGAGCCTCCCGGTGCTCACAAGGCTATGTTCTAACATACTGTAGAGCCATTGAAACAGGCCCTCTGTTCTAAATTGAACAGACAATGAGGCATCTTTTAACACCCATGTCATGTCTTTCTGTTGTTTTTTCATTTGAAAGCAGAAGTCGAATTTAAGAATAAAACCCTACCAAATGCTATAGGCCCCTGTAGGTGCTGTGTTCAATATTAAACATGGTTAAAACAGCTTCATCAGTGGGACTTATGAACTGCAGCTGGCCAAGACTGCCTCTGACAGATGAAATGCATTGATTAGCATTCCTTTCCATTTGTTTGCGTAAAATGAAGGTAAGTGCTATAGGTCTAAAATCATCCAGTGTGCTGCTGGCAGACTTTTAAAGTACTAGTACAATCAGTGACCTCTTCCATGTGGTGTGTACAAATGCTGAAAAAGCTATGAACCTCATTTTAACCTTTGACATCAGACTGTAGGTCCCCTTTCGAGGCCTTTGGTTTTGTCCATTCAGATACTGTCACATTTAGCACTGCTATCACCTGTATTTAAACGGACTATCTACTAAAAATGTATTACTTTAATTTACAGGAATTGGTGTTGAGCAATGTAGCTGTTTTCCACCGCTGCCCACTGTCGCGTTCAACAGCAAAATTTGATTTTTAATTTAGATTTGCTATAGGATGTTACACTAGCAGACGGTGATTCTTTTATCAATTCGATGTCATCGTCTTTTTGTTGTCACTTTGCCTGACCTTAACCAAATAGTTTGAGTTGCTGTAAATATAACCACACTTTAATCATAGGCATGGCAACACATGGTTGTAGTAACGTGGGAGGTCTAGTCTGGTTTGGTGCTAAATTGGACATAAGAGGATAGAGTGTAGTAGAGTACTACATGTGTTCTTTCAGATGTCACAATGAGGCTGCTGCACTTTGCATCACCAAACTCTGAATGGCCCGTTGCAAGGCCATTACTGAGTGACCCTGCCCACTGTAATACCTTTCTGTCAGCCTATTAAAATGCCCTGTATCAAAAAAAAAAAAAAAAGCTGCACAAAATTTTAAAGACATTGGAGCAAACATTACCAAGATGGACGTTCATTTCCAGGGGCACAGGTAGTGAGTGTCTATGTCAGCCAACATCCTGACATAGACATTGTTTTTTTAGCATTCCAACTATGTCACAGTAGCTCTGCCTTTGGTACTGAATGGAAACTGCAGGAAATACAGAGATAGCAGAAAGATAGTAACAACCGATGAGAAGATCTGTTATCTTGTTTACAAGTAAAGTTTTAAATTAATAGACTTGTCTCTGTGAAGCCTCATTACCCGTTTTAAAATTAATTACTGAACAGAGACAGAACGAAGCGGGAAAGAGATGGACATAAAGAGATAGTGATGCAATGAAAGAGAATAAAGGCAATTAGAGAGAGACAGAAGAAGTAGAGGAAATGGACAGAATAGTTTCTCTTCCTGGACCATATTTTGATTTTATAACATATCAGTCAGAAGCTAAAAGCTTCCAACAAGCGCTGTTAAGTTAGAGAAGGAAAAACAGCAGGGACATTCAACACCTGTTTGTCTAGTACGCATACTGCGAATGCTGACAACAGCTAACACTACCTAGCTAGTTAGCTAGCTAATTAGCTAGATAGTAAGCTAAATGGTTACAATGGCACAATGATTTGTTACAGCAAATGTATCTAACCATTTACCAGACAGGAGAGTAAATATATTTAAGTTCTTACATATAGCACTGAAAGTTGAAGCTAAATAGTCTGAAGATTGTTAACACTGAAAAAGGCTCATGCTATGCAATGTTTAAGCTAGGGGTTTTCTTCTTGGAATGTGATTGGCAGCTCCACTGGACATTGATAGGAAGCTAAAAATGTCTTTCCTGTGTGTCTGAAAACGTTTTCCATTTCCTCCCCACTCTCTACTCCTCCATTTCCCATCCCATCTCCCATCTAGAAGAGCTTGAAACCTAATTAGAAGTCCAGGTGAACATTTTTGTGTTCACAAGACTCTGTTAGCTTCTGTGTGTCTGGCCAGCCAGCCAAAAATTCATTAATTTGGTGACTTCCTGTTCCCGGTTGGCATATTATCCTCTCTCTCTCTCTCTCACACTCACTCACACACACACACACACACACACACACACACAGTAGGCTATTACTGCCAAAAGGACAGGAGGTATGATTATTTCAAGGTAATCTTGCAAGCTTTTCAAAACCTTGCTACTGCATGAAAAACTCAGAACTTTTCACATGATTTGAAAGTCCACATCACTGTTAAACTGCTGAGTTTCCCGGATGTCAGCCTACTTATACTTAAACATATGGGTTTGAACTGTATCATAATTCTTTAAAGTTCACATTATAACACCCATGCACAGGGGACAATTTGTCATACTTGCCGTCCACATTCTGTCAGACTGTCCTCCCCAAAAATAGGTTGCCTGAGCATGCAGCTTTTTAGGATCCATATTTATGTTTACTGTACTGGCCGTAGTAATTATGACTACAGCAAAGGACAAAGTCTGCTTGGGAAGAGGCCAGTTGAGTCAAATATAGGACTTTCACCCAGGAGACTGTTGTTCGTGTCCCATGTAAAACCAAAAGTCAATGCTTCCTTATGCTACGTCATGTGACTTACTTACGTAACGTACTTATTTTAATCCAAACCATGTTTGTTTCCAAGTAGTTTTGGTGCCTTAACCTAAGTCACGACACAGGTGGACTTAACGTACCTAACCACGACGACATAGGTCTGGTACTCTCCTGCAGTCATATGTGATTTTCTTCAACGGTCGTATACGTCGTTTGGCATGCGACATATTCAGTCGTTGAGGTATGCGGACGTGTTGCATTTTGTGCATACATTCAGATGGACTGTTACAATGCTGCCAAATATTTAAATGCCAACTATCTCAACTTCAAAATGATATCCTATGATAACTTATTAATCCATCGGGTCACCCATAACTCATTCACTGCTTGTGTCTCATTACTATGATCACAGCAACTGAACGGTCTAAAGATAATTGACAAACTAGCTCAGCTTTTTTTGGCCAAGTATGTACAAGGAATTTGACTCCGTTTTAAAGTGAAGTTTGAAAAGAGTGTTAAATGAAAAATGCCGTGCCTGTCATGTAAACCTGTTTCTACACGCTGTGACAGCAGATTCTTTGAAATAAATAACCCAAAAGAACAGAGCATTTCCAAGCTGTTGATCACGCTCGTTTATGAATTCAAAAGCCTTGAGGAGTGCAGAATTAATCACTTCGGCTTGGTGACCAGAGAAACGTGCAGCATGAAAGCTGAAAAGGCGAAGAGCGGAGGCAAGGGGAAGCCAGATCATCTGTTCATTCAAGTCGGGCTCACTGTCTATTGCTTCCCATCCCCGGGTGGTCACCTGACCTCCCCAACCGCCGAATCCCATCCCTCAGTTTCCCCGCTTCACGAATTCTGGCATTTTCATTTCTAGTAATTATGTGCATCCTTATGTCCTCACAGGGGTCCTTTCCAAAAGTACTGTGCATATGTGTGTGTGTGTGTGTGTGTGTGTGTGTGTGTTTGGTTGTGGAGTCCTACAAGTTTGTGTGTCTGCGTGTGTGCGTACATAAGTGCTATCTGTTTATCTGTGTGCAAGGGTGCCTTTGTCTGCAGAGAGGATTATTCCCATGTACGTGTGTCCTTAAGCATGTGATGAGACACACTGTGGAATATAATTACATAGACAGAGAGGGCAGATAGAAAGGGGTGGTGATGGGATGAGAAAAAGGAATGAATTACAGTCAATCTGGGGGAGAAAACCGGTAAGAATAACGCATAACAAAAAGAAAAAATACTTTCAAACCTGTGCATAACGTAGAGTATGTGCATGGTTTTACTTCTGGCAAGATATATCATGAGGAAATCCTGTAGAGCCTGTTACATGTTAAAAAATATAGTCATCGAAATGCCAACATGTTTCAACATGTTTTCAACTAATTTTAGTCCAGTTCAAATAGATGGCCGGACATTCAAATTACCAAAACCACACAGACTGTTCTGTGCTGTTATCAGCGGCTCCAACATCAAAGTTCAGCAGTGGAAAAGCCAAAAGGCTTCTTCTATACGACCTTAATTTCACTTTAAAGCGAGACGTTTTAAAAGAAGAATTAAGGCATTGTTCCTCTTAAAGGGGCAGTTCACCCCAAAATCCAAAATGCATATTGCTCCTCCTGCCTCGTCGTGCTATTTATCCATCTATTGTTTTGGTGTGAGCAGGTTCATGTAGGAACTATCGGGTAGAGAAAAAAAGAAACTGCTCACAACAAATCTGGGGATTATCTTGAGCATGACGATTTCTGGAAAGAGAGCACCACAAGCCGAGTGCCATATCGTCCCATTATATTCCAAAAAGTCAGACCTCTCTACTGCCGATAGCTCTGACGCTGAGCTTTGATGTTCTTTTTCCCTGTATGCCTCAAATATTCGGAATATCATCAACTATACTGCACGCAGACTAAACATCAATATTCAATATTTAAAATGCATATATTTAGAGTGAGACTTTGGATTCATTACATCATCAGTCAAAGAAAAACGAGAAGGATAAAATAGAGAAGCAGACCAAATACTGTACACTCTAATGAGTTTTTCATACCAGAACCAACAGCGAGGAGAGTAAGAAAAGACGGAGAAATGAGAGAATGATTGAACGCCATCTATTCTTTTGCCTTGCATTCATCTGCTGATGTGAAATCCATATTCTGGTGAAAATGAGAGGCCAGAAAAGACTGACAGTAAAATGACTGATATTAAAGTTTGCACAGATCTATTACTTTATACGTTTTAATGAGTTAGGGAATGATCGTGTGCTCTGCATGCAACAGAAATGAATATTATTTCGCCCACTGTTCAGTACATTACCTACATATGTGCAAAGTCATTTTAAATCGCAGGAGAACTGCACACCTCAAAGAGAGATGTGCAGGTTTGATATACAGAAGCCTTACTGCTGAAATTTTGCCCAATGTCCTATAACGCTACATTTAGCTTAAAGGCAGCATTAGGCGAATCAACCCGCTAGCGGGGCCTACGGCGAAAATGACGCCCCTGTTGAGCTCCTCTCATTTTACCCACAGCCCCAGAAACTCCACCAGTAGTTCTACACTGGTATACTACCTTGCCCTCTATTAGCTGTATGTCAATTAGATACATTTGTTCAGCAACAAAAATTTTCAAGGTATTTAAACTAGATTTCCACATAGAGACAAGGCCTCTATAGAGAAATCCAGGGTTGTAGGCTGAAGTAATCAACCTGCCAATGCTGCAGTGGCATCGCACCTGTGAACGGCCAGTTTTGCCCACTTTTTGCCGAGAAATATGCCAGGGAGATACTGAACATGTTGCTGAACGTGTAGTAATTGTGTGAACCTTTCATCAAAATGTGGGCCACTTTGAATAGATGGCTAGATGTCCTTTCACCTTGCGTATTATCAAAACTGCACTTACAAAGAAAAAGTTAAAAAAAGAAGTAAAACTTCAAGCCTCTGCTCTGTGAAATCAATTCGCTCTCATTCATCTCCATTCAACCCTTTTCTTTTTGCCGGCAACCGACCAGCCATGGACCGCTTTCGACCCGTGTCTGTGTCGCTGATCTCTCACTAGCCGTGTTCGCTACGCTCTGCTGGTTTCCTAGCCAAAATTCCACTTTTACAACTTCACGTGTTTCAGATTTTTAGTAAATTAGGTATTACATCTGATTAAAATGTAAGAAATTGTGGAATTCAAGTTTGTTGACTTATAATCATAAGCCAGCAAGTAATGTCGGCGAGGGTTAAACACCAGTTTCACATCCAGACTGACCCAGCCCGGGTGGTAATTCAGCCTTGGTTAACGGTGCTGATGGCTAATGTTTTTGACCTAGCTTTGCTCTCATTAATGCCTCTATGTATACAATTAATAATGGTCTGACTTTGGTGGCCTCCAGTGGTTGTATCAGTGACACTGTGTAAAACAGCAATTCATGCCTTTTACCCTTACCAGATCTGACCTGGGAACACAGAATGAAAGCCTCAAAGCAACACACAGATTGTAGTCACCACCAATGCCCAATTTTTCTCATCAGAAATGTAACGTAACAGGTTTACATAATAGTGGCTTTAATTTCGATTTCATTAAAGCTGGGAAAAAAATGAATTGGGTCGACACCAAATCCTGGCCACTGCAAATACGTTGTGCGACATTCAAACTTCAAATCCAATATCAGTGAAGTCCCAGTGCGAACCTTCCAGTGCGATAGAGTTTGGACAATAAACATTCTTGACAATAAAGTAGGCGGGAAAGAGGAGAGAAACAGATGGGGAGCCTGTCGAAACGCAGAAAGACAGAAAAAAAGGAAAGTGACAGTCAAAAAGACGGACAGGGAGTTAAAGAGGAGAACAGCCCACCGCCGCTCAGTGATTTTTCAGTTTCTCTTCAGGTGTATAATTTAGACCATCTGCCACAGCCACAAGCCACATAGGCAAACACCTCAAAGACGTGTGTGTGTGTGTGTGTGTGTGTTTACCTAGCTAATGATGACAGTGGTGGGGTTGTTTTTTTTTTCATTTGCATGTGTGTCTACACATATACCTGTGTGACTCAATATCCTGTGCTAATGATGACTTTGATGTGGCGCAGACACACACACACACTGACACTCCGGCACACAAACCCCCCCCATAAACTCAAAGGCAGCGGCCCCTGACTAGCAAGTGACATTGTGTTTGTTTGGTGAGGGCATTTTAATTTGCGTGTGACTTTTCACACAGGGATAGTCAGCTCTAACAAGCACCGACGATCGGCTCAGCGCAACACATTTCCCCGAACACCAAACATGTTTGGTTTCGCAGGTATTTTTTGTGTTGTGCAGCCCTTTTGTTGAAACGCGCATTCTCGGTGACACATGCAGCAAAAAAAGGGACTTTGAAACTGCAAATACGTGTCAAGAAATACCCTAGCACGTCACCAAATCGGCTGCGATGTGTTTTTTTGAAATACACCTGTTAATGACTGTCTCTGCAATTCCCTTTTGTTATTGGATCTGATGCGCATCTTTTAGGTTGGAGATTGTTTTGAAAGAGTTATCCTTTATACGGAAGGTATGGCTGGGCCCGCAAATGCTTTTCAACAGAACCCTTCACAGTTAAACCCTCTTCCATCTCAGCCAGATTAACAGGACATAGTGTATGCATCTAAATAATGTTTCTCCAGCCCAGTATCCCTAAGAACTATACTATACTTTTAAATTAGACAATTCTCCAGCACACGATTTATCTCGAATGCTGTGGCGGTGCAGGACGTAGGGTGCAGGAAGTATTAGTGTAAGACATTCCGTGGACTTCTCGACCACAGACTTACGCTAACTGTAACTGAGTATTTTACATCCATAGCCCTACCAAACCTAAACCGCACCTTAATTGCTGTTGTGCAGCAGAGGAATAAATGTAGGGATTGGGTTGAATATTTAAGATGGTCTCCTATTAAAACAGTGGAATCACAGATAAACCAAATAGTCACATTGATTATGGGTTTAAATCCTGTGGGTGTTGGAAACGTTATGCTTTCTCGTAACACGAGATGTGACAAAATAAAAATGACTGGTGCCCTGTGGAGTTTTCCTCTAAAGAAACGTTAGGTTATGTTTACATACAGCGTTTCTCACCAAACCGCTTTGTGTGAATCCCTGAGGTCTAACAACTGTCTCAAAGGCATTTCCTTCCTTTCTTTTTGCAAAGCCAATTTTCTTGAGTATTTCAAACTGCGAGCTAGTAAACATGGATACAAACGGTGCACGTGTCTTCTTCTTCACTGCCTTTGTTGGCGCATTGCGATGTTTCTTTGCATGTTACCGCCACCTGTAGATGCGCGAAATCGTGTGGAACGACTGGCAGGAATGTGTATTGCATGTACCTGCACGCTCGTGCGCTCTCGTGGGCTTGCACAAGAACGAACAGAACAGGGACCCACTCATGCAAACATCGCTCCATAGTGCTGTTCTGTGCAGTTGGATTGCAAACGATGAGCGTCTTGTGTGCACTTTACTGGCATCACGGTGTGACAGAGGTGATAGGCTGGGCTCTGGACTTCTTTACTCTCCTGCCTCAGTTACACCTCCTCTGTGCCTGCGGCCGTTAAGAATTTCCTGCTGCATCTTGAAAATTCTGTTCAATTATGTCTCAGTAGCTCATTCATGCTTTTAGGCTTCGGTTATGCCAATATCTGAGTCCCTTAACACACTGATGTATTCCGAAGAGGGTCTTTCAAATACAGTAAGTGTCTGAGGAAGGGACACACTGGCAAAGGAATGGATGCATTACTGAACCTAACAGCTTAAATATTAACACTCTTTGGTTAAAATAAAAGCCACCCTAGTGTGCGTTCACAATGGCACTACTTAAATTCACTCTGCCCACTCCTGTCAAAGCACACACACACGCCGTCACACGCACACATACTATATGTGTCACTCTTGCTCCCCCCCCCCATCTTGCACACACACACACACACACACACACTCAAGCAGTGTTGGTTAAGTAGATAGTGCGGTGTCAGCACTAGTGACATGTTATTAGCTGGAAGAAGAGAGCCTGTTGACATGTGGATATATGTGTGTGTGTGTGTGTGTGTGTGTGTGTGTGTGTGTGTGTGCTTTTCATTTGTTTTGGTTCCATTGTCGCTTGCCATGAGACTGCTGACACTTCATTAGGAATCCACTGCCATGTGTGTGTGTGTGTGTGTGCCCGTGTGTGTGACAACCCCAGTTTTTCTGCAATCACACTACAATGGCAGAGCTACACAGAATCTATCATTAGACATAATTCAAATGGACAGTGGAAGGGCGAGCACAGGTGTCAAAGTTACCTTAAACCCAGAGAGATGGAGAATGAAAGAAGGAGGGAAGAGACAGGGCGACGGGGAGAAAAGAGGCACGAGGACACATCCAAAAAAAGAGTGAGAGAGCGATAATGGATGCCGAGCGATCATTACCACTTCCATAAATGTAAAGTACTGCAGTTAGAGTAGTGAGCCATCACCCATGCTAAAGTTAATGTTAAGTGCGTCAGTCATGCTAATTCAATTGGACTGACAGCCATGACGGAGATGTGGATGCAGAGGACATTATCCATATGATAACTGTCTCAGCTGGCTCCCTATGGGCTTATTAAGGCCCTTTCCCTACAATTAATAGTGATATCGGGTCGATATTCACTGCTGTGCCCCAACATTGCTGGTACACACTTTCAATAAGGTTGTGGGAATCAATGTTACACCTGTCGTTTCCATAGGCAGCCACTGGCAGCCCTAATGTCAGTGCTAAGTGGTTACACTCAGGTATTTATGGTGACAGTCATGTCAGTGGCTGATGTTGAGGCCATTAGCAAAGGGCTTCATGGAATTAAATAGGACAACAGGCAGCTTATTAAGGTCAGTCCAGGCACTTGATGGCGCTATGGTCCGACAGTGTAGTGGGCTCTAGTGGAAGGTATCATTTATCATGAAAATAAAAGGACTAGATAGAAAACATGTAGACATAGTCAATGCGCACGGTTTTTGCCTTACCCAAAAGCCGCAACCTTAAAGGGTCAGTTCACCCCAATCACAAAATATGTATTTTCTCACTCACACTCAGTGGTGTTTAGCTATGGTAACAGTGTTGATTAGGGTAGTTTGGAGAGACCCATCCCTGAGATTTCTGCTGCCAACCCTACTGGAGATGTCTTCCATCCGTGGTGCCCAAAGCACTGAAATATGACATTTGAATAACCATGGAAATTCCGTTGTCATTGGCGTGGTGGCAGAGGTTTTAGAGGTGGAACGCTCGAAACCTGCGCGTTAAAACGTTTGTGCGTGCTTGGATAAAACAGAGCACGAGTTCAGAAAGAGCACTGAAGTTGCACTTGCATTAGCTGTTTGCCATCAGCTGCTTCAAAAATCACTGGGTCATCTACAAGCTGTGTGGCTACCAGCTGACTAATAACGCCCAATCGCATTCACTCTGACTACTACTCTACTGATATGCTATCCCTTTTTTCTGTGTGTGTGTGTGTGTGTGTGTGTGTGTGTGTGTGTGTGTGTATGTGTGTCTGCCATGGTCACACACCAACAGCGCTTGGTTAAAACAATTCAACCTCCTCATTCATTTCAATGAAACTCCACTCCAGGATCAAAAAAAAAAAAAGTTGAAGCTGGGTCCTTTTGTCGCCTCGCAATGCAACGGCAAGGCTTCATGGGAGATGACTTTTTCTTTTATGTGAATGGCCTAATTGTACAGTTCCATGTACCTTGAAATAGTCAAGATTGAGGATGTAATGACTGCCAAGAATGGTTGGCATGAAAACTTTATATAAAGTTTATAAAATCTTGTCTCATAGCAGGCCTGTTGTAAATCAGTGGAGTGTTTTGGCATCAGCTAAGCCTTTCAACGTTATGGATTTATTACTCAAGTAGGACTTCCAAGAGTAGCAGCACAGCTGACTCCACAGTCATATTTCATCGTCTAACCAGTACCTGAAGCAACATGCCCATGCCCTTTGAGTGTTTTTTTTTTTTTTTTAATACAAGGCTATTTTTGGTCTGAATTCCCCCTAAGGAGTCACTCAATCTACTTCAGAGTTTTAGTTATGGGAAGAAATATGCCAGTGAGATGATACATTTACAATACATTTTTGAGATTTTTTGCTTTTTCATGTGAAACCTTGTCCTCTTAAAAATAATATCTAACATAAAAATGCCACTCTTTTGATGGTTTTATTGTGCACATGATGTCCGCTGCTGCCGTACCATTGCAGCAGCCTGAGGACACAGGGCCGCACACATTAGGCCAGGGAACAGGTGTTTAATGGAGTCTGGACAAATACACTAAGACCTCTGCACTCGCACCTATCTATCACACACATAGTCAAACACACACACACACACACACATACACGCAGTAAACACGATGGAGAAGGAGACGGAGACCTGCCGTTGACATCCATCCATCATTTCTCTCAGATACACACCACGGCAAAGGTTGCTTGAGCACACACACACACACACACACACACACACACACACACACACAGGCATGCGCGCACACCTGCTGGTCAGTGTACGTGTTTGTGTGTGCATGTGTCTCACAGAGGGAGGATCGGTAATGAACAACAATATGGTCCATCCCAAATTATCTCTCCCTGTCCACTCCATTAAAATGTCATAGGTCCGAATGTTAATATCTCCCCGCTGCGGTTTAGCAGAGTGACATTTCACGACTGTCCCCTAATTTTCTAACAACTGCATATCTTCTTTTCGTATTCATTTCCTTGAACTGGACTTATTTATCCATAAAGTTCCAGTTTAAACCAAAAAACAACCTGCAAATTGTAGCATTTCTTTTTAACTCTGAGCAGACAAGATAAGTGACACCCAGTTATACTTAGTTCCATTGCTGGGGTTGGAAACACCTCCATGAATATGACAACAAACAGAACCAAATGAAATAGTAGATTGTGCTAGTGACAGAAGCATCTAATAAAAATGTAGAAACTCGCAATTACAAAATTGCACTAAAATACTTAATTGAGCAATAAATGGAGCCTTAATAGCTTCTGCTGTTTCAGACAAGTGCTGCACTGTGTGGAAGCTTACGAGGAGTAACTCCTGCAACAAAATGCGAATGCAAGAAACAATAGAATGTTTTATGAAAACTGGCATTTTTTGTTTTTATCTGTGACTTACTAACCAACATGATTAAAGGCCTTGCCATTTCAACATGAAATCAATTAATTTAAATAAAACTGAAGGGGGTAGTGACCGAAATAATTATAATGCAGATACAAACAGCCGTAAACAGGTTCCTTCTGTAGGGTGGCTGGGCTCAGCCTTAAAGATAGGGTAAGGAGCTCAGACATCAGGAGGGAGATCGGAGTAGAGCCGCTGCTCTGTCGCATTGAAAGGAGCCAGTTGAGGTGGTTCGGAGATCTTATCAGGATGCCTCCTGGGCACCTTCCTTTGGAGGTTTTCCGGACACGTCTGACTGGTGACCCCGGGGTAGACCTGGAACACAATGGCGAGATTAGTTATCTCATCTGGCTTCGGATGCCTCGGGATCCCCCAGGGAGAGTTGGTAAAGCGTTTCTGGGGAGAGGGACGTTTGGACTCCCTTGCTTAGGCTGCTGCCCGCCGCAACCCGGCCCTGGATTAGCGGTTGTTATGTTTAACGGCAGTTTTAGGTTGGACCAAGGCTGGACACGAACGTAGGCGGTAGGATAACCAACAAGATTCATTTAGTCGTATCAGCGAGGTTGAGGGCTGGGAAGTATGGCAGCGGGATAGGCCGGTACGTGGAGGTGGAGAGTCAACTCGAACTGGGACTGAAGGATGCCGGCTGGTAGACGGGAACTCCAAGCGGTAGTTGCAGGAGCCGGGTGAAGCGAACCACGTAGGTGAATGGTGGCAGGAGAATCCACGGAGCGAGACAGGCAGCTGGACGAGGCAGATGGGAGGATATCTGGATGTGGAAACAGAGGCTGTAATTAGTTCCAGCATAAATGCAATAGATAGTTCTTTCGAAAGTTTCTTCAGTAGAAGGAGCACGACGTAAGTACCACTAAGGAGACAGTACGATCTGGCGAAGACTGGAAGGTTGAGCCGGTGTTTAAATACTGCAGGGGGTGGTGATGAACCGAGATGAGCTGCGGGTGTGCAGGTAGGCGGAGCGCAGGTGAGTGATTGCAGGTGTGGAGGAGAGAGAGACTGGTCCGCTCCGTGGAAGGCTCCAGACGAACAACAACAAACAAGACAGACAAGAAACACAAGGCAGGGCAAAACACTGGGAAACATGAGGGAGTTTAGGGAAAATATTCCCAAACCCTGACAGCGGTAGAAAATAGATGCAATCGAAGTGGTCGCTGAATTCGCTTGCGAGGGCAAAGTAAATCTGCGCACTTTGTTTTTGCGTCTAATTCCGCTTCAGTTAACTTTGACCTGCACATGAGCACCGTTGACCAATAGCAAGCGGTTTTGACAGCGTTTACTCTGAGGGAATCAGTTGAGTCAAAAATTGTTCAGGCTATTGTAGCTTATTAGCTGTGTTTGCGCCATCCACTTTTATTTCACTTTCTGTCAGGGTACAAACTGCTCCACATTGGAGGCATGGTGTGCTTACAGGAGTCAATGATACAAATATGTCTTTTGAATAAACTGTGTGAGCTCACTGTGCCAATAATGACCGGGTTAACGAACTTGATGACTGATAGTTAGCAAACAGTTAGCAAACTTGTTAGCTCGAAGAGTTTTCTTCCCTCTTCAATAACTCTTTGAATGAAATGATTTACAATCTCGAGAACAAAATGCCAGGTGGTGTGAACGGCACAATGCAGAATACATAAAAGGAAGCGATTGTGACAGTAGTATGTTCCCAGCTGGCTAGTGTGTTAGTGCGTAGCTAGCAAGGTACAGTAGTTCACCAATTAGCCCCACGAATGTCGCTAAGCTTCTAAATATTTCACAAAGTCGCATGGATGAATTTTGCTTTTGAAGAACCAATTTGTGTTCCTGAAGGAAGATGTAGTCATAGAATGAGAGGATGCGTTTATAAAAAAGGAAGGAGAGGAGTGGCTAGTGTGAGCTCTGAGCTTCAGATTCAGATTGAGGCGCATATTTACAAAAGGCAACACTGAGACTGTATGCAAGAAATGACTAGAGACCGTACATCTGACACAACACTGGAATCCAACCGCTGTGTCACAAATGTAAAGAATTCCAAAGTAACATTTTTTTCTTTTTAATGCTTAGTGTGATGAAAGAATGGAGAAGGGAGTGGCTTATTTATGAGAATAAAGGTCAGAGCCACAAATGGAGGAAGAGCCACTGGTGTAAGATTGACTTCAGGGCTACATAATGGGACAAACGGCGGCTAGAATGATGGCGTTCTCAAAAAGCTACCTCAAAAATAGCCCGATTGCAATGACGGACGAAACGTCTTTCTTAATGTTGGTTTCCACTTCAATGTCACAGCTGACTGCAGTATGTGTGCAATCCCATCTTTGGGCCCTGATAGGCACAGCCCAATCAAACTCACACAGCAGGGGGCCTCATGATGAACCTTGAGAAGCCATTGTTGCTGTGCTGTGCAGTTTTTCTTTCCTCCATACAAATGTAAATTGGAAAACTCTACCATGTCATGACCATGTACTGTATATTCACATGTTGATGTTAAATGAGTTTCAGCCCCAGAGCAGGAGAAATGGTATCCCTGATGCTGTGTTCGCATCATAGCGGAAACACAGCAGTAGGTCAACTATGGTGATGAGTCCCCTGCAAAAGCTGAGGAAGTGTTGGAAAACTCATCATGCTGGACAATTAGAACAGATTCGAATGAAACTGAGAGATGGAATTAGTGGAGTAGGTGGTATTCTTCCTAAATTAATTTACGTATCAGTTACAAGTTTTGAAAAAAAAAAAATAAAACATACCCGAAGACAAAAATTCAATGTGCCTTATTTCTGAGAACAAATAATTCGAAATTAAAGTAATTTAGTTAATTATCAGTGCAATAGTATATTAAGGTCTTGACATCAGTACTCACAAAATCGAGAAATCTATCCAGCCAGCTGCTTCTGAAATCAATAAAATGGCTGTCGCAATAAATCAACATCAGTAAAAATTTCATTAGAAATGGCCTACGGTTATCTGAAGAGATAAAGATCGGCAGCACATTAGCTTGTAATTCTCTGGAGATTGTCTTCTCCATTCAAACAATGACAATGTTAATTAAACTAAACTCATTTGGAGAGAGAACTCTTTCTCTCCCTTTTCTCTGTTTGCATCCGTCGCTCTCTCCTCGATCCCTCTGTTTGAAAAGGAATAAATCGACTTTTAATCCTCTCTCTCCAAAACAAATCAATGGTAAGATTAACTAACTTCTAAACCTTGTACTTTGAGAGGAACTGTGAAACCATTCTCTGGCCAGGTGAGGGTAATATCAAGGTAATGATACATTGTAAATGTGGATGAGCAACATTTTAGCCAATTAGGATAAAAGCAAAGGCTATTTCTTTTTTTTTTTCTGCGGCTAGAGGCACACAGCAGCACGCCAGGAAGTAGCTTTACATGTAGTTATTCTATAAAACTGTGACAACCTTTCAGAACACCGACACCTAAGCAGCTAAACTGGAAAAAAAGCTCTTTACCAAAGTGAGCAGCAAATAAACCATGTCATTTATATAAAAGACCACGCCAGTGTTTATGCAGGTTATTGTTGCATATTAATCAATTCCAAATGATGTATACTTTACATTTTCTTGGTACCACTTTCTGAAGACACCCATTATAAAGGTATAGTAAAATATAAAATATAGTTTGTAGACCATTAATAAAGTCATTAGTTACATCCTACAGTATAAAGGCTTTAAGAAGTGGTGCATCTTGCCTGAATTCTCAAATGCTTTCTGTGCAGTTCTTGATTTTTGGGCATATTTTTCTTGTTCTAGGAACCCACTGGTTTCCGTTGATTTGAAAATTGCTTGAGTTGTGTAATCCATCACGCCGAACATCAAGTCTGCATGATTTTTTTTTTGTTGTTAATGTTACACAATCTGTGCGTGGTAATGCAGTGCAGACTTTACTTTGCAGTTAAACTGCATTAAAACGTAGACCAGACTTAATTCACACTTGTTGGTTTTCACAATGGCTGCTAATTAAAGCTCATACTTTTCAAAATGAATGGAAAATGGCTGCATGGAATGTAGGAATAACAACAATATAAAACTTGACAACATTAATGTAATTTAATCATTTTGTAGTACGGTCATTTAAGGCTTGAAACAGCTATGGTTATTCTTAGCCAAGCTGACCGTCGGTATGGCGATGTTAGCATGACGGTTGGTTGCATGCTTTGGTCCAGACTGAAATATCTCAACATCTATGAGATGATTTGGCACACAATTCTGTAGAGACATTTTGTGGTCTCCAGAGGATGAATCCTAATGACTTTAGTGATCCCCTGACTTTTCCTCTAGCGCCACCACGAGGTTCACATTTGTGGTTTTGAGTGACATGGCCCAACAACTATAGGATGGACTGCCATGAACTTTGGTACAGATATTCATGTCCCCCTCAGGATGATTTGCAATCACTCTGGTCATCCTCTAACTCATTCATCTGGCACCATCATCATCAGTACTTTGATTAATGACCAAATACCAGCAAAATGCATGAGATTCCCATTAGCCTCAGCTGTAGAGCTGTAATCGTCCCTTAAAAGTTTGGCCCGACAAGGAGCGAGCCCGACAGAATTCGGCCCGAGCCCGACAAGTACATTTTGACTGACAGCTTTTGAAAAGTCCAAAGTCCCGTTTACAGCCCGACATTATTGAAACGTGCGCACGCTTTGCCGGTGCAACCAAAAGTAATCGCCAGAGGCCAGCCTCCGTTTCACCTCCTCAGCATCCATTTTCGCGCTACTCGAAACGCATCACCTGACTGCTCATTTACCGTGCAACCTGCAGCACAAGCCTGAGCCCGGCCCGAGCCCGTGTAAAATTATAGAAATTAAGACCAAACCCGACCGATCGGGCAAAGATCTTCAGCTCTACTCAGCTGTACTAGCTGCTAGATACACAATGTTATCATGCTAAAACGCTAAACTAAGTCCACTTTACCTGTTAAAAATCGAAACATTAGCTTTGTCATTATGAGCGGGTTAGGATGCTGACCTTAGCATTTAGCTCAATGCCCCAATGCGCCAAAGCACAGCCTCATAGAGCCACTAGCATGGTTGTAGTCTCTTGTTTTAACATACTGGGTGCAAAGACATATATTCTCCCAAGACTGTTTCCTAATTGTAAAGACAATCAAAACACATTGACATTCAACTGGGCAAGTCAACAACAGGCCACAATGTCATAGGGAACTTAATTAAACCACGTCTTTGTTTGGTAAACAGCTGCTTTGCAATCCTCATTCAGAAGGAATTATGATTCTGTATGTATGCATAGCCACTGTGGATAATAAAAGGACAAAAAGTGCCATGAAAAATATTGCCGTCAAAGATGCTGAGAATATTGTCCATCTTTATAGTCTCTAAATGTGCCCAGTCTGCCGAGACCTTAAAATCCAGCTGATAAATCGCAGCTAAACTTCGAAATTTGGACAGCCAAACAGTCAAGCATTCTCTTCCCCTGCTGAATATACTGTAGCTGTGGACTGACAACAAACTGAGTTGCGGGTGTGCGTGTGTGCAGGGCTTCAGCAGTGTAAGCCAGGTTTTGAGCCTGTCAATGTCTCTATAGCCTCTAATCCATGTGTGGAGTGAAGGGTGACCATCTCTCCCTTGCTTTCTCTCTCTCTCACTCCGTCTCTCTACCTAAGCCTCTTTTCACCCCAATTTAACACCAATCGTCCTTTTCACAATGCTGCCCATAGCCCCACTGTAACCCCTCCACGGCTGCACGCACACCCACACACGTGCTACAACCCCCCCTATCGTCCCATACAATTGTAGTGGCATCACCCTCCTCCGTTGTAATCTTTTTTTTTTCTAACACTGCATCTCAATGTTAATCTCTCTCCATCACCATCAATTTATCTATCTCCCTTTGTGCCACTCTTCCTTGGTTTTCTATTTGTCTTCCAATCAGAGGGGATGATGAAGGACTGACTGGAATAAGAGCTGAGAGGGAAAGAAGACTGTGATTTAGGGATGGAGGCAATTTTGATGCATTTTAAAGTCTTTGTTAGAGGTGGGTCGTTCTCATTAGATGAAGTTAGATTGGAGAAATCCGGTACCCAACGCCTCTCCTGATTTTATCACGCATAAATCTGGTGAGCCTGTTGGGCTCATATACAGTAGCTATCCTATCTTTTCTTCCCTAGTATGGCTCAAAAAACGCTGAATCCCTTAATGCAACACGATGGCATCTTTTTCGCTGGTAAATGTAGATGCTGTTCAGACTCCATGCCCGGACTCAGACACTAGACTTTACAAAGCTCCTCCAGAGGAACACAGACATTGTAGAAGTGTTTTCACGGGTTGAGTAGTAAGTTAAGGGAAAACCAAAGCTCCTCTGTTTGAATTCATTAACGCGCCTCCGAGGTTTAAACCAAAAAGAGTGAATGCTATTTCTTGAATTTATAGAAATTCATATCAGTCTAGAAAATAAAAAATTACGATGAACGGTAATCATGCTTTCCATGATACCAAAAGAAATGCCATGTGAATTGCTGCATTGCTAACGCTCTAACTATTTAATCATGTTAAGTTTCCCTGATAGAGATAATAATGTTGTATTACTACAAAGAGCACTGTCGTTTACTGCCTTATCTTTGATGCTTCTGCAGTCCTTCTTTCATGGTGCATACAGTCCCCACAATCTCCAGCAATACGATAGGGCAAAGGAAGTCAGCAAATCCCGCTCCGCTGCTCGCGAACCTTAATTGCTGTCCACGCACAATAATATTGCTACTCAGACAAGCTGAGCATAGTTTTTATTAGCTCCTCTCTTCGCTCATTTGGATTTTGTTCAGAGAGATTTTGGTGCGTCAATTAAACTAAACCGGTCATTTCCCAAGCGGAAGTGTGGCCCTTGCTCCTCGACAATCAGACATAAAGTCCATCTTCAAAAAAACAAAAAAACTTTAAGATAAAGGCTGCACTTCCCTGAATCACAGGGCTCAGAAAAGAAAGAAGACAAAAGCTCGCTCCGCTCTCTAGCTGTGAAACCCTACCGGTGAAGACTGTGTAAGGAGCTTCACCCTATGAACACATATTCTAGCGCAGAGAATGCTTGCATAGGGAGAGGTGCGTGTCTGTATGTGTGTTTATGGGAGAGTACGGGCCCTCCTGCAGACTACATGAATTGGAAAAGGAGACGAGCTGTTACAGAGAAACCTTCTCTTCTATTTCAAACCCTCGTCTCCGTCCCGTTCGGTTTCGGGGGGGAGGAAGTTGGCAGTTCAGAGAGAGGAGTATTTAAAGAAAGACAGCAGCGGCGCACATAAAATAGATACAGATGTATAGATTAAGTAAGCGAGACAGGAAGAGATACGTCTAAGAAATCTAGATACAGAAAGAGCAAGCGAGATGTAGGAGAACATGTTTTGTATTTCAAAGTTGCCCTCTGTGTGCAGTTGGGAGGAAGCAACTCTTGATGCCTCCTACTCAGTTGTTTGGCCTCAGGCCTCAGTATCCGTGTGAACATCCCTGTGTTCAAACCCAGTGAGATCACTCCCAGTGCTAGAGAGGACTGCAGGGTTTGGCTAGAGACGCCGGGCGCGAACATCTCTGCGAGGGTTACAGTATTTGGGAGACAGTCATGCATCGAGCTGCTGTGGAAGGCCCGGTCTTTACAGGGAACGGGCTCTGGATCGAGCCCAAATTGAACTTTTCACTTGGTTAGTCAGGCTTTGTTGTGGTGTAACATGAAAGTGCACGGACACACAGAGGGGGTTTAGGGCACAGACGCTCAGAGAGAGATGCTTTTGTACTTTAACATACAAATGTGGCTACAATGGAAATCCACCTTTTCATAGCAGCAGGGCTCTGAAATGAACTTGGATGGGAGTTTTCACTCGGTTAGTTACGCTTCCTTCTTGCATATAAAAAAAATGTGTGCACGGACAGAGAAAGGGTTTCAGGCCACAGAAAGCTACAGAGAGGTTTCTGTGGAGACATTGGTATATTGACATACAAATGTAGCCCTTGTAGAGATCATATATTCAAATTTTTGCAGACACAAAGCAAACCCAGGGCTGTATATGGTGATTTCACACGAACGTCGCACCAAATATTAGCAAGAGGGGACTGTTTTTGAGTCGAAATGTGTTCGAATGAGAGTCTGGTGGGGGTGGAAGTTTGCTAAGGGCCTCAGGGAATTCAGGGTAAAACATTCCCTCAGTGCTGTTTAGCCAGTTTTGTATTTGAATTAAAAGTCACAATCAAAGCTATTTCTAAACAATCACATACTATTTAAAGCAATAGTAATTGCTTTTTTTGGCCACTTAGGAGCAACCATAGCGTTTTATTCGGGGTCGTGTTTCTGGTCACCTGACAAATGTAAGTCGAATATTCACGGTTTTTGGTCTCTACCCCAACACCTGAGGGAAATATCTGGTTCTTTGGCTGCTAAACGCTCCACTATGTTCACCAGCTAGTTGCTACTTTGTCTGTCTGCTGTTTGGTGCTGGGCAGGTAGCGTAACGTGGGCTTATGAGAGCCTCTTCACTGAAAACTGCTTCCTGCTGTGACTGGAAAATAGGTTGATGAGAGCGGTGAGCGGGAACCACAGCAGTAACTTTGCGGGCCAGAAACCGAGCTGAAAGACACTAAAAACGCTGCAAAGCGCTGCGGGGCAACTGCAGAGGTGGCTGATGACCCTCTGTTGGTTAGTAACTACAGACCTCTTTCAGTTCTTTGAAAGTTTCTCCATCAAACGCGGATGACTACAATTATTGCTTCATCCATTACTGTGTAAGAGAAATGTATCTAAAATTTCGAATTTGATTTGGACAAAGAGAATCACTCTACACCGTAAGCCTGGAGCAAAGCTCTGTGCTGTCACGGTTTTGAGTTATGTTTAGTTATTTCCTGTTTTATTTTGAAACATTCTCCTCTCCTCGTGTGTCTTGTCGTTTTGCTTCCTGCCCTTTGACTGCTTTGAGTGTTTTCACTTTATCAGATCGTCTTGGTTCCTGTTATTCCCGTGGCTATTTCTGATTACTCCTCTGGTTCTGTTTGTTTCTTGAATGGATGTTTTGGATTTTGCCTGCTCCTTTTTGAACTTGTCTGCCTGTGTTGGACCTCTGCCTGCCTGTAAGCCTCTTTCTGTTTTCATTCAAATATGGAACTACACCTGCTCAGCCCCCGTTGTCTGCACTTGGGTCCTGTTTCCCCGCTTGGCAATACGCAACAAGTGCAGCTTTAGTAGAACTTTTTCACCCCCTTGCTAATCCCAAAAACAGAGTATGATGGATTGGGGATGCATCACACCTCCAAAGGAATACATTAGCTTTTTGGCACATAACATTTCGGATCAAGTTGGCAGTGTGTTCCAAAAGGATTGGCAGCAGTTTCATGTCACCTTGCTCAGAGTGAAACCGCAATACGCTGCTTTGGGAGAAAAAGATGAAAACATATCTATCCATATTGTCCTCTTTTTTTTTTTTTGTTTAGCGTCCACTTTGTATCTTTGCAACAGTCAGGGTACCGAACATTAGCCAAGAGTGCTGAACTAGAGAATGCATGTGCAGGACTGGCTGTAGTGTGTGGATTATATGCATGTTAAATTAAACTGCAGAGACATCTTCACTCAGCAAGATGACATTTCCTCAGGTCAGCTTTTTGCCCCCCATGAGACCTTTTGATTGCTCCGCTCTCAGCCAACCAGCAGGAGACAGGAAGGAAGGAGCTTGGAGACCCCTGGACGGTAATTGGCTCCTCACTGTCTGAGAAATCAAGAAAGAGAGAGAACGAGATGGACACACATAGTGGATAAAGACAACGATAGCTAATTTGCATCTAAAGGTTGCAAGAGATTGAATGAAAAATGTTGTTTTGATGGTCACATATTGGTCGGACATTAGCTTTGTAAGCCCACTAGACAAATACTGTGTGTGTGTGTGTGTGTGTGTGTGTGTGTGTGGCCTCTAATTGGCTACTGTAACTGGGTTTCCCGCAGTGATTCAAGCTGACTGCAGGGACCTTGATACACATCTGCGTGTGCGCACACACACACGCAGAGACAGACTTGGCTACAATTAATGATGACAATAAGGTCAACACAGAGCCAATGCCAGTAAGAGAAAATAAGAGCAAAACAATACGAGATGAAGTAGGAGAAGAAAGAGAGAGAATGTATTGATTTGATATTGTTTCTCCTTGAAACCTTCTCACTGGACAAAAAGAGAAACTAATACTGTGAATCCACCAGTGATTGTGTATTCTGAGTGAAACCCTTTGCAAAAACCAAACTAACTCCTCCTGCGTCCTTTCACAAAGTAAGATAGTGATAAACAAGTGACATTCCCATCAGTCGTAGCTAGGGCGGCCATTTCCAGAATGCCAGAAAGCAGGACACTTTGCGGCATTTAGTGAGGCAAGAATAATTGCATAGGACTCCGGTGTACTCGCAACAAACTCGCGCTCTTTTGTCCATTCCGGATTAAGCGAGGTCTGACGCTTTGGCGCGTTGACGTGATGATATGACGTAGCCTGTAGCCAGCACGTGGAGGCCTGTTTACGTTTTTAACCAATGATATATCAGATGTTTATTTGACACAGCTTTTAGCCAATCATTTGTTTGACCGGAGATCTTATGGCAGTAGACGCTACGCTGCTGTGTCCCAATAGAGACTCTAGAGAGGGTTTTTTTAGGCCGAGGAGGACAAATTAGTGTCCGACTTGAGGCTGCGAAGGACGCCGGACAGGGGGCTTAAAATCCGGACTGTCCGGCCAAAATCCGGACGTATGGCCACCCTAGTCGTGGCAAGTGTTAGCATGCTAGCACGCCGAACTAAGATGGTGAACGTGAGCAAAAATGATACCTGCTAAACATCAGCATGTTAGCAGTGTTGTGAGCCTTTTTGCATGCTGATGTTAGCATTTAGCTGAAAGGTCCACTGTGCCTTAAGCACAGCCTCACAGAGCCGCTAGCATGGCTGCAGACTTATAGTCTCATTTTGTGTTGCCGGTTGGTAGTCTCCAGCATGTAAGTAACGTTACACTTGTGGTGTTCTAGCTCCAAAAGGGCGAAACAAAGAAACCTACCCAAACAGTACTAAATGCCAGGACCAGGAGCAAGGTAAGCAAGCTACGTTAGCTGTACTCCGGGCAGCAGCTACATCGGCCGCTACTGAAGCTAACAATAATAGTAACACTGGCCAAGATGAATGGCCCAACTGTGGATCAAACATGGAAATGGTGTATTGCATAGAAAATTAAATTTTATTAACACATTTATGTGTTAACATCGGTGATATTGTAGTATATTTCATTCACTATAAAAACAAATAAAAATTCGAATCCTTAATGATTTACCTGCTGTTACACACTAAGCTGGGAAAATGATGTACTGACACTAACAGTTTTCCACTTCGAGCACCTGGATAAACAGTTTTGAACTAGACCACACAAGCCTGACCTTTTGTGACATCCTAGGCCTTTATGAGGTCAACAGGATGCAGTCAAAATTGCATTCCTTATAGAGGTTGAGCGCCACTGCAGCAATAATGCAGCAAGTATGCAGTAAAATATTAGACATTCCCAGTGGCTACAATCCTTTAAATAACTCAGTTCTGGCCTAGCTTGTGTACAAACAAAGACACACAGAGCACCCACTGGTTCAGGACATATCCTCAGCTGACCTATTTACCTGATCAAAGCAAAGCCTGCTGACGAAGGAGGATTTAGTGGACCTGAGGATTCTGCGTGTGTGTGTGTGTGTGTGTGTGTATGTGTGTGTGTGTATAGGGTGAGTGGCACGCTCACTAAGCAGTGTTCCTTCTTCAGTTAAAGCTCACACGTGCATATTTCATCTGCACAGAGGAGGGCGGGGGTGTAGGCCTAAGTGTATTTGTACATATGCACGCGTGTATCAACCCTTGTTTATGTGTGTGAGTGCGTGCATGGTTCTGCTTTGTGCGAGTGTGTGTGTACAGGTCTTTACTTGGTATCACGTCCCAAATGAAGTTACATTTGCTCCCAGGCAACAACCTTCCTTAAATGTGTGTGTGCGTGTGTGCGTGTGTGTGCGTG
The DNA here is from genome assembly GCA_011952105.1 of Coreoperca whiteheadi. Classification (NCBI taxonomy): domain Eukaryota; kingdom Metazoa; phylum Chordata; class Actinopteri; order Centrarchiformes; family Sinipercidae; genus Coreoperca; species Coreoperca whiteheadi. The sequence continues at coordinate 6,998,465 of CM022490.1, forward strand.
TGTGTAGTACATTGGCATCAATGAAAAGAGAGGACTTTTGGATGTACAAGGTTGTCATCAGCCCCCTAGCTTTTCATGGGACTGAGTGGATTTTCTGCTCCTCATAAACCAATTAAGAGTGTAAAAGGGAACTCCTCTCTTTCCTTTGGTTCATTTTGTGGTTCTCTTCTCTTCTCTTCTCTTCTCTTCTCTTCTCTTCTCTACCTCTCTTCATTTAGTTTCTTCTTCTTGCTCCTCTTCCTGCCCTTCTTTCCTTCTTTCTTTTAATCCTTTCTTTTCCATCCTATTCTCTTCCTCCACAGACCTTCCCTCTCGTCGCTTCTCTTCTCTGTGTTTTAGATTAGTTTTATCATCTCTGTATTATGTTGTAGCCATAGGGCAGTGTCTGTGTGATAGTAATCTCAGCTGTCCGATTATATCTTGTTGCTCCGTTACTGAACTATGAGATGGTTTATTGATATTTTGTAAGGGAAGATATTTTCTAAAGACGAGTGCGTCTTGATTTTATCCCTGATCTAACTAGGCAACTTGGGGATTAACAGTTCCTTTCAACTAAAAACATGCTTCAGGGCTCTTTGTTCCAAAAAAATTCATACACTTAAACTACAAGTGGTGTATCATTTTCCGAAATATTTGTGGGCCGCATACCAAAAGCTCTCGGGAAGCAGTCAGTTTGGAGACAGAAAAGATGTGAATTTTTTGTTTTGTAGTGCAATCCAGTTAATCCAAATGTCAGACATTTAAATAGACCAGAGTGAATTTGATATTTAATGGTTTAAAGATAGTGTCACACTGCAAAATATTCATACAGTACACTTCCCCTGTAAATATAGTAGAGCACTTCCAAATTCTGCTTTTCATATAGTTTATCGTGTTTTGAAAATGTATGTTCCTCCAAAAAGACCTGATTTGCACATTTTCATGTAAAAAAAAAATGTAATCAAGTTGGTTAAAACCTAATTCATTCAAAAGGATTTGTCTCGGATCTTTCAATCCAATCATCACAGGGATATTGAGACTATACAGTACTGTGCTATGTTCTTAAGGTTCTGCATGTTTGCTTGTTTATTTTGTACACACAGCCATGCCCCCCTTAGGATAAAATTGAAGCAAATACTTGAAAAACTAATGGCATTTCCATTGGCCTCAGGTGTGCTCACAAACACGGCAGTGTTGAGTGCTCATTTGAACATCTTATCATTCTATCGGGCTGAACTAAGATGGTGACCATGGCAAACATTATACCTGCTGAACGTCACTATTTAGCATTTCCATTGTGAGCCTGATCTCCTGAAATCCTTCAAAATTGGGCCATCACTGATATCCAGTTCATGACCACAGGAATATGGAACTGCTCAATTTTAGCACGAACGGTTTGCGGTGTCGATCACAAACCGATGTAAACATTGTGCGAAAGCCCCCAAAGGCGCAGTGCCATCACCTTTTGCCAAAGTATGGCAACGACAGGTTTACCTGAACGGTCAAGGACAGTGGTCTGATTAGCAGCAGTGGGAATCCAACCCACGCCTCCTGAGAGACTATACTATCAGCTGCTGGTAACATAGCTACAGTCTCCTCTACTGCATCAAACACCGAGGACATCTCAGTTGTGGCAATGGTTTCCTATTTGTCTATAAACTCGGCAGTGTGGGTATTGATGGATGAGATGGTTAGCAGAGGATGGTTGCGATCCTTCGACCTTCCGCTTCCGCTGCGCCACTCTGCTCTCCTATTATCGGGTAATTTACCTGCAGTCTGTGATTTCAAAAGAATGTATTTGTTAGTGCCTTGGGAGGATTCGCTAAATCAATAGGTCTTGCAAAAAAAAGCGGTCCACATTGGCAAACTCTCTTCATGCGTAGATCTACTGGGGAGCAATGCGCAAAAGTGGAAGTGTTCTATCTGAAAGCTTACCTTGTCATAATCACTTGGGTGCTTTCATTCTGAAAACGCTGGTGGAGAAGCACAGAGGAAGAGCGCAGTGAAAATCAGCCTCACATTCACAGAATACACAGTTAACCCATTACATAGCAATTTTTGTGGCCAGATATTCCAAGTACCTGAAGACAAAGGCAGCTGCGGTGGGACCCACGCTGAGACCAGTGAGACCGGAGCCTAAAGCCAGCACCTCGGACCACACTTCAGCACTTGCTGAAGAGTCGCTCGCTTGCCATAATGTGTGTATTTGCCGGGCCGTTGCAATTCTCAGTGTTTTGTTTGGTCACGGCATTGAATTGCAGTAGATGTAATGGGGATTGTCTGAGAATGATGAACAATAAAAATGCTTAGGCTACTTGCCAAAGGTGCCAGCAAAAACAATGGGCTACTTTCCTTTATGGTCTGACGGCCTGATAATTTAAGCAGCCGCATGGCCTACTTTTCTGTCTTGGGTTCGTTCAGAAGTTGATTTAGGCAGATCATTCAGGATGCCGTTTACACCTCGTTCAGAACAGCTGCAGTCCTTTTCCAGTTTGAGACCTGTGTATGAGCAGTCATTCGCAAAGACCAATGCAGTTCAGTGAGTAATGTTCAGTCAATCAGATATAATGCAGAAAGGGGTTTATTTTGACACTTTGACACTAGAACGGCACCGTCAGTCATCTGTTACGCCATGGTCGACCAAAACGAGGAAAGGGAAAACTGCGGGCTGGAATTGCAAAGCTATTATTTCTAGTCTCCAAGTACATTTGTAAGGAGTTGCTTATGTTTCCTTTATGCAGAAACATGCATTTAATTATATGCCGAAGAACAGAAGGTCAAAGTTTTTTGCTGCTTTAAACTTCCTGAACATACACTTCACTTACATTTTCATGTGCTGTAAATGTAAATGTGCGTTTTAAGGTACTTAAGATGCACTTGATTGTGTTCTCCCTCCCACCACCTGGAACCAGTGGGTTTGTTCCCAAATGTACTCCCACCCACCTGGTGTGCAGGGAGGAGTAAATGAGGCGCTCCCAAAGTAAAATAGTTTGGGAAAACTAAACTTCTCATATTGTGAACTCAGACCTGCCATCCCCTTAATACCCAACTCTCTGTCTGTCACACACACACACACACACACACACACACACACACACACACTGGGGAAGAGGTGTCAGTCAAGATGGATGTTTAAGTTGGATCAACATCCCATATGGCAATGTGTCCTTTTAAGTGTGTGTGTGTGTGTGTGTGTGTGTGTGTGTGTGTGTGTGTGTGTGTGTGTGTGTGTGGAGAGCTTGTCCCACGGGCGGTGCCATAGAATTTGGCACCGTTCAGCTCTGCTACGTCCAGTCTGCTATTGAGATGGTTAAAATATGTGCGCGCACACCCACACACACACACACACACACACACACACACGCTCGTGCTCAGTCTCAGCCAAACATTTCTTTCTCACTGCTCAACAGCTCTGAAACTTTTTAAATACTGTGGAGAATATTTTGAAGCATGCGGCTCAGAATGGTGATTGAGGATGTTTACTTGCTTGAAAAGCTGCCATCATTATTCAAGAACATCAGGTATAATACCATTTTGATTAAGATGACGGTGCTAACTTTAGCCACGCTGCCTGAGCTGTGTGTACTTGCTTAACGCTTTGCTCATTTGTTCAGCTAAGACTGAGCTATAACTCGCTGGGTGATTATTAGGAATGCAGGAGAAGGCAAATCCACCTTTTTTGTTTGCAGAACAGAGGAGGATACACACCTTCAAGATGTGAATGCAGAAAGTCATATCGAACCTTTGAGAAATATATGAGGATAGAGTCCTTTTCAACTGCTGCCTGTTTATACCTGCAGCTCTGGCGACCTCTCGTAATAACAGCACGTACTTTACCCTCTGATATCTGACATGATCTCAGTTCTGGTCCTATTAGTTCATCTACTACTTAAGGCTTCTCGTGACTTTGACAGCATCTCAGAGTTCAACGTGCCCGAGAGTCGCGGCTTCTTCTCTAATTTCACTGCAGAATCCATCAATCTGCAGAACTGATCCTACATATTCATAAATTACTCAACATGTACTTGCTGATTTGACAGCTTCTGTCTCGCACACTTACGCACACAGTAAATCATCCCTATAGAAGCCGAATGACACATCTTACGTAGGCAGCCATAGCGCAGCCCCTCACATGCTGTACTCACACAGATGGCAGCGCACACTGTTCCTCCCATATACGTACACACACACATACATTCAGTCTAAACCTTGATGACTGGGTCTTTTCCTATCTGATGGGAAGTGCAGTGTCTGCAACTCTTCCTCTGTCCTTCAGAAGCAATGAGAGAAAATCTCTCTGCGCTCCTTTTCCTTCTCCGTCTCGATATATCTCCTCAACTCTTTTACTCCTCACATTGCCACTGGCTTTTTCTCCACTGACATGGACTTTTTGTCTGTTCTTCTTTTTTTCTTGTTTTTTTTTTATTTATTTATTTTTTAAACTTCTGTCTTGCGAAGAACAAGTAACAGAGTACTATTCAAAATGTCACGCTGTTTCTTTAATGCGGGAGTCGGTAGCTTGAGAGGAGACTGTCAAGAGTTTGTCCCCTGATGTCTTGTGCTGCAGCCTAATGGTGTGTACGAAAAGCACACAGTCGTTTCTAAAGTGACGTACAGTGAGTGCAGCAGCAGAGTAAACTTCAAAGGCTAGACGATGTTAAACCAGGGAGGTTAAAGGTCAGAGTCTCGGGACTGGATCGTTTTCCTGAGACCCTAGAATTTACATTTAATGTCTCTCTCCAGCCTCTGACACTCAATAAGAACAAGAGAAAAGTCCCTCAATTTGGAATACGGCTACAAATGCTCCGACGACACGCGATGAAACAGTCGGTTTTGTACGGCCCTCCTCCTCCAAGTATGAACTCTTGCTTTTAAAAGTTATCTTAACTACGTCACAAATGTGTATATGGGACGTTTTATACAAACGTTGATATGATATGTATTTTCTGAATTAAAACGCAAGCCAGTTTTGTCGCCACAAAAACGGCTGTTTTAACCCGAAAATCATCATCTTTTCCTAAGCCTAACCAAGTGGTCAGATTCCAGCCGCAGCGTTTGAAACATAGAGATTCAACGTTTAAAAAAAAACCTAGAGATTCAGTTTATCCGTGGTGCAAAAATGTAGATTCCACACACCCCGAGGTTTGCAGAAACGTAAAATGGCAACATTTTACTGTGGCGATTGAGTTGAGATACACCACCGGTGGAATTATGAGTACCCAGTCAACTGTAGCACAGGAAAGAGCCACGTCTACTCATGTTTATTGAGCTGACCATGTGGTTTTGTTTTTTTTGTTTTTTCTTTTTTTAACAGTGGTTCACCTCCTGCATGGCTGGCGTCACTTGAAAGCCCTCTGTGAGACATGAGATTGACAGGAGAAGGGGTGGTTCAAGTCAGTTCCTGAAAATATGAGTTCCTAACGCGCACACATGCTTTCAGCGCCCACTCGCACAATAACATGTTTTCAGCAACCAAGCTGCACCAAAACATGGGGATTGCAATCCACGCTGTCTCGCATGGACAGAAAGCCAAACATTAAGAGGCTTTTCCAGTGTCTCACCAAGACCACTGGCGTCTGGAAGCACTGCAGCATAAAGCTATGATCTAGGATGATGTGTTTTCCCCTGACAAGCATCACTTTTTGATCCATCTGAAACCACGGTTTAGGGACAACATCTCTAACAAGTTAGGGGAAAGCATTTCTCCATCCAGTTCACTATAATTTAGAGCTCGAGTTAAACTCAGAAAGAATGATGACGATATTGCTAATGATTAATGAAGAGAGCCATTAACACATAAAAGTTTATAGCTCCTTGTGCAAATAACTGCTAGATTATAGCCCAGATGGAGCTGATTAAAATTGTCTTCACAGGGACACATAACATCCAGTCACAGGAGAAAGTGTAATGTTTATAAAAAAAAAAGTATACATTTTTCTAATTTAATTGGAATTGAATGGGAATTTTGTTTCTAGGAATACATGTTGATTTTTGGTCAACTTGTTTCTTTTCAGAGCTCTCCCTCCCTGTCTTGCGCCATATCACTCTCTCCTCCTCCTGCTGGCTCTGTCTTTCCTCCTGCCACTCTTTCTCCATCTTCTCATCTGTCTTCCAGAGAAAACTGCCCGTCATATCTTATTTGCTAATGTGTCTGTTATTTCCTTCCTTCTTTCCTCACTTCTTTCACGTCTTATTCTGTCTGTTAATCAGAAGTGTCTTGGACACCCATTCATGATTCACTCAGCCATTATATTTAATGGTGCCTGAGGGGGTCTGTGATGGGTCTGATCAGGGCCGGATTAACAATTTCCTGTGCCCTGGGCAACAAGACTCAAGGGCCCCCCCCTGCCCCAACGCAACAATCGCAAAGTCGCTACCACCAGGAGCATGAAGGCTACTTCTGTCCTAACATATCAGGCTTCTGCACGGCTCAGTGGAGATGTATGTAAGAGCCTCAGCATTGAGTGCATTCAAGAGACAGAACAGATGCACAAATGTTTAGCACAACGTTTTACAATTCATCTTTCACAGAACTTGGTGGCTACTAGGGTTGTGCCGATGGACAGTGATGGCTGGTCGACATCACGATGGAGAGCAACCATCGTGACGCCGCGCCCCCGTTGCGACACACTAATCTCTTCTATAGTTAACCTGAAAACTTCAATTGAGAACATAACTAACGCATGTATGCTATTTCAGATACTGTAGTCTACGCCAGAGACGTGACGCGTTAGTCTGTGAAAAAACGTGTCAGGCAGGCTACACAAATATTGATCTTGACATTGTTAGCCTCCTGTCTTTTTTACATGTCTTCAGAATCAAAAATACTTTGTTAATCCCCAAGGGGAAACTCTTTGTAACAGCAGCTCACTATCACGTCAGTGCACACAAGAATGGACTAAGCAAGGCAAAAAGCAATAATATAATACACTCTACATTTAACTTCAAATATTTACCCCTATGCAAAAATCGGAATATAATTAGGAAAGTGAGCATTGTGTTTATAAAGTGATCTAACATAATATTTGACAGTGTTCATGGCCCCTTAGATGTCCTGTGCCAGATGACCAGTTGCCCCAATGGTTAATCCGGCCCTGGGTCTGATCGGTAGCATAAAGGGTGGCGAGATGCACTGAGATGTGTATATTTACTGCCCTTTGCCACTCCCATAACAAGTACCTCTGCTTACCTGAAAAGCACGAGTGCTACTTCTGCAACCAGAGACATGAACACATGCACAACACATACTCCACAACCCACGTTCCTTTTGTCCCCATCCGACCTTGTAGCCAGCAGGGACGGGGCTCCTCGCACAGTGAAACTTCAGCAGTGAAGGTACTTGCTAAAACGAGTCCTTGAACCTGCAACTGTGTTCCATATCGAAACTGCATTTTGTTACAGGTGAAATGATGTTAGCCGTCCATAATCCTGCACAATGCTCACTGATGTGTAAAAGCCCTTTCACATTACTTTGGTCCACATACACAATGCATTCTAGGAATGAAGATGCCCCCCCTTGACCCAGATTAGGGCTGTCTACAAAGTCAGCTCTGTTTTGCGCTTTTTGCCCACAACACAGTTCTGCCGCCAGTGTGTGCGGTGCCGTTTAGCCGATATTTAGTCAATTTTGGTGAGTGCCCTTGGTGTGGTGAGGAAAACCTTGATGTGGCAATACTGTTTGCACGGAGAGTTACAGTAATTAGAGCTGGCTGATACGGCCGAAAAACAAATCTCGATTTTATTTCAAGTTTGTGGATGATTCACGACTGTAATTAATGTTTGGTTTTGGGGGTTGTGTTTTTTTTTCCTGCAAAATGCAGCAAAGCGAAAACGTGATTGAAACACACGATGTGTTAGACCTGCATGTGAAAAACAGATTAGAAAGGATAGTCATTGTTATGGATTCCATGTGTTGGAAATGCCCTGGTCCTAACCGCACTCTAACCTGCAGGAGAACATATGCCAGGATGATTTGGCCCACCAATAGCAATACAGTTTCTTGTGCACTTTCCACCGGTCTCTCACTGATTTACTTTTCTTAGCAGTGAATGCCGCTATTGTGGTCAGTCTTTCCATCAAGAAATCACAGGATATTTGCCTCTATTGTGGAGCAAACATCGCTCTCAGTGCCACTCCAAACAATCTTTTTTTTTTTTCAAAGCTGTACTGGATTTGAAATGTAATGCTAAGGCGAATGACAGCTGTCAGAGTAAAGCATGCACGAACATCAGTTTGTACAGGTGTATATATTAGGAATGAACCGTTCAGGTGTTTTAAATCAATATGATGTTTACATCCTCCCCATCATAGTCAGAATATTTTAGTAGGTGGGATATTCATGGAACATTAATGTGCACTCATGTCCTCCTAAATGAATCTGTAGCACTCTGTGGTCCAAAACAAAGTATTAGTGGTAGTATTTTTGTTTGTTTTTTAAATCAGAACCGCAGCACGTTAAATGGCTTCAAGAACGAGAGCAGACTTGTGGCAGTTGGTTTCTTATCAAGAGTGTCAAATTAAACATATATGCTGACAGGGATCTAGACGCATTCATAATACATTCATATGAATGTGTGCGTGTGTGTTGGCTGGCTGTAAACAGTTGTTTAGCACTTGAATGTCTCCCTTTGATGAATGCATAATGAAATGTTATAAAATAAAAACTATGCTGTAGTGAAGACTGTGAACACACTGCGAGACAGACTGAGAGAAGGACTTGGTGCGGCAGTAGAGAGGGAGGTGAGTGTAATTTCTTGTGATGAGCGTAAACTGGTCGGAGCATCCGCTGGGACTCTTGAGTAATTAGGGCAGCACTTCCTCTTTGCAGCGCAGAAGAGGAGAAACAGGTGCACTCGAGCAAAGTACGGCACACACGTGCAAGCGCACACATACGCAGTCAAAGTGGTTCAGTTTCTGAACTGAACTTCTGAAAACCAACAAAACCTTTGCAATAGGGAGAAAGAACAGAAATCATGAAATAAAGACATTGCAAATGAGTTTTTTACCCCCCCCCCCC
>CM022490.1:7016330-7033622 GCA_011952105.1 Coreoperca whiteheadi
CCGCCCGCCCGCCCGCTCAGCATCGTCGCCATGTTGGTTCTGGCTGCCTTTGGATTTCTGTTTACCTCGCCTGCCTGCTACATTTCAACTACCAGTAAGCCATTGAAAGGTCTCAATTATAGTCATCTGCCTGCCTCCTCTGTCTGCGCGTGGGTCCTTCCCCTAACACGGCACTTGGTCTGTCAGTACATTTGTTAGTTAGCACATTTAGAACCAAGAACACTGATATTTATCTCCTATACATATAAAAAAAAATAGCCCCAACCGTAGGCCGATATGACCAGTGGTTGGTGCTGTCTGTCTCACTGTCTCCTTCTGGAGATGCTTCACCCTCTAGCTTGTAACTGTCATCCGCGTCATTTTTGTGAGACTCTTTTTGTTTTTTTTCAGTTTAATAATGTGCCTGTGTGTGTGCTTCATAGCTGTGTGCACCTGCTGAGCTACAGTTTACCAGTGTTTTAACAATACACATCTATTTCATAACCCCCCCACAAACCTCATGGGTTACAGTACGACGGCAATGGAAGGGACATTTAGTCCTGGACTTGCTGCTTCTGTTGCCTGGAGGCACTGCTTTAAAGGCTAAACTTAGGTAACCAGTAAACACCACATATTGCATGTAAAACTGTAACATGACTGGCTGCAGCCTTGCTCTGCCCGACGTGCAGTGACCTGTATCAGTTGATTTCAGGTGGGTACACGCCGTATACCTGCGCATACGTACCACCACACCTTAATTCAATTCAATTTTATTTATATAGCCCAATATCGACACCCTCTGTCCTTAGACCCTCGATTCGATTAAGGAAAAACTACCAAAAAACCCTTTTAACAAGGGGAAAAAAATGATAGAAACCTCAGGAAGAGCAACAGAGGAGGGATCCCTCTCCCAGGACGGACAGACATGCAATAGATGTTGTAAGTACAGAATAGATTCATAGCATCAAAACTATAACATATACAGTTATGATGGCAATGGCAAAATTGTTGTGTGTGTCTATATATATATATATATGTAATTATGCTCAAGTGTGGAATGCAAAACATAAGGGAAGATGACGGGTCCAGACGGACTGCCGAGCAGCTCCAGGTGGAGCCCAACGAGCAGGACCCGAGCCACTCGTCCCCTGCACCATAGACACAGCAGCACAGCCCCAGCAGGTCGTCATAGTAACAGATCCAGATACATCTCCGGACGCTGAAATACCTGCTGAAAGTGACACTAAGAAAGAAGAGACGGACGACAAAGCACAAAACTCCGGGAGAGGGAAGAAGTCAAGTTAGTGACATGCATTTATGGGATGAGAATGCATACGGATGGAGAGGAGGACAGAGGTGAAGAGAGAGAGGTGCATCATGGGAAGTCCCCCGACAGTCTAGGCCTATAGCAGCATAGGTAAGGGATGGTTCAGGACTCTCCTGAGCCAGCCCTAACTATAAGCTTTATCAAAGAGGAAATTCTTTAGCCTACTCTTAAATGTGGAGATGGTGTCTGCCTCCCGAACCCGAACTGGGATCTGGTTCCACAGGAGAGGAGCTTGATAGCTCCCGGATACAGGCGGCCGAAATGAGTTTCCTCCGCAGGGGGGCTGGGCGCTCCCTTAGAGACAGGGTGAGGAGCTCAGAGTAGAGCCGCTGCTCCTCCACATCGAGAGGAGTCAGCTGAGGTGGCTCGGGCGTCTGTCCCGGATGCCTCCTGGACGCCTCCCTGGGGAGGTGTTCCTGGCATGTCCAACCGGGAGGAGGCCCCCGGGAAGACCTAGGACACGCTGGAGGGACTATGTCTCTCGGCTGGCCTGGGAAAGCCTCAGTAATTCCCTGGAAGAGCTGGAGGGAGTGTCTGGGGAGAGGGAAGTCTGGGTGTCTCTGCTCAGACTGCTGCCCCCGCGACCCGGCCCCGGATAAGCGGTAGAAAATGGATGGATGGAGGAGCTTGATAGCTCCATCCAAAGGCTCTGGCTCCCATTCTACTTTTGGAGACTATAGGAACCACAAGTAACCCTGCATTCTGAGAATGAATGTATTGTCCAGGTCTCTCTCGTCACTACAGACCATGAGCACCTTAGCATATGATCATTACAAAAAGGCTTCACATGAGTGCTTTCGGATCTGCTTTGCTCATGTTTAGGCTTTCAAAATGTCTTGGCTGAGGTACGGGAAACCGATGTTGCTGGGAGATGGGATGTGGACAGCAGTCTTTGGTGCCCACCATCCACCCAGGCCTCCTTCCCGAGGAGGTTTGTCTCCCCTTTTCCTAATCTGGCTCATCCGTTTGGCCGCACTGCTTCTGTGCACTGCGTTCCTTCCTCCGTTCAGCTTTGGCATTCTCCGTTCCTCTCGCTTCTCCCACTTGGCCCTCCCGCTGAAACGGGTCATAAAGCAACCTGCTGAATCGCTTTATGGCACCGGCGTCGCTTTCTACACGCGCGCGCGCACCGCCGGCTTTCCCTGCACAGCTGGAGCTGTAACGTTTCCAGTTTGCGTCAGTAGCAGATGGTGGTGGAAGTGGAAGGCCGGAGGAAACCTCACTCCGCCATTTTTATCTGGACAGGAAGCGACGCGGCGTGTGGATTACACCAGGAGGCATTTGGTTTTAATGGGGAAATATGATCTTCATTTTCAGAAACACTAACTTTGCCTCTGGTGCGAGAGAGCTCATCGGTCATCTCCCCCCTCATCTCCGTTACTAATGCAATTATAAAACATTTAATTTGACATCGCTTTATTTAAGTTTGTAATGCTACGAACTACACTTTTTTTTTTTTTTTTTTTTTTTTCCCCCCTTTCTCTTTCCCCTCCAGTATTTTCCCCCTTTATTACCGTTTTGTTTCCCCTATCATTAGTCATGAGAGGTAACTCGATAAGGGAGGAAGAAAATCACCTACTTTCTTATCTCTCCTAATGTGACTCTCTTTTGCTCATCCACATGTGCTTCCTTTGTTTCCCCTCTCAATCTTCCTTCTATCCTTCCCTCTATCTATTCATTCATTCATTCAGTCACATACATACATACATACACAAACACCTCTAACTCTTCAGGAGTTATTATGGTTATTAGGAAGGCCAATGTGTTCAGCTTCCCAGGGAAATGGGACTCATTACTTTTCATTAAGCACTTCTTGTCAAAACGACTCCCTCATCCTTTACATTTCCCGTTCTTTCTTTCTCATCTTCGGCTTCACATTTCATTTGTCTTCTCACTTATGAGCCTTCAATCTTGTGTTTGTCTTTCTGTTTTATGAGCTGATGTACAAAACCAGGCAACCCCTTTTTTATTTTTTTTTTTTTTTTAAACCACACTTCAGAACAGACTGGTGCTCTGAGGCTTATTGCCATGAATCAACTATAACGCAGTCGGGAATGGTACTGTAACTGTGCTGAGCCTGGCCCCAAGCTTGACCAAAGCAAAGTTTTTGTTGTTGTTTTTTTTTTATTTAGCTTAATGCTTCTCTTTAAGCAAGTGCTATCTGTTCCCACCGGGCACGCTGACCATTTGGGAATAGAAACGTCCAAAGCAGCTCTGCCACCAAAGCGATCTCTTACAGTAAACAAATGTCACCAGTTCAGTTAAATTAATTATTTTCCAGTTCGAGAAACCCATGAGGAATGGAACAGACACAACATGCACACGCAGTGAGTGGATGAGGTGAAGGGTGCTCATTGGCCTCCGCCACCTGAAGTCACTAAAAACAGCACAAACACGTGTAGCCTGTGGGGTGTTGACCGGTCGGTGGGCCACCAAATTGGCAGAGCCCCCTGGCAGGGAAGTCCTTTTTTATTTATTTATCTAATCTGTTTTTATTTTTAAAAGGGGACACTTAATGGATTGTCTCCGCACCAATTCAATATTCCTCTTAATTCAACCCCATTTCAGCTATGCTGCATTGTCACCAAGTGGCCATGGAGCTGTGTTTGTGCAAATGAGGCAAGGCACCTCAAACAGAGTAAGGCCAGAGTCCCATCAAACGGGTTTAGGTTGAGTGACTGTATAGATGCACTAGATGTCTCTTGTTTAGTTAGCAGGGTCGGTGCTTTAATTGCATTACGTATGGCTAAAAGCTCACTTCCATCAGTAGTCCCTGTTTGGCATACTTACACCTGGCTGCATGCATCATTCCTTGTGAATACAATCTAAACGGGAATGCTTACTGAAATATGACTAATGTTACAAGTGACGTTTATATTTGGCCGCAGAAACGCACTGCAACCGCTTGCTTTTAATAGAGCACCCCCACCTGGAATCTACCTTGAGGCCACACATAGAAACCAGGAGGTATTTGTCGTTCATGTCGAACCATTCATACATACATACATACATACATGATGAGTACAGGTAAGCTACATGTGTCAGCGCTGATGTGGGAAATAATCTCATGAAGGGATAAATCGACTTAAACTGCATCCTTGTTGAAGTCTGCTGTATGGGGGCCCAGTGTTGTCGCTTTGGTAAAAGTGATGGTAAGAATCTGTTGCCTTCGCGTTCTAGCCCAAATATTTGCCCATGTTTGGTTACTTTGGAAGACCTCTTCATTAGTCTACTATTCTGATTTGTAGCCAACGTGGCACACAGTCACAATGAAGAGGTCCCATCTCTTCGTACCAAATTCTTCTCCCACCCTCACTGTGTGCATACAGATGGATCACTATGATGATGTTGTACTGAACTTTGGTTAACCCACTTTTTACTATTTACACCAAACCATTCTTCATGCTACTTTTGTTTGATTTATTTTTTTTTTTATGAGATATGATCCTTTCCGTACATGTACAAGGTGATTTCTGACAGATAAAACTTTTCTTTGACATGGTCTGGCTGCCAGTCACATGGCTGTCCGGCGTCTCTTACTGGACAGTGCCAAAAACGGCATGTCACCTTGCATGGGCCGCTGGTTTTGTTGGGCGACGACACTCGCACACTCCTCGTCGCTACAAATACACAAATTAAGTTAAATAATGTTTTTGCAGCAGCAGTTTTGGTTTTAATAAATGTCCCTCGTTTCTGTCCTTTTGTTCAACAATATGGGTTGTTTGAGAGAATAGTCAGGCGTTTGTGTGTGTTTCCTCGTGTGAGGGTGAATACATTTCAGTATGTTTGGTAGCATTAGACAGAGGGCAGATTGTGGTCAACTCCATTTATTTAGCACTGACGCAAGCGCGTGTGTGTTAATATGAGGTTGAACGTGTTATGTTTGTGTGCATGTTGTCGTGTGTGTGGTGGCAGCATTACAAGCCTTGTATGCTGATAAATGCTGTTGTAACTCCATTGCACTGAATGAAGGCCATAACCCACACATGCATTATCCTATTCATACAGCTCACAAAATAGATTGCTTAGGTGTGTGTGTGTAGTGTAGTGTAGACTCCACTGTTTTGTGCAAGAGTGCAACTCATTTTGAGGAGTCATTTTGGGGAAAATGGCAAACACACTTGGTCTCTCTCACACTTCTTCTTGCTCTCTTTCTCACACACATACAGTATGTCCTCTCGTGTGTGTGTGTGTGTGCGCGCGCTCTATCCAGGCTAAAGCCTATTCTCATAATGTGTTCAGAGAAAAGAAGTAACCATCAAGTCGGCTGTGCGCTGAAATTGAACATCAGCAGAAAACACCTTTTCTCTCTCTGACTCACTCACACGCTTTCTCTCGCTCTCTCTCTTTCATTCGAATGTCATTCTCTCACCTTCTTTCTCTCTTTTTGTTTTTTTCTCTCCCTTTCTTCCACTCTATTCTTTTCCCACTCACCTGGGTGTAAATTGCCCTGCAGTGGTGATAGACGTGTGTGTACACTATGTGCCCTGTTTCTCTGTGTGTGTGTGTCTGACTCCCTTCCTGTGTTTTTTTTTTTTTTTTGTGTGTGTGTGTGTGTGTTTGTACCTGTTTGTGAATGTCGGGATCATTACGTGTGTGTGGGGGGTCAGGTCAAGCTATTATTATGGCAGCATCTGTAGTGGTATTGCAGGGGATTGTGGGAGGCGTGCAGACAGGCTGGGGGCTCTGAAGGGCTTTATGTTTGAGTGACAGGCCTGAACTAAATATGCTGCACCCTGCGCAACCGACAGGTATTAAACATAATACAACACATGTGTTTATGCTTTCAGTAACACTCTTAAACTATACTCATTTCATCTAATGTGTCATCTTTAAGGAGAAGTCACACTTGTAGGTAAAAATTGGGATTTGTACCACCTTTCTTCAAATAACGAGTCAATCAATTAGTTTTTTTTACTGGTGCGTAGTAGGTCTTTCCTGAAATACGTTCTCATAGTGAAGGCAGTTAATTCCCAGGACCATCAATGCTTTTATATTGTTTGGAGTTCCTTACTATGGAATACATGTATAGTTATATGGGGGGTTTTTTAAATAGTTTTTAATACATGGTGATTTATTTCCTGTGTTTTGGTAACCAGCACTGGTTGATTTGAATGGAGGAACTGTAATGTTCATGCTTGGTGTTTACGGATGAATACATTGAACGTTTGACTTTTTTTTTTTTTTTTTTTTTATATTTTTTGCCACAAAACTGAGTCACATGCAGCACTTCAACAAGAAAAAATGAGAGCGGCTCTTTGCTAAGGCCACTTTCAAATAATAATCCCGCCAACACCTTACCCCTAACTCAAAAAGGACCAATACTGTGTCAGTACCGCAGAAAACATCCTGCATGACTACTTGAATGCACAGTAGACTACAAATGCTACTTAAACAAGGGCAACATTGACTTTTAAATGATAGTCAAATGGACTCAAAGAAACAAGACCCTTCAACTTGTCAACATGAGAATATTGAGTCATGGTGGGTTGAGGTGAATTAACTTCATTGCCATTACAAGGAAAAAGTTATTAAGAAACCTTCCTCTGTGAGCGCATAGTGCCGCAGAACAAACAGGACAACACTGAACACAGCATCAGAAAAAAAATTATAATTCAATTGAAAAAGAAATGAATGGAGGGCTAACAACTTTCATTACATGTACAACAAAGGGCAAAAGTGTTACCATTCAAGACTTAGAGGTTTTATGCCTGGAGGAAGAGATTCAGTGGTCAAATGATTCACTTAGCATGCCTCCACTGTTTAAGCTTATCAATACGTTTATTCACAAAATGCGAGAAGAGCTTCCCCAATGCTCCGTATCCTGTCCCACAAGTTTCCCTGTCTGCAGGGTGACATTCAGCACCACGGACAGCGACCCCACAAGTGGCAGTCGGCCCACCATCAAATAACATCAAGGAACGGCTCAGCCTCACCTTACGAGAGGACGCACTTCAAAAGGTTTTGTAGTGGGCAATGCGCACAACACCCCAGCGCTTTGACATTTGTAAATGTTCAGCACATGCCACTCTCATTGCGTAAAACATTTCAGAATTTATATTCGTAGGTCTTGACGCGTTCGGCGTGGCTTGGTAACGTGCTCAGCTGAAATCCATAGACGCAGGTGCTGTGCCTGCACGCTTTAGACGATGAGTATCGGTCGCCCTTTCATTACCATCCGACAGCATAATAAGCATAAAGGTTTGAGGTAGGACGTTCAAATTATTCTAGTCATCCTTCCTGGAACTTACTTGAACAGCATAGCCACTTAAAAAAAAAAAAAAAACCCCTCTACTTATAAGTCGTTGTCTCGTTTGTTCTCAAATCTTAAGGGAAACATTCTACCGGTGGATCGACTTCATTCCACTTGTAACCAGTGTAGTTTCAACAGGCTGAAACATGGCAGAATAAGCTCTCTGCAAGTGAATGAACGTATTTGAAACCATTTTGTATGCTTTAGAATCACTAAAAGTATTACATTTCTTTGGCATATGTATGTCTTGAAAGATCAAACTCACAGAGCAGGTGAAGAACTATTTTATTTTTAGGGTTTTTCTTAGTACTTTTTCACTTCAGATGCATGTTTGGAGAAACCTTGACGACAACATTGTATCAGCCAAAGGGGGGGGGGAGTGTAACCCAGTATGTCGGTTTGTCACTCTGTGTGTATGCGTGTGTTTTTGCCCAAACACACGCTGCACTTTTTCAAACTCTGAAACTTTGCCATTTATCCACGGTTATTTTCAGTCTGCCATTTGGGAGTATCCATATGCAGATAGCGCTGAGGGGAATGATATACAGCATCTGCCCGTGCTAACACCTCGCCCACACATTTAATATGGCTGCAGACACGCGCAGCTGCACTCCCACGTACACACACGCCCACTCACGCACATGCACTCACCTACACAGATTAGCAGACATGCACGAGTAGAAGCAGCGATGAATGAATTACTGGGAGTCTGCTTCGCTTACGACCTGCAGCTACATAGGACCTCGTCGTTCTAACGTGTTTGTGTGTGTCTGACCTGTGTTAAACATTGCCTTAGACAAAAGGCATTAGTCCAGTTGACCAAACTAATGTGATTTTCTATTAATGTGATGCCCTGGTTGCATCCGTTAGCGTGTGTGTGTGTTCCTCTGGGTTAGGTGTTGAATGGACTGCACTCACACCTTCAATTTGTGTCCCCTCATTAATTTACAACCATCAAGTCGGGCTGGTCTATTCGTTACTTAATTTTTATCACACACACTTCCGATACCATTCAAATCGGTTGGTCTCTTTCTCATGCATATGCATACACACACATTCATATATGCTAAAACACACGGGCACACACAGTGCGTTTTTATGACTGTAGTCTTCTGAATATCTGTGTTTGTGTGAGAGAGAGATAGTGACAGAGATTGATTTTGTGTGCAATAAATCTGCTTGTGTGTGCAGCGGTACTACAGTAAATCTCTCCTGCCGCTGTGTGGCATATTGCTAAATCTATAAATGTAACCAATTAAGGGCTTGGTCGTAAATTTGCGCCGCAAACTCATGCAAATGATGTCTTTAAATCTTTGGTGGTGACTTAACGCAACGCAAATTACACCTGACACGTTTTACAGAGTGCTAAAACATCTTTACATTGACTTACAGTGGTAGCCACGGTAGCAATCCACATCCAGCATGGAACGTCTGACTTCTGACCGCACCCTAGAGCAGGGGAGCATAAACTCCCCAGGGGGCTTCATGATATTCTCTTGTAGCCACGTCAGGGTATATACACTAGGTGTACCGCAAAGCTACTAGCTGTATCTGTAACTGTTTGTTTAAAAAAAACTTTGACCAGAAGTGGGTGGGGCTTATACCGAAACGAGTTAGAAATTTAGACTGCTTCAATTTCTGTGATCAATTGCCCTCTACTGCCATTTAAACGCTTCCTTTTTTTTTTATACTCCTCATAAGTTTATATAAGCTGCCAACAACCTATACAAACATAATATACAGTACAATACAAAAAAATTAAACATGATTTGTATTTGAAACTTACCTTTTTTTTTAAAAAAAAAAAAAAAAAAAAAAGAAGTGATAGGGTGGAAATGAATAGTGGTAACAGAATAGGAGGTTTAAACAGTGGGGGAAATACAAGCCGGGATTGTATTTGGCCAAATTGCATGATTTTCCTTTATACTCAACTACAGTTTATAATGGGAAGAGGCCCAGAAAAATCTATGATTTAAAAACAAGTAGGAGAGAGAAAACGCTATGGGGGGGGGGGCATAATAGCTCATTGGGTCATATTGATTTTTAAAGGAGTTTATTTTGTTTTATTTCATGCAATGCGGGAAGATCCAGTTGAAAATTGTCTATGAAAACAAATGACAGCTATTGACAAAAATCTTAAATGCTCTCTTGGTCATTTTGCCTGCAATTTGGAGACGCTCCCCAACATCAGCTCGCGATTTTCCGTTTACTGTCAAGTCGCGTAAGGTGCAGGCTTCACTATAAACTGACACCTGTGCAACATCTGTCACGCTTCATTGTGCACTGCACATGCACATATCCGATGAACCCTGTCGACTGTGGTGTTTTTAGCCTATATGGCTAAAAACACACCGGTTTGGTACTAGGCCCATTTTTCCTAACTCTTGTTCGAAATTACATACCCAAATAAATGGAGTATGTTTTAACAACAACAAAGGCTATATGTATAATCTTGGTCTCAAAAGAAAGCTAAGACCTGGGAGATTACAATAGAAATGTCAGGGATTCAGGTGTCTATACTCTGTCTGATGAAATGCATCTGTAAAGCAGTAGAAAATTGAAATTTCTACCTCTGCCTAAAAACACACACTTGAATCATAAATAAATAAGCCTAAGCTTTGTAGGAATTATTTAAATAATATCTGATAAGTAACTGTGCAAAAGTAGATGCTAAAAAAGTGAAAATGTGTGTTAAACTGCCTAAGCAGGCGGAACCAGCAAATGTGCCATATGACCTGTCTTAGGTACCGGGCAGGAAAACTAATTATATTTCATTGATAGTTCATTATGGTAACTCATTCCATCAAATACAACTGTTTTTGAGCCATTTTGATCTTATAATCTGGCTCAGATTCACGTAGGAAAAGCTCTGTGTAATACTGAATGCATCTGCAGCTGACAGTGGGCTGACAAAAGGAGCCACAGCTCAGCAGCCCATTGGCAGATCTGAATAAATGACACCTCTTTGTGACCGTCAGAGCCAATAGAATCGATTGCCACCACCCACTTTCTGCTTAGAAACACCAATGACCATCCAGAAGGCAGTAAGGCCAAAGACCGTGTATTGTAGGAAGAGCTCTCACTTCACTCTGAACGGAGCGTTTGTGCTTATGTAAACAGCCAGGACTCCCGCGGCTGGATTCAAACGGACACTGAGACACAAGAGTAAACCGTAGCAGCGTCTTTTCGAATCGGAATATAACTTTTGAACTGAAAATCGCAAAGGTAAGACACTTTATGGATGTTTTTCTTTATTACAGTTTGATATGTAGCTCTGAGATTCCTTCGCTGGGCAACGCGGCCGCCATCATTGTTTTCCCCAGCGTCTGCCCTTTCAGATGGTGTGTAGCTTGTGTGGGTTGCGGGAAGTGGTGAAAATAACAGAATGGCGATTGTGAAATGCATATTTATTATGTAATTGCCTAGGGTGTAATTGTGTTTTGTTCCGGCTGTGGACGCTTGGCACAGGCTTTTAGCAGAGTTCCTGCCCTTTGTTTTGGTGTGATGCATGTTAGCATTGGTGCTTCCTAGCCTGCGTACTGTTCATTTATACTGTACAGGACTGTGTCAGCCCCCCTTTAAAGGGGGCTTTCAGACTCAAGAGGCTGGCACATCTTTCTGTCTTGGAAAGTCCTGCTGCTTTGGCTACTAGCAGTTCCTGTTCACATTGCAAAGACAACCGTCACCTGGATGTTTTTTGCCACCGAAGGACACGAGTCACGACTGTGACGATTATTAACCAAGATCTTAGGTTGTAAGGAGCAGCTTTTTCATACTGTAGGCTCTGTGGATGTTTCGCCTCCGTGGACACCCGAGAGCCTGACGCCATTTTGAGTTAGCGGCGTGTGTGACGTGGGTGTGTTTGGATTTGGCTGACTGTAATCCAGAGGGAAGGTGTTCCTGAGGGCCTCAGACCACGAGGGGTGAAAAGAAGGGAGAGAAATGAAAACAGAGGGAGAGGATGGGTGGGGGGAGGAGGAGGAGGGAAGTCCATTTGGGAAAGCGCCTTGTCATTTTTCTTCCTGACCTCTACGTCTCACCAGCTCCTGCTCGTCTTCCATCTACAACTTGTTTTCTGTTCGTTCCGGTCGACCTGCTCCCACCCCAGCAGCGCCGCCGCCGCCGCACACTTCCACTCATCTTCTTTCCTCTCTTCTCAGTTGCTTTCGCCCTCCTCTTCCTCCGGCATTTCTCTAAATCTCCAGTGTCACGTCTCTCCCACTCTGCGATCGCGCTTCCTCTTTTTTTTTTTCTCTCTCTTTCCATTTCAGGCAATAGATAGGGTAACGCAATATATAAAGAAACAGAAAAGGACAAGCATTTGGTTCTAAAATTAAAACGTGGAAAAATGGTGACTTGGTCTGTATTTGGATTCTTTCTTTATTTTTTTCTTTATTTAATTCCTACATGTGCCTTTTTTATTTATCTCTCTCTCTCTCTCTCTCTCTCTGTACAGAATGTAAATTACATATATATATATATATTAAGTAAGCATTTTTCTCGTGCGCTGTTGCCCCCTCCAGCTCGCTCACGTAGACAACACACACTTTCTCAGCTTTATATTCAATGTTTTATCGCCTTGACGGAAAAGAACAATATTACCAAAGAAACAAGATAAAACAATCTCCCTGTCACTCAGTCTCCTCTCTTTCTGTGTCTCATTCTCTCTATCACTCTTTCTCCCTGTCAAGCATTTATTTATTTATTTTTTCTGTACAAATAATGGTTTTATGTCTTTTATATAAAAGTCTTATCGAGGTGTTTTTGATGACCGCTCATGTTTTTCTCCCTAACTTATTTGAGTTTCCAACCCGGTGCTGTTTCCATTAATGTTTCTCCCTGCTGCAGATGCAAGCAGGCTTGTGTTTGGACTGTGTAATGGCCTACATGCTGTGTCTCTGTCGCCGACCTCTCAACATCTTTCGGTCTCCCTTTTTCTCTCCTCACAGTGGATGGATGCATGGACTGGTCGGTGGACCTGAAGGAGTACCATGTTCTGGCCGGGGAACCTGTTCGGGTGAAATGTGCCTTGTTCTACAGCTACATCCGAACCAACTACACCATGGCCACCAACGCCAAGCTGCGCCTCATCTGGTACAAGAACAAAGGAGATGCGGAGGTAAGTTCCCTTGGAATTAAATCTGTGAGGGTCAACTATGAAATCCAGTGAGCAGGACACACTGTGCCATCAGATTAGTTGGTTTTTTTTATCAAATCACCCCATTTCCTCAAAACAGTAAGTGTGCATACAAAAACACTGATGGTGGTGAAAGCTCGAAAAATACCAAGGGCTGAAAGAGGCGCTCTAAACGATGTGGAGAGTAAAAGCCACAGTGGTGCCGGTGGTAATCGGAGCACTGGGGGGCTGTGACCCCCACCCCACCCCCCCCAGACTGGGAGAGTTGCTCTGGGAGAGACTCCAGGTGCAACATCTGAAGTCTGTCCGGAAGAGTGCAGACCTAGGAACAGCTAAGATGCTGCACAGAACCCTCAAACCCCCAGGTGGAGCCCGAGCTTGAGGATGACACTTACCACCCCATGGGGGGGGGGGGGGGTTTCTTTTAATTTATATATTCTCAACCACCTCAGGAGGTGCCTTCCACTTTACACTTAGGCCTTCCAACCCATACTCATCATGGCAGCTGTTCCCGTACACTGTGCCAGCCACTTGGTTATGGCGTTCCATGTACGCCGCTCCTGCCTGCATCTTACGCCCTGCTGTGATGTGCCGAACTGTCTCGGGGGCATCTTTGCACAGGCTGCACCTGGAGTCCTGTCTGGTGCGGTAGAGCCCAGCCTCTACTGCTCTTGTACTGAGTGCCTGTTCCTGTGCTGCCATGATCAGTGCTTCTGCGCTGTCCTGTAGTCCAGCCTTTTCCAGCCACTGGTAGTTCATCATCATCATCATCATCCTTGGGTTTCGGCAGCCTGAGGTATTCACTTAGCCATTCATCACTCGGGGGGGGGATTTTTCCTGATGTACTCCTGGATCTTTGTTTCATTACAGACCGTGATTCTGGCACCTCAGCCTCCCTGGTTCCGCTTAGTGTACAGTCTCAGGGGGCTGGATTTGGGGTGAAACCCTCCGTGCGTCGTGAGGAGCTTCCTTGTCTTTATCATTGGCCTCTGTCTCCTCCTTTCGGCTATTTTACTATATCAGTGGGGTATCAGACGACTGGCAGGGCGTACAGTATGCGTTGATGGCTCAGATCTTCCCTCTGCATGTAACCCCTCTCACGGGGGTTCCTTGTACACTTTTCATTTAGTTTGCATACTAACTGCAAGAACAGTGTACTATAAAGACTGGTATATTGGCCATACTGTAAACAGAAAGTGTGAAATTGGGATCCAGAATAATCTGACCGTCTTAACTTTCTTTGGGCTCGCTTGTGTTTTTGAGTAATAGCCAATACACAGAAACTAGAGGGACTGATAAATCACACTGTGGTCCCATGTGCTATAATAAAACGTTGGCCCCCTTTCCCAGCAGCGTGGATTCTATTGGCATGGTAAAACAGGATTTAGCTGGATTACGTTTAGACCTGATGATACATGCAATATGCATCTCTATATACATTGAAATCTTAGCCCTATGGATAGCGCTTTCAGTAACACATCTTGAGCGCATTTACATATGAATATTATGCCTTGCTGTATTTGATTGTAATTCTATGTTACTACCAGATAGAAAGGGGTTGTTAATGGATGTATCTTTACTTAAAACACTAATAACTAAGTGACAGTCATAATTTCAGTTATTTTTAGTATTGCTCTGACCTTGTCATTGTGTTGTGTCCTTTTACTGTAGGAGCCTATCATCTTCTCAGGTCATAGGCTGAGTAAAGAGGACGACTCGATCTGGTTCAGGTCGGCTGAAATGGAAGACAATGGATTCTACACCTGCGTACTAAGGTAACCTGTGCACACAACCTCACATGGGGCTGTTCATTTTGACCATTAACTGGACGCTGTCACGAATCAGCCCTGAAATGAAATGACTACAAGCGGGTTTGGCGTACAACCTAGATTCTCCAAGGAAGCCCGATTTTTCGGACTATTTCTGGTTCAGCTCGATGCACGGCTGATAACGCTTCGTGAATATCCCATAAATACTGCTCCCCTCCCCAGACGGGAGCCGGGTCAGAGTACACTGAGCAAAACACAGACTTTATTTAGAAGTTTCACTTCCAGCCACAGCACATTTGCTTCATAAGACTAAACAAACACAGCAAGGATTTTTACCAGCGTGCAAGCGAAATATTTTTGGCCCTCCTCCGACATGCAGCAGTGCTTTTGGAGTTGCCGCAGTATTGTGGTTTTCATCTTACTGGGAACAACCCTGGAATAGATTTTTGACTGTGTTGGAGGGTTCTGTCTCTGCCCAGGTGGCCCGTTTACATTGCGTGGGCAAATAGCAGTTTTTGGTGTTTTGGGGGAAAAAAAAAAGGAGTGTGGGCGTCTATTGAAAACTGCTCAGTATCCATTTTGATAAGGGGAAAAAAAAGAAAAGCCCCCTGCCCTCAGTGATCATTATTTCAAAACAAAGATGTGTGGGATTTCAAACGTATTACTGTTTTATCAACAAAATTGAGATATTCACTACGAAAATCTGCGAAAATGTATTTTAGACAGCAGCGGCACATTAGGAGTTTATCTCCGAAAACTCTTTAAACTCTTTGTGTGTGTGTGTGTGTGTGCGTGCGTCCACAATGAACTGAATTAAAATATGCCCTCTTGTGAATCTATAAAAACTAAATACTTTGCCTCCAGTCAGCCAATATCCATAGAGAAGAGTCTACATTCCTGCTTACTATAGAGTAACCGTGTATACTTTCTTTTTTTTTATTACCATGAATAACGTTTAAGGAAAACTCCGGTGTTTTTTAAACCTGGCTAATCTGTGCGTTTATTCTCAGTCAGACTCAAAGTCAACTATTTGGAATGAATAATATTAAGTGTACGTTTATTTGGAAGGCTATAGGGGCTTCTTGGTGTTGCCCATATATACGTTGTGTTGAGTCCACTTTTCCAGAGTCTCTAACAACAAAGGTGACGAGTCCAAAAGGTAGCGAGACCGAAGATCCGCATAGGCACGATTATGTGATTTAGACCTGAGTTGAAACATGCCTGAATTTCCCTTTTAACCGTTATCTTTTTATGGCAAATACTCAGTTCAGACCGCGGTGGAACTCACTGTCAGTGTCTGTTCCACTGCTCATTAGCAGGACTAGGTGTGTTTCGTAACATTAAGACCGCGTTTCCCTCAAACCCTTTTTGTATCTGCTTGTGGAGGATGTTGCCTCTCGAGAAAGGACTATTCGGATCGATTACAAATGCAGACTTTTGATGGAAGAAAACAAAACACTCAGGGTCCACTCTCCAGAGCTTTCAACCACATCTCACAGCCTTCATCAGTGGATGTAGTTTAGTCACTTGTCATGGAGATGGGTCACATGACCGCTGAGCTAAGTATGCAACTTCAGTCACTTGAAAACAGGTGTGTATGTATATATATATATATATATACATGATGAAGGCCTTGAGATGGGGTTGAAAGCCCTGGGAGAAGTGAGTAAATGGACTTAAAGTAAATTTGGATTGGTTTTTTGTTTTGTTTTTTTGTTGTAGTTTTGTGCCACTTGTATCAACGACGTTGTATAATTGCTGAGATCTCTTAACACTGCGACATCTCTAAAAAAGAAGTCTGACAGGGCAGTGAAACACAAGCAGTCAAACAATCACACAAGTCGTTCAAATTACACAACCTCCAGGTTTGGAAGAGAGAACCAAACAGGCAAATTATAAACCCAAACTGTATTTTATTAGCAGCCATCCCGGTTTACAGAATGGCTTCCTGGTTCAACCTTAACCTACAATACTTATGCGCACTCTTCCTGTGCAATGAGGGATTATTAGCAACATTAATGTGTGTGTGCTCACAACGGGTTTTATCCCGAATCTCAGTAATTACGTTGGTGAGTGTGTCATTATAACCAGTTGAAATGATGGCCAAAGCTATGAAATTAAGACCCAAGTTGTAATTAACCAGACTTATTTATTTAACTTAGCCAAAGGGGATTAGAATATTTGAAGGGATTTTACTTCTTTGTTCAATTCAATTTTATTTATATAGCCCAATATCACAATTTGCCTCAAAGGACTTTACAATCTGTACAACAACAAAAAAACAACTTTTTAACAGGGGGGAAAAAAACCCTCTGGAAGAATAACAGTAGGGCTCCCTCTCCCAGGAATGGACAGACATGGAATAGATGTCGTCTGTACAGAAAAGATTACAATAGACAACCAACAAAAATTGTATTGTGTACAATTATCGTGATAAAATGTAGATTGTAAAGCATTAATGAAGATGGTGGATCCAGAGGGACGATTGAGCAGCTTCAGGTGATGCCCACTAAGTCGGATCCGAACCGAACCACCTCCTCTCCATCATCTGCCTTTGAAACTCCCGAAGCGTTAGCTTTGGATGCACTAGAGCACCAGCTCTCCTCATGTTTTATGCCATAAATCACCATCTCCCCTCTCTACTTGGTTCTGTTTGTCTTCCTCCTCTGCATCTGGTACTTTCACCACCTTCACCGCCTCCGGTTTCTTTCCCTTTGGCCCTTTTTTTTTTTTTTTTTTTTTCTTCTTTCCCTCTCCCCCCCCTTTTCCTTTTTTTTTTTTTTTTCCCCTCCCCCCCCCCCTCTCCTCTCCCTTCTTCCCCCTCTTT
>CM022490.1:7033647-7075590 GCA_011952105.1 Coreoperca whiteheadi
TGTCTCGGGGGTTCTTTTAAACACACACAAAACCCCCCCCCCCCCCCCCCCCCCCCCCAATCCTTGTGGGGAGCTACCTACTGGATCCGAAAGCCCATGGGAGAATGTACTTTTTAAATGTATGTATTGCGCTTGATCTGATGTATATTCTTGTTGCCATGATAAGGAAATCTTGATAGATCCTGCCCTTTTATATACACCCACAGCCCTTTTCAGGATTAGTTTCACATTTCCACCTGACACTCTGTTCTGACTGACATGAGGTGAAGTAGGAATTATGCAGGGACAATAAAAACATCAGATTAATCGCAGTTGCAGCCACAGCCTGCCTTAGAGAGATAAAACGGGTGTAATCTTATATAAAATTTTGCCGTTTAAATACTTCATTTATCTCCATACGCTGCCAAGGTTCAACAATGGATCTTCTCTCCAGTATGTCAACTTTCCAGGAATTGGTGTGATGTTTCACCTTGACACTCTTACGCTGCTTACACATTTAGCAAATCACTATAAATTGTTTGCCTTGGTAACCGTCATCAGCAGGGAATTGTAGGAGGGGGAAAAAAATGTGAAGAATAATTCTTTAGTTCTTTGTTTGTGCAGATAATAAAATATACAACAACCTACGAAAATGCACAGGTGCGATGGAAAAAAAAGCCTTGAGAGCTTTGGAAAAGGAGCCCACCTAACATTGACATTAAAGAAAGTTGTATACGCTTGCCACAAATTTAAAGGCAACAGAATTTTCAAACTAGAAATAAAAGACCAAGGAAGAGGGAAAAAAAGAAATAAATAGGATTACAATAACATCTTTGCACTGCTTTCATACCTCATTTCCATAGTACTGTACGCCGTCAACAGAAGTTGTTTAAGAGCTCTAAATCAGAAATGAGGAGTGACTGAAGTGAAGCAGAAAAGCTGCGCCATAAAACTGGACCTCTGTACCGAATTGAAAATTGGCCAAGGCTAGTTCTGTGGAACAGTCAATATATACTAGATCAACAGATCTGGTGTGATAACAGATTCTTTGTAACTAGGTCTCAGATCCACTGTGAAAGGAAACGCGAAGTGAATTGTTAACAAATTGAAATACAAAAGTATGTAAAAGTATTGCTGTTGAATATGTTTTACTTTGAAATAATGGGGCAGTATGAGCATTCCAGCTAGAGTTAGTGAGCCTTCCAACACATTTTTTTTGTTTTTGTAATGGAGACTAGTTACCCATACTATATAGGCGAAAGATGTGAAAGGATACATCGGAGTAATATAGATCCAGAAAGTTTTTTTTTTTTTTTTCTTGACAAGATGTGTCTTACTCTTAAATTACCAACTATGTTCAGTGGCAATAATACCATGAGCTTGAAGCTTATTTACTAAATATATTATGATCTACAGTGTCAAAGTCTTTTGACAAATCAATAAATACTCCAACTGTGGATTCTTCGTTGCCTAAAGCTGTATTTCTAACTACACCAAGGCCATGGAGGTAGAATGCTTTTTAATCCATATTGATAGTCATATAGGAAGTTGTTATCTGTAAATATATTTTTTACTCAAGTTACTTTTGACTAATCTAAAGTACACAGGTATTTTGGAAAAGCATGGTAATAAAGAAATTGGTCTATAATTTGAAAATGATGAATGGTCAGCCTTGAATAATGGGCTAACCTTGATCCCTTTAGTTGGTCTGGTTGGTACAACAGCTGTTTGAAGATGGCACACCGTGGTTGTAGTATGGTATGGGAGGCGCGGTGTCAGTAACTCCGTTTTGAGATCATCATGACCAGCACCTGTTAACTTCAAACTTGGTACAATATTACATATTTCTTGCTCACTTACAGAAGAAAGTAAATGAAGGTAGATGGGAAATAGACTTAGTAGAACAAATAGGTATGATGGGGAATTTTTGCAGCCAAAGTAGGACATATGGACAGTTATTGAATGCGTTGGCAATTTCAGTGGAATCCTCTATGATGGTATTATTAATATTAAACTTATTATGGGGCGATATTTCAGACGAAGGCTTATTTACAATTTCATTAATGATATTTCATGTAAATCATTTTTAAATATATTTAATTTATGTTGATAATATTTGTCTTTTTGATTCTGTCAGCATATATTTACATTTATGTCTGTATTTGGGAGAGTTATTAACATTTAAGGCCGAGGGATTGGTTAGATAATCTTTAAATGGTTTGTTTCCTAGAGATAATTTTAATTTTTTTTTACGTGTGATGTCTCGATTTGTACATGGAGTTTATTGAACGTGCCAAACAATTCATCGCTAAAAAGATTAGATGCTTTAGATGCTTCATTTGTTGTCAAAATTTTATCCCATTTAATACCAGAGAGTTTATCAACCAAACATGTTTTCCCATTAGACATCTTGAAACTTCTTGAAAGCATTTGCATCAACTTGCTTAATCTTAATCTAAGTGTATAGACAGTCCATGTTTGTTTGTACAGTTGGTAATAATATTGGCCATCAATGATTGACTGGATAAAGGGATTCTAGTGGCTTGTGATATAAGGGGATAGAAGGCATTTGCATGTGGGTTGCAGTAAATTAATATTCATTTTAAATTAATATAATCACCTAATAAAAACAGGGTTTGCATCCCTTCTCAAGAGTGTTCACAAGTGCATCAATATTATGAACCATTACAGCTTGGTGGTCTATATACACATATGCCAATGACAGCATGGCCTGGGAAACAAGGTGCACCTATTAACTCAATAAAAATTGATTCAACGTAACTATCTGTTTTAGGATTACCAATCCCTACATCTTGTTGCAGAGTGTATGGACTCTAACAAAGAGGGATACTCCACTGCCTGGTCTATCTTTTCTGTGGCTGAAAAGAAGATTGTAGCCATTTTTCTTTTAGGTTGAGAGACACTTTAGAGTCATTTAACCAAGTTTCAGTAGGGCCCACAACAGAAAAGTGTAAAGGTAGTGAGGCAAACTAGACACAAACGATACATTGGACAGTGGACCAACAGCATCAGGATGGCCAAGGAAGCTGTTGAGTGTGTCATGGGTGGGGGGGGGGGGGACAAACCAAAATGACTTGATCACTTATGTGGATTTCAACATGAAAAGCTGTTTTTGTACAAATCCCAAAGTAATCTGTGGAAAATGTTCAATATCCCAAGAAGGAAACCTCCCTTTCAGCTCGGCGTGTATAATTGACCATTAGCATCTATTGATCTGGTCACGGTCCTGGATCTTAATAAGGTGGTGGATAGTTTTGCACAGAAACTGGTGAGATAGAAATGCCTGTTTCAGTAAGACGAATCCCACGGCTACTGAGTGTTTATGGCTGCCTAATGAATTGCAGCAGTTTGATGTGTGTTTTGGAGTTTAAGTGTTGAAAGCTGATAGAGGAGCAGAATGATGGCTTTTGGATGCAACATGCGTACACCTTTCATAAAGCACACAAACAGGTGTGCAGACCCTGTTTTCATGACCGTGTGGCTGCTAATTGATACTTTATAAATCCTGTATTGACCACATTTGTTATTAGCAAAGCTTTGGTTGGAAACACTGCAGTTATCTGATATGTGGTTTTGCCCCTTATATAACACATCTGGCATATATGCAGTGTTTGGTATGTTTCAATGATAAGCAGCAGGGGTTTTGTACATCCTAACGTTACTTTTTTAATGCTAACGTTACTTGTGTCTTAACCTGTGTTGCCCATTGACACGGACTGTTCAATTCGCTCTACCTCCGAGAGCTAACTGTGGAGTTTCGGTTCCCATTATTTGGTGGTGTTTTACACTGCTCTCTCCAGATTTCTACTCCGTACCATGATGCTATTTCCTCGATGCGGTTTGGTGCCCTTCTCTTTGTCTGCTCAGCTGTTGTGGCTGCTACTGGTCATGCTAACTACCCAGTTCTTCCTCTGTATATTTCAAAAAAGCTTTGAAATGTAATATTCATCACATCTCTAAGTGTGTGACTCAAGCATGGGGCATATACGGTGTGGTGACAGCCAGGTTCATAGCAGGAGGGTCCCTTCCGTCTCTGCCAATGTGTCCAGACAATGCTGGCTGGTACGTAGGCCTGCATGATAAATCGTTTTTAAAATCGCGATCTCGATTCACCCTGTTCACGATTTTAATTTTAAATGACTTCCATTTAAAAAAAAATAAATAAATAATAAAAATATTGGGCCTTTATTTTGAAAGGACAGCGCTCACAAAGTTCAGGGCTTCACCCTCAGCCAATGACAAAGCACCTTTTAGTCACGTGTTTCACTCGTCGAGCGAGCGCTGTAGTTCGGAAATAAACCATGGATATTGATGAAAGCTTGTAGGCTTGTGGTGATGTGCAATTTTCTATGTGCCAAAACCAATTTGGTCCTGCCAGTTTGTTTTGTCATGGTTTACGTGTGTAATAAACATCACGCTTCATGAGGAAAAAAATTGTTGCAGAGAATCGTGATATCAATTCTAAGCTAAAAAAAATCGTGATTTATATTTTTCCCAGAATCGTGCAGGCCTACTGGTACGGAGGGATACAATCTTCTGATGAGTTCACAAGGGAGTCATTCCCGATGTGAGGCACGAAACAAATGTGACGGGAAACTGAATATCATAAGAAGCCCTTGTTGTCTTGCGGTGTTTTTTAGGTTGAAAGATCTCAATTGAATTCTTAAATACAAGCCGGAACTCTGTTGGCCCAAGGCAAAATGATTGCCATTCACACTCAGCACTGATCCTTTTCATGGCCTCTACAAAGAGGCCCAGGCTCCGTTAATTCATGCAGTATGCCCTGAGTCTGCCCCGAGCTTTGTAGCTGCTGGCAAACGATATGTCCTATTCTCTCTGAGGTCACCGACAAGCCCCTGATGCACTCAGACATCATGCCTTCACTTTGTTGTAACCAAGGATATCCGTCTGAAAGAAGACAGCTGAATGTTGTCGAGTGCAACACCTTTGATGTAGTTTCTTGACAAATCAAGTCCTCTGAAACACTGCCTACATCTCCAATATGTTAACCGATTCAAATGGGTCTGATGAGCTCACCGATGGCGGTTTCCCCCAGTTGGAGAAGCAATCAACCAATCAGAGCTTTGTAATGCAGGATTAAGAATGGGAACCTCATTTTTCTACATAGCTAGCTACCTCGCTACATCCCTGGAAGAATAGTGAACGAAAAATGGCGGCAGGAATGGAAAGCCAACTGGTTTTAGCCAGAGGGAACAATTTATTAAATCTGCAAATTTCTTAGATCTTGAGAAAAGGTAATATTTACAGTTCCTAGCGATCTCCACCACAGCTTCTGTGTCTGAAATTGACATTAGTGGTATGGATATGTAACTCGTGAATTGTTTTGGGAAAACAAAGGGGGGAAAAAAAACCCTCCCAAACTTTTAATCGTCTAACTACTGCTGGGTTTTGCAGATGACGCTGTACTTTTGTACATGTGTAGTTTCGGTTTGGCAGTTTTTGTTTAACGCTGTGTTTTTATTTGATTAAATTTAAATGTGATTCAATATCAGCGTCTTTAAAGTGGCTAGAATTTAGATTTTCATTATTAACAATGTATCAACTGACAAACATCGTGAAAACGCTGACAATGTTGCTCCATATATGCTGGATGTGTAACAACGTGTGGAATGTTGTTGTGTTTTTTTTGTTTAGTTTTTTCTGCTGCCAACAACTGGCCAAAAAATCAGTTATTGCAAGTTTCAAATTACTTCTGCCTATTCGCCTCAGTGTCCCCGAGTTGGATCCTTGGATGGGGTGTGCTGGCATGCGTTGCTGTCTGCCACAGTGTTTTGTTTGGTTTTTAACTACCACTTTGGCTTCCCCAAAGTGGAACATTTACAAATCCTTTCAAATGCTCCCAAATGAGTTCCGCTTTGTTTTTGTCACAGACGGGTCCGGCATCTTTCCTGAGGGCTCTACATTAACAAGCCATTAGTTTACATGAATTCTACACAGATATCGACATCGCACTGGCATTCCTGTAGTAATAATCGTTCGGCGTAAAGGTTCTGTGAAAGAGCTTCAATATATGACAGTTTTGATCTGTGGTGGTGGTGTCTGCGATTCCTGCCCAATATGCAGGACACTAATAGAAGCGAGCAGGTTCCATTAACAGCTTGTCTCCTTTCTGACATTTAATGATTCTGTGGGATTATGTTCGATAGAAAACCAGTCCTCTATTTATACAGGCTTCACTTCCTGTGGAATTCTGGGATCTGTCTTTTAGCTGGAGATCCACGGTGTCTATGGTAGTGTATGGGTTTGTGTCAGCCAGAAAGAGGGGGACAACCTGGAGACGCTGTTATAAAACCAAAGGTGAATCAGCATTAAAGGTGGAGTGACATTCCTTCTCAGGAGACAATAACTGGAAAATAACACTGTCGAGACCCGGGGTACAGAGAAAGAGAGGTGTGCACTGGGAGGAGGAGGACAAAATGAAAGCAGGTGGGTGGGAAAGAGAGAGAAAGAGGAGAGAGTCAAGGAGAAAGTAGTTAAATTGGAGGGATGGGGAGAGAGTAAATAGGAGAGAAAAACAGAGGGAAGCTGAAAGCGAGAAGGTTGAATTGTACATAGGGGGAGATGGAGGAGAAAAGAGAAGCAAAAATCCATTTTCTCTGCAGGTATAAGGACCTCAGTAGGGGACGAGGGCATGCTGCGACTGCCCAAGACCCTCTATACACCCTCTATGATTGGGATACCAGTGCACACACACACACACAGACACACACACACACACAGCCCTATATATATCACTTAGAAAGGAATTGATATGCACAGTGAGAGGTCTCAGTTTACTTTGGCGGCTGTAACGCTGTGAGAGACTTTGCACACTACCTCTCTCCTGCAACACTCGACTATCTCTGAGAGTCGGCCGAAAAAAGAATCAAAAAGTAGATGGACACACACGCGCACACACAGAGGACGAACTGATAGAGAAAAGGACTCAGAGAACAAAATAATGAGTGTTAGATGGTGAACAAGGTAGCGTGAGATGAGAGATTTCATGCCTCTGGCTTTGCCCGTTCTTCACTTCAACACATCACATTACGTGGAAATGTAACATGCTGTCTGTGTGGGGAAAATGACTGGCTAGCTGGTGGAAAAGCTGGCTGGCCTCTTGGATAGTGACTTTGGGAATTGGTTGGCTTGCAGGCCACCTGGGTGGCTGTGTGGTTGTTTCCTTTGGTGACATCTTTGGCGGGACACTTGGCTTGGTAGGGTGGGTGGCTGGTCGGTTTGTTGGCAAGAAGGCAAGCAGATTGGCTAACAGGCTTGTTGGTGGGGAATGTTTTTCTGGACGTTAGACTGCATGGTTGGCTCTTTGATTGGTTGTTAGGCTGGCTGGTTTCGCTGGCCAACTCAATGGCTGACTGGTAAGCTCTCTGGCTAATTGACTGAGTTGCAGGTAAGACTCCTCACCAGAAATTTGCAGCCGTGGATTGTTTGTTCAGATGCTTAACATTTGCCCATTAGAGGTGGTTGGCAATGAACAGCAACTTCCCTAGTTTGAGTCCAGTACGGGGGCCTTTCTTGCATGTCATTCCCCATCTCTCTCTACTATCAATCTGGAAAATAAAGCTTTTGTTTAGAAAAAGGCCTGAGGAACCTTTCCAGGGCTCCAAGAACCATTTCAGGAACTCTGAAACCATCGCTTACATTTTCAATCGTGGGAAGCCAGGGTCAAAATTTACTTTCTCAGCCATCGTTCTTGGTGCCATAAAAGTTCCTGCCCTGGTGGTAGTATTTTCTGATGGCCCAGGAACTATCAGAGTGCGCAACTTTGTTCGTTGGCCAAAGACAAATCTCGTAGCCACTAAAACTTGTGAACGTTCCCACAGTAAGCAAGCACTGGTTGCCTGTTAGGATGAAGGGTGGACATTTTTTGTGGTCTTAAAAACAGTTATGTAGTTGATTCCTAGTCCTGAAAACAAGGTAAGAACATGAACCGAGTGAACGAGAGAAACAATACTTTAATTTGCAGTTGCCTTCAATAGCAAAAATAAATAACCATAAACCTTCCTGTCTCGTTGGCGTCAGTTCATTACATCCGACTCAATGAGTAGAGTCGCTCCACAGTAATAGCAATGATGGCTGTCATCACAGATGTGATTTTATTTTTTTAAGAATAAGACTAATTTCCCAAATCTCCACAATTCTTCAGACATGCTGGAAATGCAAACAGGAATGTGCAAAAGGTACTTTTAGTTTATAATTTAGTGCCTGACTTTAGTGTGCATCCCCAATACCTGGAACAACCCTTTCCCTTAGAAATTCCGTTTATATAACACTAATTAGCTTTCCCAATTATGTTGTATTGGGAAATGTAAGTGCTGCCTGGATTAAGTTCACATGCAATGTTTTTCCGAGTGAAGGATTTTCTACATTTTAGTAGTGAATGCAAGTCATATGATAGTGTTGGGGATGGATGTTGAGAGAAAAAAAAAAAACAGGCAGTAAAACAAACAAATTATGTCTTGTGCTTCAAGTCACTGTGGACTCTTCCATGTTAAGCCAAGACGACAATCTTTCCCTAACTTTAACGCACTGCTGTGAGTGCCTAATTCAGTCATGCCTTAGTTGCTATGAGCAGATTGCATTGCAAGCAGGGAGACAGGGTTGAGCTATCTTGTCAAAAAAGGTGGTTATGTTGACATTTCACAGGCGACTTCTTGTGGTCATATGAATAATGACCGTCCCCTCTTTGGAAGAGGTAGGCGTAGAGGGAGATTGTTATTCCTCTGCAAAAAACCGTTTGGATGGATGGTTTGGCATGCAAACTGTCTGACGTTCACACTTGAGACCACGGTTTGCGTGCTGTCTCCTAACAACAGTCCATGTTGGATTCTTTTAACCGTGATGACAACGTGGAGGCACTGACAATCAATGTATTGTTTAGGTATGTCGGACTGTTGTGGATGGCATTGTGACTGGTGATGGCTGACTACACACCATGAAGCACTTTCAACTATTTGCGATTGCTAATTAAGTCAAATAAAAGGCTGGATTCTCATGTCCTATTTTTTTTTTTCCTATAGATGTGTGTACCTCTCTCCATCTCACAGCTATTCCCCCGTGGTATTGCTAGTAAGCTGAACCACCTGTCTCTCCTCGCATTAGAGGATAAATCTACTCCCTGTGGACACTCGCACATAAGAAACACACATACAGGTATAGTTGTCACAAGGGTGTTTTCTAATGCCAGCCAAATGTTTAACCTTTCTCTTCATCAGATTAACTGACTCGGAGCAGGAGATAAAGACGGGATGTAAAAAGAGAGAGTGGAAAAGAAACAGACAATGGCAGTAGGATAGCAAAATAGAGAAAAGGGGAGAGCGAAATAGGAGCAGAGAAGGAGAGAGCGGTCATTTGAAGTTGGTTTGGCAGTCCTCTATGACTTGGCAGCCATTCAGTCGGTACCACTCTCATGCCGGTGTCGGCCAACATGTGCCAGTGCATGCCAACTTCAGCCAATGCCTGCTGCCCTGGCTGGAGCCTTTAGAAAAAAAAAAAAAAAAGTAGGCCTTGGTTTTGACACTTTGACGTTCAAGGGGTTTTAAGTTGCTCTGAAATACGATCTGACTTGGTAGAGATATGGAGAAAAGGACTTAGACAGAGGAGAAAGGAGGCCAGGGGAAGGATGTGTTCTAGTGTTAGAGAGACTGCTCTGTAAAGCAAAGGTGGTATTTTGATCCTCACAAAATCCACAGCCCTTATCCAAGTGTCCTTCAGGAAGACACTGATCTGCATACTCACTCATTAAAAGCATAGTGAGCATGATTTCACCCTGTCAAGTAGCATACAATTATCTTAAAAGGATCCTACACTTGATTGTGACCCAGTAGTACTCTACATTTACATGTATTCATTTGGGAGATGCTTTTGTCCAAAGTGATGTGCAAACCAAGCCTTTAAGTATTAGTGCTGAAGCACTCAGTTCCATGTTCCACCGGGCACAAGTGCCACGTGACTTACAGGTGCAAGAAATAAGACATAAGTGCACATTTTTTAGGAGAGAATAAGCATATAAAGTCAGCAAGTAATTCACGCTGGTCGAATGCTTTGTGGGGGTGCACAGTGGCAGAGCAGCCAGAGCTCCTGCCTCCCAGCAAGGAGATCGTTGGTTCGAATCCCGGACCAGACCAACGTCACGTGATCTGGGTGGAGTCTGCATGTCCTCCCTGTGCCACCGTGGGTGGGCTCTCTCCGGGTTCCCCGGCTTCCTCCCACCGTCATGCATGTGTAGGTAAATTGCCCCTAGTAGATGAATGTGAGAGTGAATGGTTGTCCGTCTCTGTGTCAGCCCTGCGACGAGTTGGCCACTGTCCAGGGTGTACCCCGCCTAAGGCCCAAAGCCACTGGGATAGGCTCCAGTCACCCGCGACCCCTAACGGGAACAAGCGGTAGAAAAATGCTTTGTTTTCATTTCAATTTGTTCAGTTTATTGACTTCAATGAATTCTCTGAAATATTCTTTTATCTAAAACATTGACATCTAAACCAAGCTTTAACTAGAACACTGTAGTCCAATGTCCAGGACTGACTTTGCCTTAGGACATACAGCAATTAATCAAGTGAATGTCAAAATTAATACTTTTGCAAAAAAAAAAGTGTTGATAGTTTTAAGATTTGTACCAAATCAGATGTTTGAGAAGTTAGGGGGGAAAAAAACGAGACCCCTTCTGAGGAGAGGATAACCTGCTAAACATACTGATTCTGAAGTGCAGCAAAGTATTCATTACAGTGCAAACACAGACCCATTTACATGTCCCCATAAATATGCAAAGAAGCACATGAACTTGAACAGCCCAACATAGGCATAAATTCAAGGAAAATCAAGCCTGCACAACAGCTTAATTTCAAATATAGACCTGGGGGTAAATGCACAGGAATACACGCTCATATTCCGCAGAGTCACCTTGGCCAGATCACCCCGGACACTGCTTTTCCCCACATACACGTTACGTTGGTTTCCATGCTGCGTAGCCCAAGCTAAACCCCACACTAGAGGTTTCACTCATAACCGGCAATGAACCTAAAGGTAGCTGTAAATTCGACCTCAATCATTCCTAGGGATGGGTATCGAGAAACCTGATTGGTCCATCCCGAAATATTGATAAGCTCCCGAACAAACGGTGCTGCTATCGGTATTTATAACATAGCTGGAATTTTCAAAAACAGTCCCCTAATGATGACGAAGCTGCCCGCATCAGGTTGATTACGCTTGGCGTTGCATACATGCGTGTTCATCTTCTGTGTCCTGCAGTCAAGGCTGACAGGGCAAAACAATTGTGGCCTCACACTTACTGGCCTCACTAAATTTAATGAAACTGCAGCTAAAAACAATAGATGTTTTACAAATACAACAGTAAATGTGCAGTGGGTTGGACTGCTACCTACGGCAACCACATCCTCAGTGCAGCCCCCCGGCTCCGATGCTGACGGGATTTGCCAAACTAAAAATGCGACTGCCTCGACCTCGTCAAGTCAGAATGTTATCCTTCTAAAAATATGTCTGTAGTTATCCACACAGGATCGGTTTTAAGCACTTCTAATTTAGGTTCCTGATAAATCCCATAGACAACGTCAGCCAAGCAGCAGCCACAGCTTCGTCAGTGGATAGTAAAAGTCAGACGCCCAAGTCCAACTCAAAATGAAACCGGAAAAATGAGCAGAATCTCACAGGCCTATCGCCAAGTTTAACTGTAAAAAATTAATAATAAGTGTTGAGCCTTTCACCGCTTTTCATGTCATGTCTTTATTTTTTGCACCAAATTATGGAGAGTAGTAAGCTGATCATTAGGAGTGTCAATAAGAAAAGTATTGATTAGCTTTATTAGTATCGGTATCAATAAAATCCTAACTATACCCATCCCTTATCATTTGTCACCCAAAATTCTATGTATACCGAAGAGGTCGCTTGGGCCTGGCATTGAGAAAACCCTTAAAAACTCTGTTCATCAAAATTACATATTTAGGTTTTTTTCCATGAAAGAAAATCCCGTCACGATTTAAGTCAAATCAAGGAAACAACAATTTCTCGGCACTAAACAGCTGTTTTGATGTCTTCGGTTCAGGATTTCGACCACACCACAGCGCTGAGACTGCTCTTGTTAAGGTCTTCAATGACATCCACTTAAACACAGACAGTGGCAGAATTTCAGTCTTGGCATTGCTGGATCTCCGCATGCAGCATGCTGCATTCAACACAGTCGACCACAACATATTACTCTTCGTCCCTTCGTCTGTTATGCTTATGTCTTCAGAGGCTGAGGCGTCGATTTGTAGATTGTGTACACAAAGTGAAAAACTTTCAGAGTTCTCACTTTGCAAGCCTCAAGTTGCCCCCACTTGGGTATTCTTGTTTTTTATTATTGTATTGTAGCTTGTTTTTATTTTCTGTCTGCCAAAGGACCGACACCACATGCCACAGAAACAGTTTCTTTCCATCAATCGGCCTCATAAACAAGGCCCGGGACCCCCACTGACACGGACTTATTATACCCCCCCCCCCTTAATGTCACATTCACCTGTTTATTGTTTTCACTAAAAACACCAAAACAAATTGTATGTGTAAACCCGACTTGGCAACAAAGCTGATTCTGGTTCTGATGTCTGCAGTCTGAACTGTCCATTCAGAGAAGGGTGTGGCTGCTGCTTATCAGTAGTGACACATATTGATCTGTGCTTCACAGCGTGGTGTTGCTGACCTTACACATAAAGGAATATTGCCACTCAAGTGGAACATGCACACACTCATGCATAGATCTGCCCTTTTTATACAGTGCACTGACACATGAATGAAGCTATGATGATTACTTGATTGTGATCCAGTAACACATAGGCACATGCACATTACACAGACTCACCTGAGATGGAACAAACACTGAGTAGGGTGGTTGCGGCATTGAACAATTTTCATGTGTCCGTAAAGCCGGGCTCCCACTGCAGGATTTTTGGCCTGTTTAATGCCCGATTTTATTTATTTATTTATTTTTCCCCTCCCGACAATCGGAGGAGAAATCTGGTCTGGGACCGATGTTTGGCCCAGATTACCCGGTAATGTGAGGAGTTTACAGATCTAATCTGAAGCCTCCCGATCTGATAGGGGCCGCCCAGATAATATCAAACATGTTTTGATACTTAAGATTTAAAACTGGATGATTACGTCAGTTCTTTCCAGACTGGACCACAATAGCCAATGAGTCTACAAGGTGACGCTGACCGTGTTGCCAAGCAACGGTAAACATTCCAGCCCTTGAGGCTAACGTTAGCTAGCACACTAGCGACTGTT
Source organism: Coreoperca whiteheadi (assembly GCA_011952105.1). Classification (NCBI taxonomy): domain Eukaryota; kingdom Metazoa; phylum Chordata; class Actinopteri; order Centrarchiformes; family Sinipercidae; genus Coreoperca; species Coreoperca whiteheadi. The sequence goes on from CM022490.1 coordinate 7,046,941, forward strand.
ATCTCAAAACTGAAAGTTAAAATCACCCCCAGTACTCTCTTAAGACTTGACAACATGTATTGACCGTGTCATTTCCTCACCCAGACTTGTGCTAATGTTCTTGTTTCTTCCCACTGCTAATCATTAATGTTCCCAAAGCAAGTTGTTGTTGCACCACCTCTGTCTCCATTTCTTTTTTTTAATTTACATCTGCTTCCCCATGAGATCACGCGAGGTGGGGCATCGCTCCCTCTGGCCAGATAATCTTAATAATATTCGTGTGTGTGTGTGTGTGTGTGTGAGATTAGAGGGAAGAGCATCTGTGAAGATTCTCCTTATGTGTGTGATGCAACATGATTTCAAAATCGGTTAGGAGTTTAAAACTGCTGTAGTGTGTTAGTTGACACAGGCTAGTGTGTGTCACTCAGAGAGTGTGTGTGCCGTTTGGTTTGTGTGCGTGTGTATTATCTTTAATAACTGAAATGACTTAAAGTTCCAGTGCATTTTGATGCAATTTAGTTAGATTTTATTTTTATCATAGAATGACTTAAGAGGACCTAAAGGACTTTTGTAGTCATTATAAAATGACTCAGAGTTGCACCCAATGTTGTGCATGAATGTCTCAAGTAGCTGTGACTCAATAGTAAATGCATTTCTTCCATCCATTAGTTATACCCGCTTATTCCTGAAGGTCGTGACTGGAGCCAATCCCAGGAGACATTGGGTGAGAGGCGGGCTCCAGCCTGGACAGGTCGCCAGTCAGGCACAGGGCTGACAGACAACCATTCACACTCACATTCCCGCCAATGGGCCATTTAGAGTTGCCAATTAACCTAAGCTGCATGTTTTTGGACTTTGGGGGAAAAGCAGAGGCACGGCGAGAACATGCAGAGACTCCACAGGCTGGAACCTAGAACCTTCTTGCTTTGAGGCGGCCGTGCCACCTTGGCGCCCCTATTAGCGTAGCGTGTCATTCAAATTCCACCGACGAAAGCATCTGAATTGCTGCCTTTCTGGTGGAAAACGTCTAAACTAAACATGGGGGGGGGGGAGCTTTGCACAAGCACAACTTAAAATGTCCTTAATGTAACGCAAAACAGCTTGAGTGCTAACACATGCGTCCTCATGTGTAAGCGTTTGTGATCAGACTCTTGCATGCTCAGAAATGTGTGTGTGTGTGTGTGTGTGTGTGAGGGAGAGAATGTCTCAGCATGTGCAGGTGTCTGCTCTCTCTCTCTCTCTCTCCCTGTTAGTTAGATTGATAGTCAAATTAATCTGCAGCTCCATCCAGGTATAAACACGCTGCCTGCTGGCCAGGATACACCCCCCCCCCTCTATTAACGCCATAATTCAACGCACCCTCCAGCTGCCTGCCCTGATCATAGGAGGGTAATTGGAGGGAGGGTGTGCGTGATTTATTGACGGGGAGGATATGGTGGATTACAAGTTGATTTGGAGATTAATTTATGGCTCATTTTGCATTTTAGGTAATTGGAATTTGTGTTTTTTTTAGCGAGCGCTCCGACAGAAGCACAAACACACGCACGCACACACACACACATAGCGTGCAAATATGAAATATTAGCGGTCAGCCAAAGTACAGAGCGCCTGGAGTTGTAGGAGTGTTGCTGCCCTGCTTGAGGACGCTTTGCAAGTGATTGTGGACACTGTAACAGATATACAGCAGTCCCATCAAATTATGATCAGTGTAATGATGAAAAAAAATCATTATAGCCTCAATACATATGCTGTCTGTGTGCCAGTGTGATAGCCTGAAACAGTACTTTCAACTTGAACTTCCGAGATGAAGACTCTGAGAATGGGGGGGGGGGGACTAATCCAATTAGTAGACTGTCATAATTTGTAGCAATAAAGAATGTGTTGTATAGTGAAGCTGTAAATCGTAATTTTCATTTAACAGCATGTAATGTAATTTGAATGAGTTTTTAGTTGCTTTCCTTTCAGTTGATTCGTCAGCCATGTTGCCAGTTGCATTGAAGGATGTTTTTGCTCACACCTGACATCTGTTTCATCATGGTAGCCCATTCCTCATTTGTGTTAATAGATGCACATAGGGACTCCCGAACACACACACACACACACACACACAACCCACGTGTGCATGTATCCAGGCTTGAGCTTAGCATTGAAATGTGCCGATAACAAAAGGGTTATCAATGTCAGCCACTCACATTTGACACAGAATAACCGCCACAAATCTTTCCTTTCACCATTCATTTCCAGGAAGGACAGAGTTTGTCATGCATGTTTGCCAGTACCGGTTTGGTTACCATAGTCCAGCACAGAGAAGCAAAGGACACACATTTAGAACACCATGAGAGAGAGAGAAGTAGTCACAAGAGTTAATTTCACGATATTTAATAATGAGCAAACGGGATGTTTGGCCATGAAAATGTCTACACGCCTGTGGTATATTGTTAACGCTTTCGCTTATTTACCGTGCAGTCTAAGCAAAAAGTTAGTAGACTAGTTCGACAATTTGGGAAACACACATAATCGCGTTCTTGACGAGAGTTTAGATGCAGCAAGCAGCCGGTTTAGCTTCGTGGAAGCTGAAGACTGGAAAGCAGGGGGTGGGGTGGGGCAGCTAGCCAGGCTCTGTCCAAAGGAAGCAAAATCAGCCTCCCAGCACCATTAAAACTCCCTTATCACGTTCTATCTGGCTTGTTTAAGTGCACCACACGTAGGCCCTCCTGAAATCACAATGTGATACTTTTACACTCAGGTATTTTTAGTGATTAAACAAATGATTGGGCTTTAGAGGTGCAGGTGGTCAGTTTTTAGTTGACTATGTTCAGAACCCAGGCAGCTGTTTCTGCTGCTGGCTGTAGTTACATTTTTACCGTATAGACGCGGCATCAGTGGTATCAATCGTCTCCTCTTGCCCTTGGCAATAAAGGGAACAAGCGCATTTCCCAAAATGTTGAACTATTCATTTAATAATAGTACGTTTTTGCAAAGTGCAATGCTGCCCAATTCAAACCACACTCAAAACAGCTGGCTATGTCACCATTTGGGATTTCAGGGCTCTCGGTTTAATAATAATCCCTTATAAGCAGCCCCTTTGTTTGCTAATTGAGTGCACAAACCCTTTAATATTTCTGCAATCCTTACAGGCTGACATGGAATACCTTTTTCTTTTTTTTTTTTTTGTGTGTGGATGCAATAGTCCCATTATCACGACTCATCTCTCAATTACACAGGAAGACATTATTTCCTACCAATAGTGGAAAGCCTAGGTACAGTAAATAGGGATATTTAAAAACAGATTGGATTGCCAATAACGTGGACTTGTGTCCCATAAATGATCCCGATAAACACCAGTGCTGTTTTTAATGCTGCTTTGTTGGCCTGGAAAGTGTGCACGTCTCGAATAACTTGAGGCTATGAAATTTAAACCCCTCTCTAATAAGATCAAGATGAACCATAAAAAAACCATCCCTGCACAATCTAATCTGTAGCACTATATTAACGGTGTTATTCGTCGTTTCAAGCTCTTTGCTCATTTTTCTGTTTCTTGCAGCCATTTTCTTGTCTGCTTAATACAGTCTTGGGCCACATAAATTCCCTCCTCCTTCCTCTTGACAGATATCCACATTAGCAGCTGTCTTAAGGGCTGAGGTGTTCCATTAACCGCTTTTTATCTTCAGGAATATTTAGTATCATTTTAGTGTGGAAATTTGTAGAAAACAATTGTACGATTTTTCTTAAACCTTCACCACAAAGACCAGCTCCTAGCAGTAGAATAGTTGGTGAATACAGTGAGGGTTAAATCAAACCTTGCCGTAGGTCTACCTTCTCGATATGTACATCGATTTCATTTTCACCTGCTTATCTTCTAATAGTCCTTCCCAATGAGATCCACCATAAAGGCTATGCTGGCCCAAATTAAATAGCTGTTTTCATTATGAGATTGTATTTCCGGAAACACAAGATATGTAAAGCGATCGTTTGACATTTTGGGAATTGCGCTGATTTGCTTCCTTGCTGAGAGTTGAGAGCTGACAATCTGTGAATGTCCTTCCTACGTCGCGGACATGCTCACTGCATACACACCGGTCAGATCCCTCAGATCATCAAGTAAAGGTCTCCTCACTGCACTTAGAATCAATTCTAAATCAGCTCATGGTGCCTCCAGCCATCATGGTCCTACTCTCTGGAATGCCCTGCCACCTGAACTAAGGTCTGCTATAGCAGAGTCTTCTTTCAAAAGCAGACGCAAGCTTTTAGTTAGGTTTAAAGTGTGTGGTTAATGAGTGCAATTTTTACTAAAAATAATAATCACAATTATTATCATTATTCCCTTTTTAATAATTAAAATACCGTCTTATTGTAATACCTTTTTTATCTTGTTTTTATTGTGTCTTATATGTAATCTATTCTTATGTTTTTGTCATGTATGACTTTGCCTATTTTCTTTTTGCATGCTTGCTTTATACTTTGAAGCGCATTGAGTCTGTCGTATGAAATGTGTCATAGAAAAAAAAAAATTGGCTTGACATGCCCGTACGCTAAATATAAATCTACACCCAGTAGCTGGCTAGGTTAGCTTAGGATAAAAACTGAAGACCGAAACAGTTAGCCTCGCTTTGCGCTGGCTGTAGCGACTTCCTGAAGTATCGGTGATACCGGCACACACCCCAACGTGAAATCCCAACATGTCGTTTTTGTATGAATTAAACAAAAGCGGTATGATGTGTTCATAAGCGCGCTTTAGAAGTGCTGGAGGATTGAATGTCTTGCCTTCGGACCGAGCCAGTAGCTGTTTCCATTTAGGCTCATAGCAAACTGGTTGCCTGTAGCCACTGCTGGGTAGGCTTGTATTGCTTAGAAAGTCATGTAAGTGGTTTGCACTGGTGATTTGACCTTCTCCTCTAACTCTTGGCTGAAGAGCAAAGAGGTGTATTTCCTAAAATGTACTATTTAAAAGACTAAAACTAAAATATTTGGGATACATACAGTGATTGGAGTGGTACTTATCCTGTCCAGGATAATCATGACTGCTTTGTCTGGACAAATTACAATATATAATAAAATGTCTGTTGGCAAACCACACAGAGGAAGGTAAAATGTACGGAAGGATGCTGAAAATACATCTGTTGGCAAGGGAAATGATCAATCTACTTTAAAACATCTTTGATTTCCAAAGCTGATTGACTTTCTTCTGGGAATTAACGGAAAGTTCCAACCTTCAGATAACTCTGTGAAAATACACTGGCACTGCTGCGGCGTTTGACACATCCAGGAGATGTTTGGGATGCAATTTTACTATTTTTTTTGGTACACCCTTTGTCTTTCATACTGCCCCATCTGCTTCTGCTTTAATTAGTGATTTCCTCTAGTTCCCGCAGTGTTACAAACAAAGGCCACGAACGTTATTTTAATAAGGTGTGGGAGGAATAGAATCAGGATAAGGTTAGCTTGAATCTGTTGGATATTCATTTTTAGGGACTGCTCCTCTTCCAATAATCCCAAACATATTCAGAGATGGATATTACCGGTACTTGTTTGCCTTACAGGTAATTGACAAAGGGGAAAATGACTGCCCGCAGAATATCAACATCAGGATAACTTGTTGCTCTAGCACATAGCGCATTTAATACTCTAGTGTCTTTTAATTCAGGGCCATTATACTAACTGAAGAAATGAAATGTATTCCACACAGAGGCAGATATGAATACACACCCACACACAGACAAACAATTTGCATCCGTAAGAGGTGCGCAGCATGTGCTAAATGCTTGTGACGCGGCGTTTGCATTGCGGCCTAATTGAATCGTCATGTTTATAGGGAGATATGCATAATACATTCTTCTTTCCATAGATGCTGTTTCCACCATTTAGTGTTAGGCTGTTAGTTTCTGGGTTGGACAGGCGGAGGGGGAGAGACCGTGGAAAAGGCTTTATTCAATGGTGAAAAAGAGAGGGAAATGTAGAAGGACACAGCTGAGAGAAAAACAAGAGAAAGCTGTTTTGCCCCCCCTCCCCGTTCATCTCAGTTCAGTGTGCGTTGCTGGCATGAATGTATAGAACAATATCATCAAAGCAACAAGATAAAAGAATGTTTTAACATAAAATCCCTTTCAGCTCTTGGATGCGTGAGTGTGTTTGTGTCGATGCCTGTGCGAGGGAGGATCTGAACTGCTTTGAATTAAGAGATTTCATCACCTACCAGTCTTGATAGTGCATGTTTACCACATGATTCAAGATCCACATGCATCATATGTAGTCCCACATAGCCTATCGTTGCACAGCTTAAAATGTATTACTTTCAAGAAGAGTTGGGACAAAGTCGTTGCTTTGCAAGTGAGAAGTAAGCCTCGAATTTTGGCCGCGAGTGCCCGAGTCAAATCCCAAGTCCCGTATTGTTCACGGACTTGTTCACTAAAATATCATTCGCTGTCTGGGTTTATCTTGAGCAGCTACAACTTTAGATGACAGGAAACCTGCAGTAACTGGGTTCTTTGGTTCCCCTGTAAAAACAGCATTGACATAACGTCACCTTTTTTTAAAATTATTTTGGCGTTTGTGTCAACAAACTCTTTCCCATTCAGGCTACATATCCAGCAGACACAGAGCAACATTATCTTTCATTTGAAGTTGTGTTTCTGGCCACCTGGTGGATAGAAGTCCACTATTTACTCTTTTAGCGCATTTCAGGCTACACGGACTCCTGAGAAAAATGTCTGGTTGGTTACTAATGCGCCGCCACGTCTTTGTCAGTTTATTTCAAGTATACGCCGTCATTTGATTTCTTACATTTGATAATGTAAGAAATTCCCAACCGTTTCTTGGGGGGGGGGGGTCTAGAGGAAACTTTACAGCAGGTGGTCAATAGTTTAAGCTTCCAAAGACTTTTTATTTCATTTTAGTTTTTTTGTCAACGAATATTTTTCGTATCGTAGCATCTCTTGACAAAATTAACACGGGCTGTGATGTGGAGCGCAAAGAAAAGAGGCCAAATAAACGTGAAGGGTTCATAAAAGGCCGGATTGTGTGTGTGTGTGTGTGTGTGTGTGTGTGTAAGTGAAAGTCAGAGAGAGAACTACAGGAGCATAGAGGGGGGGACAAAAGTAACTGAATCACTGGAGGAGAAAACAAGATGCTGTAGGCTAGAGGTGGATTGATGACGAGGAGAGAAACTGAGAGATGGATGGATGGATAAAAGGCTTTCCAGGCTTCTAGTTCTATGGGCAGTGGTCTTGGTTAGGTCAGTGACCAAAGAAATCACTGTGTACCCTGTAAGAGACACACACACACATACGTATAGCATTGATGGGATAAGTGGTTTAGATTCACTTAGATGAGAGGTTGTGGTTAGGGGACAATGGGGGTGTGTGGGAGAGAGAGAGATCAATGTGTTTTTTTTTTTTGTGTCTGGAGGTGAACTTGGGAGAACACGCACACACAGCAAAACCTAAACAGACACGCACACACACACACAAATTACAATCACCATGAGCAGATTTTAAGACTTTAAATCCAGAATGATATTGAAAACACATTGCATCATACGCACTACAACAATCTTCAAAGTTTGCCCTTTTTATTAGACGATTTGGCTTCTCTGGCACGGTCACACACACGTGGCATCACAGCCGCAGGACGGCGTGTGATGTCTCGCTGCTGTTAGGAGCCCTAACCTCCAGCATAGCGCCAATAAACAACAGTCACCACTCACATTTTCTCAGCACAGTCCACCTGGCTTAGAAGTTATTGCTCCAGCTCTGCTCTTGCTCACCTGATTCAAATAAGAGCAGCTGCACCTTTTTTTAGCGTTAGCAAACAGTTTACACATCCAGCAGGGCATGGAGCAGCATTAGCGTTTATATGAAGTCGCGTCTCTGGGTATCTTTTTAGAATTGTAAGTCTAATATTCACTCTCCTTTTTTAAGCGCTGTTATGGTCTCTGCTAAATCCCTGAGGGAAATACCTAGCTCTTTAGCTGCAACATGCTCAGCTAAGCTGTTAGCCGCTAACTCGTCTGTCTGCGGTTTGGTCCTGGGCAGGTGTAGCTTCCCGAGGTTATTCACCAAAAACTGCTGCCTGCTACGACAGGAAAAAAAAGAGATTAATGAGGGCGGTAAAAGTGAACCCAAACAGTAAAGTCGTGCTCTGTAAACGCAAAACCAATAACTGAAAGCAACCAAAAAATAAAAAAACATCGAGCCATGTAGCTTTTGATTTAGCAAGCAACATTTAGCCACTAGCTCGCATCTGTTCTGTAAACACCCGCAACGATTTTGCCGACGTTTGCCAAGTGTGTAATTAGCATTAGCATATAGTATGGAATTGGGCCGTGGTAGTAGTATTAGCACATCGTCCTCATTCATCACAGTGGCCGGGCCAGGGCAGCATTCCGCCCGTTTTCGGCACCGGTGTAAATAATGCTCCGGCACTTGCATAGGCCAGAGCCGTCGTTAATAACATTATTCGTAACGCCTGTGTTTGTCCTACCATGGCGTGTCAGAGTAGGAAGAGTCTGCTGTGAAGAAAAGGCCTATGGAGGTGAGACGGACGACAGGCACACGTTGGGCTGCTCACGGCAGCATATTTTCGAACCGCATTTCGACAAGCAGACGATTTCGAGGCGACGTTGCACTGCACACTCGGTTGCTCTGCCAGGCTGCCGCTTTGCTGCTCCGTTAGAAAACACTGCCGCCGCCACCGCTGCTTGATATGAAATGGCCTCTGTGATAAGCTTCAATTGCCATGTGAGTTGAGTGGCTGAATTTTCTTTACAAAGGTAGTGACCGACCTTGAACTTTGACAATGGACTTCAGTAATGATCTCATCTCATTTTCTACCGCTTGTTCCCGTTGGGGGTCGCGGGTGACTGGAGCCTGTCCCAGTGACTTTGGGCCTTAGGCGGGGCACACCCTGGACAGTGGCCAACTCGTCGCAGGGCTTTCAGTAATGATGAGGACTGATATTTTGTTTCTTAAAGTTAGAAATCTACAGGCCAACTCACTACAACCAAATACCAACTTTTACTATTCTCCATGTTGGACAAATCCTGACATTTTAAACCTCAACTGGGGTGAAGACTATTCCTTCAAGCCTTTATGGACAAAATAGGTTACATGCAATCAAAGGAACACGCCACTGCCTCCACATTGCCTAAAGTTGTGCCTTTGCAGTGTTTAATTTGCTATGAAATGATGTTTTGTTTGTGTGTTAGAGGATGTACAACCTGTAATTTCTTCTGGATGCCAATTCCTTCAATTTTGTCAAAGAAAACTGTCAGAGGTAATTTTACCAAAATACCCACAAAATTGCCAGCCTACCCAATACTTTCACCATGAAAACAGCTCTTACACTGTTTCACACAGAGTTCCAGTGTTGGACAAATGGAGGAATGACTCATGTCACTGATGTCATCAACACTTTTTGCTCAAAACAAATCCATTCAGATTCATTTGAGGGTGCTTGACTTGCCTTAGCAATGCAAGCTGCATGTACGTGTCATCTTTGTGCCGCTGAGTAGTTCACGTCCACAACTGGAACTTGAGCTCTTATTGGGTGATTTTTCACTTTTTGCGCACCTTTTTTTATCAGGAACTTGCATGCTGCAAAGTTTGAAAGTCTGCTGATGTCAGTAAAATGAACATGATAAAAAATGCTTCCCCAATGTTGTGTCTTTAATCCGTACAGGAATTCCACATACTGCATGAAAGTGTCCATGTCGATGACTGTGGAGGAGAGCGATGAGGGGAAGTGCTTCAGCAGCAAAATCCGCCACCTGGAGAAAGCGGAGATAACCCACAGCAAAATGATCACCTGTCCTGATATAGAAGACTATTTGGCTCCATACAAGCAACCACAGATGACCTGGTATAAGGTAAGACACACACACACACACAAAAGGTTCTGCGTAACTTCTGTAGACAGTTGGACTGTAACTTGACGAGTCGGTCTCTCCTGTCAGGAGTGTGAGCGGGTTGAATGGAGAAGCTCCATCACAGTTAACACTACGCACGTCTGGATTCCGGAGGTGGAGGAGGGCGACGGGGGAAATTACACCTGTGCGTTACAGTATGGATCCAGACTGGTGCGGCGGACAACACAGCTCAAAGTGACAGGTAGGACACGGTGCATAGATGGCTGGATGCATGGTCCCATGAAGAAACCGGCTGTCACAAGTACTAAAGTGCTGTGGTTTCAGAAATGTTGTGAGTTGCAGAACATGGACAACAAAAATTGATTGGAGGTTTACATCTTATGAAATCAAAATGTGTTTGGGGATACAATTTCACGTTGAGAAGATCATGGCTGCGTTTCATCAGTAGTTCCACTTCCCCTCATTCGCTTGCCCTGAGCCCCTGGTGTTACATAACCGCATACGTCGCACGGAGGCCACAGAGCGAGGGATTTACATGGAACGCACCTGCCCTTGTGCACTTTCAGCCCAGACTCTCAGGGATCGACCGCCAGTTGGGGGCTCCCCCATACTGCCTTTTCACAAATCATCAGAAATGCCTGCAGACTCATTTCAATGAGTTAAAAGCGTCTTCTGTGGATAGTTTGCAATGTGGGCACTTTGTAATTAGCTGCATCCGTTTCTGATTTAGAAATGTTTGTTCGTGATCTGTATCATGGTATCATCACATTTATTTATCTATCTATTATTATTTCTGTGGGTTTGTGATATCTTGCAAAACATCAATCTTTTCATGCGTTTGTGAATAATGATGGATACCTCTGGAGCGATCATCGTCGTTGACTCGCTCCCCGGGGGAGTCGATCTCACCAAGTCCACTTCAGTTTTCCAGACAACTGCAACGACACTTAAGATGGCGCCGGGGATTCCCCCCGAGGGCGAGTGCCGAGGGGAAGTCAATTAGGGCATGTTGAACGCCCAATGAAATGCAGCCAATGCATCCCTAATGCCAGAAATAATGTATGTTGTCTACCTGGACGGATAGGGATGAAAAATAGCACCGGATAGGGAATGATTGGACGAGTTGGGACAGGATACAATAAAATAAAGTGAGAAAGCATTGAATGGGAATGAACACAATAGGGGAATGGGACTCATGGTGATTAAATCACGGCCAAGGTTCTGTCGCCTCTAGTTACTAACCTGGACCTAGAAACAGCCAGGAGACCCTCACCAGAGGACCTCAGGCTGCGGTCCTGCTCAGAAGAGGTCAGGAGTTTACAGATGTATTTTGCGGCTATGCCTAAATGTAGTCTTTAAAGTAATTAGCACAATTTTGAAATAAAATCTGAAATGATCTGGTAGCCAGTGAACAGAGGCTAAAATAGGGGGTGATGTGGTCACCCTTCCATGAATTTAAGATCCTCACTGCCGCATTCTGGTCTAACTGCACTCGAGAGGGAGAGAGTAAGCAGTCTGGCTTAAACGTGAATAAATGGAGTTACAGTGGTCCAAGTGGGATGAAATAAAAGCATGGGCAATTTTCTCCAGCTCAGAAGATAAAAAGGATCGAAAATACCTCATTTAGGAGTGTTTTTGTTGAGAAAGCCGAACTGCACAACCTCGTTGACTTGAGCATCAAAACTGACGTTAGAGTCAAATAGGTAGCACCGAGGTAACCTTTATGACAGAATGCCAAGGTTATCACGGCATGGTCCGCAGAAAATATATTTATGTTATTTACATGTGTATATATTATATTTGCGAATAATGTCCCCATAAGGAAGCAGTCCCCAGAGAACATTAGCATGCCTTGAATGGTGAGATGGGCAGTGGAGGAGGAAGATGCATTGCCAATAGCAATAGACAATGTTCTTTATTTTCCTTTCCTTTTCCTATGATGGGTTTGGACAGTACAAACAAACAAAGGTACTGGGTGTACACTGGATCAGACACACACAGACAGTATATGCGAACGGTACTTGGGATCCGTTCAGTTGTTCTGATTTTACAGAAATGATTAATTATATGTGCATTACTCCACTCGGAATTGGTTTTGGGTAAACTGACTGCCACCAAAGAATCAGGGAGGACTTAAACCACGGCCAGAATGTGTATTCTGCCTGCTTTAAATATGCAATAGATCTTTCGGTTACTCCAGAGCATCCATTATTTTGACAGATGCCTGGACTCAGCAGTACATCGTTCATCATTACTACAGCACTTTTAAAGTTTCCTTGAACGCACAGTACAAATCTACCCTAAAACAATTGAATACATTCACATTCCTGACACCAGATGTGTGTGTTTTTGTCTTATTCCCAGATTTAACATACATTGTTTCAAGCTCCAGTGCCTTTTGACTTAACTTTGACTCGGCAGTAGCATTTGCACTTTGCTATTAGGAGTTTTAAGCGGACTTCCATCTGCAGTTTTGTATTGTGTGCCCTCACATACACACATATAAACACACACACACAGTGAGTGAGTTTTCTAGTCTGCCATAATGTGATGTGCCAGCATAGATTGAAAGTGGATACATCTTGAGCAACACTCTATAGAGTGTGTTTAGTAATATTTAGTGTTCCATATCTCTCTCATTTTGAATCCCAGAACCAAAGTCAGTGTGTTTGTCATCTCGCACTTTGTGCTCTGGTTCAGATGTACAGCAACCTCTTAGCAGTGGAGTTGATATGAGCAGGCATTGCTTCATTTGTCAAGGAATTATTCAGAACCACATTTCCTCAGTTCCCGTTATCTACTCTCCTGTGGAGGAAGATAACACGGGAGATCACAGCTATTGTAAATCTTCTCACCATGAATGTATTGCCCGTACTGTTAAGGAAATAGTTTCTGTTGGCTCCCATGTTGAGTTGTCACATTGGAACATCTCTTAGATTGTGCTGAAGACGGTGATCAGATATGATTCTTTTTCCCCTGCATGCAGCTTTACTGTGCTTTGCGAAGACCGCAAGCGCTCAAAGGATGGAATAAGTATTAGAACATATATAAAGTTACATTTTTATTCTGCTCTACTGTCCAAACTCCCAATGGAACATATATAACAAAATATGCAGGAAAGAAAATAAGATGTGAAGGGAAACGGAGGTCCAATACTCTTCTAGTCGTCTTTCTCAGAGGATTAGTATTTTATCAGCAGAGGTAGCCAAATGAATCTCTGTATGTTAACCCCTGGAACCTGCGGGAATAAGTTCAACACTATATTTGGCATTCAGCCCACTCATTGCTTCAATGCGGATTTTGCATTACATATCAAATAGTGCAGATGCCAAGGAGACCCAAAACAATGGATTCCTGGTACTCAGGAAGGGGTCCATGTTGTAGAGGATAGAAATAGACACGAGAAACTGATTTCCAAAGACAGGAGGTGGGTACATTTCATGCTCCAAGGGAAAAACAAAATGTGCAGATATGTTCAAAGAGATGTATTATGTCTTCGGTCTGAATGTACATAGCACAGTCATTTATTGACAATAGGCGAACTACGACCAATGTAATGAGGCCATATTGAAATATTCTACATCAGCTTGATTGTTCTAACGCTATGACTTTACATCTTGAAGTTTTATGTTCATTTTTAAAAGACGGCTAAACCTCACGTGCTACTCGGTTCTTACCTTCCATTATATCCCCTTTGGTTCCTTATCGGATAGGTTACAGAAACGAGCATGGAAGCTAACACATGGGGATAAACTAACTCCGTGATGCAATAGAATCCTAGTGTGTGTGTGTGTCGGCTGGATGCTGCACACGCCAACCGCTGCGAGGCCGTTTTATCCCGTCCTGTCTAGGCAGCCAGAATATCTCTCTGACTCTTATTACTTTCTTTCCTCATTCAGCCTCCCTCTCCCTTCCTCTCTATATTTGTCCACATTTAGATCTTTGACTCTTTCTGTCTGCCTCTTTTCTCTCCATTTTCGACACACACACACACAGAGCTTACGGCCCATTCTCTGGCCATTCCAGGCCAATGCTCATGCCCAACGATAAGATTTGTGCGTTTGTGCAAGCACGAATATGTGTGCGCGTCTTTTGCGTATGAGCACGTTTGACATCTGACTAGCTGCAAAAGAAGACTGACGGCATCGTGTAAGATTTATCATGTCATGGTACTTTTAGCATTTTAGCAGCAACACTTGCAGATGTTTACGGATCCATCGACCTCACACGGTGCAAACAGGCATTTCTTCAACTTCAGCTCAGTATTTCTGACAGCACGCTTACATTGTAAATACTTTTCAGTGGAACCAGCCACTAAGACATCTGTCAGTGTGTGCCAGGCCTTGGCTAAACATCTCTGTCCTTGATCCTGTAGTTAGGTCTGGGTCTCTTGGCAGCAGGTTTCATCGCCGTGCTTTCAGCATTAAATGGAGATTAAAGTAAAGACACAGGCAGAGCCTGCAGATCAGCTGCTGGCTATAATGTTGATTCCAGTAAAATAGACTTTGCTGAAAAGAAGTGCTAGAAATAGACCCAAAGTTGGCTCTGAGATTGAGGAAAAACCTGTTCTAAATGTCACACTCTCAGTGTGCTCCATTCAAAGCTTCCTACTGTTACTTTTACAGCTTTTTAATTAACGGCTGCACCCGAGGGAAGTGTATGCTTTGTAAAGCTGGGGTAATCGCTAGTGTTTACAATGCTGTTCATTCTGTCAATTCTTAGCCCTGGCATGTTCTTGGAAATAGACTAACAGTTCAACATGAAGGCTCGTTTCATTGTACCTGCTTTTTGCCAAAAATAAAATAGAAGTGGGGGGGCCTCTGAGGGAGAGACGTGAGGCAAAGAGACAAGTGCATGCTGGTATTCTGAAAATTGGAGGCAATTAAGGTACTTTAAGTAGCAAAATGAAGGAACGTTTGATAACGGAGCATCGCAGCCTGAAACTACAGGAACAACCCCAAGATCTGAAATATGATGAGCGGTACTTCATGCTGGGCTTCCTTGGGCAGTGCCTAATCGTCCGCAGCATCAGTTTGTGATTTTGAAAGTGCTAGAAAATGAAAGTTTGTGACCTGACTTTGAAAGCTCTAGGCTAAAGCGTGCACTCTGCAGATGTACTGCATTTGACCTAATAAGACGCCCCGGGATTATAAGATGACCCTCGCTTTAGCAAAAAAAAATTATGTATTTCGTATAAAAAAAAAAAGCAACACAAAATGCCTCCATCATAGCAGAAACCGCGTTTGTGTAGCTTGTCAGTCACTTATACACACTTTCTCTTGTCAGGCTCTTGGGAGCAGTCTGAATGTTTTCTGTTTTTTTTGGTTCTTTTTGGTCACTGTCTTTTTGAGCTCTGCATCGTGACTTTCTGTGACGCCGGTAATTCTTAGCCACTCGGCAGAGGATTCAGTCTCAGTCTGCATTAAAGACGGCAGCAGATGCTTCCGACTCATTTTAAGTTGTCAGAAATGAATTTCCTCCGTGGCAGCAAGACACATTACACGAGCCGCCAGAACCTCCTGCAGGTTAAACTAGGCTGACTAAACACTTTTAGGCCTGAATGGCTCCAGAAAGCCCTAAACAGACGTGAAGAAACTTGCTTGCCTAGTATCGCGAAGCGCTGTTTGGAGGCACATCATGCAACGCTGTGTAGGAGCCGATACTCTCGGTTTTAAAAAGAATATCTGATGTTGTCAATATTTTATTGTCTAGTCCTCGAAAAAACTACCACCCGCATTTTTTTTTCAGGCGAAATTTCTTTAAAAAAAAAAAAAGAACTCCTTATTTTCAGCCCAATACAGTATTATGGCTGAAAATACCAGAAGCCAACAGGACCCAGTAGCAGCAGGTATTCACTGATAAAACCTGATGTCTAGAATGTGATTAGAGCATCTTTCAAATTATTGTAATGGCATCTTGCTTTCAAACACAAACAATGCTGGGAAGATTGCTGTAGTCTGTGTTGCTTTCAGCGCTTTCATGTCAGTGTCTCCTCCAGGTCGCAGTCGCGGGAGAGAGGACGAAGGGTGCAATGGCATACATTACTGTCTGCTGCGCTCTCCTTGTGCTTTTTTGTTAAATTTTTTTTTTTTTTTAATGATATTACTAGAAGTTGCCACAGTTAGAAAGATTTCAATCCTGTGAATAAGGGCTTTTAAAGTACACAGATGTGGCCAGGGCTGGCATTTTACCGGTGGGCCGACACAACTGTCCATTTATTTATTTATTTATTTATTTAGTCTGACCAGCCCATTGGGTTTTTTGTTTTTTTTCTTGATGCTGGGCTGACCCCCTCCTCCGGCCTTTGGCCTCAGAGCCTTCATTAACAGCGCATCGGAAAAAACAGTCGTAGGCCCACTGTGATTACGCACCTGTGTGGCTGACTGGCCCCGGCGAGTGTGCTGCAGGCCCACTGTGGTTGGCTATTATTGGTTATTATCTGTTGACCTCTCCCTCCCAGGCAATGACTTTTTGCCTAGTTTGTTTTAACTTTACCTGGGCCCCTCCGCCTTTCCCACCTCTGTTAAATAGTGGAGCGGAGAAAGATGGACAAACAAAAGCAGGAAAAACGTAAAGGTGACGCTGAAAAGCTGAGCGAGACGAGGTTGAAGACCCTTTAGGCTTATTCTGCCAAATGTTTCAAAATAACTTATTGTTAATTTTATTTATTTTTCTTCATTAGCGGAAAAGAGCCGAGAGCAGCCCAGTGAGCGCAGAGATACTAGCTCAACGGCTAGTCAAGGTTCTGCAGCTGAAGCTGTAAGACGGAAGACAATAGGGATACGATAAGCAGGGCTTCGGTTTGTGCTGCCTGGCTGTCGGGTTCCCTTTTGTTAAAACATGCGCTCATCAGTCACTTTACGTGCACCGCCCAATCACAGCCTGGAGGGGGCGGGACGTTACAAAAAGGTTTACGTGCTACAGCAAACTTTCAAATATTGAAAGTCGTTGCTACGCGTGAATGGTTAGGATTATTGACACGTTAGTAGGCTACTTAACATTAACCAATTAGGGACTAACCAATGATGTAGACCATTTCTCTCAGGATTTAAGGATTTAATGAAGAAACGAAAACATAAAAATTAAACTGTACTGTCCAGTTGGAATTAATATTATTCTAGTTTTATTTAGTTTACTATTATATGAATATGCCAATATTATAGTATTAATATATCGATACTATGCTACTACCATTAGAATACTATTTTACTAAAGTTGCTATAAATATTGTTCTGTAGTTGTGGTGGTGTTTCGCGAGTCAAAAAAGTCCAGGGCCATTTTTCAGTCCCAGTCCAGCCCAGGATGTTGCACGTGGGTGGAAGATAGAAAACTGCATTAGGCCATTCAGCTAGACTACGTTAAAAACAGTTACAGTGTAATAACATGTCCATGCAAGTTTCATCAAGCCTATATATGGGAGTTGTTACTGCTACTACAGTATCATTACGACTGAAAATCCCACTTCTGCTCTCTGAACCAAGGACCACTGACAACATCGGCCACTTATAAACACATCTACCTGCTATTGTTATTATACTTTATTGTTGACACTGTGTTTCTGTCTACTGCTGTGTGTGTTTTTTTTGACTGGTTCTGCCTCTTTCTTAGTTTGTGTGTGAGCGTATTAACATGCAGTTGGTAGTACTTCTGTGATCTATCTGGTGATCAGTACAGAGTCATATCGTACTACTGCTGTAGCCTGGGGCTGGTGGG
This sequence comes from Coreoperca whiteheadi, assembly GCA_011952105.1. Taxonomy (NCBI): domain Eukaryota; kingdom Metazoa; phylum Chordata; class Actinopteri; order Centrarchiformes; family Sinipercidae; genus Coreoperca; species Coreoperca whiteheadi. Next base: position 7,064,495 of record CM022490.1, read on the forward strand.
GGGTGGGGGTGGGCGGAATAGATCACACAGCGAGGCACACAAATACTTTGCCAAATGCGCGCGCGCGCACACACACACACACACACACACACACAACACACAAATGAAGCACACACCATGGTCCGCTGGGTAGAACAGATCCGATCAGGTCGGAGCAGGGATAACTCCGGGTCAGTGGAGGAGAAAGAGACACGGGGGGAGAGGGGGACGAAAAACCAAACCGAAAGAGAAAACAGAACAGTGAGAAAGAAACAGGAAGGAAGAAGACAACTGAGTGGAATAAAAACAGTAAAGATAGGGAAAGGGAATAATAATGAATAAATGAGAATCTGGTTTTTGAAATTTCATATACGACCTCTTATTATGTGACCAATGTGCCACACTAAGGTCACATGTTGTCATGTTGGGAGATACAGGTGAAAACTCCAGAAAGCGAGGAAGTCGGTCCTGTTAGCTTAGATCATTTGGTTACATTTAAATTCCAGGTTCGGAAGAAGGACCAAGGGCGTGAAAGAGACAGGGATACAGTAGAAAACCTGAGTCAAACCTAGACAGCGTAGCGGTGCGGCTCTAGAGAAGTCAATGTCAGTCAGTCTGTCGGTCAGCCAGTCATCCACTTTCTGGTCCAAACTGAAATAACTTGACCACTATTGGCCTGACTTTCATCTAGCGGCAGCACCTTTGCCCAATTCTTTGGTTAGATGGTGATCATTGTAAACATTATACCCGCTTAGCAACACCATGTCAGCATTGTCATTGTAAGCATGTGTGCACTGTGATGTTGGCACAGCTATGGCAGAGAAAGAGCGGTCAGAGTTCCCAGAACCACCTGTACCTGCATCTGCAGTCAGCACTGGGCAAACGAGGCAAAGAAAAAAAGGAAGACAGAATTTGAAAAGGCTACGACCAATTTCAATGATGGCGACAACCTAGGGACTCTCAAGGGGCTGAAAAGTGATTTCTGCCGGACAGCTAATCTGGCTTTTTTTTCATTTTGATGGAAATCTGTTACTTTCGTGAAGTATGCATCGTTAGCACAACGTGGCTACCTACTCAGCGTACACCTACATTGTCGCTAACGGGTAGCTCATATTCAATTCAATTCAATTCAATTTTATTTATATAGCCCAGTATCACAAATCACATTTGCCTCAAACGGCTTCACAATCTGTAACATACGACACCCTCTGTCCGTAGACCCTCGATTCGATTAAGGAAAAACTACCCAACAAAACCTTTTTAACAGGGGAAAAATGATAGAAACCTCAGGAAGAGCCACAGAGGAGGGATCCCTCTCCCAGGACGGACAGACATGCAATAGATGTCGTAAGTACAGAATAGATCTATAGCATCAAAACTATAACATATACAGCCATGATGGCAAAATTGTTGTATATATATATATATATTATTATGTTAGAAATGTTTAGGTGGTAAAACATAAGGGAAGATGACGGGTCCAGACGGACAACCGAGCAGCTCCAGGTGGAGCCCAACGAGCAGGACCCGAGCCACTCGTCCCGGATACATCTCCGGACGCTGAAATACCTGCAGAAAGTGACAGTAAGAGAGAAGAGACGGACGACAAAGCACAAAACTCCCGGAAAAATGTTGAAATGAAAGATGTATGGAAGATCATTTTGCTTGTTGTTCAGATATAATTAACTTAAATGTAGAGATAAATGTCTTGATTTGACTGTGCCGCTGTAAGTGCATACAGCAAAGTAAAAATGGTGGTGAAAACGTCCATTTTAAAAATGGAAAAGATTAGTTCAAACTGAAAGCTTTAATTGTGTTAAACTGAAAAATGGAAATGAAATAAATGGAAACGGACAAACAAAATAAAGATCTTCCATAAGGCAAGGGTGATCTCTGCATTTCAGCCCTGATTTCGATCATCATCCGAGGAATGAATGCTGTTCTTTGAAATGACCCAGTGATAGCTTCCTGGAGAAAGCTAAAGACCTTTTCCGAAGACAGGCAGAGGGAGAGTGAGAGACAGACCGAATGAACACTAATCTTGTTTTTGTATCCATCATGCCCCTCAGTGAAGAGCTCCATCAGCCCTGGGCTGCCTTCAGGAGTAACCCGTTACCTACCACAGCCCTGTGTGTGCGTGCGTGTGTGTGTGTGTGTGTGAGAGTTTTACATGCTAGAAAATGCACAATAAAAGCAAATAAAGGATAACACTGAAGCCATGCCATATGCTTTGATTTAATAGTTCAAAAAATAAACTCTCCCCAAAAAGTAAACTGCTCCAGTGTTGTAGTACTCTAAATCGGTCTTGACCCCTTTTTGAAGGTCTGGGTCTCGTCTCCGAATCGGCCACCTTTTTACTCGGTCTTGTCTCTGTCTCGGACGAGGAGGACTCCGGGGCTTTACCACTTGTTAACCTCATTACTATGTAAAAATCCCTGCTTCAAATGCAACCAATAACTTGACTCCTTTCTAATTTGAAGTTTTTGTCACTGTTAACGGCTGTCACCCCTCCCCACCACCGTAACGCACACTCGGGGAAAGTGAATGCAGGAGACAGGAGAAGAAGCTGTGGCTAACTGGGAGGAGATGTCAGCCAAATCCTATGTAATGGAATGTGGCTACCTAAACTGCAAAGTGACACCAGGTCTGGGTTTTATAGAAGCTCTTTTGGATGTATAAGACCTCTAAAAGTCCACCGGGTCACCCGCTTGAGTGAGTACTAAGCTGCTGAAATCAGGCATACAAATCTAAACCTTTACTCTTCTCATCAGTTCAGTTTACGAAACCACGAGTACAGTAGTCAGCTGCTGCATCGCGTGCTGTTGCTTTTGAATAAATGTTTTTATTGACATGAACTGAGAGTTTCACGTGACACTCGCAGAGAACACTTTCCCATAAAAGTACTCACATGAGACCAGCAACCTGCTGTGGTGCTGCCTTAAAGCCTCTACATGCCCAAAGTCCACCTACACAGGCGTTTCCACTTGTGTTTCCTGGTCGGACCGCTTGTCAGGTGTGAACAGGCGCAAACTCCACTGACCTCTCCCTCATTCTCTCCTGTTGATGCTGTTAGAGGCAACTTAACCTGTTGTTGTTCTGATTGGTACATTTGACTTTTGTGATATCGCACAGCTCCGCCCAACTGCCACGGGACAAGTAGCTTAATGGGGAATTGCAAACACCTGTGAGGCTGTGCGGGGTCTTTAAATTTGATCAGACGTTTTAGTGTGAAAGGTAGCCCTTCGACATTGGACGTAGTTTCACGGTTCGTGCAGATAGTTTTTTTTTTTGTTTGTCCAGGTTTTGAAATAGCGGTCTCTGACATTTCAGCCTCCGCCTTTAATTCAAATGAGATGACAGCATTTAAAGAGTATGTAATACTTACTTAACAGCAATATAATATATCATAGATCGGCTAAATCTCTGAGCTAATCCAGTTAGCTGTCCTTTTCCAGGTTTCCCGTGGGGGGACATCGGCGTCTAATCTAGTTCTCGTGCATACTTTGTCTCAACCAATTCTTCATTGTGAACCGGGCCCCTCCCTCTCGGTCTCCGTCTCTTTCTACCCGTAGCCGTTTTTCAAAAAAAGTCTCATCCATATTTCAGAGGCATTTCAAAGTAAAATGTGTGTTCGCAAAGTACACAGCATCCAGGCTAAATTTAACACGGCTGAGGATTTCTGTTAAGATGTGTATTTATGTCTGTGTGTGAGGAAGAGAGACAGACAGACAGAGAGAGAGAGACAAAGAGAGAGGGGGATTTGCCATGGTGCAAAATATTTGTAACCTCATTGGAATAATGTTAAGCCTAATGCAACATTGCTTCCCCTGCCTGACAGTTCTACACACACACACACACACACTCTCTCTCTAGGACACGGGACACATTAAAAGGTTCTTTGTCTTCCTTTTCCAACCCGCTCTGTCTACATCTGTTACCGCCTCTCTCGCCACCGCTTTATTATTTTCCTTTTCCCTCCCTCTGTCTCTTCTCTCTTTCTATCCACTTACTCCTTCGTCCCTCTTATGCGCTTACCCTCTCCTCCTCCCGATCCGTCTGTCTATCTCTTGCTCTTTTTCAGTTCGACACTGTGTGTAGTATGTGTGCGCGTTAAGGGCCCATGACCCAGTTAGAGACTCACCTCCTAATTCATTGTGAAATTGGTTCTGTTCTCCAAAGACGGAGGGGCTCGATGAGGTTACTACACACACACACACACACGCTTCCCATTACCATGACTTTGCAACTTGCAAAACAAGAGAGATGGTGAGAGACAAAAACACAAGATCACAATCTTACGGAATATTTTGGGGTGTTTATGAGGGAGAATTCATTTATTTAAAAGTAAAAACCGAGGCGCCATTCACCGTAACGTTTAAAAGATGCACGATGCCGATTTAAAAATTCATCGTCTGGGTTTGCTTCCCCAAACCAATTCACTGTACGTGGGCTCACGGCAGAGTTGTATCTCTAAAAAGGTCATGGCACCTTTGTTGACCAAATGTTGGCGCTGAACATTTTCTCTCAACTCAAATCGTTTCTCTTCGCTCAAACTGAAAAACGATGCCTTAGCCGCTTTCGTACTGCAAAATGAAGAATTTCTTAAACACATCTCAAAGGCCTGACCGGCCTTATTGAAGTCCAACAGTCATTCAGAGAGAATCCCTCATTCACCCTGGGAAGCGTTAGACGTTTCCTTTTGCTTCGATTCGTAATACGAGAAGAGACTTGAAAGTACTTGTTTCAGAAACTCTTTAGAAAAGTACTGTTGTGATGACGTAAAACCGTAACCAAACAAAAGAAATAGAGGGTTTTGTGAAAATGCACACCTAATGGTTCTTTTCTCAAATGCTGTACACCCTGATGTATGGCAGCACACAGGTAGAGAAGTGGGAATACCAAATGACCGGTGAGTCACGTCAGCCACCACACTCATTCTTCTAAACTGTTATTTCAGGTCCGGTTTGCTGTTTTTACGTTGTTTTGTGCTTTATAGCATAGCTGCAGGATTGTATTCATGCATCCCATTCATAGAAAGTTCACGAAATAAAAACATTTTCTTTTTCAGAGAATATAAAAAAAACCAAACAAAAAAACTAAGGTGTCACTGCACCTATGTAAGAATGTTTCAAATAAGGTTTCTACCAGAGTGAAAGAATGGTTACCTCGTGTTTTAGAGAACGGGGCTGTGTTTGATTGGGCATTCAACATGCCCTCGGTGACTTGCCCTCGGGGGGACTCCCCGCCGCCACGACAAGTGTCGTTCCAGTTGTCTGAGACGACTCCAGTGAACTTCGTGAGGTGGACCGTCGAAGGGCTGAGGGAGCGAGTCTACACTGATGTTCAATCCGGTGTATATCACCCACAAATCATTGCAGGTATACATTTGGTGCAAAAAAAACAAAACATCCATGGTTAGGTGGCAGTAATGTACATAGAATCCTGTTGCCTAGTTAGTTTCTCATTGATAGCATGATATTTAACTGAAAAACGTCATAACTAATTACAGTTAAAACTTACTTGGATTGTTGTACTGTTCAGTTCAGTATTTGATTTCTTTATTCTTTTACTTGGAAACACATGGAAGATAAGATATAAACCTGTAGTTCAGATTATCATGATACAGCTCAGACAGACATTTCTAAATCCGAAACAGATGCAGCTAAATTACAAAGTGCCTACTTATTGCAACTGTCCGCAGAGGACGCTTTCTCCTCGTTGAAATGAGTCTGCAGCTATAGCTGATGTAAAAAGTCGCACAGCGCTGAGCCTACTGGTGGATGTCGATCCAAGACAGTTTGGGCTGAAGGTGCACAAGGGCAGGTGTGTCACCCGCTCCTTCCCCGCCCGCCCACTCTCCTCCTGCACTCCAAGTGTGACATACCCTGTTACGTAATACCTAGGGCTGAGGGGACGTGGAAGTACTAATGAAACGCAGCATAGTACATAAATCTGTGTAGTACACGTCACAGGACACAACATTTGTAGCGGGCAGTGTCTCAGAACCTTATCGACCGACGTATGGAAACTGTCAGCTGCTGTTGTGCCCACTTACATTCCTTCCATTTGCTTGACACGCGAAGGTTACAGCCCAGAACTTGGGCACCCTAATTTGAACATTTCATTTAAAAAAAAAAAAACCCCACACATACTGCATGATGGTGTTTGGTGGCGGCTGTGGCTTGGTGGGAGAGCGAGGTCGTCCACCCATGTGTCAAAGTGTCCTTGAGCAAGATACTGAACCCCAAATTGCACCCGAGGGCTGTGTCTTCGGTGTGTTCCTTTGCTCTGATGGGCAGTTAGCGCCTGCCATCAGTGTATGAATGTGTGTGAACGCGATATGTAGTGTGAAAGCGCTTTGAGTAGTCGGAAGACTAGAAAGACGCTATACAAGTACAGTCCATATGCCTTTACCTTAATATGGATTATTTTCAATATATGTTTGGCACTATAAATTTATACCTGACAAATCCTGTGGAAAGCCATTACCACATTCATGTGATAATTAATGAGAATGTGTTTTTTGACAAATGTCTTCACAATAACCTCAGCAATGCATCCGTAATGATGGGAATTTATGCCACCACCAGGAAGAAAGTTGCAAAGACCGACAATGCTAGACTAAGAAGGATAACAGAAAACGCAGATATTGAGCTGAGTTTCAACTCCTAATGTCCTTGAACCGATAAATCATGGCGAATGAAATTTGGGTTGCATGCTCCCTTATCACACGTCCCCATGCTTTAGTTTTAAATTCAATTCAGTCTTTTTATCCACCGAGGTAAAGTCATGCAAAATGGTCAAAGGGGGTGGTGAAATAAAAGAACCGGGGGGGTGTTTTCTCAAATGTATTTCTGCCATTGCAAGCTGGTTTAACGAAGTGATGTGGATCAATTGTTTGTTTTTTGATTTCTCTTTAAAATATAAGTGATCAAAATAAAAAAAAAAGTAAAAAAGCTGTTGGTTAAAATCATTTAACCCCTATAGTACATCAGCTCTACTATACTGACCCACAATGCCACAAATAAGTGACCCTGTCTAGACAATGACTGACAAGTCACAAAACCTAAAGGACATTATAGTTAAGGCGATCTGTTTAATAATAGTTGTTGAGATATCTCATTCTGGACCTAAGTGGTGGACCAGCTGACTGACGACCGAGTGAGAGGCCAGCGTTGCCACCTTTACGGCCATGCTGACTAAAATCTCTGGTTGCTGTTGAGGCCAAGGAGAGGCAGAATCTGTCCCTCCAGCCGAAGGTTGAAGATCATGTCTCTAGTTCATGATGTCTCTATGATGTGTCACTTCTTCTCCGATTGTCCTGAAGAGGCTGACTTTTTATGGATGATATTGTTGGTCAACGTGGTTTCAGCTGTAAAAGGAGTGATGGTTTTACTTGTAGTCTAGTCAGCATATACAGAAAGGGCCCAGGGGACGTAGCAGTGCTTTGACTTTATTTGTACATTTTATAGACTGGCTTTGTTTTTGATGTGTATGCAAATGTGTGTGTTTGTGTGTGCATTTGGTCGAAGTGACTTGATAGCCTTTGTTGTTTTGGTTTTTTTCCACTTGAAACGTGATTCGACATGATTCAGCCACTGGTCTGGAAAATAAGCGAGTCAAGAGGTTCATTATGTATACACACACTCCCACACACACACACGTTTAATTTGTCCATTGATGTTGAAGGACACAAACACATGTTGTTGGGTTTTTTTTAACCTACACACACACACACACACACACACACACACCCTCGGAGTAAAACTCAAAAGACCATCGACGGTAACTTTCTTTCCTTGTCTGGCTTTCTCCCCCTCTCTCTTTCATACACACACTGAAAACCCAGTGGTCAAGTTAATTGCATTAGGCAACCTTAAGATGCAGACCCTTCTGTCTCTCACACATCGCTACCTCTGACAGAGAGGCAAGCAAAGAAAAACAACTAAAAAGGACAAAACAAGAAGAAAAGGCTGGAAAAACAAGTTTTCGAAGGGGAAAAAAAAGTGGAGTGATTATGCAAATTGGTTTACGCCAATTTAGCCACACTGGGACATTAATAACAAACTTTGTTTACTCTGGGTAGACTCTGACAAACTTTATCCATGGCATTATTATCTGTGGCCTGCAGAGAACAGGACATTTCATAATCTGCGTCCTCCGTCTCACAGAGAAAACCAATATGCAGAGAATAAAATGAGTTTACCAAGCAGAGAGCTCACCCACACCATCTACCATACTGGGAAAAAAAGGTTGGTAAATTATCTTAAGGAAAGTTTTAAGACATATTCAAGCAACCTTTAATCACAATAGCACATTACCATCCCTTAAATTCGTATTGATGACTGCTATTTGTACGTAATTTCATTCACAAGAATAACAAATCCTTCTTACCGCCGGCACTGCACGCTTTTTTTTCAATCCATAACTCAATAATTTACCACAATAATGTAGGTTTCCTGATCTTTGAGTTAAAGTTAGTGAAGATTGGGATATTGCGTCGCCACACTTGGATGGTGATGACAAGAGTAGCGTGCATGCCGGTATCTTTTATTAGCGTTAATTAGTGATGAATCACCCTCATGCATGAATCCAACATCAATAGCCTTATTTTACACATGATCCATGGTAGTGAAGATACAGAAAAATAGAAATGCGTGGAAAAAAGCATATTGTCAATATTTTAGAGCCCCCCCAAAATGGTGTTGTCAGGGGAGCTCATGTCTGATTAAGCAACGCACCTGTAGTTCACACCCTGCCTGACTCTAGCTCTGATTGATATTGATCTTCCCATCTCACTCTCAGAAAGAAAGCAAGTAACTGTATTTCCCAAAATGTTGAACTATTCCTTTAAAATATGTTCAAACTTGATGATGATGATGAGCATCAGCCTTCAGGACCTCATGAGTCACAACCAGACGACAACCGTGGACTGATGTCGCAGAGTGTCACAGGACCGCTTCTGTCCGCAATGAGGGGGTGGGTGCAGTTGGGTTTGTGTTCCAAGTCCTTCCTGAATGGGAACTCTCATTTATGAAATCAGCCTCCAAGTGAGCTGATTGGCCAACGCTCTCTCTGACTGGCTGTGTCTGCTGACCCCGCACCGGGCCGGTTCCCTGATGACAGATCATGTTCTAAACAGACGGCCAAAGGGAAAAGGCAGTATCTGAACTGACCGCAGATAGTGAGAGAGCAGCAGCATGTGGGTCTTTTCTGATGCAGATATTTTGACATGTCACAACAGGAACAGCCCAGGTGTAATTAATACCATAAGTGATTGCTGCGTTCCCTTCAGGTTCCAGGGCCTTGATCGCTATCATGGCTTACTGGAACACCTTAAAACAAAAAATAAACAGGAGAGCCAACGTTGATGCTATTGGTTCCACCTGTGCTTTCCCTACTATGAAAGGTCAGGAGGTCAGCTGTGAAAATGAGGGACTGTTTGGGCAGAAAACGGAAACGCTGTCCCCATCCATAGTAACGCGGATGCTCATTAGTAAGCGATGGTCTGTAGTGATAAGCAACAGTACGCGGTCGGGTTATGCTCAAACGTACAGCAACTCTGTATGAGGCCCAGGTCAAACGCCGCTTCTTATTACCACTCTAGCAAGCACTCCATCCAGAACCATTAAGTCCAATCATTTTAAACCAAATGCACTATTATTGAATCCACAACATTCTTCACAGCAGTGATTCAAAGTCCGTTTTTTCCTGGAATCCATTACACACAACTTCTTCTTCTTCTTCTTTTCCTTTCGGCTGCTCCCTTTCAGGGGTCGCCACAGCGAATCATGCGCCTCCATCTAACCCTGTCCTCTGCATCCTCTTCATTCACACCAATTAACTTCATGTCCTCTCTCACTACATCCATAAATCTCCTCTTTGGTCTTCCTCTAGACCTCCTGCCTGGCAGCTCCAACCTCAGCATCCTTCTACCAATATATTCACAGTCTCTCCTCTGAACGTGTCCAAACCACCTCAATCTGGCCTCTCTGACTTTTATCTCCGAAACATCTAACACGAGCTGTCCCTCTGATGTACTCGTTCCTGATCCTGTCCATCCTCGTCACTCCCAAAGAGAACCTCAGCATCTTAAGCTGTGCCACCTCCAGCTCTGCCTCTTGTCTTTTCTTCAGTGCCACTGTCTCTAAGCTGTACAACATCGCTGGTCTCACCACCGTCTTGAACACCTTTCCTTTCATTCTTGCTGATACTCTTTTATCACACAACACACCTGCCACTTTTCTCCACCCGTTCCAACCTGCTTGCACTCGCCTCTTCACCTCTTTTCCACAGTCTCCATTGCTCTGAACCGTTGACCCTAAGTACTTAAAGTCCTGCACCTTCTTCACCTCTGCTCCCTGTAACCTCACCGTTCCACCTGGGTCCCTCTCATTGACACACATGTATTCTGTCTTACTGCAGCTAAGCTTCATTCCTCTGTTTTCCAGAGCAGACCTCCATCTCTCTAGATTCTCCTCCACCTGTTCCCTGCTCTCACTACAAATAACAATGTCATCCGCAAACATCATAGTCCATGGAGATTCCTGTCTAACCTCATCTGTCGGCCTGTCCATCACCAGAGCAAACAAGAAGGGGCTCAGAGCCGATCCTTGATGCAGACCCACCTCCACCTTGAACTCCTCTGTCGCACCTACAGCACACCTCACCACGGTCTTACAGCTCTCATACATGTCCTGCACCACTCTAACATACTTCTCTGCCACTCCAGACTTCCTCACGCAATTCCACAGCTCCTCTCTCGGCACCCTGTCATACGCTTTCTCTAAATCCACAAAGACACAATGCAACTCCCTATGACCTTCTCTGTACTTCTCCATCAGCATCCTCAAAGCAAACACTGCATCTGTTGTTCTCTTTCTAGGCATGAAACCATATTGCTGCTCCCAGATGCTCACCTCTGCCCTTAGCCTAGCTTCCACTACTCTTTCCCACAACTTCATTGTATGGCTCATCAGCTTTATTCCTCTGTGCACAGCTCTGCACATCTCCCTTGTTCTTGAAAATTGGCACCAGTACACTTCTCCTCCATTCCTCGGGCATCCTCTCACTCTCCAAGATCTTGTTAAACAAACTATTCAGAAACGCAACTGCCA
>CM022490.1:7075615-7192898 GCA_011952105.1 Coreoperca whiteheadi
TCCAACCTAGCATACAAGTCCTCATATGCTCTTTGTTTGGCCTTTGCCACCTCTACCTTCACCTTACGCTGCATCTCCCTGTACTCCTGTCTACTCTCTTCAGTCCTCTCAGTGTCCCACTTCTTCTTTGCTAACCTCTTTTTCTGTATACACTCCTGAACTTCCTCGTTCCACCACCAAGTCTCCTTGTCCGCTTTCCCCTTTCCAGATGACACACCCTCCTACCTGTCTCCCTGATCACATTAGCTGTAGTGGTCCAGTCATCTGGGAGCACTTCCTGACCACCCAGAGTCTGTCTCAGCTCCTCCCTGAAAACTACAAGACATTCTTCCTTTTTCAACTTGCACCACTTTGTCCTCTGCTCTGCCTTTGTCCTCTTCATCTTCCTCACCACCAGAGTCATTTTACACACTAGCATCCTGTGTTGTCTGGCTACACTCTCCCCTACCACTGCTTTACAGTCACTGGTCTCTTTCAGATTACAACGTCTACACAAGCTGTAGTCCACCTGAGTGCTTCTCCCTCCGCTCTTATATGTCACCCTATGTTCCTGCCTCTTCTGGAAGAAAGTGTTCACTACAGCCATTTCCATCCTCTTTGCAAAGTCTACCACCATCTGTCCTTCTGCGTTCCTGTCCTGAAGACCAAACCTGCCCATCACATTCTCATCACCTCTGTTCCCTTCACCTACATGCCCGTTGAAATCTGCACCAATCACCACTCTCTCACCTCTGGGGATGCTCTGCATTACTTCATCTAACTCACTCCAGAATTTCTCCTTCTCTTCTAACTCACATCCTACCTGTGGGGCATAACCACTCACAACATTGAACATCACCCCTTCAACTTCCAGCTTCAGGCTCATCAACCTGTCTGACACTCTTTTCACCTCTAGAACATGCCTCACAAACTCCTCTTTCAGGATAACTCCTACTCCGTTTCTCTTCCTATCTGACCCATGGTAGAACAACTTGCACCCTGCTCCTAAGCTTCTAGCCTTGCAACCTTTCCACCTGGTCTCCTGGACACACAGTATGTCCACCTTCCTTCTCTGCATCATGTCAATCAACTCTCTAGCCTTCCCTGTCATAGTCCCAACGTTCAAAGTCCCTACTGTCAGTCCTACATTCTTAGCTTTCCTCTTCTCTCTCTGCCTACAAACACACCTTCCTCCTCTCCTTCTTCGTCTTCGACCAACAGTAGTCCAATTTCCACCGGTACCCTGTAGGTCAACAGCACCGGTGGCGGTCGACCGATCTGGTATGGAAGTCATTTTCATGATTCGCATTTTTAGTTTGGCATGTGTTTTACGTTGGATGCCCTTCCTGACACAACCCTCTGCATTTATCCAGACTTGGGACTGGCACATGAAGACACATGAACCCAGAGAGAATATTTCATAACAAAAGGAGTGGAGGGAGATTCAATAGTTTTTTCTCCTTGTATATATTTTCACCACAGACCTACTACTACTACTAAACTAGAGCAGGTTTTAATGGGGTCTTGTCATGTAGTTTAATGCTCCTCATTGTGATTCAAATAGTCATCGCATCCTCTCCACTTTTCTACTGCTGTGTTCTATCCACCACCTCTCCTCTTTGCCCAATGTTTCCCCTAACCTCTCGTCTCCCTTTCTTCTTCTTTCAAGTCTTGTCCATCTCTTTTCTCCTATGTCATACTTACCCCGTCTTCTTTTGTTCCTTTTTCCTCCTAACTAGTTGCCTCTTCCTTTTTTGCTACCTCGCCATCTTCAGCACAACTCTGCTCTCTTCTCTTTTCTTTCCCTTTTCCTCCAACTCTTCCTCTTTCGAGGTGCCGGGTGTTGCTGGTGTTGGCGTCAGCAGGTGGTATCTTTGTTGAGGCCATATTCATCTTTATCATCTATTGGGCATGTTGGTGTATCAGTCTGTACTTTTATTCATGCCACTATTTCCATACGTCACGTTTAAAATTAAGCAATGAATGCATCTCTTCAGAGTTTGTTTATCTTAAAATTCCAACTTATCTTAGATCTTCAAAGTAAAATGAAAAACTCACAAAGTCAAAGTGTTTCCAGCCACCTGTTTTTATGCACATTTTCGTTTTATTCATAAAAAAACCTGAGTGGAAACGCAGAACATTAAAAACAAAACAAAAAAACAAGTATCGCAAAATAGACATTTTTACGCTTGGCTGAGGAGGAAACGTTGGTGTTCTTCGAAAACAGAATTAGAAAATAAATCATGACGTACACCAAACATGTCCACTGAAGCATCCGCTCTACTGGAGAGATGGAAAAAAATAAATAAAAATAGCAGCAGATGAAAACCAGAGATTTGTGTTACAGTAGTGGATGGAGAAGCGCGTTAATACTTAAACCGGTTACATTTTGCCCAGACCTGGATGAAACCTGACTATAGTTTGCCTCAGCTGTGTATTTCTAAGGGTTTTGGACTGTGTGGATGTATTCTTGTGTAAGTGCAGGCTTGTGTGTGACTGACACACAAATGTACAAAGCCACCGTAATTCATGGGCTCCGAACAAAATGCAACTTTTACCCCTCTAGTGTAGTCTATGTGGGCAGCATGTGGGGGTGTGTGTGTGTGTGCGCGCGCATTTGTAATTGTGTCATGTATGATGATTCAGTTTGCTTTCTCTGCTGCCACACACACACACACACACACACACACACACACAAACACCTGTCGCTATCCCCCTCCTTCCAATAACATCTACCCACTCCAAATGTATTTTTTCACAGTAATTAGAAGTCACTGAGCAGATGATAATCCAATTATCAGATTATTGAATTGTTTGCATTCCTTTAATTCCTCCTCAGAAGGTTTGCTGAGTGCGCCGGTTCACTTTGAACACCGGTCACCCCCCCCCACTTCTCTGCTGTTGGTCAATGAACAGCTACGGTCGGGTAATTAAAGGCTAAGCGCTCTGCTCAAGAGCATTGAAACAGAAGTGGGTGACTCGGGGTCGGTGTCTGACATCGGCGCGTTACGTGCACTCCACGCGAAAACAGTCACAGAGGTGCGGGAGGAGAAGAACAAGTGCGATGGGGAAAGTTAAGGGGAGGGGAAAAAAAGTAGAAGCAGGTTTATGGGGGAAAAAAAGAGCGCAACAGAGACTGAAAGATATATACAGGTGGGAGAGAAGAGAGGCAATGGAGCCCCAAAACTGAAACCAAAGTTAATATAAAGCATGCCGGTGGAACCTTTTGGTGACCTGAATGTCTTTTCTGTGGCACATAATCTGACTGAGAGTCATTTGTACGTTTGCAACGAGGGAGAGAGGACGGGGACTTCTTTCTGAGAAGGTTATTTCCACTTCAGCCAGACAAATTCATCATGTGTTCTCTCACACAAATTCTTGAGTGTGTGTGTGTGTGTGTGTGTGTGTGTGTGTGTGTGTGGGTGGGGGTGATTGTGCGCATTAGGCCTGATTTGGCCAGACAGTCTGACCTACAGTGACGTACTCCTCTCGGCCTTTGCTTTGATTTTTAATGTCATTCCTTTCCCTACCAATCCATCTGCCTCGTCCCTCTGTGTGTGACTCAGGACAATATTTCACCTGCACTTTATTCCACATTTGGCCCTTGCAATGTTTCTCTTCTTCTCGTCTTTGTAGCTGCCAATAGGGTCGTTTCATTTGTTTCCAACGCTGTGTCAGGTGACTATAAAAAAAAAATATTGCTGCACTAGTATTCTTCTTGACTGTAGGGCATTCTGGGAAGAAGCTGATTGGTTGAAGCGCGAGTGTGTTTTATTTGAAAAGGAGAACATGGAGTGAATGCAGACAAATGTGGACTTTGCAGACAGCTGGTTGAACTTTTTACAAACCTCCGAACTAAACAGCCACTGAGAAGAAACGTTTGCTGTGTTAGCTTCACATGAGAGGGGGAACGGGATGGCTTCTGGCAGCTAGTACATGGAAGCTGTAATGCATACTAGTCATCAGAACACCCTTCCAAAATCTGCTCTATTTATGACTTCACACTTAACTTTGAAACCTACGTTAACCTTTTTTTTTTTTTTGGCCACTTTGGTGCCACCGGAAGCACAACAATGACAAGTTATGTTGATATGGCGAACTTCTTGGCAAACACTTCTACTCTTTCACACTACATCTGGCAAATACGTAGCAACCTTAGCATTCATCTGGACTCCTGTTTCTGTCCACCTAGTGAATGTAAGTCCAAAACCTTGCTTTCAGCTGTGTTCTGGTCTCCACCAACTCCTGAAGGAGCTATCTGGCTTTTAAGCTGCTAAACGCAACAGCGACTAGCTGGTGAACGTCACCTGCAGAGTCAGGCGATAGCATCTCTGCCGGGCGTGAGCCTGGAGGTGATCATGCGTTTGGCCGTGTGTGTGTGTGTGTATCTGTCCGCAGCCAATCTCGCATACTGTACGTCTGGACCCATAAAACCTATTTTATTGGCTGATCTGTTTTGTACCACCATCGACTGCTGACACTCCTCTTAACCACTCGTTAGGTAAGTACGTTAGTTACGCCAGTTACGTACATGGCTTTAGTTCAAATAAGTCAACGTTGACTTTTGGTTTCACACAGGCCCCGAAAAACGGTCCCCCGGGTAAAAATTCCCTACGTGGAATTTGTCGCTCTTTCTGCTACATCACCTCACAATTTGTTCCTTATGACATTCACACGTAAAATGACATGCAGTTGCTGCACAATATAAGTCAGGAGAGACTAAATGGCATGCGGTGACATGACAAAAGCAAGAAAGACTTTGCGATAACGCGTAGAATGGCCTAAGACGTTGGCGTGTTATTCAACGCCATTCGGTGATATCAGGCCTGGCAGAGATCTACACTCTGCTGAGTGCACTCTTCTAGTTATGTTGGTTCATCACTTTGAGTGACCCCTTTCACACACACACACACACATTCATTTGATCCATTGTGAATGTTGATTATAGCAGCTTTTAAACTCTCTTCTCTCTCTAAACTGGTTGTCCTGCGAGGAGTGCGAGGAGGTCACCAGTCTTCCTCCCCTGGGTCAGATATTAAAAAAACAGAAAACCCTGATAATTATGACAAGTTTTGGTCAGCTCATCTACATCTCATCTCATCTATCAGTCACAACCCTTTTGTCTAGAGTGAGATGTACTAATTCCATGGCAAATTTAAATAAATCCTCAGCACATCTACAAGAAATATCACAATCTAGTGGACAGAAACCAGCGATGAAATGTATTCAGTATGTTCATGTTTCCCAAAGGCTTCTTTAAACATACGCATAAACTTCACACCACAATGTCAACTCTGCACACGCCAGTGTCTCCTAATAAACTAAAAAAAAACCTTTATTGCCACGAAATGTGGTGAGCACAGTCACGCAAGAAACCCTTGTGATTTTAATCACCACATGGCCTTTCCTCTTGAGCGGCAATCTTGACATTTTTAGCCCGAGTAGTTGTAAGGCTCTAAGCATAGCAAAAGTGTCAGTGTGATGTTTGTTCCATGTAACACTTGAGTATGGCGGTGTGTAATGAACAGTGGAGAGCCTTGAGAGAACATTTAGTCTTCTAAGACTTTTAGTCTTATTATCATCTTTGACAGCCAGCAGCAGGGTTACTCTCAGCAGTGGATGCCTGTGTTGACACACTTCACACTCATTCTGGTACATGTTGACACACCTAATGGAGACTGGAAAGTCTCACCTATTATACTTGTAAACAGCACTAAAAGGCTGACAAGTAGTCAGGAATAAATCAACACAAAGAAGCATTAGCCCACTGACAAGAGAACATGATTTGTGGCCCCTAAGGTCCCCACATTTCAAACTTTAAGGGGGTCGGAAAAATGTCCACAAGCTTTGGTATGTTTCTGCTTGAAATACCCTGTGGTAAGTGAAAGGGAAGGGACAGAAAGAGAAGAGCCAAGAGAGACCGAGTGAGGATGATATGAAATGTGACACAGGCCATTACACTGGACTTAATGAAGCCTGTTTGCCTCGATAACCACCCATTTCATTAACCGCTGCTGCGCGACACCCTGTTTGCTTGTGACACGCACACACATACACACACACACACACACACATAAGGTACACCACCCTCCGCTTTCCTTGCCCATTGTCTGGGACCATGGAGTGAGACATTAGGTTAGATGAGAATGTGATTAATAACACGGCAATTAATTATAGACAATTACAAGTACCTCTTGCTGCCTTTTGTCTCGTTCTTTTTCTTATTCTGTCTCACGGTCTCCTCCTAAAAGTCTCTTCATACTACAAGCTTTAGACCGAATAGGAGGACCATGCTGGAGAAGTTCTATTCATCGAAGTCACACCGAACGTCAGACAACTTAAAATGAATTCAAAATGTGTTAAGAGTCTCATAGAATAATAGGGGTCTCTGGGTTTTAAATAGTGATTTTTCTGAAACTCAGACCAACAGCTTTGGGGGAACTACATCATGTTACCTTTGATTGTTTATATAGTTTGACTTTCTGTAGGTGGTGCTCTTTTCTTTCTTTTTTTTTGCATGCTTACTACCCAGATCTTTCTATGGATGGTTTAAGAGAACTGGGTGCAGTGTTCAAAGACATTCTCCTGGCTTCGGCATTTTGGGGCGCAGAAAGCACGAGTCAGTCCACACACGAATGGCATGGCAGGAATGTGTTTTATTCACAAGGCTCTATGAGACCCTGTGTCTTTTACTGGACCGGTCCGCACGGCCCGCATAGCCGCTAGCATTTATTGAGAACGAAGCAAATCTGTTTCTATAAATGTGCGTAACCATAAACCAAAAGCGTATTTTTGCACTTCAAATCTGTTTTCTTCGGTCTACAAGCACAACTGCAGGGATTGCGTGTTGGGCTCTAAGCGCTGCCAAAACACAGATGGCCTGCACTCAGAACTGTGCATGAATGCATCCTGTCGGCGGCCTGAAGCTGCTGCGGCGCTGCTACCGCGGTGCTTTCGCCACACAGCCCGTGAGTTAGGAAGTGTTTCACTTGTTAGGAATGCTAGTCACATAAGCTCAATTCAAAGCGTATAGCATCTCTGGTGTTGTCAATCACAAGAGGCCAATGCTTGAAGAGACAAAAAGCGACCGCGCGTCAAACATGCTGACTCATTTATGATGGGATTGGCCAAGTGGAAGGCCGGATAAGCGGAAGAAGATGGATTGGCCGAGTGTGTCTATTATTGGTGGTAGAAGGAAACAGACTGAGGTGAATTGAGATCAGTCAGCCTTTGATTTTGTATAATCACGCCACTTTCACATGCAGTGTTATTTGGTTGATCACTGCATGACTCAGCATGTTGTTTAAGTGAGACTGCTCGCTCGCTCTCTCTCTCTCTCTCTCTCTCTCTCTCTCTCTCTGTATCTACCTTTCCGCCTCGCCAGTGTTTGTTATTTAACAGGTTGTTGCGTGACTCAGAGCACATTGTTAAAACAAGGTTGGTGCTATTTTCTTTACCAAGATGAGGTCCTCACCAATATAAATCTTTAAATCACGATGGAAAGAGACACACAGAGTGTCTACCCCTCTTCTCTCCCCTCCTCCTCCTCCTCTCTTTCTGTCCACTCGCTACTTCATTTCATCTGTTCCTCCTTTTTTTTTTTTTTTCGCCCATCCCTCTATCTCTCTCCCCGGTCTAGACTGCGATGGGGTTAAATGAAGGGTAAACAAACAGTAGGGGACGTAGAATAAAATCGAATTCAATACTCATTGATTTATTGTACTCGAATATTTAAACAAAGACTTAAAGGAGCAGAGTGTAGGGTTTAGTGGCATCTAGTGGTGAAATTGCAGATTGCAACCATTTGAATGCCGCACACCTCACCCTCCCTTTCCAAGGAGAAACTACGGTGGCCGCGAAACTCGCAAACCACACGAAAGGCCATTGCTAGCGCCAGTGTTCGGTTTGTCCGTTCAGTCCGCATCTGCTGTGCGTTATTTTGGCTGGACGGTGCGCAACGTCACTCCACTTAGACGCTGCAGATGGAACGGATAACTGGTGACTCTATGAGAGCCGTACTCGATTGCCCCTGGGCTGGCATCACCAATTCCTCCCGGTGTGGTGCGCGGCGCGTCGCCAAGATACCAAATCGAGGCAGCCGAGGACGTTACGTCAGTGCCCCGCAGGAGAATTCTTCGATGCGCTGCCGCGAACACAGGGCCCACGATGTCAATCAAAGCTTGAACGTTCTCACTAACCTTTAGCTGGTGCCACAAACAAATGGGGAGACAAAATTGATGATCATGTGAATTAAATTTATTTATTTTTTACTACTGCCTGTGTTCAGCACACATTGCCGTAAAGTCTTTACGTTTTCCAGAAACACGTAGTGTAAGGCAGTGTTTTTCAACCGCTGTCAGCTGACAGCGAGACATACTTCTTTCTTTCTGTTAACACTACATTTCCTTTGATTTTTCTGTTGGTACACTAGTGTGCCGTGAGAGATCGTCAGGTGTGCCGTGGGAAATTTCCCCAATTGGTTTTTTTTTTCAATGAAAAAATGTACCTTGGCTCAAAACAGGTCGAAAAACAACTGGTGTAAGGGATTACAATTTGTAAATCTTATTGTAATACATCACGTTACTAATCACAGTAATGCTCCGTTACTCGGACAGTGTTTTGGGTTGGCATGTTTGCTGTCTCACTTTGATGGAGGATCGATGTGCGTTTGACCTCTGTGCGTTCGCACGTGTTAGCTTGATGCAGGGGCTGGAGGTGCGTTTAGAGGTGGTCACACGTGTGTCTTCTTAGCTGGCTTGCTAACATTTGCCGCTGGTACACGGACACTCAGGAATCAGCTGGATCTGTTCATAGTTGGAGGGTGTGTGAACCCCGCAGCTTCCCTGTGGGCTTTCCAGCGCTGAATTCGAGCTGTTGATGGTTACTAAATTACTCCAAACTGTTGGCTGGCTGCTTGTTACACCACCATTTTTTGTTTTCAATGTTTACAGGTTTTAAATACAGAAGATGTGACATTTGGGGTTTTTTTTTTTTAAAGACACCTTAAATAGAGCGAGTTGAGTCCTGTAATGGGATGGTTGCTGTACTTTTGCTGTCGAGTAACTAAGTAATGTATTGACTTTTTCAATTACGTGATGAGTACTTGGCCACATTTTTCAAGCAACAGACATTCTGCTCATGATGTAGAAATATTGCTGTGCTTCTGGGTTCTTCCTTTCCCTTTCCGGCGCACGTGTTGAATGGAAACACCGACACAATTTGCGTACGTCCAAATACTAATTAGGATAGGTGAGAAAGGTAATCCAGGTCCATTTCATGTTATGCTTACTGTAATTTTTATGCTGTTTCAACCAAGTTGGGGGGAATTAGAGGCAAATCTGTTTCCATTAAAGTCACACCAGTTCGTACATTGGTTCCGTAAATAAAAAAAATAAGACTCCTGTCAGCATTCCCTAACCAGTCCTTTAAATCTGTTCATTTACATTTACATTTAGTCATTTAGCAGACGCTTTTATCCAAAGCGACTTACATGGAACATTCAGAAACCGAAGGCGCAGCTTCGGGAGCATTATGGGGTTCAGTATCTTGCTCAAGGATGCTTCGACGCATGGCTGGGGGATCGAACCGCCGACCTTCCGATTGGCAGGCGACCGTTCTGCCACCAAGCCACAGCAACACTAAAAATAGCTGTAATTCACAGCTCAAATGATCCAGGGGGACTGACCGTCACCATCCACCACATTGTATCCATTCGATGTCCAAGCCATTCAACATAAACTGATTGATGGACTGTATTGCTTCGACTGTTCATGTAATATTGCGGAAAATCCCTTCAAAATGAATTTGACAATCTGTGTCTGAAGTGCATACAGTAAAGGACAAATTACAAGCTCCCAGTCCTAAGTCCTGGCAGGATGATTTGAACCCTGAAACAAAGTGGCGCCTACCTCTTCTGCTTCTGCTGCGTTGGGTAGGTATCAAAAGGCTAATGCTTTCTGAATTAACTCAGAGTTATAGAGGAGGAAACCGTCCATGCTGCTGGACTGGCTGAGTGTTGGAACCTTTGCATTACAAAATTGTATTACTTTTAGTCGTTTCTGTTGTGGTGTTGTCCACATGTAAAACAGACAATCCAGTGTAGTCTATTCCCATTATAACAATTGCCTTTTGTTGAGTGCAGCGTGTGTGTGTGTGTGTGTGTGTGTGTGTGTGTGTGTGTGTGTGTGTGTGTACACACTTCTTGACGAGAAATGTTCAGCACACATTGCCGTAAAGTCTTTACGTTTTTACGAAATATTTTTTGTGTGAGTGTGTAATCAGTGCTCTCCCTATTTGTCTTTGTCACTTCTCAGCATGCATTGATCAATGCTCCTCAAATTTAAGAGGCAGAGAAAGCGCAATAAGAGCAAAAGAGACAGATAAAGAGGAACAGCGTGGTGCCTAGAAATGTGTGTGTGTGTGTGTGGTTGGTCTTCCACCTGCACTCATCCATATGTTGTTTTCCATCATTATCCCAGACACAGACAGTGAGAAACTCTGACATCTATTCAATAAACTGTCAGCACAATCAACATCAATATGTTAGGACTTTGATGAGCAACACGGCAGAGACAGAGGCAGCCGTTTATCGGACACGGCTGCTGAAATATTCACTTGTAGGTCCAGCGAAAGTCAAAGAAAAAACGGGCTGCAGCTTTTCTGTCAATGTACAGGGTTCTACAATTCCAGGACTATTCCAGGAACATAATTTGCGATTGTATTTAAATCATTTTCTCGCAGGGATTCTCAATTCAAAACACACACTGTTTTTATCGTCACCATTTTCTTCAACATGAAGATGCTCCACTGGAGCAGTTGACAGTTCTCTGACTTGCTCATGGGCACCAATGTAAGGGATTTATTATAGAATTCAGTCGTTTTGACTGTTGCCAGACCAGTTTGAATTCAGCGGTTTTTAGCTGGTACTGGTGCTACACTCTGAGGACAGTTTTAGTGTTTCACACAGCACTCTGGCTGACTTACTGACAATTGAGAATGCTCATCACTAACTTAATTATGAATAAGTCCATGTTTTGCCAATGTGACCGGTCAAAGCAACTGATATGAGCTGAATACTGGAGCATCTTTTGTCCCGGCAGACCCAAACACAACTTTAGCAGTCTCATACGTTTCTAAATTCAAATAGACGGTTTCTATAAAAACTAAGGCACATAAGTGAAAGGAAGCCAAAATAAATCTGAGCCAACACAGAAATGAATCCATCCTCCCAATGGACAATCTGTGTAATCTCATTATTTCAGCTGGGGTGAAAATGTTAAGAGTCCATATTTAGAAATTTGGCATGTCCCTGTATGCCTCTAGAAAGGTTCCAGCTCAGCAGGACCAATGAAACAATTTAGATATATTTAAAGGGAAACCACAGCTCTGACAGAACATTGCTCCATCGTCCCCCTATTTTATCCCCGGTCTACACCAGATGCTTTTCAACCATGTTTACCAGTCGTCAGTTCAGTTTCAATCAGTATGCTGTAACTGCCAACATTAGGGGCTTAACTGCTCCCATTTCACTTAAGCAAAACTGCGACCCAACTCCAGTCAGTCATACACTTTCAGTCTCTTTTCAAATTCCTCCAAACTATAATAAAGTTTGCCACTATGGTTCTGTGAGCTCTGGAAGACCAGCAGAATTCCACAGTCTGGCAGCCAGGAAATAGAAAGAATGAAATAGAAAGCACATCTCTAACCGCTTATTTGTGTTTTCATATATTTCGATAGGAGGGCGTTGACCACAGTGAAGGTGTCGCCGCCTTGTGAAGGAGAAGGAAACATCACAGACTTTTCACAGATTTTATTTGATCTGCAGGACAGCATCACTAGAACGTCTATTGCAATGAACACTACACAGCTTCCTAGTCTTAATGGTCATTGCATTGACAAGCAAACGCTAAACGACTAATGCTCTCATTTTTCTTGGGAAACACGAGCGTTTCAGCAAGTGATATGACCCATGTATACGTTCAAGAGACAAAGCGGCCACAGTAATAATGACTGTAGTACAATGGGACCCAAGGAGGAAGTCGGTTGGCATTTTTATAAAGCGACAAAGTCCGCTTAGGGAGGAGCTCTGGGGGATGGATGGGAGAACAAAATGGCCGACTTTAACACAGAAGACCGCTGTTCATTTCCTGTTTCCAGCTGAGAGTAAACGTTGGTTTCTTGTAAACCTTGCCCACGATAGTTCCATAACCGAAAGTACTTATTTAACCTTACCACCCTAACCCTAAACAAGTGGACTTAGTAGTGTGCCTAGTAGTGATGGGTAGTGAAGAAATACATTTGCAAGATTCTTCATCTGATAAATATTGATGTCATAGTGATGGTCAAACGTTCACTTAAAGGAGCCGGCTCATAGAGGCCTAGACCTAACCAAACCGTAACCATAGCAGTGTAGGATCAGGAAATGTTTTTATTTTTGGAACAGCAATGTCGCCATCAGAGCAGGAAACGCTTACATGTGTCGTACTGGAGGGAATGGATGAATGGCTGATTTTGTCATTTAATTTGGAGGACCTGTTGCGGTAGGACCACAATCCGTTGATAGTACAATGAAGTGATGACACATATAGTTTACTAACTTAAAAAGGTCGATTTAGTGTTAAGGTACTCTTTAGGGTAAAAAGTATAAACTCGTAGACGTCAATTTGGAAACCATCAGCAAATGAAACAAGACGACAAAAATGACGTAAAGGGTGTGCAGGGTCATAATTAGCTTATCATTAATTAGCAATAATGAAGAGCTGGCTGCAAAAATAGCCCATTTACAGTATTACATGGCTACTTACCAAAGACATTTATTTAGTGTAAAACATTGAAAACATTCAATTCAAAGCGTCTTAAAATCTGCAATGTGTCTTTTTTTGAGTGACTCTCTGCTGCTAGGCTAGTCAAATGTGGAGGTATTTCATTCCTAACCTCTGGGAATGTAAAAACGTGCTATTGTGATCAGTAATATGAAACATTTGTCCGTTATGTGAGTGAAGTAGTCACTATAGCAGTGTATTTATTAATATGTAATGAATGTAGCTCCTCACTCACTCAGTATTCCGTGTTGCCAGTAGAATACCACAGTATATAGCATAAGTCTGACTTTAGCCAGAGCATCAGTTATTCTGCTTGACGTAGTGCTCCTACACAAACTGAAGATAAAATGTTACGCGTCTTAAAGTGCAAGCTAGACACTATTCCTGCTCTCAAACAGACACACATTCATTCGGCATACATCCTTACCACGAGTGTGTGGACAGGCAGTGCAGGCTGTTAAATACCAGATGGTCACACATCTAATTG
Organism: Coreoperca whiteheadi; assembly: GCA_011952105.1. Lineage (NCBI taxonomy): Eukaryota > Metazoa > Chordata > Actinopteri > Centrarchiformes > Sinipercidae > Coreoperca > Coreoperca whiteheadi. Next base: position 7,088,903 of record CM022490.1, read on the forward strand.
ACAAAACAGGAAGATTTATTGCTTAATTATACCCATCAGACACATTTACAAAACAAGCACATTAAAACATTGACTAAAAGACCTGAGAGAATAGCGTTAAATGTAAATGTAATCAAACACACACACGTTGTGTGACATCTGACATTTCCAAAAGTGGCCTTTCAGACCGTGTATGAATATACAGAGTGTCACGTGTGTTTAAGAGTGTGCTAAATTCAGAGTGGTAATATATTGCTTTAATAAGTGTCAGTGTAAAGAGCTAGCGGGGCCTCTGGCTTGGTTTTACTATTCATTCTGAATGAGAAAACAGTCTTCAAAGGTTACAGTCAGACTGGGGAAGTCATAGTCATTATTTCCAGCCATATGAACGACTTTTTCTACGAATGTGGGTGGGCGACATCTTACTTTCTCATCTTTTTATTTTAATAAAACCATATTCAGTGAGTTGAACTGCTCAGACTAACTCAAGCACAAGCACACAGCAGTTTCCATGGCTTTAGACAAAGAGGCACAAGCAGGTCTCTCCAAAATCAACATCAATCCCCCTTCTAGTGTGGCCTTGAGCAAGTTTAATCTTTGCATCTAGTAAAGTACACTTGAATATCACATCAGAAGACAGCTTTTCAGTGTGATCCCTGTCTCTGCTCAGTTAGATTAACAGTTGAGTCTTACAAATAGTTACCCACTAATGCTAATCAGTGTGTTGCCTGGCTTTTGGAGGAATTCTGCTAAAACTGGACAATTCTGCAGGACAAAATTTATGCCCAGTACCAAAGTTTAATGCCAATGCAGGAGTTGTATTTATATGTATATATATATATGTGTGTGTGTGTGTGTGTGTGTATATAAAAATAAAATATAGGGAGGAGTTATATAGTCCAAAATAAATGTATTATTTTTCTGAGTCACTAACTTTGTTCAGTGAGTAGGTTGACCCCTCTTGTGACCCCACAGCATATGAAGTGCTGTACAATCATATAACAGGTGCTGTATGTTTGTGTTTTGGAGCTTCACCACTTCCCAAAGCCAAGACCCCACATCAGTGGGGTTATGGGTGGCGACCAGCAGCACACGAGTCCCCACAAAGGCCGTTTTCCAGAACCGGCTCAGCCAGTTAGAGAAAGTAAAGACAAAAAGGGGAGGCTTCAGAGGGCAATCGGCTAAAATAAAGTGTGTCGACAAACTAAGACACAAACAGTCACACTATTAATCCTATAAAATAAACTCATCCTCACTAAGAGTACAGCTGTCTCCCCTTCACAGGCACTTTACCAACAATCCTACAATCCTTCTGTCCAAACAAGCTGTGCAAATTGGAGTTAGTCAGTGGGAGATTTAGTGTTGTGACTGGGCCTGTGTCTGCACCATAGACATGAAAACTAGACTCTAATTATTTCTGCACATCACATTAGTAGTTTTCATAGCTTCTTCCTTAATCCTCCAAGTAGAGTTACTGTAAACTCTCCTATCAAAACTATGAAATAATGACATAAACCAGTCCAAAACTAAAATGGAAAAACTCAAAAGAGTAAGTCTCTTGGAACATATACTGGGTGGTTTGTACAAGCACAACAATAAAAAGCTTCTGTCCAAACTAGCAGAGCAGAAAATTCCTTATTTGGGTTTTGAAAAGAACTTTATCCAAACTGGCAGCAAGAGGCTGTTTCTTGACCAAATCGCAACGGTCTTACTTTCTCTCTTTCTTTCTTGCCCTCCTCCCTCTCACCTCATTTTTCCTGTACCACCATACTCCTGTCATTCCTCCTCCCTTCAGCGTCATCATCTTCCCTTCTTCCTGCATTTCTTCCTCCTATCCTTCGCTCGACGTTCCTCTACATTCACTTATCCCTCCGCTTGCTTTTCTCCTCAACTTTCTCCTCCTTCCACTCCTCCCCGTTACTTTGCCCTCTCACCCTTCTTGCTTTTTCTCATCCCCATTGCCTCCCCTTCTCCATTACCCTCCTCTGACTCTCTCTCCTCCGCCTCCATCTCATCCCTCTCTCTCTCTCTCTCTCTGAGAGGCTGCGTCGGGGCAGATAAATGTTGGACAGATGTTGTGCAGAAGTCTCGCCCTGGGTGGCATAACTAAATAAGAGTGTGTGTATTTGCCTCTCTGTGTGTCGCCTTGGGTGGCTACAACTAAATAAGACAAGAAAAAAGTGCCTCAAGTTGTTTCCAATACAGGCCCCCTGTCAGCCACAGCGTTCTCTCTCTCTCTCTGTGTGTGTGTGTGTGTGTGTGTGTGTGTGAGAGAGTGTGTGTGTCTCATTTTGAGGCTGTTTTCTAGTCAGTTGCTGCTCTTCACCACTGTGACGCTCAGAGTACAACATGATGCCGTTATGGCGTTCGAGACCACTGTACTTCCATGCGTCTCTCTTTGCTTGATTGTCTTGCTTAATTAGTTGCCCTTTCTCCTCCATTGGCACATGCACACCAGGACACGCGCGCAAAAAAGCTGCAAACGACAAAACCAGAGGCCTCGGTCTGATTCGGCTGTTCACTCAGCTCTGTCCGTGCTGGTGTATGTTTTCAGACTTTGGTCAGTTATTAGCATTTGGCAGCCTCCCCAACTGTTCTATATTCAGCACATTAAAATGATTAACACCGCTGAGGAGGAAGCGTCCATGTACAATAATGAAAATGGATTCACTAAGTGGACTGGCTGGCTGACTGAATGTCTCGGTCGTTGACTGACAAGCTGAGAAAATGAGAGACTAACTATTTGACTGAATTGCTAAATCACTGACTCATTGACCAACTGTTTGTTGACTTGCTGACAAAGAGACTGAGTAACTGATAAACTAAGTGACTGGCTGGGTTTCTATCTAAGTACGCTGCCTATAGAATGACCAGTTTACTGTGTGAAAGTTAGCTGAGCTCTCTGCGATCATATTTACAGTCCGTGTTTGGGATTGACAATAGTATTTGCTGTTGAGAGACAGTCTTGATTTGTATTCAGAGTCTGGTGATTTTCTATATTTTTCTTACAGTCAACAAATCCCATGAAAAGACCAAATCCATCAATGCATAACAAGTATTCCCTGTGTCTATATCTTATTCCTCTGTGCCGTAGAGCTCATTTGTTGTCCAAAAGCTATTAAAAACAGCAATGAGCCACAGTGTTGCACTGAGTGACATTTTTCTTCATTATGACGAACATGGGCGCAACACCGTCCTGCTGCTGTAAATACTCAGTAGAGCAGCAAATGCGTATTAATCCGCGGCTGAAAATAGTTCCCAACAAATGCACTATTTACTCTTGTTTGAGTGACGTTTACTAAAAACTACAACCCTCAGCTGTTTAAAGAAATCATTTAGCTTCTTACAAAATGAAACACCATCTATGACCCGATTTTTAAAGATTCACATCTTCAGCTGGAAGCAAAGTGCTTGGCGCTTAAGGCCATAGACAAGCCAAGTAAATATTAAAAGATTGACAAAGACATCGTAAGTTCTGGTCTTTTTATTTGGCATTTGTTCACATCAACCTTCGCCAACCTTCAGCTTCAGCCAGATCTTGCTGGAATGATCCACAACCTCCCAGATTGGGACTTGCACCTATTTTCTACTAAATGTTACCTATTCTGCCATTATTTTACGTCCCATTATGTTACTCGTAAATTAGGAAGATGAGCCTGTCTGTCAGTCACAGGCAGTCTCCCTTGGGTCTGTTCTTTGAGTGTTCCCCCTTAAACAGGCATGTCACCATTGTTGGGAACAGTGGCGATAACAAGAACCATTATTAACCTGCAACCCATCAAGTAGATGGATATTCAGTAAATACATTTGTAATACCTTTTCACTTGATTTGATTCAAACTCACCAAAGACAGGTAACCTGTCAAAAATCATTAAGAGTTAATAGAGCTTTAAACTTTTCTGTCTTTCTAGTACTTTCCTAGTTCATGCGGTTTGGTTTAACTGGCAGATAGGGGCTTATTTTCTTGTAAATTATTCACCTCTATATCAATACCTTTTTTGAAATTCATTCCAGGACTACATCTTCCTATGGCCTTCACACAACCTTGAAATTCAGCCAGTAATGCAAAATACCGCAATTTGATTGATTGAACTCTGGACGGTGTGTGTTAGCCTGCCTCTCTTTCCTGTCTCTGCGTCTGCCAGCACTGCGGCACACAGAAAAATAAGCCGTTGTGTTTGGGGAAAGTGACTGACAGCAGGCAGAAAACAGCCAGACGGCAGCTGAGATCTGATTCACTGAGATCAACAAACTCTGCCTCAGCTGCTGTAATGTGCTCTGTTCCACGCTGTCAGAGAGTGACGGCTTTACTGACTGGCTGGCTGAGGGACTGGCTCACAGGGTGCTGGACTGAATGACCATTTAACATTGTTTTCTTATCTTCCTTGATCTTTTTTCTTTCTTGTTTTCTTTCTTTCTTCGAGCTACATTTAGCCTTATTGCCCCATGTATACCACTATCAGGCTGTCTATACTGTGAACAGTGTTAAGTAATAATGGAAAAAGCCTTCAGGGCAGTCACACTTCATTTTGAAACTCTAATTTCCCAATACGCCCAGACTAAGAAAAAAAAAAAATTCTATTAATTTATCCACACACACCAGTAAGGACCCACACACACACACACACACACACACACACACACACAGAGACCTAATCACAGGGGTATGCCCACACAAACAAATACATGAGTGGCATTTACATGTATGGACACAAACATAATATGTTCTTTCATAAACGCTCACAGACACTTGGGAGAGCACAATAGCTAATGTGCACATGAGCCCACAAACACGCACGCACATGTTAACTGGCACTGTGGTCAGGGCTATTATGAGTTAATTACTCTCTCTAACCTGATTCAGTCTCTAGTATAGGCAGAATTAACCACCGAGTACTGTGTGTGTGTGTGTGTGTGTGTGTGTGCGTGTGTGTGTGTGTGCCAGCAAGTTGTTGGAACTGAGAGCAGAAGCTGTGAGCGTTTGCACATCTTTCCCTCAACACAGTAGCATTGACCCCTATTAAAGTGTATTAATAGGCACGCAAAATGTTCAGCATGAAAATATAAGCGCTTACAGCCAAGATAATACTCTATTAGGACTGCGAGTGTGTATGAGTGTGTGTGTGTATACATACATACTTGCACAGGCAGGGTTATCTGGGCTAGTTTAAGACTGAAATGGAGATTTCCTTGTCTAGAATTTGCTGATATGTTTCACCTGTATTCGAATGCTGAGTAGTTCTCTGCATTACCTCCAATGTGGCATCCTGGCCTCACTGTATCTTGTGAATGATCATGCATTACACCCCAAATTTGCACATGCGGAACGTCATCATTGACTCAGCTGGTATTGTTGAATTGCTACAACAGACAGATCTAACCAAAGTGATGAAATTTGGCACACTGGACAGGTTCATTATGTTACCAGAAGCTTGCACATGTGTCCGAAGCAGGATCAAAAAGTCCTGTTCAGTGTGTTGAAGAAATTGGCAGCCCTATGCCAGACACATTTTGTGTTAATATGAACTTCTGCAAAAATCTAGTCAACTATAACTAATAAACTAATAGTGCGTGGCTCTATGGTAATGCCGGTCTGATAAGTGATTGGTCCACCACTTTGGTGGAAGATGAAATATCTGTTATAACAGTCATGGTTTCCAGACTATAAACCCTAATGACTTTGTGGTTTTGAGCGATATGTCTCATCAACTATCGGATGGATTGGTTCAGACATTTATGCCCCCCCCCCCCCAGGATGAATTGTAATAACTTTGGTGATCCCCCAGATTTTCCTCTAGCGCCACCATCAGGCCAAAATTTCAGTTTGCCTGGTACTTTGGTTAATGTCCAAATACCAGCAAAACTAACTAACATTCCCATCAGCCTGAGCTCTACTTTATGTCTAGTGCTAAACTAAGATGGTGACCATGGTAACCATCTTTAGATTCTTTGTTGAATATGTAGGATTTTCCTCAAGAACAATGTATAGACTCTCATTCATCCCTTATGACCCATTAGAAGTGTGTGGCGGTGTCTGTATCTGCAGAGACCCTGCCCTCTGCCTGTATTTTCTTAGTTTCTTATTAGTTTGCTGTGCTTGGGAAGTTTCCGGGCATCAACCTCTGGGCAGTGGTGTGTAGCCCCCAGCCGATAACAGCGCGCAGGCTGCGAGGTCAGGACTTTCTAAAAACGTAGTGACACTGCTGTCTCCGACTCTCCGCTGCTCTGTCTGTGTGCAGGGCTGCGCTTCACTCCCACACAGTGCAGCGAGGCCGCACAGCGGACAGGATGAAGCCTGGCTTCGGCTGCATTCTGTGGGGCTCCTTCCTGCACAGTGGGGCGATTTTGTTTGTGCTTTAGAACGTGACTGTCGCGAAACAATCAGAAAAAAAACATTAATATTCTTTTATTCACTGCTTTGTTCTCGCTGACGCCGCTCCCTCTCTTCATCCATTCTCTAGCTCGCTTTCTCTCTCTCGCTCTCTCTCTCTCTCTCTCTCTCTCTCTCTTTCTCTCTCTCTCTCTCACGCCTGTTGTTACGGGGAGTAGGGACCAACTTTGAATCATGTGTTTGCAGCAACAGCAACTGAAAAATCCTACTTATTCTGCCTTTTAAATTGGAATTAAAATATTTAAGAAAACTCTACATATTTTTTGTCATTTTACACAAGGTGTCACAATGTCAAGTACAGCTCAACCCTTCAACGCATTTCGGTCAGAAGAAGAAATCGGAGCACAGAGTCCGTGCCCTGCCCGTGAATCACTGCACAGCTCCAGGCTGAACTGACCTGATAAGCCAGTCACCAATAACGTCCTGGATATTCATCAGCCTCGCCAGGGTCAGCCTGAGTGGTCAGCCTCGGCCATGACTCAAGCAACTTAATTGGTGGGACAAGGTGCAAGTATGTTTGGTATCACTTGATATAACAGAGAGCAGCCAGGGTGCTAGTCACAGCCGTTAGGATTAGTGATTTTGGCAGATATTTAAAAAAATATCCACTTATCAGTCTAAAATGCTTATTTGGAGAACAGAAGAGACGACCCAACTGTACCGATAAAGACCCCATAGGATGACCTTATTTGAGTCCAACTGAAATTAAATAGCATTTTTCTTGTGTTTGCTACAGCATACATACAGCGCCTGCTCTGTAAATCACTTGTCCTGTGTTCTCCTTTGAGAAAAATCAGAAGCCAAAAGGGTGAAATATATATAGCGGGTCGTCCTGCGATCAGAAAGTCGGCGGTTCGATCGGTTTCAAGATGTTGCCCCCTAGTTTTGCATTAATTCGGATATAGCCAATCAAATCTACCGTAGAGCTGTAACGTCAGCGTTCTATCACAGGCAGATGGTCACACTGAGCCAGACAGCAGCTACAGAACACAAGAGCCAAAGGCTTCGAACAACAACCACCATTAGCTGTCCTGCTAAAGTCTCCTTTCTCATCTAACTTACAAACATGAACCCACGTCTTGTCCGGCACCTTCGCCCGTTGAATGAGCCTCCAAGCAAACATTCACTGAGACAAAAAGGAGCATTTCTGATATTTCCCCAAAGATCTTTTTTTTCTTCCTTTTAATAATAAAAAACAATTAACAATACATTTCAAAGACACATTGACATGATTTTTTGCCTACAAAAAGGGATGACTAAATGGGATTTCAGTTGGACTTAAATTCTAATGTTGGTATGGTCAATGGAAAAGTAGCACAAAAGTGCAGCGTTTCTTTCCAAAATGTTAAATTTCCATTTTGATTTAAAAAAAAAAAGACTCTTATCCATAATAAGAGTCACCTTTTTAAGACAAATGTTATCTTCTGTTTGGTACGGTAAATATCTTGTCACTGATTGTCAACAATGTCATTCCCATCAACCTCAGCTGTACTTTGTTTTTAGGGCTAATTTAGCATACGTTGGCATGCTAACATGCCAAAATACTGTAAGATGGTGAAGCTGGTAAATATCACCTGAAAATATTTTCAGGCTGGTTTTTGGGTAATAACACCAGCCCAATACCAGAACTCAAAGTATGCCCCTGCCAAGTCATATTCACTGCTGCCCAACCAGCACACACAAAATTCAACCTGTGGCCCAACACTGAACCATGGGGACAACTTTGAATGTTGCGTTTACTGACCTCACGTAAAAATCCTACGTACCCTGCCTTTTAAATGTGACGTCTTGTTTAGTCTTTCAATGTTTGTTGACTCTCTGTCCAGATATCATGAATATGGAATAGCTGAATCATTACTGCCACCACAGACTAAAAGGAAGACACTTTAAAAAAAACGGTTAACGCTTCCTGGGACATCTTTAACCCGATTGACGCAAGTTGCACCAAAATTCGCTTCTTTGGAAACCACACAAACCCACAAATCATTTTCAAATTGCAAAAAACTTTAACTCCTAAAAACAAGGAGCATGTATGGTACCATTCACTTTCCAACTGATGGCCTTTCTCAGTAGTCACACTTCCTAAAATAACAATTTATGTCATGCCTAGATAAGACATGTAGTGGTTATTCCATAAGCCTGTAAATAAAGAGAGTGAAAAGCATTCAATAGCTGCTTATGGTTCAAATGGTGAAATTACTAAAGTAGTGTGGTAAAATTAAGGAAAACTACACAGTGTTCAGCTTGGAGTTCACACTGGAGAGAGATTTACAGCAGCCTTGAACAAAAAGAATCTCCGTAGAACTTCTGCACATTCCCCGATGCTCGTTGCATGCATTTGTGTCTCTTCTAGTTTCTCTCACATTCTGAAAATATTCCTGCTGTCTGGCAAAATACCTCTCACTTGTAACTGTAATCACATTATTATGGGTCATCTTGCAATGTGATGTTTCTCAAAGATATGAAAAGCAACAAGCACACAAGGAGCATAACATGGGGGTGGTGATTGTGGACAAACTCAGTGAATATAATAACCTTTGTCTCTGTAAGACAGGTAACTCTTTGCATATACTGTGTGTGTGTCTGTGTGTGTGTATAAAATATGGAATTGTCCACAGTACCATGCAATTAGTGAGCAGGTAGAAGTTTCTTTCACTTTGATAGCCCATAAATGATTAGCGCGGGAAACTGGCCAAAGTGAAACGCAGTGGAAATATCATACCTTTTAAATTAACCAAAGGGGGAAAAAAGGGACATGGTGTCCACTAGTGATATGGAGCCTTCATTTTATCTGTCCATCCCCAGGCACATTTATTCAGAATTCGCACTCGGTTTTTTTGATGATTTTGTCGAAACAGTGTTAAAGCACTATCAACCTGTGGCGGTAAAGAGATAGAAACAAACAGTCTGCGGCGAAAGTACCGACCGGTTATGATTCTGAGGACAGAGAGACGAGACATAAAGGGTGGACAGCAGAGACATGACACATCATTAACAACGTTTTGAATCAAACACTACAAAGTAAGTAGTTAATGCTGAAATTAGGTTGCCACGTGCTTGCCATAAATAACGTTACAATGCTCACTAGTGCAAGGTATTAACTAATGAACAGACACATCATCGTTTAAGGTTAAAAACATTCATGCAGCTTTGCTCCAGTGTTGCTAATACTGCTGAGGTTAGAGGTTTCTTTTTCACTGGGGACATAATGGAATCAGAATCCAAATCACCTTTTTTCCATTTCCATTAAATGTTTTTTTTGTTTATTTTATTTTTTGATGTGTCACTTTAGCTTAAGGGTCTTTTGTCTTCTTCATATTTAACGAAAGCCAGTCTAAAGTTTACAGTTTCCCTCTTTAGTTGCACAAAAGATGTCATTTTTAGACTAGGTAAAGATTTCTGTTTGGAAACATGAAAGATTGAAATACTTCAACTGAAGGTCAAGGCAGCTTTATTTCAGAAGCAGTGCTTGTAACATCCCTGTTCGTCACAGAGTGCTTTACGGAGAATGTGGGAACACTACTCCGTGTAATAAAAAAACGTGCAACCACAACAAAAGTAGACAAAGTGTGCAAAACTCCTGGAAGACAGGAAAGAGTGTGTGTGTGTGTGTGTGTGGGTAATTTCTTTTCTGTCCTTATGAGCTCAACATCTTTATCTGTTCCCCTGGTGGTGATGGAGACACCTTGTTGCCAAGCGATCGCTCAGGCCCCCTCCACCTCCCAAATCTGCAATATGTTCAGTTTGGCAGGGCTGCTAATATTTGATACCTCTGGGGTACCACAAAGGCGCACACACACACACACACACACACACACACACACACACACACACACACAGATTTGCAATGTGCTCCATTGGCAGATTGCCTCATAATTGGTACCTTTTGTACCTGTCCACTTGTGCACAAACACATGCAGACAAACATTAGCACAATGAGGACCCCTATGCACTTCATACATACAATATCCCGAAACCCTAAAATAGTTGTTAATAATGTTTTAATTTCAAAAACTAAATTCTAGCACAACACCTTTAATTTGCAGAAATTGTCTCATTTGGTCTCTGTTGGAACACACACATGTGTTGGCTGTGTGTGTGTGTGTGTGTGTGTGTGTGTGAGCCAGACAGAGACAGGCAGGTGTAGTATGCCATATGTTGACTTGGTTAAAAGGTCAGCCCTCTTGTGGTCTCATTATAGTATCCAGGTAGATTTTCAAGTCTCACTGTTGCAGGTTGAAAAGCCCAATCCCACACACTGTCATTTCACTCGCACATTATTTATATCAGAACATTTCTCAGCACGTTGTGTATCTGAAGATTTCTGGCTGCATCTCACCATTCAATGAAGGCAGCCTTTTTGTTCTAAGAGAGAGAGACGGACGGACAGACAGACAGGGAAAGAGAGAGAATGCATTATGACAAGCAGAGGAGGAACAGACTTTAAAGTGCGTGTGTGTGTGTGTGTTGTATTTTTCAATGACAGGACCTATAAAGCGGTATCTCCCCGCTGAGCCAGCATGTCTGAACACACACATCAGTACGCGCTGTATATTAGGTTAAACAGTCACTCATACACACACATACACAAGACATGGCTGAGGTTTTTTTGTTGATGTAATATCTATCTATAACTAATGATATTACTCTAATCGGGAGGCAATAAATTGGAATATAAATTAATTTATGTGCGTGACAGGAACGGCCTGGCTCCCAATAGCTGAGTTTAGTCTGGCAGAGGTTAGCTGTGTTATGGTGCAATTTGGTACGGTCTTCATTGACTGGCCAAACCGAACCTGCCAACAGCAGGATTTGGAAATAATGAGCACAAGCAGCCGACAATAGCCAGACCGCTGACAGTTTGACATTATTTGTGTCATTATACCAGCATTTAGTTTTCTCCAAACGCACATTTTAATATCCCAGAAGGCTTCGGTCGGCATGCAATGAAAAAGAGCAGCGCGCACAGCTCCAAATCTTACACACTGTATGGGCTGCGCGGCCGTGGCAAAGATTAAAACAAACACAGCACCCGCAGTTTGCAGGCAGACGGACAGTGAAAGTATATCGTGTGTTTAATCGTACCTAAAAACACTTAGAAGATGGTGTTTGATCTGCTTAAACCTATTATTGCAATACTCAGATGTGGTATAACTGAGAAACTACATCATTTCATCCACAAAGTGGGAAAAGGAAGAATGGCGAATGACCACTATCTGTGGTCAGCTTTGGCCAGATTGTGGATGAGTTTGGCTCAGTCACATTCCAGCCAGGTTTGGCCTGGCTGTAAAGACAATAGAGACACTGGTTGTGAGCCAGTAGCTCAAAAGACTGTGCCACTGGTATATTAGGCCATGGCAAAGTTTTGCCTCCTCTCCCAGCCAGTAAACTCAAGTCAAACTTTGTGTGGAACATTAACAAGAAAACTCATTTATATAAAAGGTAAGAGACACAACATGAAGCCAGAAACCCGCAACACGGTAGTATTTTTGGAAATAGGCAAGAACCCGAGTATCGGATGTCGAAACGGATAATGTATGTTTAAAGCCAAGTATTTTTGCACTGTAGCTGCAAATATTGTTTTCTTTATTTGACTATTTTTATGCCAAGAAATGGGGGGGGGACCCACCCTGGCAAATGAAACTCTCCAGTGAAAAACTGTAATACTATTAGTATTAGTAATCTACTTATTAACCAAAATAAGCAAAGGTCTTCCAGTAGAAAACTAGTATAATATTGACCAGCTTTGCAATGTGCCATCAATCAGACAGCATCATATCTATTATATTAAAGAATGTACTGATGGGGGAAAATCATTTTTTAAATTTTTTTATTTTTTAATTAAACCCCAGTATCTGCCACACACATTGGTCACTAATACACATGTATAGCGACCTTTTGGACTAGTAAAATATTAAGCAGGGCTGTAAGAACAGTACCTGTATGATATTATTTATAAGTATTTGGTGATATTTGATGTCTATGCCTATGATGTGCTGTTAATATTGTCCATGTCCTTTATCCATGTTACTTTGTTGCCATAACTTGAATGAAAAGCTCATCTTAAAGTGATAAAAGGAACATAACATGTTTAATGTCCTGTAATTATAGCTCTCATATTATAATCTATGTCTTTAGAGTCCAAATGTCATCGAAATCTGGTTGAATTTAAATCATGAATTGCAGCGTAGCAGTGTGTAGGGAAATGTTGCCACAGGAGGGCTTTCCCCCGATGAGGGTTTAGCTTTAAAGTCATCAGCAACTGGCCAACAGGAAATATCAGGATTTGTACTGCAGGTAGTATTTGACATATTACAGCGTGGTGACCCAAAACCAACTGCAAGCTCTAAAAGAATAAAAAATAGACATAAAATACACAAACCATATATATACAATAAACAAGCCAAAAGTCCTGTTTTGACATCCTATCACAGTCAAATACAGTTACAGTACATATCAAGGAAATCTAAGTTGGAAAAACAAGAACTTTGTTCCAAACCATTAGTAATAAAACAATTATTGTTGTCTAATTCTATGAAAATACTTAAGTTTGTATTTGATCTCCATTTTCTATTTGGGATATTTATTTCTTAACTAGTTAAATTTGGAGTATGAAGTCAGGGTAAAGCTTCATTAAGCTTGTTGTAGAGAGAGTTGTCTTGCTTGAGGCCCCGCTGGCTGGTGAACCCAGTGCAGCAGCCTTGAGGGCAGGAGCCACAAAGCCTGAACACACAGTCGTCTTGCTAAGTACCAGCATCTCTGTCAGACATCACGATCGTCTCCAGACGTCTCATCCTGGAGCTTCGGAGCAGCAGTGGGACAGAGCCCCGGAGGTGAGGCTCAGTTTAGAGCTGATCCACTGTGGGGAGGTTGTGGATGCTGCCGGGATGTTGGAACGATCAACGTACAGCTGTCACGTTATTTCCTCAGCTTCATCATCACCGCTCACCAGAGCGTGGTGAAAACATGGAGCTTGATACAAAGCCATCTTTCGTGCTTCTCTTGCTGGGTACTGCTGTCTTCCTCTGAAGTCATTTAAGACCAACTGAGAATTGGTACATTTGGGACCGTTGATGGAGCTTGATATCGAGCCGAAACACGCAGGCCTGCTTTTTCTTATCGGATGACAGCATGACATGTCTCACTATCTCTTAGTGAGAAGACGCACTGAATGTGGTGCCACAAAGGAAAGTGAAGCGGCGGTTGGCAGGTACGTTTTTTGGGGTTCTTCCGTAGACTTTTGACTATTGAAACAAACAAAAATGAAGTGCCGCTTGGCACAAAGTCACAATATTTTGGAGAAAGTTGCCATCGATGTATAAAGAGAATGGAATTTCACGTTCCAAGATGGTGCCCAATTCATTCCAGTGGAAGTTGCTCACTGACTTGGAAAAAATGTTTGAGGCTTCCTTGGGTTTCCTTGTTTTGGGGCCTATAGAGACTATCAATCAAGGCTTTTTATATTGTATTGAACCTGTCTGCTCAAAGTTTGAGCAGATTTTGGGGGGTGTGTGACATCAGGTCTTTTTGGACCAGTGAGCATCACGTGACCTGTAATCCCAACTGTGGGCAATTTGCCAAAAATGCGTCGCCACCCCGCACTGTTCCTGGGACCAAGACCAAGAAAAAAAAACTCATCACTGAGCCACGATGTTACACTGGGTGACATGTTCCTTCATTAGGACAGACCTCAGCACTGTAGTTTCTTTTGACTAAATGCCACATACAGTACACCATCCTGCTGTCAAAAATACTCACTAGAACACCAAAGCCACGGCTGAAATTAGTCCCCAACAAATGCACCATTTTATACAGTGCCCTGCTGTATATAGTATATATTTGAGAACCATTTTTAAAGCGTTACGTCTTCAGTAGGAACCAATGGGCAGATAATAAAAATAATAAAAAATATAGAATATATAGAAATATAGAATGCTACCATCCTTTTAAGAACACAAGACACACTGTTGTCATACCTCCCTCTCTCTTTCCTGGCATCTCAAACTGTTAAATTAATGTAAGGTAATTTTCAATTCAAAAACAGCACATAAATAAATGGGTATGGCTAGGATAAGAAGGTTTATGGGCTACTCCCATAATGGTACTATACTTTTTTTGAAGTACGTGTGTTGGATATTTATTACTCTATTTTTTGCACATTTGATGCCCTATGCTTAAGCTACCTCAATTAAGCAAATCATCTGATTCTAAACAATATTTTAAATACTAGTCATAGTGATTTAACTGCAGAACATTTCAGTGAATTCAAGATGTGAGCAGATATTGATCGGCGACGGTGACAAATCGCCTTGCCAGAGAACGGGAGAGTTCGCTCTGTAGGTACGTTTTAATCCTCCGTTTTGCGACACAAATAAAGTTACCTGAGTTACTAAGGCTTTTAAATCAAGATGTTACGATGGCAGAGGGCTCAGTGGTCAAGTGTATGACATTCAGACATCCATCAATCAAAATGGATCTGCTGTTGACGCTGAGAGCTGAGAAACTCAAATATGGCTGTCAGAGTGTATGTTACATAACCGTAGAGCATGTCATTAAAACGCTTTCATAATATGTCGGACAAAAAAAATGTCAAATCATTCGTTATTGGCAGTCTTGCCTCTCTTTTTTTCACAAAACTCCTCCGGTAGCTTCTTTCTCTCTCTCCCTTTTATTTGTGTCTCTCAGCAAACAGATAAGTGGACATGTAACAGACATCATTATGTTTTCCAGTCTTTTACAAACACAAATCGGACACCAGTGTTTTTTACACTCATGCAAGGACACACACACACACACGCACACACTCTGCAGGCACAGAAATTCATATTGCACATGCACACCATTCAATTCCATTATGACAGGTAATCTTAGTCATCAGTTTCTCACTTTCTCAGTACTGATTCTATTTCATATTGTTTTAGAGACATTATTTAGAATCTTTTTTTACATTTTCGTAAACCTAAAAACTTCTCTTGGAGTCCGTCTCAGCACTTTGTTTTCAAAAATAACACTCGTGCTTATAAAAAGACTCACCTCCTCCTTCCGTTATGACTCTAAAATCTCTAAAAACAAGCCAGCCTGACGTGGGAGGATCTGCCATGTAATGGCACAAAGGTTACCAAATTCAAGCTCATTTATATTACAGGTGGCGTAGACAGCATACAGTAGCATGGCTAATGACTTTACATGCCAATTGTTGCAGAAATCTGTTTAGGATTCCTGTTGACCAACTGAGTGATGACCTCTTAAACAACACTACCCGTTTTGTTAGAGTTTTTCAGAGCTGTATTTTGGTTTCTAGTTTCATCCAGATCTTTAAAGGCTGAAAAGCACAGAAGAGCCTTTACCCTAAAATGGTGGACAGTCAGGTGGAATGTCATAGACTGCTTTGTATTCTATATAGCCATTCCTTTTCTCAATTTTAAGAAAGATATAAAGAGGTATGTGAGATTAGAGACGTTTTCCCACATTTGGGATTCTATCGGCAGTGCTGCTCTGTCGTTCTTTCAATCGGTCAACCGGTTCGGTCCAGACAAATATACCTCAGCTATTGGATGGAATGTTGTGAAACGTTTATAGATGTGGCCCAGAGGATGAAGCCTACTGACTTTACCGCTAGCGTCACCATGGGGTTGACGTTTGGTGTTTTGAGTGAAATATTTCGACAGGTATTGGATGGATTATCATGGCATTCTGTTCAGACATTCATGCCACCCCTCACAATAAATCCAAATTTTTCATTTAGCGCCGTTATCAGGTCAAAATTTTAACGGGTTCATTTTTTTGGGTTTCTTTCCCCCTTTGTGTTCAGTGCTAATTAGCCAATGTTAGCATGTCAACACGCAAACTAAGATGACAAACGTGATATAAACATTATACCTGCTGAAGATCAGTATGTTAGCATTGTCATTTTGAGCATGTTAGAATGCTGATGTTAGCATTTAGCTAAAGGCACGGTTGTGCTTTATAGAAACGCTGGAATGGCTGTAGACAGTCTCCTTTTACTTGATGATCCTAACAATTTTCTCCACAGTCATATCAGGGGTTATTTAGAAGCAGGTCCAAAACTGTTACTAGCTACTCATACAGCCAAATATGGTTTCTGGACCATGCTGCTTACGATGTACACCAAAGCACCACCCATACCCTGAAACATGATAAAGCCTTAAAGGAACTATGTGTAATTTTCTGAAAATCCTTGTTATTTGTGACACCGGTGGCCGTTAAGTGAACTGCAGTTAGCATCCCGTTGCTCGTACTCCATAGGCGTGAGAGAGCATCCTGGGCATCGGCCAAAACCGTGAACACGGTCGGACCAGGACCACACACAGCCACCTCGGCACTGTACTCCCTGTGTTCCCTGTTGTCAAACTGACCTTGTTCGGCCCAATCACGCTGTGTTCACCGGGAGGCTGCTGAGCCCAGTTCTGGTGCCCATTCTGGCACCACTCCCCACCAGTATTCCCCCGCTGGGTGGTGTTGTTGTTTTTTTGTACAGTAATGACTGAGGCACAGCTAGAGCTGCCAAATTTCCAAACTTGAAATACGGAACGTCGGGGGGTGTGACCCATGATGATCCAGTGTGGGTTGAGAGAGGACATTAGCCGTGATTGTAAACGGTAAGAGCAGTGTTCCCTGCCTACTCGCCAAACTTCATTCATAAAGCCTACAGTTTCGTTTACTGGTGACGTACAAAAGCACTCTCGTAGTGACCGCCCTTATTTGATATGTTTTATAACTAAAGAGGGTCTTATGGTAAATTTGGCATGGATGATTGCCAACAAAACAACGCTTAACGTCGACAAAAAGGCAATTTATTGTAAAGGCAAGTACAGACGGGAGAAAGAGAGCGAGAGTTGGCTGCAAACAGCTGTTTCCACACACCTCCCTGCTTCTCTGTTTGGGTGGTGGAACAACATGACAGGCTGAGGGACAACAGAGCAGGAGGGTTTCTTTATCTCATACGAATCGCCCTGCCTTAATAGACTAACCGGTAATATTTATCTCCAATAGACTTGCACTGAATTGCTTCTCAAAAATACAGAACAAAAGCGCGTCCTGTATCAGTTCAATACTGAACACGCCTTTTAGGTTCCAATTACGGGACGATTTCATATTTTACAGAACGGTTGGCAACCGTAGGCCCACCCCACAGAAACACACCACTCTGGTGGCGCCTAACATGTTTCCAACCGAATTCTTGTCTCATTTGTGGTCCGATAAACAGTAAATTCATCAAATTCAGTGCTCTATATCGCTATTTTCCAAGCTACTGTAGCTGTCATGGCTGGGTGCCGGTCGTAATGAACTCCATGTCTAAGCTAACGTTAGCTGGTGTTGCACACTGTTGCGCTGTAGGGGAGCTGAAGAGAGACAAGGCACTCGGGGGAGCACATAAATTTGGATTTTCCCGGCAAAACCGTCCCGAGGCCTTTACATAGACATCAGTCTACAGGCTGTTACAGGCAACCAAGGAAGTCCTTTTTTAAGTTACATTACAATCTGTTCCCACATTGGCAATACAAAGTGATTAATACATGCAAATTGCATCACATAGTACCTATTTAAGGTTAAAGCAATGTAGTTTCCTAAAACAGCTGGGCACTGTTTTTATCAAAGCAGGAGCAAATAATGCATTTGTTGGGGACTATTCTCAGCTGCGAACCAGTGCATGTTTGGTGGGCATTTCTGGCAGCGGGACTGCGTATGTGGGATCAACTCAAATGAAACTATTGTGCTCATGTTCATGGTAGTAAAGGAACATGTCACTCAGTGCAACGGTGTTGCTCACGAATGTGTTTTTAATAGTTTTTGACAACGGTGTAGTTCGATGGCGCAGAAGAATAAGCCATATCAGGCTTTGGATACACACACAACACCTGTTAGTATTGTTGGTTAGCTTGTTAATTCATGGTTGGTTTGAGTCTTTTCATGGGATTTTTTGACTATAATAAAAATGTAGTATATTGCCAGCCTCATTGCTTTAATGGTTGGTGCTGGCTCGTTATTAAATCTCATTTGACTATAAAAGGTGAAACACTGAAGAAGTTTGTCAAGTCCATCCACTCTTCAGTATGAGCAGAGCAGTTTAGCAGAGCAGAGTCATTTATGTTTGGTCTCTACCTGTAGAAAACAGTTTCACCAGTGGGAACTGACCAATCCAAGATGATCAAAATCGCAAGTTGTCACTAAAGGTGAGCAGGCCTTTTCTGTCCGGGCCCCTCAGCTGTGGGACCGTATTCTATTTTAACGCATGAAGAACGTGGACTTTCTGAACTGGTAGTGAAGTAAAGCTGCAGTTTAACTGAATGAACTATACAAAGCTTTTGTGTAGCCAACACAAATGGACTCTTGCTCAAAGTAGCATGATGATGAAAATAATCCGCTAATATTTTCTGTCAGTCACAAGCGGGACATAGCACACTTGATCTCCACACACACACACACAAAGCTACACACTTTCCCTCCCGCTTTGGTGTGCAGATGCACACACGTCCACGCAGTGCAGACCAGAACTCTTCATAGTTTGTACCTGCACATATTTAGAACTGACAGCTTACCTCACCTAGAGCTCGAGCCTTCTCTGCTCAGGATCAGAGGTCAGTTTGTGCTTCTTGAAATTATTTCAAAGACAAATTAGCCTGCCACTTCCAATGAACAACACAGACACATGGATCCCTACAAGCCCAAACTGCCAGGAGTTGACTTGTAAAACGGTTGTTCCTGATATCATGATGGTGCCTTTATGTATTAATTTTTTTCTGCTCAGCCATCTTTAGTCGTATGAGCTGCTCTCCTCCTATTTATTGGAAATAGAGAGTAGCAAATGGTTCATTTCAGAAAGTAGTCAAACATACCGTGTCACACGTGAGGAGTTAGTAAAGTGAGTTCCATTGCCCTCTAAAAGTGTTACGAGGAACTATGTCTGTCTTTTTTTTTTTTCTCTGCCAAGGTTTTGATCAAACTGATCAGTGATTACGGATCTCTGAACTCAACTCAGTGAAACCGGAATCAAATATGGACTGGAATCAGCATAGTGACCTGTGGTCGGGATGGGCAGTGGGTGTTTCTACCCCACATGTAGCAACATACGCACTCTGGTTAAGGTTAGGGCAAGATTGTGGTTCCACTGAAATGTTAATAAAGTAAACATGTCGCGTCTCGTGTTTTGAGCCTTTTCAATCATTAACCAAGACCACAACCTTCCCCTGTGGTTAGCCAAGTGCTGTGATTTGCCTAAACTTCCCCATGAAAAACACAACTCGTGATTTAGTTGCTTTGCGGCGATATTGTATTGCACTACTGGATATTGTCAAATGAGTGTTTTGCAGATGCTGTGAACATTCTGTGGCTTTGCAGATACGTTCATTAGTAATGTTTTCATTATTATGTTGACAAAAGAGCAACGCAGGCGGCATTGCTGTCCGTTTCACCATACATTTATTTGCTATTGCAAATCAGTAGTATATAAAGGTACTTTCCAGGCGACAGAGTTGAATTTGAAATGTGGTTGCTAAAGGTGATGGTGATGATAATGGCCGAATGTAGTATTCGGCGTTTTTTATGGGTTTATGTGGATTTGGTCAATAATATGAAGAAATTATGAGAGGGATTCTAATATCATGCCTATGGCTACACAAATGAATAGGTATTTCTCTATATTCCACTCCTGAATATCTCTATAATTTATTTAGTCTGGTTCCATTTGACTCTTATTGGCATCTGAGGCCAAATTAATTTGAGCAATATGTACTTACGTTACTATATTTACATTTAGCAGACGCTTTTATCCAAAGCGACTTACACATGAGAACGTTCACAAACCGACGGCGCAGCTTCGGAAGCATTTTTGGGGTTCAGTATCTTGCTGAAGGATGCTTCGACAAACGGCCGGGGGATCGAACCGCTGACCTTCCGATTGGCAGGCGACCGCTCTGCCACCAAGCCACCGCCGTCCCGTACTGTATGACTAAAAGTACACACGCGCACACGCCTAGAATGAAATACACATTTCATATTGTTAGAGAAAACCGAATATTTTGAGCCGCAGATATTGGCCTGTGTTTTATTAGACTGTTCACAGTGCATAGAGACCAGAACGATGTAATGTAACAAGCAATGAAGCCTCCAGGTCAAAATCCCAGAAAGTGACTTACATGGTATCCACTCATTTTGGAGTCTGTGCACGACACTACTCTGAATATTTCATGCACCGCTTTCTGTACCTGTGTAAGCACTTCGTGTCTGAGTCTGTGTGACTCATCCGCTGTATGATATGATGAAAACCAAGAGGACCCGTCCTCACTCTCCAGAAGCATCTTTTCAGAGTCTCTTTTGGCTTCTTTTTTGTCCACTTTGTAAACACTTAGAGCTGACGCTATTCTCCTATTCCCCCCAAAAATATGTTCTATATTCTATGACCCTGAGACTGAGCCAAACAATATGAGGGAAAATCAAGTCCAAAGGTTTATTTTGCCGAAGGGTTGGGTAGCAATGGAGAACGTACGCGCCACTCAAAAAGAGACTGGCGCACACACAAAGCCTTACAACCCACAGCGATGTGGAGGATCTGACAAGTGTCTTTTTTAATACACAGTCAGTCAGTCAGTCAGTCATTTTCTACCGCTTGTTCCCGTTGGGGGTCGCGGGTGACTGGAGCCTATCCCAGTGGCTTTGGGCCTTAGGCGGGGAACACCCTGGACAGTGGCCAACTCGTCGCAGGGCAATACACATTCAGTTTTATTGAATTTTCACAGTGAAGTGCAGCAAACTCCTCTGTCCAAACCCAGTAGAAACCAGTGCCAAAGTCGAAACGTAGCCTCGTTTCCCAGCCCTCCAGGAACCTTGCATCGAAGCTGACAGTGACATGATGACTGATGCAACAGTAGCTTTTCCTCAGAACCCCAACCTGCTAAAAGGCATTCTGAAGGCATCCACGACACACATTGTAAGTTTCAATGGACACGACTGTCTTCCTGTCGGGAGTTGGTGCTACGGACAGGATGGTTTCTTGTAAAAAAAATAAATAAAGAAGTCCGTTTCGTTCTTTAGCATTCCTGCTCATTTTAGATGTCACCACAACATTTCAGCCGTGACCTTTGACCTCTTTACATGCGAGCATGGTGGCTTTAACCTGTCTCAATCTGTTGTTACAGATGTGCGTGTGTTTTTAGAATTTGGTCCAAACCACCTAAATGTACCGCAGTGCTGATTTACATCTATACACACGGTAACACACGCAAATACACACCTTTTTTTTTAATGAAATGTACCCAGACATCAACAGCAGTAAGCACAGCTAGAGCCACTTGGACAGAGTTCAAACCCCCTCTGTACCAAGGCAGTGTGTGTGGATTTTCAGCAGATGGGCACAGCAGCAGGGTGTGTGTGTGTGTGTGTGTGTGTGTGTCTATATGTGGGTGTGTGTACGTTTGTGGGGGTCCCCTCAGTGCTTCTGGAGTGCTCTTTACAAAACGACCTCAGGAGTTGTGGGAGCAGACATTTTGGAGCCTTGCCAGCCTAACAGCTCTCTATACATACATTACGGTATCACTCCAAAACCCATTGTGGAGCTGTAATGTATCACTGGACGAAACGCTTTCTGAGTTTGCACCCGCTGAGAGCCTTTAAAGTACTTTCTGAAAACTTTCAAAGCTCTAACTAGTCCAAAGTAAATAAATGTCCAGGCCAGGTACATTAACAAAGAAAAGAAGCGAAACACATTCTTTTTCATGAGTGATTCTACTTCTCCTTTTTTAAAAACGACAACTTTAATATCAACTTAAGGTAAATACAAGGAAATGTACATTTTCTATCTTTTATATGGGGTTGACAGCAGGTATTTCTAAAGGTGTGTTGAGACTGAACAGACAAGAATTCCCTCTGTGGAGCTCCAAGTGAACGCAAAGATGCATCCACACAACTTTTTAAACTTTTTTCATCTTGATCAGAAAATGTGCTTAATAACTCCAAATCATGAATGAAATAGAGACAAGAGGAAAAGGAAATAAAATGGAACTAAATAGGAAAGAAGTGGAATTCCTGGTGACTCCTTGGATCGGTCAGTGTCCGGGCTTTCCAAGTAGCCCATGCGGCCGTCAGATTTGTGGGATTTTAGCAAGACAAAAATTCGCTTTGTGTTCAGAGAACGCCTTCAGTGTTGACGGAGGATAAGCGAAATATTTCACAACGTCCAAGGTTTTCATCACTGTATGTTTTTAAAGCTGCACTCACCACGATTTTCAGTTTAACAGCCAAAAGAAATGACTGTGTTTGATGTGAAAGATGCTGCTCAAACCTACAGAGAATTATCACCCAACTCTGCAGTCCCCCTCATTGTTTTGGTTTTCCGGCCCACAACTGTTACTGTTTTGATGCTCTCACCCAACTAGCTTCCAACCGCAGCAGGCACCTGTTTACAGCAAGAAGCTCGGATAAACTGACTATACACTACCTGTATAGCACCAAACAGCAGACAGCTAAAGTTAGCGATTAGCTGGTGAGCATAGTGGAGTATTTGACACCTAAAGAGGCAGCTGGTAGAGACCTAAACAAAGTTAAAAAGCAAGTGAATATTATATATCTTCAATTTATTCGGTGGCCTGAAACCTACTTCAAAAGAAATGACAGTTGGATGTGTAAATAAGCAACAGTTTGCCAAATAATCTTTAAAAGGTGATATGTCAGAGTTGTGTTTACAGCTTGTGGTACTACCCCATGTGGCCAAATAATCAATGAATGCAGTTTAAGGAAAATCCACATATGTAATTTCAATGAATGCAGTTTAAGGAAAATCCACATATGTAATTTCATGAAGCATTTTAGCATTATAGATGTTCATACCAGGTGGCTTCAGTACTGATTAACTAAATTCAGCTTTTCCATTCAGATCAACACGTCTTCGTCCCCATTGTTGATTTTCATGACGAATATGTATGACATCACAACATGTTCCTTCTCCCTTTCCTTTATTCGTGTGTGTGTGCTCTTTTCTGTATTCGAGATCCCGTTTCGTGATGACAGATGAATGCAACGTTGACCGGCAAGGGTATTTAATGGAATGGATGTCAGAGACATGTTTCCCATTAAAACATAGAGATTTGAAGAATTACCCACCATGCATCACGGCAAGGTTGATACTGGGCAAAGGGGACAGACTCCATCGATCAGGAAGTGTGTGTGTGTGTGTGTGTGTGTTACTCTATTTGTCTCTCTATGTGCGTGTTTGTGTGGGTGATATGCTTAGCTTGTCCTTTGGCAGCCACCTCTATCCTCATTAGGTTACTGTGTGTGTGTGTGTGTGTGTGTGTGTGTGTGTGTGTGTGCATTTGTACAAGCATCTTTGTGAGGACCAATTTGCGTTTTAGACCTTGGGAGTGAGGACATTTTTGGAAAGTAAGGATATTTTAGCCGGTCCCCACTTTTCTACAGATCTTCAAAGGGCTGTTTGAGGGTTTAGACTTGGTTTTAGAGTTAGGGTTTGCATTAGGTGTAGGTTAGGGTAAGGGTGGGGGTTAGGCACTTAGATGTGATGGTTAAGGTTAGGGTAAGGGGCTGGGGAATGCATTATGTCAATGTAAGTCCTCACAAATATAGATGTACCGGGTTGTGTTTGTGTGTGTGTGTTAGACTGAAGGAATATGGATTCTGCTGTTATCTCCCAATTTGCCAAGGTGCTTGTTTGAGGCAGTCACTGGCAACACTGAAAATTTGTGAACCAAACTTCAGGACGAGGTTATTGAAATAACGCGACTTTCGTTAAAGCCACAAATTGGAGCAGACTGCGGCAACAGGCTCCACGAGCCACCAAGAGGGAGCCTTTACACCGGGCATCGAGTTTTGCACTTGAAAGATAAAAATTTAATTAATTGAGGGGCGTGGGAGAGAGAGAAAGATGTTTCCTATAATTCATCCGCTCCTCTCAGGAAATGAGGTGATATTTAATTCAGAAAATTACACACTAATGATGGGAGATGAAGGTGTGTGTGCATATGATGAGGGAGGTATGTAAATGTACAGTTTAATGACTGAGCATGACCTCGCGACTGACAGGAAGTCCATGTTTGTGTGAGTGTGTGTGTGTGTGTGTCACTGTCTAGACCCCGCTTAATCATTTTCAGTGTTCATTTACTCTCCCTCTCTGTCTCTGTTAATGTCTACGTATATAAATGAAAAATGTTTTAATGATTGACTATGGCCTAGACAGTGACAGTGCATTGACTGATGACGGCACGAACAAGCTCATTATTAAAGGTCTTATCACCTCTCAGCAGACGCAGTTACACACACACACACACACACACACACACACACGGACCACACGTCGTGCTCAATGTCATTTATGCATTTGTCATCTTAATCAACATTTTGGCCCCAACGCACCCTTTTTTTTTTTTTTTTTTTTTTTTTTTTTTTTTTTTAGTTGTACAAGTCTCTTTGTAGTTCAAGGTTACCTGAAGTACCAAAAACCCGCACACTTGTATAGACATGAACCTATCTGTACAAAATCTGGCGCGCACTGTAAATGGTCATAGCGGTACAGTATTACTACTGGTTTGATACTGTAGCAGTATAGGCGAGGTAGTAGTGCTACTGACAGTGAAGGTGGCGGTAGCTATGAAGATGCTAGACATCATAGAAGTGCTCGTGGCCTTTTCAGCAGTATTGGTACCATTACTGTAGACGGTGTAATAGCGAAAAGTAGACACTCGTGCCTGGCAGCACAATGGCACATTCAGTCATAGGCTCAGCTGCAGCAATTATCATTCAAACAAATATTATGTCAGAATATTAATCAGAAAGGAAACTGTTCTAACACATTCAGTTATCACAACATTACAAACACACCTGCCCCCATCAAACCCATACATAAATACCGTATAATATCAAGGGAAGGTCAAAGACCAGCCAGATCTTTTAAATCGTTCCGGTTGAGCCGTATAAAAGTCTTACTGCAATTATCTGAGACAAAACTGCTCTCTCTAAAAAGTCGACTTCACATGTCACACATTTTCTAATCTGCACTAATTGTTAAAGGATAATTCTGCTTTATTGCAACCTAGGTCTTATTTTTTGTAGTTTTGGCTATCATACATTGGCGATTTGGGAATACAGCGTCATCCCTAAAGAGAAGTCTAACAGGGCAAGAAACATGAGCAGTCAGACAATCTGACAGGCTGTAAAGAAGACCGCCGTTTAGCCAGATTATCTAAACCTCTTTATTTAGAGGTAAAACGAAAGGTAGTGCAACTGGCATGTCAATAATAATCAAATAATCAGATAAAGTTGAACAAGGAAGCCGGTCTGTAAACAGCAAATGAATTTTCCTAACCTGGGCTAACGGAGAGTATCCTTTACACACATGTAAAGAGAGGAGATATGTCAAAAAAAACACACACAAAATAACCCCACTTATCATGGCGGCAATAGCAATAAAAATAATTATCGGCTGGTATAAATAATGACTTTAATTGATTTTTTTTAATAACTACTACTCCGTGTGACAGGCTGCTGGGATTTGTTCCCACAGACCCGTTCCAAGACTGACTTTGAGCGTTTCCTGTATGTCTGTTGGATAATACAAATTTCGGAAAGTATTTGAAAGTTGATGCCGCTCTTGCCACTTCAGCGTCTCGACAGTTATTTCACCTGCTCAATGTGAGCCTTTGTGAAAGAGAGGGGAGAGAGACCGCACTATAGCCTACAGATAGCAGAAAGATAATTAGCTAAATCTCCATGGGTGGCTGAGCTTCCCCCAGCCCCGACACTGGAAATAGTGTGTGTTCCCATCCATGCTGTCGGTGGGACCAGCGGCAGTTAGGTAAGAGTCCCTTAACTGATTTAAATCAACTAATTAGAATCACTAACTATACACTCTCTCTCACACACACACACACACACATGCTGAGGTGGGGGTGGTGGCTTGAAGAAGCAGTTGTAGCAGTGCCAGCTGTGCTTCTCAAGGATGAAGTTGGTCCAGACTGTATGTATCTATGCTCTGCTCATTGTTTTAGTCTGAATCTCCTTGTTTTCTCCTTGGGTTCGTTTCAATTTTACATTCATATAATTTCTTTTTCCTGCTCTCACAGTTTTCTGGTGTCATTTTACATCTGCCTGTGGGGGTATTTCAGCTGGGAGAGAGAACTCGGGGGGGTCACAGCCAAATGGGTTTTTCATTGTAACCGTCTGAAGAGCATTTTACCTTCTACTGAGACTCATCAGCGGGCTTGCATTGCAATTCCTGTCTGATGAAATGAGATTTTAAAGAGGGTCCATTTCATGTTTTTGTTGCAGAATCTTTTCATTGTGATGGTGTTATATTTATTACATTCATGTGCTGATGATGACAAGCTCCATTTGGAGTAGAGTTCTTCTGCCATTTACAATAGTCCCATTCTTTTTGATCCGTTTTAACAATCCTCTGAGGAAAACCGTCACGTTTAGATATTTCATTTTAAATTAAACCAATAAGTGGGCTGCATCAATCTTAGTTTCTGACGTTTAAGATAAACCAAAGACAGCAATCAGCAACCAGACACACAGAAAGTAGTCCAGATCTTCCTATAGCTTCTGCATTGTGCATCCTCACAGGCTCAAGTGTGCTAACGTTTCATTTAACCCCGTCTCCCTCGGCAGATTGGAACCGGCTAACTTCTGGTTTAGCCTTCCGCTAACTTGAATGAGGATTAAATCGTGCGGCTCTTCTAGACTATCCAAATGTTATCAGACTGAATGGATCTTATTTGGATAGTGAAACGAGTCATTTTTGTGCGGGTTGTGACTCTCAAAAAAAAAGATTATCCACCGTTTTACAGCCATTTCATTCAAAATATAAGTCTACGGGGAAAAGTCTTGTGGGGCCAGTGTGCATCACTTAGCAGACCAGGAAGTTGTGATTCCACCGTTTGGTCACTATGTCAAATTGGCTTCAAAGCCCAGCACACTTCCTGGGGGCTTGGTCTGTGCACCTGTTAAATTTCTACACCTGGTACCTGTCACATCCAAGTTCATCGAGTGTTGTCCTTCTTCCTCTGCAACCTCTTCCCCCTCCCTACAGAGCCCTTCATTTTTAATCTATGTTTTTAATCATTCAGCTCTATGTGCAGAGTTAAGGGAGAGCGCTTGTTTCCTCCATCAGGGTGTCCCTCCAGTGTGGCACTGCTCCGGAGCAGATGGTATCAGTGATAATGATCTACAATGCATATGCCTGTGCGTGTAAATAGAGAGGTGCATTTTGGTTTAATGTTTCCCCGACCTCAGCACTTGCACCAGGGTGACATTAGAGCCCATCGATCTCACACACAGTTGCTTTACACAGTGTGTTCTATCCTCGGGCACTGGCTCTCTCCAAAGAGTTGCGTCAGAAATAGGCCCATGTATATTTCACACAACACCAGCTCATCATAATGACATTACCATAAAGCTGGACTTGCATCATCTCTGCTATGACTCAGCTTTCTGTTTCCAAGAATGATTCACCCTTCACATTTTCAAATTAGAAATTATATCCAAGATTGTTTGTGTCAAGTCTGCTTTGTAATAGCATTTAAATGAGTACACCGTCTATTAGGAAGATCAGCCTATTTATTAAATATATAATAACAGGTACCAAAGTTATTCATATCTCTGTTTCTTGTTGGCACCAAAGCTCAGTGCTAACATTGCTTTGCTGGTTTTCCTTCAATATGTTGATAGATGTGACAGCAGATTAAAATAACCTGCTCACCAAAAATAGTAACACCCTAATGACATCTAATGCATTGCGTTCATGGCATTAATGTTCTCCAACAATAAGTTTTAGGCCAATGACAACTCTGTGTTAGTGAAAAGGTAGTCGTCACAGTTTATGCTAGCATACATAATGCTAGCCAGCTACAATCACTCACAGTACTTAGCACAGTGCAGTATTTTTCAACCCTCACATGACCAACTTTGCAAATAACTCGTGCTAAACATTAGTTGATTAACGTTACTCATATGGTGTTCAAATTTCCTTTGTTATAACGTGTTTTGTAAGCTTGGTAGCAGCAGAATAGCAAATCAGATGTTGGAAATTACCAACCAGTATCAATATTAACAACCATGTCTAGGATTTTTGAACGTCTTGTTTTTTAGCATGCTGTAGCATATTGTGTGAGCTTCAGTCTGCCTTTAGAACATCATACTCTACTGCCACCGTTTGTTAGGCAAAACCTTTATGAAGAAAATTATGTTGACATGATCCTGCTTGATTTGCTGAAAGGCTTTGACACACGAGTCATTCTATATTGTTGTCAAAGTTACAGTGAATGGGGTTTAGACATACTGTATACTGCTGTAAAATTGTTTACTTCTGACCTTACAGAAAGAACTCAAGTCGGTTGTGTTGAAGGGGCTATATCAAAACCAAGGGATACTAAATGTGGGGTGCCGCCAGGCTCTATTTTAGGGCCTCTTTTATTTCTTTTATATATAAATGGTATGCCAGCTGCTCTGAAATGCAAGCTCTTGTTGTATGCTGATGATTCTGTATTACTGGTATCTGGGAATTATGTCAGGGAGAACACTCGTATTAGTGAATTATAATTTTTTAAGAAAGTGACTTATAGATAACAAGCTATCCGTACAATTGGGTAAAATCAAGTTGGTTCGGTTTGGAACTAAGAAGTTGTCAAGAAGAGACAGGTTGAAAGTCTTTATTGACGGAACTGAAATTGTATCTCAGACATGGGGCTCATATTTAGGAAAAATATTGGACCAGACACTTTCCTGTGACTCTGTTGTTGATAGTAAACTGACGTTCCTGTTTCACTGAACAAGGCTTTTTGACTTTACTGTTTAAAAAACTTCTCGTGTCATCATTTCAACAGTGTCCTCTTGATTTTGCCTGTTCTGCTTGGCACTGTGCTTTGACAACTTAATTTCAAAACAAACTGCAGGTGATGCAAAATAATATTAATCTGTTTTTATTAAATGCATCCCCTCGAACTCATGATGCTAGTGATGAATTTAGAAGCGTACCAGTACAGGGAACCAGTACAGCTCAGGGTAGAACAACAGAAGCTTCATGTGTACAGTATTAATAATGCGTATGCTCCTCAGGACTTGTGCTCACAAATAATGATGGTACTTACTCAGCTACTCTATCAAGTAAATAATGTTGCCAGAAGTCCCTTTTTTTTTTTTTTTTTTTTTTTTTTATTTTAGTAAACATCCAATTTTTAAAAGAAGATGTTCTTTTATTGAATTGGAATAGGGTCATAGCTCTCTAATGAAATTTTAAGGCATTTTTACTTCAGAGATCAAACTGTCCTGTAGTTAAGTGTTTTAATTTGGGCATTTCTTATTCAATTTTCGGTGATGTCGTTTTGGATTTCAGGGTTTTATTTAGTTTTATGTCTGTCTTGTATTTTGTCTCCTTTTATCTTGGGACCATGCTGGAAATTAGTGTTTTCAATTTAACATGTTAGATCTTTCAAAAAGAGTGTATATCTCCCATTATATCAAGCCATAGATCCGGTCCATGCTCCAGGCAATACCCTTCAATACAAATTACAGATTTTCACGACTACGTTAGTTGGGGAGGAACATTACCATCCTCTGTTTTTTCTGAAACACAAGAGCCGATGATCTCAAACACATACAGTAAATTATTTTGTGTCTATGTTTTCATTATGCAAAAAGCGAGGAAGTTAACTGCATAAACTCTCAAAAAACAGTACTAACACACATGTCACACATCATAAAGGGAGACAGCTGACTCCAGCTAACTCACAATACACACACAAAGGGGCAAAGATAAAAACATGCATGCAGAAACGTACACTTATGGATACAGACACATGTTCACAAACCCACATAACCACATTTGCATGGTATTCGGTTGGCTTGCACACATGCAGAACAACACAGAGCTATCAGCTGTGCTAAACGAGCCTGTGTCTCTTTTATCAGTGCTCCTCTGCTCCCCAGCTCTTTTTAGTTTTATATTCCATAGCTCAGATCACATGCACAGACCCACTCAGCATACACACATAAACAAACACAGACACACACCCCTCTGAAAGTGTTTTTAATGACACTTTAACTCCCCATCCATTTAGAGGACATGAATGATTCACAAATACACACACAAATACTCACACTTGTAAAGAAGATGTGCATGCACACACACACAGGCCCACAAAAACACACAAAGAGGGAAAATATGTCAGTGGCCACTGCAGAGCACTAACTAGCTATGATGGGTGGAAAATTACTTGTAAGATCCTAAAGAGGCATAAAATTCTCAAATATTTTAATGCCTATTACTCCGCTCTGGTGCTGTCAAGGTTCCTCCGAAAAAGGAGAGATACAGAGGGAATTGACAGACACACATACAAGGAAGGGACAGTAATAAAATGCATTTTTTATCCGTCTAGACGTCAGAGCTTTACTTAGTATTCACTAATGGGACACTGTTGCTTATAATAAGAAGAAGCATCTGGTTATATGGTCGGGATTACACCATCAGAGTGACCAATTTGCACCCCAAAAAAAGTCAAATTACAGTGGATTCTGGCAGGAATAAATGAGTCTGACTGTGAATAGGGCATGACATACAAATGTATCAGGACTAAACATTAATGTCTCGCGATGCTCTGTTCCGCCAGACATTTCATATTTCCCCAAAAGGTCATATCAATTTGATATACAGAATATAATATCTGATTATGCACACGGAACAGCACAACATGTACATATTTTTCACTGTTGTTTTCAGAGAACAGGAAGGCTGACAGTGTAGTTTAGTCCGAGCTGAAAATGTCTGTAGAGTTTAAGTACAGTTTTGAGGTTTATAGCTACTTTTATTTTTCTCAATTAATTTAAAAGGAAACTAGCTGAAAGCTGAAAGGCTTTTGCAAAACACTGCTCAAAAGAAATCAGAAATGAAATGACAAAAAAATCTTAACGCTC
Organism: Coreoperca whiteheadi; assembly: GCA_011952105.1. Lineage (NCBI taxonomy): Eukaryota > Metazoa > Chordata > Actinopteri > Centrarchiformes > Sinipercidae > Coreoperca > Coreoperca whiteheadi. The sequence continues at coordinate 7,120,206 of CM022490.1, forward strand.
AAATGCGTTGCAGTGCACTCCTTTTAAAACCTGGAAGTTGAACTGCATTAAACTAAAGAGGCTGAAACACATTGCTTAACACGTTCTAGCTATTCCAAAAGCTAGAAGCTAAATTGTATTGCTGTCAAGACTGGAAGTTGAGATGAGTTACCTAAAAAGGCAGAAAGTTGAAATGCATTGGCCTGCTCAAAAACCTAGAGGTTGAAATGTGAAACTGGCAGAGGTGGAAGCTGACCCGCATTACCTAATAATGCATAAAGCTGAGATCCATTGCTAAAGCTGGGCACTTAACTGTAATACTGTCAAAGCTGCATTTACTTCTATTAAGTTCTTGAAAAAGCTTAACATTTTTAAAAAGCATAAAAGGTAGAAAAAGGTGAAACAGAAGCATAAATGTCCTTAAAGAGCTGAACATTTTGACATATGAATGGCTTCTGTAGCTGAAAGTATGCAGAAGTAGTAGTCCACCGATAAGTGTACAGAAGAAGACATAATTGCAAAGCATTGCTGAAAATGTGTTTTTGCCTGAGACTGTGAGAGGTAAAATATTATTAGTAGTAGTAGTAAAGACAGACAGTCAGGGACTGAGAGACAGACAGAGACAGTCAGAAAGAATGATTCAGAATTAAACCAGAAACAGCTCAAAGTTTGAATTTACTAAGAGTTAAAAAGGACAGAGATAACATAGTTGCTCAACATCAGTCCACCAATTAGAACAGAGGGTCAAAGTGCTTTGATGTTTACTCAGCCAATCAACATCAGCTGTGTGTCTGTGCAAACTCCACTGCTGGTGGGACAGACTTGGAGAGCAGTGTAAAACTTCCCATCAAACGAGACTCAAAAAACCCTAAACTATAGGTTGTATCGGTGACATTACCTCACCATCAGCACCAGAATGCATTTCTGAACAAGTTGATATGTCATTTGTGTGGATAAAGTTAGAAAATGTGAGCGTTACAGTGATTTTAAAAACTGGTACTTTCTACTTTCATCCAGACATTTTGATACAGAATTATGATGGCCGCAAATGGAGGAGTTCCTTGTCACTCTTGTCATTTGGACGCTCACCAAGCCAAATGTATATATGTGTAGAACCAAAACAAATTTTCCTACGTTTTTGGTGTAAAATGATGGATGAACTGTGAAAATTGTGGGGACAAAAGCAAGTTAAAGAGAACATTTTTAGAAGATTTTCCAAGGCTCATACACTCTAGTGATGATGTCATCCACTCTAGATTATTCAGTACACACCCATAATAAACTCAGAAGAGGACTGAAAAAAGCACAAAACTGATCATTTAAAAACTGTAAAAGATATTAAAAAGCTGAATTCAAGTTTAATAGTTGAAAGTGTTGTGACCAGTTTAAAGTTTAAATGAAGTCTGTAGCTGAAAGTATGCCGGAGTAGTAGCATTTCAAAATACTGTATGTTGAAGATTTGAAGATTGCTCCATAGACTTACTTTATAAAAAATTGTTTAAAGCTTAATATTTTAAAAAGTAGAAAAAATAAAAATACAAGAAAACATGTCCTTATAGAGCTGAACATTCTGATAGTTGAATCATTTCTCTTGCTGAGTGTATGCAGAAGGAGTAGTGATTCAAAAAATGTGGAATAAGTATAAAGAAACGGAATAACGTTAGTAAGCATTGTCACTAACTATTGTACTTTTTACTCCATCATAGTTTTTTCACAGCTGTACATAACATACAATCTATACAATACAATTTTACGTATTAATATGTTACGTATTAAACGAGTGGCCTGTAAAATATGTTGCACTATTATATATTAAAGTACCAAACAGTACCGCCCACAAGAAGTAGTGCTATGAAGCATGTAGTGCCATGTTTTGAGAGCAGCATGTCATGTAGGTGACGCCATAAACATTATGCCAGTGTGTTCACCCTATTTCACTTATTGACAGATGGCACTCCAATGCACCAGCAAAATGCAGGAAGGAAGCCTACGAGCTAGCAAACATTAAGGTAAACCAATGCAGTTTTTTCCCAAAAATGTCAGCGTTGCAAATGTTTGAATTCAAATGACAGAAATCCATTCAACATGTTTGCTAGACCTCAAAGGCGCTCACAAAGCTTTACTGTTGGAAAGAAACAAACAGATCTTTGTTTACAAGGAAACTCCACACAGTACCTTTTTTTTTAAACGCTGTTTTTCATTCTCCAGCATACTAATCAGTTGTGACAATATTAATATAATGTCACAATGCTCACATGCTTCTTGCCAGAGTGCAGAGCTTTCTATGACAGCCCTTTATGAGTTTATTCTTTTACAAAATGTCTCTCAAATGAGATTTGAAATCTCTCCCCCTGTGGCAAAATAAAAAGTCTACAGTGTCAAAGGCCAGATGAGACAGAAAGTGTTTGGTAGTTTCACTGTTCAGAAAGCAGCAAAGGTCAAAATGAAGTGAGCCTTAAAATACTAAAGCCATTCCATTTTAGGCTACAGAGCAGGAATAATTAACATCATGCTGAGAAAATTGCGACATAATTGTGAGTATAGTTTTAAATGTTAACAACTGTCTCTTGTGTTTAACTGTAATGGGAAAGTGTCCTATGTTGTGAATCCTACTGTCATTAGATTTCAAAATGGAAAAGTTCACATTTGGTTTAGAACACAAACTGCGTTCATTCCATCTGTGGAGATAAAGGCTACAGTATGACAGTGTTTGTTTTAATCTACTCGGAGCACCTGGCGAGCTGAAATTATCAGATCAGGACGATACAGATAGCGTCAACGTGTTCTTAAATCACAGAAAAGTTACTCAATTGACTTTCAAACGGTCTGAACTTTCTGGCGCTCACATAAGTTCATATCTGATGACACTCATGCACACACACCTTTTGAGTTCAAGAAAATGCCAGATATATATCCCCTGTAATGATTGCTGTAGGAGATAAGCACTATAACCAACTTTGACTACTCTGACTAAGGTGTGTCTAGTGATTATTGCTCTGTCTGACCTAATGTGCTGGAACTGGAAAAGGTCAAATCTAATTTGAAACCCAAAGAGCATATGAAGCAGCGCTGCACTGAGACAGCTGCATTTTGAGTCTTTGGTAACGTGGGGTTGGTAATTAGTTTGTCTGGTCCGTGTACACAATTAGGATGTAGATCACGTAAGGTCTGAGATGTTTGATAATAACAAATACAATGACAGTGGCTACACCTGACTGTCAACATGTACTGTATGTACATGTACTCCAGCAATAAATGTTCTTTTTACATTTTCCTGCACTCAACTTGCATTTTGACTGCCAGTCAGGTTCCACTTTTGGTTACTGGACCATAGTTCTAGGCCTCCAAAAAGTCCCTGATTCTGAGGTGCCACTCTCTAATGGATGATCCTGATAAACGCCACCAGCTATTATTGGTCTGACAATAGACATAAAGCACAAGTATGCAACCAACTTCGCAAATACTCGTGTTTACTCAATAAATAAACAAAATATGAGGACGAGTTGACCAATTAGTGAAGTAAAATTTAAACTTGCATTAATTGAAGTGTAACAGGCTGCAAACAGAACATTTTGATATTTTCACATTATAAAGAACATGCTATCAAACAGTTGCCTATTTACACATCCAGCAGAGCAACAGTCACATTAGCATTTGTCGTGTTTGTGTTTACATCTGGCTCTATAGCTGAATTATCTACTTTGTTAACCAGCTAGTTGCTACTTTGTCTGTCTGCTGTTTAGCGGTTGGGAGGGATCTTACAGTGGCGCTTTATGGTCCAACAGTTGCAGGCCGTAAAACCAAATCAATGTGCTAAAAGACGCTAAAAGGCTACATGGAGCTGAGGGGGAACTGCAGAGTTGGGTGATAATTCTCTGTGGGTTCATTACTACAAGCAACATCAGCATTTCATAATTTATTAATGTGAAAATATCGATTAGATCAACTTTACATTCATTTGCTAATTGTGTCATTCCAGTTAAACACTAAAGCAGAAAAATAACCAGAAAGAATCAGCAGATCCTTTCTACTTCGTCAAAAAGGTGCTTTGCTTTTGTGGCATTTTTTATCTCCTTTCCCACCTTTACACATCTTCTTTCTAGCATCACACAGTTGTACAACGACGCACACAATGATGCTATGTTGTTGTCTAATCGATGTTGGTGTCTTGTTGCATGCAAATCTTTGTCTCAAGTCAAGCTGGGGTTTTGCATAATCGTCACAGTTCCTCAGGTACGGTAGAAACCTATTAAAAGGGCCTGATTTGGTTCTTGTGTTTACAGCCTGTGAACCACTACTTTCTGGGACTGTTACCTGTTACCTTTACCCTAATGGCACTTTCTCCACACACGTGCAAACAGAAGCATTTACACACATTTCCACATCAACAGCCTACTGTAATTTTCAAGACAAGCAAGCATTATGAAAAGTTCAAAGATCTCAAATGCACGCTCGTGTGTGGTTTTCTGTAAAATTGCGTGCTAAAAGTAAACCGCAACCCCATCATTACCGACTATTCACCACATACCTTTTGATATTCAGATTTTTATTCAGGTTAACACAGACCCCAAACACTCACACACCTTTCCTTCGCTTCTACAGAGACTTCGGTTGAGTGAATTAATGGCACATGGTATTGACGCGTTTGGCGTTGCGAGCGATGTTTTGGTCATTTTGCCAGCCAGTAGAGCTGTGTGTAACAACAAGGCATCTGTAGTAGTGTCTAGTAAGGTCAGAATGGTACAATATAATGCTGTATACAGCGGTAATGGTATTATTAGAATTTTTGTTTCTGCCGGAGAGACTTTCTGTAGGCCTATGTCAAAAAGAACAATTCACTGAACATAAACACGAAACAGTCATGCAGCGCTACTTAATCACTGCTAACATGGCTCCTACAGTGCTTCCTTCTCACTTTAGTGCAGTCAAGTTCACACCGTGTCCTCAGAATACCAGGCAGGTGCAGACAAATACACCTTTGTGCACCCCACAAAAAATAAACTTAACCCAGCTAAAAGGCATGCATATTTTTGGTTGCGAAATTAAAGCTTAAAAACACATTTTCCAACACAATAAGTTTGGACTGTCGGAAAAGTAAAACAGAAAATGATCTTTCAACTCTTCATATGAAAACCTTGAATGTTTACTTTTGCTCTGACAGCAGCAGCCAAAGGCATTCTGTGCACGGTGAGGGAAATAGTGACAAAGCGGAGAGGAGAGAAGAGGTATAGGATGGGAGTAGAGGACGGAACAGGAGAGAAGGCCTAGGTGAAGGTTTGTCTCATTAATCTCTAATAGGTGCAGCGGTCCCTTCAGAATGCAAATGAAACTATCAGTCTTATCAGAGAAACAGAGAGAGGGATGGAATGATAGAGGGATTGACGGGGTTATTCAGGGGGATAAAGCTGAAGTACAAGGTGGAAAAGCAAAGAAAAACTGTCTTTAGGATGTTTGTCAATTTGAAAAAGTCACAGAAAGCACATTTAGACCAACACGGGACACTTACAGCAAGTTCCTCTGAAAGTCAGAGCAATAAAAGAGTTTCAGGACTGGAAGCACCTCGGAACACTGTACTTACCTCTGTACTTTGGTTGTTAGTGTCAGCCAAGAACAGAAAATATATTGAGTGTACCAATATTTGAATAGAGATCATTGGGGGGATACTGGCTCATTATCAGAACCCAGAGAGCTGAACCTTCCTATCTGTAAGTGTGCATTTTTACAAGGATTGCATCTTTTATCTTGTTTCTTGGGCACAGGCCTCCCCTCCAAAAACCTCTGACATCAAACCAACGTTTCCATGCTCAACATCAGTATGCTCACATGTTCATGATGACAATGCAGACATGCTTATGTTTAGCCGGTAAGATATGTTCATAATCTTAATTTAGCGTGTTACCATGCTAACATTTCCAAATCTATTTAGCACTAAAGACAAAATCCAGGTGAAGCTGATGGGAATGTCATTAGTTTTGTGGGTATTTGGTCATAAATACCTGTGGCTGTGGCTTGGTGGTAGAGCGGGTCGTCCAACAATCAGAAAGTTCGATCCCGGCTTCCCCCAGCCATGTGTCGAAGTATCCTTGAGCAAGATACTGAACCCCAAACTGCTCCCGAAGCTGTGTCTTTGGTGTGTGTGTGTGAATGATTAGTTCATTTGCTCTGATGGGCAGTTAGCGCCTGCCATCAGTGTATGAATGTGTGTGAATGGGATATGTAGTGTGAAAGCGCTTTGAGTAGTCGGAAGACTAGAAAGGCGCTATACAAGTCCATTTACCATTTAAATCAATGTGAGATAAAAATTGAAGGGTTGTTACAATTCATCCTAAGGGGGACGTATGTGTGTAAGAAAATTTCATGGCAGTCCATCCAATAGTTAGCAAGATTTTACTCGAAACCCCAAATAGGCAACCTAATGGAGGTGTTAGAGGAAAAGTTGGGGGATCACCAATCACTAATCATCATTAGGATTCATCGTCTGGGGAACCATAAATGTCTGAACACAATTCCATGGCAATCCATCACGTAGATGTTGAGATTTAAGTCAGCTCATTGCTTAAGGGAATTTACAGCTGAATTATTTGTTCCTGGAATGCCAGTCATGTTCACTACTGCTTCCATGTCATGGTCCATGTTAAATTATCATTCTATGAATGTGATCACCAGATGATCATTCGAACTTGGTTGACACCAGAAATCAATTTCTCAATCTTAGACACAGAACAAATTGCATGTACTACAACACAGACTTCCGAGACGAATGGAAATACTGAGACATACCAGAGGATTGTTAGACACTTGGAGGTGGTGGGGGGGGGGGGTCTTGGACAGCAGGGAGGATTGGTGTTCAGTGAGTCCAGTGAGGTGAAATTGAGAGGTGCTTCGGGTGGAAGCAGAGAGTCATCAGAGTTGAAAGGCGGTCAGTCAGTCAACCTGTTTGACTGCAAAGAGACGGAGAGAGGAGCTGTGCACTGAGCTGCCTCTGTGGCTGAGGCAGCATCTTGTCGGTGTGACAGACAATGAGCTCCAGTCTCTTTATATTTGGCTTTATGACGCTGCAGGGCAGTGATCAATTGGTAGAGCAAAGGCCAGCACTCTCCCTGGGCTTTTCCTTACAAAATAATGTACTGTGGAGCTACAGTCACATTGCAACTGTTTTTCAGGTTAACTCAAACCTCAGACGTACCTTATTATATGCGGTCTGTTCTATTCATACGTTATTTGTCACTGTCTGACCTTTCTTTTTTCCCCCTCTAGCTCTGTCTGTCCTTGCACTACCTCTTGTACCCAATTGACAGAAGTGCTGGTACATTAAAGTGAAGCTGCTGACTTAATTAGTTTTGATTGGACAAAATATATTCTGTTTGACATATGGAGTATTGCTACATTGAATGAATGAAGACATCCCTTCATTTTTTCATCTATCCAAGCCAATTCGTACATATTAATAGTTGAATGGATACGATAAATGTGTCACAAGTCAGGTCGCCAGCACCACCCGGTCCTGCAGATTCATCCTCTACAACATCAGGAAAATCAGACCTTTCCTATCTGAACAGTCTACACAAGTCCTAGTCCAGGCTCCTTCCTTGTCCAAACTGGACTACTGCAACGCGCTGCTGGCCGGACTCCCTGCTTGCACAACCAAACCTCTGCAGATGATCCAGAGCGCGCAGCGGCAAGAGTGGTCTTCAATGAACCGTACAGAACCCACGTGACTCCTCTCTTCATCAGGTTACACTGGCTCCCTGTTGTCGCCCGCATCACGTTCAAAGCGATGCTCTTGGCCTACAAGACCACCACTGGTTCCGCACCATCATATCTTCCCTCGCTGATACAGACCTATGTTCCTGCCAGGTCCCTGCGCTCTGCAAACGAACAAGGTCTGGGGGTACCATGCCAAAAAGGAAAAAAATCACTCTCGAGCACCTTCTCTGGATCTGTTTCCACATTGGTGGAACGATCTGCCTGCTCCTACAAGATCAGCAGATTCTGTAGCCACCTTTAAAAAGCACCTGTAAACGCATCCCTTCCGTCAACACCTAACTGACAATCACTAACTTCTTCTTCCTTTCTATCTCTTTTCTTAAAAAAAAAACTTCCTTATCCTTAGCTATATAGCTGTATACTGTGCTGGGCTTTAACAGACTAGTTTCTGGTGCATTTATGCTTTTTGTTACCTTGTGTTGTTATAATTGCTTCCATCGTCTTCCTCATATGTAAGTCGCTTTGATAAAAGTGTCTGCTAAATGACTAAATGTAAATGTGTTTTATTATGTCGGTATGATGATATGTGTCCACTAGACCAATGGTCATTAGTCTAAACACACTCCTGATAATCAACCCCCCCCCCACCCCCCTGTATTTCTCTCCGTCTCTCTCAGCTCTCCAGACCACCCAGCCTCCCAAAGTCCTTTTTCCCTCGGAGAGACACGACACAGTGATAGAGATCACGCCTGGTAAGGACCAACAGTTCTTCTCTCTTTCTTTATTCTTACGGTAAAGTGGTAATCCTTAAGGTCCTCATAAGCATGCTGTCTCCATCTTTGGTGCAAAGTGCTCATTTCGGTGGTGTTTCCTTTACGCGAGGCGTGTCTGTGCCCTATTGGGACACTACCATGGACACTTCAGTGTCTGCCTGTCACAACACCACGGGTCAGCTCAAGAGCGAGTGTGACCTTCAGACATGAAGGAACACTGGAACGCTGGCATTTAATTTGATGCAAGTGGTCAACAGGAGTCCTGCAAAAGATGCCTTTGGCGTAGGTTTTGATTGCTACTTCAGCATTGATATGTTGATTAACTTTGTTTACATTCTTCCATTTACTTTGTGATATGAGCAATGGTGAAACGGTCTGTTTTTCTTCATACCGACTGTTCCATGCAGTTGCCAAATTTGAGGAATTTCATTCACCTCCATAGACCGTGGCGACGGTGGAAGACGACTTACAGATGGCTGTGCTACAGTAGATATGTGTTTCAGAAAAAGAGCAGACTGCTGAGCCTTTCTTCAACTTGCTTATGTTCTCTTCACTCTGAACAGTCTCTGCCAGCGTCAGAAACGCGTTGGAAAACACATGAGCAGCTCAAGCTGACCAACCACAGTTCTTGCCATCTCCATAGCTGCCATAGCCCCGATGTTTAGTGACATTGTGAGGAAGTGCACATCAGAAAAGTATTTCTGTGCTGCTACATGCTCCACCATGTTCCCCGGCTAGTATCTAACTTGCTCTGTCTGCTGTTTTAGCATGCAGGGTTTTTGTGCCCAAAAGCGATGCTGAGCCCTGTGAGACGGAGCAAAAAAACCGCGAAGTTGCGGGTTTGAAAACCAAAACTATGAGTTGAAAAATGCTTTTAAACCAGCATAGTTCAGTAAATAATTATTTAAATAATTAACATAACTATCGTGGATTATAGCTCCAATATAAAGGGAATGGATATTGTAAATGGACTGTACGAGCACTTTAAACTACATGTCCTTTACCCCATTCACACACATCCATACACTGATGGCAGGTGCTAACTGCTCATCAGAACAAAGACACATATCATTTGCACACACTCATGAAAGTTACTCACCCGGCAGATGGTGCAATGTCAGGTGTGACACATGCAAGCAGAGGAGGTACAGAGTGAAGAAAAGCCCATATTTTGTGTTTCACAGTTTCCTGAACTAACATTTAAAGACATACAACGATCTCGCCAGGTAAAGTGATGCATGGCGAAACGTCCGCAGTCAGACGGGGCTGCCACGTCTGTGAATAGATGTATAGTTTATGAATGCAGCTAAATCCAGTGCCAAAGTGAGCTTAGCACACTTTTTGATGATGTATACTTGCGCTGGTACTTGGCTTCTGCACGTGTCCGCTCGATGCACTACCTCGCGGCGAGCGAAGAGCAAATTTCTCGCCATGTGAAGGCAGCTTCAGAGCCCTTCTCTGGCTGAGCCTGCTGGCCCTTCTTTACTTTTGTAATGGTTGTTTATGCCAGTGGCCATCGCTTGATCTACACTTCTGACTGTGGCCACCACGCCAGAACCTCCTCACCACCTGCTGTTTCTGGGGGCTTGATGGGGATATTTTACTGGAGCCGGTACGGAAATCACATCTCTCACTAGGCAGGTGAGAGGTCAGTTTCAGCTACTGAATAGCAGCCCTGGAGCTGGTGGGGATTTAATGTCTTGGGTCATGCAGTTGAAAGATGGTGCCTCCGCTCTCTATCAGGCGCTGCTCTGCTCATTCCTGTCCTGCTGCATTTTTGTTCTTTTATCTCCTCTAGTCAGCAATTAACAGTGACTTATGTACTTTATCCAAGTTACTACAGCGCTGCCTTATCTACTGATTTAAAAACTGGCAGAAAAAAACCATGACATTTTCAAATTTAGACTTTTCATTGAGTCGTCTTCACGGGACAATTTTCAGATTCAGAGTAAAGCATGTTTGGATTGACACCTTGCATCAGCCTAAAAAATGGAATTTTAGCCCTGTTAGCACGAGCACAAACATAAGGAATATGAACACATTAATGACAAGAAAGGTCTGATAAAGAAATCCAAGACAGAAATAAGGAGAGAGGAATTTAAAAATTGATTTGCTTTCTCACCAGTGTGTGTTGTGGTCTGCTGTAGGCCCGGTGGCCAGCTGTGTGTGCGTGTGTTCCAGTGCATACATGTATGCTTACACGTGTGTTTCCTGCTGTTCAGCGGACTCTCTGACAATGTTAGTACTGAAAACAGATAATGTGTTCGGATGTGTTTTTTTGTGTGCTGTGCGTTTCCATTAACTCCAGATTGATGTAGCAACAAATAGGCCCTAAGGCCTCTGTACTCTGATTGCAGCAGGGACACCTTTTAATGGCCACTGCAATCTCAACCCCCACCACCCCCACCACCACCACCCAAACACACACACACACACACACACACACACACACACGCAAACTCTCTCACACAGTGACCCTGCGGAACATTTTTAATTATCATCTTGTTTTAACCTGAGGGAGATTTACATCAGCAATCACAGTTATGTTGTTCATTTTCCTCTTTTTCCCCTCTCTTCCTCGTCTCCGCGTTCATTTTTTCTTCTCCTCTCTGTCACTTTATTCTTTCTTTCTCTGTTCCTTTGCCTTCTTTTCCTTTCCTTTTTCTTTTCTCCTTTTTGTTTTATTCAGATTGTATTCTTTTCCTCCCTACTACCCCGCATCCTCCCTCCCTCTCTGCTTTTCTCATTATTCTATAATGCTGTAGGTTATAAACACAATTCATTATGCTTATTGTTATTATAGCGATGTGGGCCACAGGCAAGAGACAGACAAAAAGAGTTATAATTAAAGATTGATTCATGATATAATTATAAAAAATAAAATTCATAAAAAGAGACTAGCGGTGCTTGAGGAGTTATTTGCACATCCCCTGATAAATTCAGCCTTCAGCCTTTAAAACCCAGCATTGTCAGAGGTGTGTAGGTGTGTAGTGCAGATGCAATACTATCAGTACTAATAGCAGCTTAAGAAGCCTGGAAGTCTGGCTCAGAATAAATACATTATCCAAATGTCAAATGCATTTATTGGAGGACTTGCTGTGTTTTTAACTAGGCAATAACGTTTGTGTTGGCGCTACAGGTCCACTCGGGTTAATAGGAGTATAGCGTTCGTTCTACCTTAATAAACACGTTAAACTCGTTCTGAACTTTCATATCCTTTTTTTCCAATCAGGGTTGTATGAGGAATTGAAGTCTAAATTAAAAGAAAATATAAGCGATAACTAATCAAGTTATTTGATGCATCCAAGAGAAAAAACTTAATTAACTATACATTATGTTGTTAAATATTCAGACCTATTTAACTCGCTCATTAGTCACAACTTAAGCAATGAATTTCCCGTTTTTCTTAGCGTGAGCCAGAAGAAGAGAATTGACAAAGCTGACTGATGGATGTAGACGAGAGTGAAAATGAACGGGAATATTAAACCGGTACGGTGAAAATCAACAAAACTCACGGATGATCGATTGCGATATGATTTGATTGATTAAACACAATTTGATTTAATGACTAGTAACGTCAATTGTTCCTGTCACTCATCACAAGCTCAACAAATCGCTATGGTTCATCATTCATCACCCATCATTCATTCGTCTTTCCAGTGCTCTCAGACCTAAATGTCAGTCATATTTAAAGCCGCTGAAGCTCAACCGATCCACTGTCGATTCTTTCTCTCATCTATCCCTCCAATCCAACAGCTCCTCCAATGTTTGACCCCTCCTGATACCTGGAAGAAATCGTCTTAAGAATGGTCCTAAACTTTGACTTGATGAGTCAAAACATTTGGAGCAAAACGAAGGACTGAGAAGCTTGTCTCGGAAAATAAGGAATGCATTCACGCCTTCCCTCAAGTGCTGAATCAGCCAATAGGAAGCCTCCAAAGGCGATGTGGCAGTCTCATCACTGCTTCATGTTGTCATCATTAAGACTACTCATAATTCATAATAAATAAATGTGTCCAACCTGACATATGCTTCAATATACTGGAACACGCAAGGAGCAACTGGAAGCTTTTTCCCCTACACCTTTGGATGGTAACCATTTTAAGCGACGACCATCTATGGAGGTTGAGAACATGTTTACTCAGTTTCCACTTAATTAGGTACACATATATAAAACCAATGCAGTCTAATACAACAGTCCTGCAAGAAACCCTATGTTTTTTGTTTTTTTCTTTAGAGAGGTGTTAATTTAATGGTCATTTTGGCAGCAACAGTCACAGTGCTGTTGATCTATACCACATTAAACTGAGAAGTGTTTCCAATAATTTGTCCCCCCCATGTATATCAAAAAGGTATATTAGACTTAATATTCTAAACACCTCTCCTTATAACACAATACAGTTCAACAGCGCCACAAACTACAGCCTCTAAAATCACCGCAATGCTGAATCAACACCTCTCAAACAGTTTCAACTAAAACTTTGCAGGACTGCTGGATTAGACTGCATTAGTTTCAGCTGGTTGTACCTGACGAACTGGCAGCTGAGTGTATGTTACTCAAATAGTACATGTTTAAATTAGTCGACTTTATGTTTTTGGTGTTCCTTGCGTTTCCAACCCTTTTCACAGTTTGGCCACGGTAATAATTATTGCACTTTTTATTGTAGATGTGTTTTAATGTGACCATTAGAAAGAAATCACACACACGAGTGAGCATGTGATTGTGTTCTTGCTGAATTCATCATGCCATGTTGTACTGCAGGTATAAGGATTAACCTTGTATCTTTCATCAATTTATCAGCATACATATTTTACAGTGGGTCACTGTATGTGCTGGACTCTTTCATAGCTGGGTGCAGTGACTTCGAGGAGTCTTGTCATCACAGCGATGTCGCAAGGCAACCATTGAAGGGTGACTGTACCCGGCCAAGAAATGCTCTCACACATAACCCCCTTGAAAACTACAGCTTGTAGTTTTTAAACTTCAGTTTTTGTACATGTTAAACAAACGAGATATAACGTGTTAATTAGTATGTTTTAAAGGAGGAAGCTGTGTCTACCGTCTCCTGAAGCTTCGTATGTGAATAAGTGAGGCCTACCTGGCAGGCGTAACTATTAGGCCTCAGCTGTCATTGTTTATTTGCTGGCGACGCAGCAAAAAACTTCATGGAAATCACCTAAGCACACACTGGCACAAGCAAGTATGGGGCAACATACTGCAGATGTGGGCATTAAACCGATTTAAATAGCCTCATGGAAATCAACACAGAAACTCACACATATCTGAAAATAGTCGTCACATGTATGCACACAGTGGACAGATGCAAATACTATCTCTAGGACTGAGACTAATTACCGCCTAATCAATTACTCCACTGCCAAAATACACTTTTGATATTTTGTTGATATTTTGAGTCATTTATTAAGCAAAAATGCCAAACATGCGCTGCTTCCAGCTTCTCAAATGTAATAACGTTCCGCTTGTCTCTGTTTTACATGATTGTGAATTTCACGTCTTTGGATTTTGACTGTTGGTCGGCCAAAAGAATACGTTTCGAAGACATTACCTTGCACCCGGTGAATGAAATCACGACGAGGGCAGTCGCTGTTTTGTGACATGTGGCTAAATAATTGATGAGGTCATTGAAGTAATAATGGAGATAATCGACTAGTTTAGAATGAGAAGACATGTAGTCCTTAGTTGGAGGCCTACTTTAGTCCATACATGCACACAAACAGGAACCCTCGCTCACATATACTTTCAGAAATTCACTCACCCCACACACATACAGAGTAGTATTAGGTGCAAGCGTGAGGTTGCCTGTGAAAGGCAGGGTACGATAAGGAGGCAGGCTTTCTCCCCTCTTGTCTCTCCTTCTCCGTCTGTCTCTGTCGTCTTCCTTCCCCCATCACATTTATCTCTTTACGTCTGTCTCCCTCTGTCCCTGCGAGGTGTCTGCCTCCATCTCACTTTCCTTCCATCTGCCCGTCTTCCCTCTTCGCCGCTCTCTATATCTCTGACTGTCCCTTTTGTCTTTGTCTTCCAGCTCATTCGGTCTTCTCATTCTCATGTGCCTTTTTTTAAAATGGTGATGCGTCATGTCATTATTCCCTTTCAAACTGTCACAGCGAGATAACGTGAGGTGGGAGGGGTGCGGGATGAAATGAACGCAGCAAAGGTCTTTCTTTTTCAGATTTCCATCCATGAGAGAGACTCGGGTTGTGTTTGCAGTGGTTAGTCATCCTCAGCCATGTAATTCAGAGCAGAATAATGCAGCACAATGGCCCTAAAGCGTCAAATTATCTGCAACAATAATACACAACGATGTATTCAGATATGTTTTTGCTTGCCCAGTTAAGGGTGATAAAAAACCTTGTCTACGTAGTAAAACCTGCAAAATTGGTGCTTAGAAATAAATGAAAATAAGTGAGGAGGTCAAAGATGGATTAAGGGGGAAAGAGAAGCAGTACAAAATAAGTGGGGAGGCAAAACAATTGTGAAAGAAAGAACTAAGGAGGATGGATGAGAGGAATACAGTGGGGTGGAACAGGAGTGAAAGAGAGTTTCGTGAATTATCCAACATGTTAAAATGAAGGAACGAAAAATGTGTGAGAGTATACGATCGATAGATGGAGAGAGACAAGAAAAAGGCCGGGTGGGAAGAAGGAAGAGCACGGTAGGGAAGGAAAGCGATAAGGAATAGTGAAGGACGGATGAATGGCAGGAAAGAATGTGAGGAGAACAAGACCTTCAGAGAGAAGGGGGTTGTGGCGGTTGGGAAAACTCGAATGATGATGGAGGAAGGAAGGACTGGGCAAAAGACAAAAGTTGGCTTCTCAAACTGTTGCTGGCAGATTTTTTTTTTTTTATCAGCTGTAGCTAGCTGGCTTTTCAAGCTAACTTAGTGTGTTGGTTGAAAACGACGTCTCCGGCTGCCTTCTTAATGTTTCCAGGTGACTCTTGTGAAAGGGATCTTTAATATGCACTTGATGGCTGAGGCTAAAGCTACATGTGCCAGGTAAAGGGTAAGCATCCCCACCATACATTTTTAAAATATATTCTATAAGTCGCTGGACATGCTAACATTTCCAGATTACGTTTGGAATGGATTCAACTGTCAATTTATCTGCTCTTACACTTTTGTTCTTCTATTTTTGGTTTTGGAAAGTCTCGAAAAAAGAACAACACCATCCAAATTCTGCGCTCTTCGGCATGTGAAGAAACCCAAAGCGTGCCAGGCGTGCAAGGTTCTAGGCACAGTTGCTACGGTGTGATTGGACATTTGCTGCGCAGGGGAGGGGCTTAGTGAATGGTCAATTAGCAAGGAGCAGGTGAGAAGGTACAGCAGAGAAGAAGGAGGGGGCGAGATATGGGAAGAAGACAGGCGGATGGGGAGAAGAAAGCAAGAAACAGGGAAGAAGTGCGCAATGGGCTGAATTAGGAAGTACGGAGACACACACACACACACACACACACACACACACCAGCCAATAAGACTATTGCATTGTGGGAGTACTGGAGTTGGCTCTTTATCATTGTCAGCACACATACACAGCGTTTCTGTCTTCATCACTCTCTCACAACACACACGCGCGAGACACAAAACATCAGACTACATAATATAGTACAGGGTGTTTAGCCTTTCTATCAGTGTCATGATGTGCAAACTCACACACACACACAAATCTGTCTTGGTGCCTAGATATAAACAGGCGTGAGAAAGAGAGAGGGACAGTGAAAAGTTGTGAGGGAGGAGGAAGAGCATCGAAGGGAATGAGAAAATAATTGCAGGTGAAAGGATGATCGATATGCGATGAAAGCATGATGAAGAATGGGTTTTGTTCTTTCTTTTGCTCCCGCTTTCATTTGTCATCTGGCGGCCTCATGCATATGGTAATCAGCTTTTGTTTGCAACCTTGATGGAGAAGGAGGGACTGATGGGGGGGAGAGAGAGAGAGAGAGACTGGAGGGAGAGCAGAGTAAGTGGAGATGAAGAGGGTGCGAAAGGTGCGTGATGGGGGTGAGACTGTCACCGCAACATCTGTCTCACTTGTGTTTTCATGGGCAAAGATAACCGCAGCAAGAAAAGCTCATGTTTGTAGAAGTGGGCTTGAGACTGCAAGGTCAATGCTTTAAGTCCCTGCACAGGCCAGGAACATATTGGCAGGGAAATTGAGCCATTGGTATTGCTGCCCCAAGTCCAGTGCTGTTAAAGCCTGTGAATGTCTGTGTGTGTGTGTGTGTGTGTGTAAAGCTTACTGCGTTTCCTGTTTTTGTTTGCGTTGCAGGAATGAGTCCTAAAACTTGGAAACGAATAAGCATTTTAGCACCTCCGGTTCTGTCATTGAATGGGTTTTTGGTTAGATGCCTGAAATAAGGTCTATGGATAGCACAAGCTATAAGAGATTTTCACATTTGGTTCCATGACACAAAACACGTCAGTAAATGCCTCACTCTTGTATTTTGAAGCTTTTACGTGTGTGTAGAAAAAGGCTGTTGCGAGCAAGTGGCTAAATGAGCCTACAGAGGTTGTCGGGGACCTTAAACGTCATCACGCCGACCACGAAAACTCATCTACTCGCTAGTCCGCCGTTGTGTGACGTTTGTGTGGTGTATTATAAATCCACGGTTTATACTCCCACTAAGAGGAAAGGCTTTTGTAAGAAGAGGTAAGCGTGCAAAATCAAATTACAAGTTGGAAGCGGAGTGGTGGTGACGTTGACCTCATGTGACCACGTCATGGTTGTACATTTATAGGCTAACGTTTTTTGTTGTTTTTTTACTTCTGCTGATCGCAATTTCCGCTTAAAAAAAAAATCATCAAAGTGGTGTTAATTTGTGAAGATTATCTTGGTGAGCAAAACGTGTCAGTGTCATAATGTTTCAGCAATATCGCACGAGAGGGAGCGCTGCATCAGCACGGCGGTGATGCGGTCGTAGGTACAAGGCCGGTTATTAGGTAGCAGGTGTTGAACAATGTTGATGGTGGATGACGATGGAAATATTAGTTGTGTCACTAGTCATTGCTCGGTTTGCTCAGAATCCCTTGGAACAATCAGGCCACGGTGTTTACTCTCAATTTTAAAGCAGCATTAGTGGAATTGCTGGCCACACAGCGTATCAAGCTGTAAACACAACAAAGACGAAAAGTGGTTGTGGCAAGCGTGTTGGGGAACATCTTGACTTTTTTACACATCCAGTAGACATGGAGCAACATCAGCATTCGTTGTTGTGTTTCTGACCACATGATGAATGTAAGTCCAATATTTACTCTCCCGCTAGCTCTGGCTCTTTATATTTTGCCCTTTAGTTGCTAAATACTCCACCTGCTAACGCTTATGGAGCATAAACAGTTTGGTCAGTCTTAAAGAACAATGGTCATTGTCAACTATCCAGTTTCAGCAAGACACTCAACATAAAATCAAGTAGTTCGTCTGTGTCCTGTCAGTTTTTATTATGAATTCCACACAGTTTTGAATAGTGAACCAGTCAGTGTTGGGCAGTACAAGTAGTGATGCTACTAGCTTAACTATATTTTTCAGTTGATCAAGTAGTGCGGTAGCGTCTACACAAGCTAACGTTACACATTCCCAAGCATTTCTGAAGAACGAGCTCAAATTGGAGACACAACTGCTAAGGATCACCGATCCTGGATCAGTAAGTGTGACGCCACCACCATACATGGACCGGCCGGTGACTTCTTCTTCTTAGTGTTTTCCAGCAAACAGCTTTTTGGTGCATTACCGCCACCTTCTGCTCCAGACGGTGACATCACACACAGACTCTACCAATCCTTGGGCTGACTAGCCTGGATGCCAGCCGCAACTTAGCCCCGCCCACGACATTTGAGCTCGGGCAGTTCATATTCTGACTAGAATTGAGTATGACCACGTCAGGCTATGGGCTGACATCACATGTTTTTTTGTCTATTTGTCTTTGTTGCCAAATTGGTTCAGAACAGTTATAATAAGCAATTATAATTGTTTATTGAATAAACAATTGAACTGAACAATTATGCCTGCCCATCTGTTTGAATGAAAGCTTTATTGATTACTGAGATAGCATTGATTTGGAATGAAGTTAGTTCAAAATAAAAATAAAAAATTGATAAAATAGCTTTGACGTAGTAATCTACTTTTGCCATGTTGCTGTAGCTTAGCCTGCTACATTTCCCACAGGGTGTAGCTTCAGTGTAGGGAAGCTTTATTTAATGTAGAGTAACTGATCGCTTAGCTCACTACATTTACCAAGTAGCTTGCCCAACACTGGAACCAATAAATCTAATGTTTGGAGACACAGCCGTTATTTCAGGGCTTTTCTAATGGAAGCACCTTTCAGAATCTGTGTTTTTGTTTCCAGACATGAATTCAGTAGCTGCTGTCCTGAAAAGAAAAAAAAGAGTCTCGACTGAGTCTCCATCACAGGTGTAGTGCTATTTGTGTAAGTAGTGGAGCGCACCCATGATGCGCACGCATGCTCGTTTCGAGGGTTCTGTAACCACTGTTCTTACAGTGGCAAGTATACATACATTATAGTCAACTATAACTGACCACACGATCAAATGCTAGACTGACTTTATGAGTAGTTTGATCATGTTGAGAATATTACACGGCAGTCAGCTCGACATCTAGCTAAGAGGTACTGAGCGATACCGTGCATGTAGAAGGTGGTAATTAGCGTGGCATTAAGCAAAATGGACGACGACTCACAAGACGTTTGTGTTTATAATGATTTCATTTACTTACTTGTGCCGAGCAAATGAAGGCACATTCGAAACATCCATTCTGAGGAAAAGTCGCAGTGCGGGCAGAGGCCAAGCTCATCTAATAGGCTGGGCCAGGGGCGTTGCTAGGAGTTGACAATGTCTGGGGCTAAGCACAGGCCATCTGGGGCTGCGGACTGGGTGAGGACTGAATTTGTTTGGGTCGAATTTGTTCTGCACTGTACGACTACTGCTGTTTGCTGCGTTAGATGCCTGTTCGCTTGTGTTGCTGGCTGACCTGAGAAGTCAAAACCGATACTAACATTGATAATGAAATTTAATATATACGAGCTACTTTTCTCAAGACCCTAGAGTCTGCTCTTGACTACAGTTCTACTGCTTACATTTGCAATATATTTTGTGGTGGTCAATGACAGATTGAACAAACATAAACCTTGTATTACGACACTTTATGAACCTAACGCAACATCTAGGCCTTACTGTATACTGCACACTGCAGACAAGGTAATTACAGCACAGGGGAAATGTTACCGAAGACGGCTCAGTTACCAATCAAAACTGTCTATGCTTATCTATTGACATACAGGGAGATTCATAAATGATAGACACCCAGTGCACCACAAAACTGGTATTTATCATGGAGCTATTAGTAGTGTCTATAGAATCTGCGGAACCTTTTAGGAGATGCCTCAAACGTCCCTCTAACATACCTAACCCTCTGACTGACAGAAATGTGTTTTGTCCCATTTACTCTACTTTTTACAGCTGGTTTTACACTGTACAGTGTCCTGGAGTTTGTCAAAAGCGGTTTCAAATTCAAATGTATGATGATTATTGTAACACTCAAAGTATTATGAATAGATGAATGCAAGTCACGTACACCTCGTGAAGTCAGGTTTCTCTCTTTCACCGAACTACGAGCTGCCTCGTTAACTCATTGTAAAACACACTTCATTCAAACGCGACAGAAACAAAATAAAACTCACCCAACCTGTCTTGGTTAGTCCTTCCACTGTTCCAACAATCACCAACTCTGGTTTGGTCGAAGTAAATCCATACGGTTAATTCACCGTTAGAGGTGAGAATATTCTGGCTCCCGCTGCCTCTTTTGTGTTGCTGAATGAGAGTCGCTGAGCAGTGGAGCTCACAGAACATTAACCATTAAATTAGCAAAATAAAATGACAAAAATTGGCCCAAAACGAGACCAGGCTAGTTTGGTGTCACTAGCACAACAACTGGCATATAGTCTATATCGCTAACGTCTGCTCTGCTCATATCGTTGTCGTGTCACTTGGGCTCATACAGATGTAACCAAGCAATGAGAGGATGTTTGTGCCACTGCTGTGAAGAATTGCCAGCCAATGAGACACGAGTATTTCCTGTAAACCCTCTCTGATTGGTCTTGCCTCCGCTCCGCTGCGTTCATTGAATATACAAAATTACAACACTGCCGCTCAAATACTCCTTTTCCACCAAAAATGAACCAGGTTCTGGTTCAGAGCCAGTGCTAGAGCCAGTTCGGAGTTGGTTCAAATGACGAGCCTTCTAAGAACCGGCTTGTGTTTCCACTGGCTACTGAGCCACCACAGAGCCAGGTCTCACGTGACTGTACACGTCACATCTTTCCCGGTAATGCTAGCGCGGCAGCGCCAAACACAAACACCATCAACAATCGCGGACGTTGCGTTGCTATTAATGTTCGTCGTAGTTTGTACAGACGGGGATTACAAGCGAGAGTAACGGTACCTACATAACATTTATTTTTAACAACAACATGTCAACTTTAGCCCCACCATGTTGCTACCCTCCTAGCATCAACGCTGCTGATAAACGATCACATTGCAGTTAAATAAAAATGTATTAAGTGTTGGTGTAAGAAGCAGAAGTGAAAACTGTTGGTCTTGTTGGTCACGGTAAAACCCCGCCCCCAGCCGCCACAGTAAGCGGTTCTTACTTCTAGCCCAGCAACGATTAGGTGAAGAACCACTTTTCCTGGCTCCGAACAGGTGCTTCGGCTGCGGAAACACAAAGAACCGATTTGAAACTTGGCTCTGGCTCCGAACTAGCACCAGCTCCGCCTCGGTGGAAAAGGGGTAAAAGTAGAGAATTATTCGGGGCAAACTCTCCGAATGCCCAGACCTGGCGGCGCCCATGGGCTAGGCTTTGAGAACGTAATAAGTTTTTAATTGTTTTTTAACAACATCATCGTAAACTTTCCAACAAATAAATGGATGCTGCCTTTTCATCCTTACTAGTTAATGTTAACTAGCTATAGACTACAGAAAAAGTTATTCAATTAACTGTGCTCAAGGCCCAAAGGCTACCGGCAGCTACCGGCAACTTTTAAGGTGTAATTAGTTTTGTTTTTTGAGTTGACGTCGTGAATCAAACAAACCTTAAATGTCAATATTACAACTTTGACCATTCCATGTGTTTTTTTTGGCTCTCTTGCATGACATGACTTTAGTGATGATAGGATCTTCAAGGGCTTAAATAAATGTATATGAATTTTAACCGGACTGTGCAAAAATGCTATTTCCTCACTTGGAGAAAAAAGGTGGCGGAGCGTCGTTCCGATGCACTCCGACAGCGCTACACCTCCATCACTGTCTAATTATTTCTCCTGCTGTCTTTCCCCTCTCCCTCTCTCTTCTTCAAACACTCCCTCTCTCTGTGGGATAAGGATCCTGTGGAGCCAGAATTGGAATTTTATTAAATAGAAATCCCCTTTGAAAGTCCACCTAACCAAGGCGCGCGTGTGTGTGTGTGTGTGTGTGTGTGTGTGTGTGTGTTAGATTGAAAGGATTAAAGACTTGAATGTGAGTGAGGCTGTGTAAGGCTGGATTTCAGCCGTGCAGCACCTGCAGAACATTCTGCGTTAAGCTTGACACATGTTACTAGTTTACATGTCAGAAGATATGACTTCATAGAGATTTTTATTTTTATTTTTTATCAGATTGAATGCTTGTGAGTTTATTGCAAAGATTTTTAAGATTTTTTTTGAGCTTCCAGTTCGCTGACCAATTTGCATAAAATGTAGTACACGGCATTGGTGTCGCTAACTGGTGTAGCATTCTTGGTCACTATAAACCAGGTATTTCAGACAGAAATTGTCATATAAATGGCCATAACATATTGACGTTTGATCCAATGTTCACCCCAGTTTACACAGATCCTAGTGAGCAAGGTCTATGTTGTCAATGGAATACACCGTAGGCAGGGCCAGGGCATCATGCTTGGGGAGGCTAAATTAAACGAATACTCTATGATTTAACTAATGAATTGTCGCAACTTCAGAGAGGATAACGCTCTCTGGCTTCAGACGTTCTTGTCAAGCACATGTGCTGCTCCAGCTTTGTAAGAAGTGAGTGTCTGTCACAAGAAATAACTTGTTACCAAGATTGTTGTCCGCGGATAGTTGGGTCTTCATGGGTTTTGCTAATCACTCTTGCGGAGTGCAACAACTCTTGAAAGTACTGGTAGGACATCTGCTCTTGTTTTGTGGCATCTGAATACATTCTCTGTCACATCGAGGACTGTTGCCTTTTACCCCCTGCCTGGCTGTGTCGTGCTGTCAGAGCCACAATCTCCACAAAGTAAAATAGTTTCATTCAAATGTAACTCATAGGAGAAAATGATGTCCAGAATTAGGTCTGAAAGCACTTTTAGAACCCAATAATGTGCGTCTTCCCTAGTTTAAGGTCTTTCAGGCTGCATATAAGTTCTTAAAGCTAAGTGGTTTCTACAGTGGTTTGGCTGCTGTAGAGAAAAACTGCAAACTACCATTAAATTAAATAAATGCATAAATCAAATTCTGATAGATTTTTGTACAGTTTCATTTTCATAATGCCATGATAATCCTCAACTTCCTCAGAGACTTTCTCAAATACAGTGACTTTCCGTGGCTGTGGGTAAAACCAGACCTCCGGCGACTGCTCATCATGAGGCACGACCTGAGACGCAGTTATTTATTCATTTAGAAAAGCATTCATTTACAATATGAGTTTTAATTCCTTAACAGAACTCTTATCGTCACCTGATTGAAATCAATTGAACAATTCTTTCTTGTTGTGGATTAAGCATTTAACTCAGAAAAATGTAGTTAACCTTCCTAAAAAAACTGTCTGGTGCATATTAGAAAAGTGTGTAACAGAGAATAAGATGAGCAGATGAAAGCGGTCGTTTACCTTAAACATGTATACTTTCTCTGTCATTGCAGCAATATAATCCTTTCTTATTCTGTCGCTCTGTCTCTATTCATTTATAATATGGATGTGCATTTGTTGGCATGTGTGGGTTTGGCCCTCAGGGGGCAGCACTTTTTAGCCCTCTTAACAGTTTCACACCTTGAACAGCTGTGGGAGCAAGAGGAGAGAAAGCCAAAGAGGGATCTTAAGTGGAATAGTTTGTTTCTATCACTTTTAGATGTGTAATGGAGGTTAAGAGGTCTCTTACGCTCACTCTGCTGCTGCAATAGACAACGCTACTCATCTTAGTTGACTTAGAAAAGGCTTTTATGACCTCAAGACAGTGATAAATAGCAAGTTTTTGCACAACTTTGAAGGACAATAATGCTCTTGGAGTTGCTTCAACACCCTTTTCCTCAAAGAGATCACTTAAAATAAAATACTCTGGTATTTTCCAACCAGGGTTGAATTCTAAAGGCCTTTCAGAATACAGGGCATTCTAAAGTGTAATCGCCACCTCTGTTAGAGATTCGGGAAAGGTGGACAAAACAAGTATAACGGGGCAAGCACCAAGAGCCTCCAAAAGCTTTCCAAGTAAACATAAAATTGACATAAATCCTTTCAACCATTTGTCTCTGTGTGGCCCCTTGGGTCAGCTATTGTAGCTAATTCCATAGCATTCAGGGGCCAGCTAACTGAATGAGCTGTCGATTCATCTGCATTAACAACCATTTATTACTTTATGTATAGCATGACTCTTATCTCAACAGAGGTAAGCTAAGATATTGCACAAATGTCTTGAAAGGCTTTGATTGCTTTGTATTCGTTGTTATCGCTGTTGCTTACTGCATGGAGAGCTGACCGTTTGGTTCAGTCCATATTTTTTTCGAATAGATTTTAGGAGGTTGAAATGTAGTCTCCAGAATGGTATATTCCAAGACGGTCATCAACAAGGTTTCACTCTTTGTAGCAAAACAGTCAGTTTTGTAGGGCAGTGGCCACAGGAAAACCAGCGGTTTCTTCAGGTAATGTTATGTTGTCTAACAGGACGGTGCACTTCTCTTCATTCCCTTTATAATAGTTCACTGGTTAACCAGCCATTGCACTTAGGCTGTGTCCAAAATCACTCCCTTGTTCTCTTATTCACTGCTCCATATATAATAGACACTAAATAGTTGACTCGATAGTGAGCAGTACATTGAGATTTTGGACACGTGACACCCCTCCCACTGTCTTGGAGGCTGTCCTGGCCAACCTCAGTGGGCAATTGGCTGGCATGCGAGGGTCGCCGGCTGATTAAGCTCACCTGGGCCCTTAGGCTATAAAAGCTGGTTCATGTATTCACTCTTTCTCTCCCTTCCTAGAGCTTTCATCCACCCTGCATCATTGTCTTTTGGTTTGCACCTTCAACACCTCCGTAGCACGTTTACAACACATCCGTGTCCTGCTTTCATTTCCGACATTGCTGACCTACACACCCCATTTGAGTTGACTTTAGTTTTAATACGTTATACTGGTTTTAAGTAAATATCTTACGTGGACTTCCTCCTTGTCACATTCCTTGAGCCAGATACCTACTAGTCACCTACTTTGCATCATCACTACAAGGTGTAGAATTGTCCAATGGTGATTTTATTGTCAATAAAATGCGGAGCATTGCATTGTGGGATTGAACAGAATTCGGACACTCAAATAAAGCGGCGTACCCTAAATATGTGGACTACAGAGTGATTTCGGACGCAGCCTTAGCTTTCTTTAATTTCCATGGAAGACAATAAAAGAAAATGTTTTTTATACATCTCATGCTATTAGGCCTAATTAGCAATTGCCAACTAAATAGCTAGTGACCCACAGCCCCACGCATGTAAACAAACGAGCCTGTGCGCATGAATAGGCAGCTAGTTACGTTAACCTGCAAGTTGCCCTAGAAGAAGCCCTAGATCTGTACGCTAGCATGTTAGCTACAATAGCTAATCCAAGGAGCTACCTTCTGCGTTTACATTCAGTCAGACTCAAAGACATGTTTGGAAAAGTGTGAGAGGATTTGTGTATGTAAGCTTGTGGACACTCACACTGCTCGTCCAGATTTACTCATTTTACTGGAATCCGTGTTTCCCACATCTCTACAGCAGAGCTGGATGTTGCAAAGCTGGCATGGTGCATAGTCAGAATGGCCACAATAGGCCTTTTTCACCAAAAGCCATTATTACATGTCACGGTAGGAAAAGCACAGGTGTAAATAATAACATGAATCATGGCTGAATTCCATTTAGCTGCTTCAGTTGCATGGTCCTGGTGGTGTGCATGCTGGCTCATGGTCCCACTGTCAGGATCTACAGAGACACTTGAACAGAATAGAGCCATCATTAATGTTATTAGGAACACCTCAGCTTTTCCTACTGTTACAGGTCTGCCTGAAAGAATTTGTCTTTAATGCAAACACAAATTGAAGCAGGTAGGAAACATCACTTCTTCTTTTCCTTTCGGCTGCTCCCTTTCAGGGGTCGCTACAGCGAATCATGCGCCTCCATCTAACCCTGTCCTCTGCATCCTCTTCACTCACACCAATTAACTTCATGTCCTCTCTCACCACATCCATAAATCTCCTCTTTGGTCTTCCTCTAGACCTCCTGCCTGGCAGCTCCAACCTCAGCATCCTTCTACCAATATATTCACAGTCTCTCCTCTGAACATGTCCAAACCACCTCAATCTGGCCTCTCTGGCTTTTTCTCTGAAACATCTAACACGAGCTGTCCCTCTGATGTACTCGTTCCTGATCCTGTCCATCCTCGTCACTCCCAAAGAGAACCTCAACATCTTAAGCTCTGCCACCTCCAGCTCTGCCTCTTGTCCTTTCATCAGTGCCACTGTCTCTAAGCTGTACAGCATCGCTGGTCTCACCACCGTCTTGAACACCTTTCCTTTCATTCTTGCTGATACTCTTTTATCACACAACACACCTGACACTTTTCTCCACCCGTTCCAACCTGCTTGCACTCACCTCTTCACCTCTTTTCCACAGTCTCCATTGCTCTGAGCTGTTCACCCTAAGTACTTAAAGTCCTGCACCTTCTTCACCTCTGCTCCCTGTAACCTCACCGTTCCACCTGGGTCCCTCTCATTGACACACATGTATTCTGTCTTACTGCGGCTAAGCTTCATTCCTCTGTTTTGCAGAGCAGACCTCCATCTCTCTAGATTCTCCTCCACCTGCTCCCTGCTCTCACTACAAATAACAATGTCATCCGCAAACATCATAGTCCATGGAGATTCCTGCCTAACCTCATCTGTCAGCCTGTCCATCACCAGAGCAAACAAGAAGGGGCTCAGAGCCGATCCTTGATGCAGACCCACCTCCACCTTGAACTCCTCTGTCGCACCTAAAGCACACCTCACCACGGTCTTACAGCTCTCATACATGTCCTGCACCACTCTAACATACTTCTCTGCCGCTCCAGACTTCCTCATACAATACCACAGCTCCTCTCTCGGCACCCGGTCATACGCTTTCTCTAAATCTACAAAGACACAATGCAACTCCTTATGACCTTCTCTGTACGTCTCCATCAGCATCCTCAAAGCAAATACTGCATCTGTTGTGCTCTTTCTAGGCATGAAACCATATTGCTGCTCACAAATGCTCACCTCTGCCCTTAGCCTAGCTTCCACTACTCTTTCCCACAACTTCATTGTATGGCTCATCAGCTTTATTCCTCTGTAGTTGCCACAGCTCTGCACATCTCCCTTGTTCTTGAAAATTGGCACCAGTACACTTCTCCTCCATTCCTTGGGCATCCTCTCACTCTCCAAGATCTTGTTAAACAAACTATTCAGAAACTCAACTGCCACCTCTCCTAGACACTTCCATACCTCCACAGGTATGTCATCAGGACCAACTGCCTTTCCACTCTTCATCCTCTTCAACGTCCTCCTCACTTCACTCTTGCTAATCTTTGCTACTTCCTGCTCCACACCAGTCACCTCTTCTACTCTTCGTTCCCTTTCATTTTCCTCATTCATCAACTCTTCAAAGTACTCCTTCCATCTTCCCATCACACTCCTGGCACCTGTCAATACATTTCCATCCTTATCTTTAATCACCCCAACCTGCTCCACATCCTTCCCATCTCTATCTCTTTGTCTGGCCAACCTGTACAAATCCACCTCTCCCTCTTTAGTGTCCAACCTAGCATACAAGTCCCCATATGCTCTTTGTTTGGCCTTTGCCACCTCTACCTTCACCTTACGCTGCATCTCCCTGTACTCCTGTCTACTCTCTTCGGTCCTCTCAGTGTCCCA
The DNA here is from genome assembly GCA_011952105.1 of Coreoperca whiteheadi. Lineage (NCBI taxonomy): Eukaryota > Metazoa > Chordata > Actinopteri > Centrarchiformes > Sinipercidae > Coreoperca > Coreoperca whiteheadi. Next base: position 7,147,877 of record CM022490.1, read on the forward strand.
CTTCTTCTTTGCTAACCTCTTTCTCTGTATACACTCTTAAACTTCCTGGTTCCACCACCAAGTCTCCTTGTCCACTTTCCTCTTTCCAGATGACACACCGAGTGCCCTCCTACCTGTCTCCCTGATCACATTAGCTGTAGTGGTCCAGTCATCTGGGAGCACTTCCTGACCACCCAGAGTCTGTCTCAGCTCCTCCCTGAAAACTACGCGACATTCTTCCTTTTTCAACTTCCACCACTTCGTCCTCTGCTCTGCCTTTGTCCTCTTCATCTTCCTCACCACCAGAGTCATTTTACACACTAGCATCCTGTGTTGTCTGGCTACACTCTCCCCTACCACTACTTTACATTCACTGGTCTCTTTCAGATTACAACGTCTACACAAGATGTAGTCCACCTGAGTGCTTCTCCCTCCGCTCTTATATGTCACCCTATGTTCCTGCCTCTTCTGGAAGAAAGTGTTCACTACAGCCATTTCCATCCTCTTTGCAAAGTCTACCACCAACTGTCTTCTGCGTTCCTGTCCTGAAGACCAAACCTGCCCATCACATTCTCATCACCTCTGTTCCCTTCACCTACATGCCCATTGAAATCTGCACCAATCACCACTCTCTCACCTCTGGGGATGCTCTGCATCACTTCATCTAACTCACTCCAGAATTTCTCCTTCTCTTCTAACTCACATCCTACCTGTGGGGCATAACCACTCACAACATTGAACATCACCCCTTCAACTTCCAGCTTCAGGCTCATCAACCTGTCTGACACTCTTTTCACCTCAAGAACATTCCTCACAAACTCCTCTTTCAGGATAACTCCTACTCCGTTTCTCTTCCTATCCGACCCATGGTAGAACAACTTGAACCCTGCTCCTAAGCTTCTAGCTTTGCTACCTTTCCACCTGGTCTCCTGGACACACAGTATGTCCACCTTCCTTCTCTGCATCATGTCAATCAACTCTCTAGCCTTCCCTGTCATAGTCCCAACGTTCAAAGTCCCTACTGTCAGTCCTACATTCTTAGCTTTCCTCTTCTCTCTCTGTCTACGAACACACCTTCCTCCTCTCCTTCTTCGTCTTCGACCAACAGTAGTCCAATTTCCACCGGTACACTGTAGGTCAACAGCACCGGTGGCGGGCGTTGTTAACCCGGGCCCCGACCGATCCGGTATGGAAGTCATTGTCACGATTCGCATTTTTAGTTTGGCATGTGTTTTACGTCGGATGCCCTTCCTGACACAACCCTCTGCATTTATCCAGACTTGGGACTGGCACATGAAGACACTGGCTTGTGCCCCCCTGCGGTTGCATTAGGTAGGAAACATCACTATGATAACAATATAACACCTGATCAAATTAAAATGAAAAATATAAAGCAAATGTATGTATTTTCCCATCTATTAGAGCATAATAGAATAATTTAGTTCAAGTAAACAATCCGTAGACATACTATCTATAATAGAGACATTATAGACCTGTCTACAATAGGGTTTATGATATTTCTGATGCATAAAGAATGTAAAATCAACTATCAAAACTGCGTAACAACTATGTAAAAGTAGATCTCTCCAGTCTACCTGCAGCTGGTGGGCATGCTACAATAACATGAACAGCCTGAAACCACATACAACATTTAAGTTGTCCAGTCACTTGTAGGCCTACAGCTTTTCAAAGCGCACATTACTTAAGCAATTCAGGGACCACATTTAATTTCCCATGCAATCCTTCCTTTAAGTCTACTTTATTAACCACTGGCCCTAAGCTGGAGAAGTAGAACAACACACTTGGATGTTTCGGGACCCTCGGGTAACAGCTGTCAGTCAGCCATCACCTGCCACCCAGTTCTGTCATGAAACCACCCCAACGCACGCACGCACACACACACACACACACACACGCACACGCACACACACACACACACACTTCCACCACTGAGACCAAAACTATTAGCACTCCTAAATCTCATGTGGGCTTTTTCTTTCCTCTACTCTTTATTTTACGTCTCCTGCTGATTCTTGTTTCTTTAGTCAGCTCCCAGCCAACCACCCATAACCATCAGCTCATTCCTATTATCCTTTTTAGTCATTGTTTTGGTCCTTATTTCCAGTGGTGGCTGGTGATTGTTTACCTTGGTTGGACTACAAGGGCCTCAGTTTAGACACACATATGTAATGTTTCTTATGTCTCTTATGGCTTAGTGTGCAGCAAGCAGCACAAACCTTCAAAATTGCCATGAGCTAGAACCTTTGATTCCAACTACTCTGAGTTACTACTTTATTAGGTACAATCTCATGCAATCCAATGCAAGAGCCCTGCGGTAAATCTAGGATTTTGTTGACACTGTCAGAGAAGGGTTGATTTAACTCTTTGGTCATTTTTCTGGCTGTTTCATATTGTAGTGGCCTGCATTAGGTGTTTTTAATATTTGAGCCACCCCTGTTTCAATACAAAAGGGGAACGCACTATTAGAATCACCTCAGGATATTGACAGTCTCTTTGCAGGATGCCTAACCACGATCTTTAAACCCTCATTCCAACTATAAACGTAAAGCTGCACTAAACAATATCCCTGCATACCCAATGGATCAAAGGCGTATGTGTCTTGTGAAAGGTGTCGCTCACAGTGATGAACCCACAGAGAATTTTCACCCAACTTTGAGCTGTAGCATCTTTTAGCTCGTTGTTTTGGTTTTCCAGCCAGAAACTGTACTGTATGGGTCTAGTCTCACCGCTCTCAACCTCGTTTCCAGCAGCGCTAATAATCATTGTGAGCTACCGGACCAGCATTAAATGACTTGGCAGCTAGCTGGTGAACAAATTAGAGCATCTAGCAGCTCAAGAGCAAAGTTGGCAGAGACCAAAGTAAATATTGGACTTAGATTCATCAGGTGGAGAAAGTGGACTCCAAAAGAAAGCTAATGTTGCTTTGTGTTTGCAGGATGTGCAAACACGTTAGTCATAACAGCTTTATAAGAGGGTAATATGTCACTGTTACTGATTACAGCTTGGCCCTTAAGTGGCCAAAAAAATAATATTAACACAGCTTTAAACCTCCATAACTTCAAGTCTTTGTTAGGTAGTTAGAGCACAGCCTGGCCAAAAAACATTAGGCTCAGGGCACAAAAGTATATTCTTTACCTTTCTGGGATCATTCTGTTTTGTGGTGTAGAAAGAAGAATCAGAAGCAGTGATAGCTTTGATGTCAGCCAGTATGCAACAGATGCACTAATAAAACATTGTCCTCTTCCTGTTTTCTGCTGTAAAGTAATATAGCAGATTTCCTGTCCAGTCTGACCCAGAAGAGCGGCTCTTCTAAAATGCAGTATGGAATCCAGTAGAGGCTAAATACCTCTCAGAGATAGTCTCATATGTCTATGGTAATCATGTTAGCATGTTAAAATGAACATGCTCATGACTTGTCCAAGAGCCACTCAAAGCTACTTTGGAAAACTGGGAGCAGACAAACTCCGGTGTAACAAACTATATCAGCTCCGAATCTCTCGGTGACGCTGGATTTAAAGCCCCTCATGACTGGTCATTTAATTAACCTTGTCAAGCTTATCTGCAGTAATCTCCAATCTAATTTCATCTGTTAATTTAAAACTGTTCTTAACAAGGCCAGCCCCCCAGCCAATCAAATGTCAGGTATAGAAACATAAAGGACTTAGTTAATTAGAGCTGTCAGGAAATGGCCCAATATGGACAAAGAGAGAGGCTGGATTTCCTTTTATTACTTTCCTGGGAGAGTTATTAATTCTATAGGAATCACCTCAGGTGGTGTGAATGCATGTGTGTGTAAGAGTGTGTGCGTTTGTGGGGATGAATCAAGAAGGGGGTGGGAGGGGGTGAAGGCTAAGCACAGATAAAGTCAGATATGTTGAAATAGAAACAAAGAGAGAGAAAAATATTTGGTTTATTCAGAATAATCAAATATGTCTCTTTCCAACTTTGTGGCAGCTTCATTTCCTGTTAGACAGGAAATTGAGCCTTAGCATTTCCAGAAGTGATTCTCCATCTCATATTTATCAAATAATACTCAGTCTCTCCAGTGGGATTGTAATGTCAAATTATATTGAGAATCTGCACACGGCTCTCTGAGGATTTCATTTCACTGTAAACATGTTAAAGCTGGTTTTGCATCAATGAATCAGGAAGAAAAAAAAAAGCATTATTATGAGTACTTTTTTTAACTTTAGAACTTCCATATTAATTTCCTTTTTTAAAAGTTTGCCATAGTTTTCCTTAAATATTCAAGATCTTTTGAAGCTAAACAGACTGTGTTTGTGTTGGACAGCTGCCACTTGTGATGGTGTGTAACCGTGGATTTGTGTGTGTGTGTGTGTGCGCGCGCATGTGCCTCACTATTTCAGCGCATGAAATGGAATTAAAAAAATCTTTAAATCAAATCTAAAATCATTGTAAATACAGCCAAAATCATATTGTCGTCATCTTATGATTGTTACAAACAATAATCATTGAAGACATAACTGTGTTATATTGTAACGTTTACTTTTTGCAATGTTTCAAATGTGTTTATGCCATTTGCAGGGATTCCCTGTAAGCTTCAGCAACGGAGGCGCTAGTGCATAATTGATTAGCTTAGCTTAGCATAAAGATTGGAAGCAGGGGAAAAACAGCTAGCCTGGCTCACTCCAAAGTTCAAAACCAACGCCTCTATAGGTGCAGCAGTAACTCCCTTGAAAACACAAATTGTCATTTGTACATGGTTGTGTCTCGAGCAAACAAATATACATTATGAATTAGTGAGCTTTAGAGGTGCTGGTAGTAAGCAGATTTTTAGCCTTTGGACATAGCCAAGCTAGCTGTGTTTTCAGCCTTTATGTTAAATTAAGCTAAACATGAGAGGGGTGTCGATCCACTCATCTAACTCACAGCAAGAAAGCAAATATGACAAATTGTCAAACACTTCCTTCAAGACTAAGACAATATACAGTTTATCTGTCATCATGCAATGCACGTAAAGCTATGCTACCCAGTGGTCAGTTGGCCTTTCATGCAGAAATCCTTTGACTGGCAGGCAGTGATGCATTTTAGGTGTGCTCCTCCAACAGAAGCTCGCAATTTACTAACTAATGAAACCGACGTCATAGCACCAGACTTGGTAGGAATGACAAACTGATTTGCAGGAAAGTGCAGCACTGACCAATTGGCAAAAAAGCCAGAAAACAAATAATTTCGAATACTCGAGGATTAGTATTGAAATCCTGAAAACTAGTTGGCACAAAGGATGGGATTTTGAAGGAGCGTCACTGCCACATACACAGCTTCCCTAAAAATAACACGGATTCCAAATTAAAAAGGAATAATTTGTCAGAGGCAGGATGTCTGTAAATAGACAAACTGAAAGAGTGAACAGCCTCACAGGTTACAGCTGAGCTGCCCACTTACTGACACGTGTGTGTGTGTGTGTGTGTGTGTGTGTGTGTGTGTGTGTGTGTGCATGTGCACGTGTGTGAGGCACCATCTGTGTTGCAATGTGCAGCTGCGCTCCCTTGGAGCCCAAGACCCAAACCTCAGCTGTTACCTAGACAACCCCCATACACCCTATACCTGGTCCACACACACACACACCACACACACACACACACACATAGACACACACACAGTGCTCAAACCACCTAAAGGTCTTACACTGTGTGTGCTTTTATATGAGCAGATGGACAGAGACGGATTAGATGTAAAATACACATATTTCTATGTGTGTGTGTGTGTGTGTGTGTGTGTGTGTGTGTGAGAGAGAGACAGACAGACAGACAGACAGACAGAAACCGGGAGAGACAAGCAGATGTCTATGTTTCAGTTTCAGATGACTTTCGCCTCTACTCAGTGTCTACTGTAAAATATATTTGGTAGCTCTACATCTGTGCTGCTTTCAGTCAGACACACACCTTAGTGGCAGACTCTCCCATTGGTCAGGCTCAGGATAAGCGTAGTACTGCTTCAGGCTCGAGATAAACAAGGCTGTCGGGGATAGCACTGATACCCCTGCATTTATCGATTTTAGAAAACAAAATCACCTTGTTGAAATGTAATGAATTTTATATTTGTAACACATAAGGTCTATTTAGCTTGTATCGAGAGTGGCGTGATAATCTGGGGGGAGTTATTTCAGGCATTCAGGGTTCTGGAAGTAAAATTCCCCTTCAGTTGCTGCACAGACAATCACAAAAGTGTCCTCGGCAAGTACACTGCTTTCCGCTGACAGTCCCACAAGGCCCTGTGCCGCATTTGATGGATGTGAAATACAATGCTACTTTTGTCATACAACTGCTTACGCTACTAACAATGAGCAGAAGGATAGAATTTATAGAAAACTTTTAAATGGGAATCGGCAATTTAAAAAAAAGAAAAGCTTTCGACTTCACACCACTCTACTCATATTGATGTTAATGTGTTCTTTTGGGAATAAATGGTGTTGAATTTTGATGTCATTCCATTTACCCGCGTTTGTAAAATATGTTATTTCGTTTTATACTGCATTCAACTGTGCGCCACCAACAGCCCCCACCCTGGTCCTAGAAATGAAAATAGCTTTAAGCTAGATGTATTATACATAATCCCTGTCAAATAAACAAATGAGATAAATTGTCCAGCAATTATGTTCTTTCTGTCACCACAGTCTTCTCACCACCTCCCAGGTGTATCTAGTGAGCCCCTGAAGATCCAGGCCTTCTGTTTATGAACCATGTGACAAGAGTTTAAAACAAAATTTGATATTTGGTGCCCCTAAATTAAAGTCTGAGAACACTCTGGCTCTAGATGAGCTGTCTGGACTTATTAGGACCGCTAATGTTTTCCCAGCCATGTGCCGTTCTTGCAGAACGTTTGTAACTCGGCCGCACAGAAGTAAGATTTAAGTCGAAAGGATCAGTGCGTTGGTTAAGTCCATGTCACTGGAGCATGCTGCTGCCAGAATTAAACGATGTGCTTATGCAAGTCTTGCCTGGCTGCGGCTCCTGTAGCTGTCAAAAGTGGCTAGGTTCTTTGCTGAAACCACAGCTGGGCATGAAAAGAGCAGCACACAGAAGGTGGACATAGAGGCAGGGCAATCATCCCACAGCAGCCAACCTGTCCTGTGATGAGAACATACAAACTCTAAAATCGCCTGTGTCCCCTATGGTGTTTAGTATCATTAGACTCCATGTAGACTGGTAGTAGGGAGGGGTTCAACAAGAACACGAGTTAAAGTATACAGTTCTATACATTCAGGGCTGTCAGCCCGTCCGTCAAGTAGTCGTTTCTAATCTGAAATCCTCCAATTCTCCATGTTAGGCGTAAGGTGTCACTCAGTGGGCCTCCTAAATCACTTAATCTCAGGAAATGTGGGATCATTTACCTTCTACTGTAGGTCTTATTTTATATGATTTTACCCTATTGTTCCTTTTGACCTTTTTTACCCTCACGCAGCTGTCTTTTGCGAGTCACAAACTTACCGCTAAATGCCTGCCTGTGATGTTTTAACCACTCCGCCTGGAATAAGTGTGTAAAAAAACAACAACCGTCCAATAGTTTGATCCAGCAAACTAATTCAAACTAATCCATCTCTATGCTGGAACACACTGGCTCCACTGCTCCCCTGACACTGCTGCATTTCCAGGGAAAAGGGACAACTGAATTCAATAACCTTTATGTAACGTTAATCTTGGCGATAAGTAGGCCAACGTTTAATGAAGGGGCTGAATCACAGATGACAGATACAGTACCAGTCAAAAGTTTGGACACACTTTCTCATTCAAGTAAAAGTGTGTCCAAACTTGCGACTGGTACTGTATGTAAAAAATATTTCATAGTCAAAGTCTATAATTCCAATTCTAAGTCATTAACTTAGGTCCTTTCTTGTCATACGTACTTGTCAAGTCGACTAATATAGGTAGGTGTGTGTGTGTGTGTGTGTGTGAAACCAGTTTTCAGTGATTCATTTCCCTCATTAAGGGTTGTCCTACTTCTCTCCTACAATCTTCCACCTGACTGGTATCTGCTCCTTTCTTATTTCCTTTGTGCATACGGATGGTGTTTGGTTTGTTACTCACAAGAATAATAATCATAATTGTTTTCTGGGCATCACATACCACACATACCAACGCCCACACACAGGAAACATCTCACAGAGACAGAGGTGTCTCCGTATTGTACCACTCAAGGTAGAAGGTTTCTGTACAGACAGAAAGGGTAGGCAGAGAGGCTAAAAGGAACAAAAAGCAATTGATAGGTGCAAGGGAGGGAAGGAAGGAAAGACTGAGGAGGCGTAGAGGGGGAATAATAGCGAGTAAATCCTTATACAGAGAGAAAAAGAGGAAAGGAGATAGAGAGAAGACAGGAGACAATATTTTTTAGTGATGATTTGAGCGATCTTTTTGGGGTCAAGGGTCTAAGGACAGAGGGTGTCGAATGTTGTACAGATTGTAGGGCCAATTGTGACTTGTGATATTGGGCTATACTGAACTGAATGAGAAGAAGTAAGAACAGGGAAACATAAAGAGCGACAAGTGAAACAGACTAATGATGGGACAAGTTACAAGCAACAATAGTTACGGAGGAAGAAGCAAAGAAGACAGACTCAGTGTTTGTATGGATTTCCCACATTTCTCTGTCCCTTCCTCTCACGGTTCCTACATCAATTTCTCGAGGAATTTGGGTTCTTGCCATCACAAGAATGGATGTAAACCATAACCGCTCAGGTAATTGCATTTGTGGATGGAGGCTGATTTCATTGATAGCGGTGAAATTCATACCTTTACACTTTGAATGTGTATCACTGAATGAATGTGAATGTGTTTGTAATAGTCCTTTGGTAGAAAATGAGTTGAGATGTTATTCAAACGGCATCTACCATATGGATGTTGCACAACATGTGTCTCCAGTACTGTATGCATTTTGATTTAAGAAATAAACAAGTGTCCATTGTACTTTGGAAGAGAATATTTGTGAGAATATCTAAAGTAAACTCTTGTAAAGTGATGAAAATTTGAAGATCAGTTTGACTCTCACTGAATTTAATGGCATATTGTTTGAAAAAGTTTTTTACAGCTGCCTTTTAAACTTCACCACCGGAAAATAACACAAAAATGGCCACAGATTGAATCATCGTTTCTCTTTTAAATAGCCATGGCAATTTACAGTGGGTACAGTGGGTTTACCAAAGCTTTTTTTTTTTCCTGCTGGAAACAGCAGCTGGAAACAAAGTTAATGAGAACTGTGAGACTGAGGACCAAAACAACGATCTGAAAGACCCTAAAACGCTCTGGAGAGCTGAGGGGAACTGCAGAGTTGGGGCGATAATTCTCTGGGAGCTTGTCACTCTCAGCGATACCTTTCACATTACTGAATTGTAGTCATTTAATCCATTGCTAATATAAAAAGTATGAGCTATTACTGCAGCTTTAACACCCGTTTCTTTTAACACATTGTGATAGTTTTTGGTTGAAGCACTTAAAGCAGTAATTTTGTTTTGCCTCACTTGGTTGTGATAAAGAGAAACCTGACCCGACAACGTTTTAATTAAACTGAATTGGAGTTAAACACTAGAAACATCAAATAGAGGCAGCACATTCACACCAATCATGTTTAGTAGTGCATTGTTTCCTTAGCATTTGGTTAATTTTGGCTAGTGAGAACAAATCAAATATAGAACAAATCAAGTGAGATTTTTCGCCATGAGAATGTGGTCTGAACCAGTGACAGGAAATGACCTCAAAGCACAAGGCTGTACAGGCAGTAGGAAACAGATGTTGATGTCTGAAAACCAGCAGTTCCTCTTGCTTGGATAGCAGCATTAAAAAAAATTAACCAAGGGCAAACCGCAGTCTGGACTGATGCTCACATTCAACTGCCTCTCCATGTGCATCTACGTGTTATGAATGTCAGAGCAGCTACATTAAAGCGCACAGACAAGTCCGTCGGGCTGCACTAAAGTTACAAAGGCTGGAATCAGATTGGTTTTGACTCATGTCACGTGACTTTTCTTTACAAACTCACTTCTGATTGGACAGAGAGAGTTCTTCCAGTAGGCTTCACACCAAAGGAAATGTCTAGGTATGATTTCACGCAGCAGCAGTGTGAAATGACGATGCACCAACTTGGAAAAAGCTCCCATCAATCATTTATAGTAAGTCTTTCCTTGATACTCATAACAACAACGTAGCACCGTCCTTTTATTTTTTTTTGAGTTCTTATGAACACCCTGCTGCTTTAGCCACAAATAGAAATGATGACTCAACTCGGCTGTATGAGACTGGATTTCTGGACTGGTAGTTCTGATTGAGACACACACACACACACACACACACACACACACAGTCAGCCGCACCAAACACAACTTACACACACCATCATTCCACACAACTGCAAACAAAGTTGATGATTTTAATCACCATAACATGCTGAGAACACAAACACACCCTCAGGGTGCTAATCAATTATTGCGGAGCACACACACACACCTACCTACACACACAGGGACACGCACACACAATCAAGCGAAACTGATTTCACTCTAATCCAGATTGTCTTTTTTTGTACCTATTCCTGCACGATGTGTGTGTGTGTGTGTGTGTGTGTGTGTGTGTGTGTGTGTGTGTTTGGTACAGGATGCTGCCTGCCCCGACACAAAGGCAAGAAAACACACCATGAGAGCCCACCAACACACACATACAAGATGTATGAAGCTTCGCAGACCACTTCATCTCTTTGCTTGTTAGAAATTATTATTTTGAGACACAAACGACAAAGCCTTCGGTCTTCTCCCATTTTTCATCAATCAGAATAAGTGATGCAGTGAAACCAATCATAAAGCAATCATTTGACATTTCCATATGAAAACACCTGCATTTTGACCTGACTAATTGATAAAAAAAAACCTCATGTTTATTCAACCTATAACCAGTTTGAGAAAGTTTTTACCTTTGCTGGTTTAAACACTTGGAAGCTCTTTTGAAAATCTCACTTTCAGGGATTCACTTGCACAGAACCACCTGCATTTCCTACCCACTCTGCATAAAAGTATCAGTTACAGTAAATGTCTAAAATGTAAATATGTTCAGTGATAACCTTCAGTTCAAGTGCTTGTCTGACAACAAACACACATGTTAGCATTCAGTGTTGGTTCTAGACTGCGCTGATAGAGCTATCATTATGATAATACTGAGGTCTATCATAATTATCTGCTAATTGACTGCCTAACGAGGTAGCGCTCATTAGAATGCTCATTAATACTCCATCATCACCATTGATAGCTGTAATCACAGAGTGGTGGTTTCAAGGTCTTACAGGAGGATGGTGTGTGAGAGCATGTGTGGATACAGTCTGCGCACACATGTGGGCTTAAGTGTGTGTATTGCTAGTATTGTCGATTCGTTCTTCCAGCAGCAATATATTATGAGTATTGAATCACAGAACCTTTCCAATACAGAAAACATAAATGGCCTATCAAATAGGCCATATTTAGCCTACATAGTTATTTCACCTGAGTTTCCCTAGGAACATTCACATTAAATGGTTCCACGCCTTACCTAATGCAGGACGCACCGAGGCAGACAGTAAGGATGTGGAGGTCGTGGTGGTGGATGTAAATATATCTAATTTTCATGCATGAGAGAAGACGTGTGTGTCCTGTCACAGACCTGCGATTAATGTATGCCTTTTTATTAACAGTGATAGTTCCCCAACCTTAACCGTACTATAGTTAGTTACTATGCAGATGTTGTAGAAAGCAAGAATTTCAAACAGGTCAATATTGGCACAGTCGTCAAATATCTTGTCTGGTAATATGGTTGAATTCATTACACTGCATGTTTCCTTATGTTCTTCTGCTGTAGTTGTACTTTAAAGGGTAATTCAACAGTGACACACTGTTACAGCAATTGGTCTCTGTACAACTAAAATGTCTAGCATGTTGCACTTCGGGCTACACAACAATCAGGGAAGGTGTTTTGCTTTGACAACAAATGTAAAACAAAAACAAAACATTTCACTCTACATCCCGATTACATAAGGGTCTGTTCACCCAAATCGCATTAAGACTTTTTTTTTTTTTTCAATTTTGCCATTTTACCATGCATGCAGTATAGTTTTCGATTTTATGAGTTTTGTGCTGAGATTTCAGCTGTGACCACCATTGCAATGCTAAAGGAACTGAAAGGGTACTATTTTAACTGAAGGCAAACATTTTAATTGGGTTGGCAGCAAAAGTCTGAGCAGTGGAGATCTGAAGATCTTTGCTTGCCTAGATATCACTATGAGTCATAGAGGAAAGTATGGTTTGTGATTTGTGTGAACTGACCATTTATTTCTGGTTCGTTGATACAGTTTTGCGCCACAAGTTGAAATTTTGATGAAATTGGATGACTCTTACATGATAAACAGCAGGTTTGGACACAGAGAGCCTTTAATAACAACTCTTTCTAGTCTGGCATACCTGCCGCCAGGATTGTCTGAGCCTTTAATTATTTTAGTTCACCAATTCAAGGGGCTCCAAGCAGGCACCCTGCTGCACACCTACTCTACAGTAGCTGCATTGGTTCTTGAGGGTGGCAGCAGGCTTCCCACTATCACCTGCAAGCCTCTAAACAACGATTTGTGTGACCATGATGAAGCTTTCTTCATTAATCTCTTCTTGGCTCAGAATATTGAAGTATGTATGGCAGTTTTCACTGAGTTTCCGAAAACACACAGCCTGTGCTGCAGTGTCGGTTTCAGCTACAGTACAGTGGGACTGTTTTTGCTATCTTTCAGTATGCTGTTGTCTGTATTGTAACAGTTTTATATTTTGTGTTGCAGGTATGCCTCTCAGTCTAGACTGCAAGGCATTTTTTGGCTACAGTGGAGAAAACAGAAGGCCCATTATCTACTGGATGAAAGGAGAAAAGTTTGTCGAAGAACTAGCGGGACACATTAAAGAGAGTGAAGTCAGGTAAATACACTAGCATCCAGATGAAATATGAATCCACTTCCAGCGTTGTCCATGAATGCGCTCATGTTTTTGGTGAACTGAACAAATTTGTTTGCGACTAATGAATGTGAATGTGAGCGTTGTTCACTCCCACGAGAGAACGCTCACACACTGTGTTTTAAGGCATCCAGCATGCCGGTGTTTTGGGTCACAGAATCTGATGGGTCACAGAGTTTTGAAACGACACGGGGAGCTGAAGCATCCGACCAGTCTTTGGAAATATCTGCGAATGAATGGTGATCACAAGAAATCATTAGCAAAGGGTAAGACGAGCCAACAGCTGCAAAATTCCTCCACCCAAGTAAAACTATGAACGGGAGCTAGTTCATTTTAATCTGCGTGAACTGAACTTTGAGCTAGCTCTTATGAAGTGTGAACTTGCACAACACAGTCCACTTCTAGTCATAGAAGTATACCCCTTACCATTTTTTAAAGGAGAGGAGACAAAATAAAAGAACTACAGTAGATGTAAATTTAAAATACTAAACACACTTAATTGTACAAAATAGTTTTTTTGTCAAGTTGCTTTTTCACCAGTCCTGCAAGACACTGCGAGACTGTATCAATTATAGCCTGTCAAGTTTACAGGTTTCAATTGTTAATTAATTTCTGAAAAGACTCAACTCCAGCTGCACTCCTCACACTGTCAGTATCTAATTTGCTCTCTTATGATTTATGACTCATTGAGGGCTCTCTGACAGATTTCCTCTCAACTTTCCAAAAAAATTATGAATACTAATAATAAAGTTAAATTGAATTCATTTTCTCCCCTATTGGGACCAATTACATTGGGTTCTATTGGGAAAAACCTGATTGTCTGCGGGGCGTCAAATATCATTAGAACATCCTGCCAGATCACCATGGAAACCATCAGAACACTTACAGTCTCGTGTGTGTGTGTGAGAGGCTCTGTTGTGTAGTGCTTAGGAATGTTCCTTTTAAAATGTATCAATAACTTACACTTTACAGTTAGCTAAATACAAATCAATTTTCCATTTACCTCCCAAAATGTACAAAGCAGAAGGTTACAGGGACTTTTTAAAGGGACAATTACAGTATATTTTGGTAATCATAAAAGGCTAAAATGAATTTTTAGATTTTCAGTGGCAACAACAGCTTGTACAGTTTGGATGTGGAGAATGATAATGCTTTCCTAGTTTGCTTTCTTCAGTGGACAAATGCATGGGGAACGGTTTGGGGTTTCAGGTTTCTTCTCAAGTTTCTTATAAGGAAAGAGTACAAAAGCCATCGTGAGCATAGTTAATGACTCAGGCTGGGTTCATATGATTCTGCTGTTTCAACTAATACATCACAGGAAGCAAATGCGGGCTTTCCTGGAAATGGACAGCTAAGAAATTAGTACAGCAACCTTAAACAAACATGCAGCAAACATTGTTTGGTGGTGGTCAATGCTGTAATAACTTTGCCTCAGTAGGGCGTTGTGAGTGCTTTGTGATGGGGGTAGAGATGGGATGAGGTATGCAGGATTAGAGCACGTGAATCTAGGCGGACTGTAAAACTCCACTTGTAAATACTAGTTTGCTGCAGTGCTGCAGAATCACTGAATTGAATATTTAATTTATGCACCAACTTAGCCACTACTGTTGCAAAATCAGCAAGCTACTCTCTGGCATGTGGGTGTACAGTATATCATCTACTGTACATGAGAGCATTACACATTAAAGGACAACAATGGTTTGTTACAACCTGGGTTATTTTTTTTTTCGTAGCTCTCTCCATCAATTGCATTAGTTGTTTGATTTGATGAATTGTCCTTTTCCAAAGTAAATGCTGAGATTTTGCAACGCGGCAACATAAAGAAAATTGGTCCTATGGGGCAACAAAGATGAGTGGTCAAACTATCAAACAGGTTGTAAAGAAGTCTACAGGAAAACTGTGAGTGTGCACAACTATGGCAAGTTCAAATAGGAAGGCAGGCTGTAAGCTTATAGTGGATGTGAGCAACCAGTTTGGGGTGTAGTTTTACTGTTTGCCGTGGTTTTCCCTGTCAAATTAATTTGACTACCCTGAGGGTTTGTTTTCAACCTGCATGATCCTCTGACCACTAGTGGTTGTTGCCTTCTTGGACCTATTTTTAGCAATACTACCCACGTTTTGATTAAGTAGTTTACCTTTAATGGAACAATGACAACACGGAGCCCAATCCATTGCCATTTGTTTGACTATGGCTATTAACTGCATACTACACATTTTTTAGCATTTGGATTGGAGTGCATGTACTTGTACTTAAAATGTTTAAACAATGATTCAATTATACTTTTAAACAGTCTCTTCCTCTCCTCACCTCCTATCACGTACAATCTGCAGCTTTATTACTTTAAAGGGACAGAGTGACTACATGGTATGGCAGGGAAAATCCTCTATGATTTTCCTTAAATTAACTTGTTGCACTTAGCCAATGGCAGTTTGAAGAGAGTCTGGCATGGACCCTCTACAATGTCTACTGTGGGCTCACTGATTTTTCTCTTTCCATGTTATTGTTCAACCTGCACACTTTTGAGCAATACCCTAAAGGAAAATCCCTTTGCCTCTTCCCCTCCACAGGGGGGGTCTGTGGTTAGGGTCGGCTACACAACAGTAGCCCTGGAGTAGGGAGGGCTTCTGTGTCTTGCTCTAGGACACTTCAGCAGGAGGGCTGCTTGCTGACCTGCTGGGGCTCGAAACCGGGTTCTCCATATGAGGGATGGTCTCTGTAACCGATAAGCCTCATCTCCCAGAAAAACAGTGTTTTAGATTAAGAGACCGGGAACATCCATGAGTATGAGTGTTTTCAACTTGAAACTAATCATGCCCTGTGGTATTAAATTAAGCTTTGCCAGATGAGTTTTCCATCTTTCAGTCCAGTCCTCTGGCCAGCTCTGATCCAATCACACCGCTGCTCCAAATTTAACACTACAGCAGACAGACTCCTGCAGTGATGCACATTAAAATGTACACATTTAGCTCCTGCCACCCATCCTGCTGCAGCACTGACCATTGGACTGTGTATCTCTCTGTTTGATCCAATACTGTCTAGTGGCCTCCATGATAGTACTCGTAATTACCAATTCTTGTTACCCTGCAGTATGTGAGAGAACTTTTGACACTCTCACTTCGTTATTACCGCCCCACCTAGAGAGAGCAGCCAGCTGTGAATATGTGTGACTTACAGGAAGTTTCTGAATTTGCAAGTGCTCTCCTTCTGAAAACCTGTAACTGTCTTTGGAAGATATAATTACAACCTATCAAGAATTAGTGTTTTTGGTCAAAATATGCCCAAACACACCACCAACATGCAATATACTGCAATATACAGTATTTGAGCAGTTTCATCACGTTTATAGCAGTTGTTGGCGCAGCTTCAGTGCTGTCCAGCCAATCAGCATTTCTGCAACTCAGCTATCATAGTTCATGGTTTGTTCATGTGCAATGAATTAATAATTAGAAATATTTCCACTTGGGCCAGTGCTTCTTTTATAGTTTCACTTGAAGGCAGCATTGGCCCGTATGTCTGGTGGTGTGGAGAGGCTTTTCTTACCTGCTTGAAATTCACATCAGCTGTCCAATCCAACTGCTGTCAAAGCCTCACTGTTTTAATGTGTTTTTAACCAGAGCTTGTACCCAATTATTAGTTCCTAGTTTTTCACTTTTATCCACTTTTTCAGTTATGTTAAATTGCCAGTGTTAGTTTTCAATGGGGCTTTTTCGTCACCTAAATGTTGTTTCAGACGCGGCTTTATATAGTCATATAGTATATCACAAGTATAGAGGTAGGAGAAAAACTACTTTTTTAAAATACTTTTTCCAGGGTGCAGTGAGTTGTAGCAGCAATGCATCTAGTAGATATGTAGAGTTAAATATCATCACCGTGGCATTGGAAGTGGAGACCATGAAGATGGATGATATCACCGTTTGGCAGCAAGGCGAGGATGAACAGAAGAGGACCAAGTACTGAACCTTGAGGTACACCTTAGGACAGAGATGCAGTACCAGAGGTACAGCTGAACTGTTGTCTTTTAGTGGCATGTGACTTCAGCCAGGAGAGGGCAGTATCAGTGATACTGAGGTAGGTGTCGAGGCAGGAGAGAAGACTGGTGAGGTTGATGGTGTCAAAAGCAGCAGTGAGGTTGAAGAGGATGCGAATACTGAGATGACGCGAGTGTGAGGAGTTGAGGTTGCTGGTCAGAAGAACAAGGAAGAGGAAAAATACACTTACAGAGGTGATCCCAGTCATGTGTGTATGTCTTTAGGAACCTTTCAAATTTTTAATCTCATAAATCTTTCTGTAATATTGACCAAAATAATATATTGTATTCAGAATTCTTTTTCCTCCGTTGCTAAACTGGTAGAGAAAAGCATTAATATTGAGATGGTTAGGAGTTCAATTCCCACAGCGACCAACCATGCTAAAAGTGTGTGTGTCAAAATCCTACGCTAGCACTTGGATAAAAGCCTCAAGTGACCGATACGTTGTTGTTTTTTTCATGGTGAATTTCAAACAGAACCACATGGAACTGCTACAGGTTGCCTCGTCTCTGCTTGCCATGGTTGGGCTGTACCAACTCCCATGTGGTTCAACCCCTGTGTGTTTTAGAATCTGGCCACTCTGGACTACTGTCAAAGCAACATACTGTAAAGAGGAAGAATAACAAAAATTCTGTGGCCTGTCTGGTCTGTTTTCTGACTAATGCTGTTGCTGCACGGGAAATGCTCATTATTTCCAAAATCCTGCCTAGGTTTCTCTACAGGTTGCTTTACCATTATACCAAAAACATGAATTTGTGCGAGCAAGGCAATTTGAACTGTGCAGGGTTTTCATTCACTTTGAATTCACCCTTGTCATCATGCAAATTCACCCTTGTCATCATTGCTAGCTTTTTTATTAGATAAGCTTTTCATACTTAAAATTACATGGTCTTCACATTTTTGTGGATATCTCAACCACTGCCATATTCATGTTGTGAAACTCAAACTTCCCTGCATTATGACTATTGGTTAAACCAAAATTGTAATGCTGGCTGCAAAATTTGTCCACTGGATACATTTTGTTAATAGCAAGAGTGTTGGGGTAAAGTAAATGTCATTTCATGAAACTGTCATTTTAATTGACTGTTCGCTCCACAGTCATGACAATGAAGATTCTACATATAACAGGTTTGTCGAGCTGTGGATTTCTCCACATGTTGAAGTGGTCTGCTTGAGTTTGGAGGGTGGTTTCTTTCAAGAGTGCCTTTCCAAAAGAAAAATTATGATAATAGCAGACGTGTAATGAATAGATTAAACTATATTTATCTGCTCCAACAACAATACCATTTACACACCTGTCACTGTCCAGCACGGTGCAGTTAACCAGAAACACCACGGCTACACCTTATTTTTATACAGTCTATGGGCTACACACAGCAACCACTGTAACATTGTCACTAGCCTCCATGCGGCTATCTACTGCTTACTAATCCCGTTTTCAGGCGCTTTTGTGACTTAGTGGAGACATCAGAAAAAAACTGAAAAGGCAAACTCGTCTTCTGGCAATTTGAAAGGAGTGATTCGCCTATTTTTAGCAGGTTTAGCTGTGTTTAAAAAAACCTGCATATATGCGCTTATTTTCGTGTAAAAAGGGTGTTTTTGTCATTTCAGCCAATAAAATTGTGGTCACTGGCTAAAAATGCCAAACCTGCTTTTGTGTAATTCTGTCTGAAATCAAGAACCCATTGTTTCAAAACTTAGCACAAGTTACAAGTGGTATATCTGTCGCCTTACCATTAGAAACCTCTTACTTGCAGTGCTAGACAGGAAAGCTCGACAGGCGTAGCATCTAAACCTGCGATTTGAGCAAAAGTAGCAGGAACTTCTTTTCAAGAACTAAAAAGTTCTTTCAGCCCATCGTTGTGTGCATTTCCACCGCGTTCTTAAGACCCTGGAAGATTAGGCATATTACACCCACCGGGTTACACCCGTCACACAGCTACATAACTCTATTGTTTTAACTTATTAAACACATCATCTGCAATTCAGCAGGAGCTTTGCTTATTTTAACCTCTGCACCCTCACCTGTTTTAAATACTGAGCTTACCAGTGTATAATGGTAAAACTGAGAGCCACTACATTCCTCGGAGCATTGTAAATATTAGAATATGGGAACACAAGCATAGGTATTATGTGTCTTTTTACTTATACAGGGGTATATACTTAATAAACAAGAACAGCCACTATACACACATTTCTCCAGTGGGAATAAGTGTTTGCCCCCTAAACCTAATAACTGTCTGGGCCACCCTCAGCAGCAACAACTGCAATCAAGCGTTTGTGATAACTTGCAATGAGTCTTTTACAGCGCTGTGGAGGAATTTTGGCCCCCTCATCTTTGCAGAATTGTTGTAATTCAGCCACAATGGAGGGTTTTCAAGCATCAACTGCCTTTTTAAGGTCATGCCACAGCATCTCAATAGGATTCGGGTCAGGACTTTGACTAGGCCACTCCCAAGTCTTCATTTTATTTTTCTTCAGCCATTCAGAGGTGGACTTGCTGGTGTATTTTGGATCATTGTCCTGCTGCAGTACCCAAGTTCACTTCAGCTTGAGATGGCCGGACATTCTCCTTCAGGATTTTTTTGGCAAACCACCGCTGCTCCACCGGTCAGACCTCACCCAATCAGAAATGTTCAGCGCAGTGAGCCACCCCTTTAAAAGAAGCAGTACTTCTGAAAGGTATTACGCCCAGAGCAGGGACCTTTTTGGGCGGTAAAAAAATGTCCCCGGTACTTTATTTAGACCCTGGTCCCTGCGGTGGAAACACATTGAATTCCTCCAAAGGTTCCTAGTACCTGGGGAAATTTCCTGTGGTCGCAACGCAGCGTAAGGCTGGCAGGGCGTAGATATGGGTCAACTGCTGAAATAAGTATTGATGCCTTATGTAGTGATAAAATTATATCAACAAAATCAATGCCAAGACAGAATGAACAACATGAGTGTTGATTTTACCATGCATTTCATCTCTAAAATTATTACCTTCACTGCAAGAAGCGCATGGCATTCAAACTGGCATTCACTAACTGTAACAACAAAAACAAAAAAGGGACAATAACATTGTGTTGTCATAGTTTTAAAGCCACATGAAGTGTTAAATATGAATCACACCAATGAATATGAACAGAAATTTAGATATGACCATATGTGACTTACAGTTTATTAAATAAACTTGCAAATTAAGATATGAACTCATTTCAATTATTCAAATATGGAACAATATTAATGATAAAATAAATAATATAAATGAAATTAGAATACATTAAATTACATTCATTACCTTTTTGATTTCCACTATTACAGCCACATTATGTGGAATGAAAATGGAAATGTCGATGCTACTGGACCCGTCTGTGCGCACTGTTCTGAATATGCCATGTCAGCACAGTTAGTCTGATCTCAGATCTCACGGGTTATGGCTGAGTCTGACCTTAAGTCGGGCTTAAAGGTTGCACGTCGTGACCCAAACATCAGTTCTGTCTCTCTTTCTCTCTCCCTCCTCCTCGCAGGCTTTCGGAGGAGTGGGACCTCACCATAAGGAGAGAGGCTTTTTCCAGCTGTCGCCAGTGTTTTCTACGCATGCCTCCTTGCTCCCTCTGTCCTCGTTTGTCATCTGCTCTATACGCCACACTGCCCCACTCTCCTCTCCTCTGTCTCCGTCTTTTCCCTTCGCTCCTATTATCCTCTTTCTCCTTTCACGGCTTTCGGTGGAGTTATTGAGGAGACTTGAACCTCCCCCTGTCTCTAAGATTTACTGTACAGGTTTCCGTCTCTCCCTGTTCTCTCACTCCTTCTCCCCCTCTTCTTGCCTCTCTCATTTTCATTTTGTAGGTTATTTTTTAATTAAGGAATCTGACCAAACGCTCCAGTTAATCCATCTGATGTTTCATTCATGTTTATTTCATCCATGTCTACTTAAAAGGTTTATAAAAGGAGGACATTTGGGGTGCAAAGAGATGTTCCTGCTGTCTGTGATGATTGTCTTCTCCTTGTGTGTTTGTCCAGGATTTTGAGGGAGCATTTAGGGGAGAAGGAGGTGCAGCTATCCTTAACGTTTGATGCTGTGGAGGAGGCAGACCTGGCCAACTACACCTGTTATGTGGAGAACCACATAGGGAAGCGCAGCGGGAGTGCTGTACTGCAGAAGAAAGGTAGATTACTCTCTCTTTCCCTTTCTCCCATCGTAGTTAGATAGATAGAATCAAAGAAGTGCCTCGCTCAAATGTAGCGAAAACCTGGCGTCATATTATCATCCCATTACTGTCGCTTTTCTTCAAACAATAAATCTGGGTGAGTGACAGGTAAAATGTAGCCATCACAACAGCAACATGTGGTTCAAATGTGTTGTCCTCTCTTGACTAAAAGAAACCAAATCATCAACGACAGCATCATCACCCCAAAACGTGTTTTATATAGCACTTAAGTAAAAAGGCAGTTTATAAAATGTGCTTTACAAGGACGGACAGATCTGACACCCCATAGCTGCTTTCTGTTGCAAAAGAAGATAACCTTAGACTTTATAGAAGAGCCAATTCTTTTGGGAAGGTCAAACATTTCACTGGTGGTAATGAGCTTAATTATTTACGTAATAAATGAATTATTCAAGGGATATTACAAATACACTTATTCGCATTCTGTCTGAGAGTTACACAAAAATACTGATACAACCCTCATGTCTATGCGCAAAGTATGGAGCGAGGCAATCATCTTAGCTCTCTGATGTTGAACATATTGCCTACTTAAGTTCACCAATTAGCACACTGTAAAAGTAAAAATGACAAGTCACTCCACCTAGCCGCTGGTCACCAGGAAAATGTAAGCCTTCAGCTCGTTTTTACATTTCTGTTTGTGTGCACAGCAATGAAACAAGATGCAACGTGCTAATTAGCTTTAGAGGTGTAGACCTTTAAGGTCAGTCAGTCATTTTCTACCGCTTGTTCCCGTTGGGGGTCGCGGGAGCCTATCCCAGTGGCTTGGGGCCTTGGGCGGGGCACACCCTGGACAGGGGCCAACTCGTCGCAGGGCTGACACAGAGGCAGACAACCATTCACGCGCACATTCATCCACTGGGGGCAATTGTGGACACATCAATTAACCTAAACATGCATGAGGAAGCAGGCTAGCTATTTCCCAGTGCTTCCAGTATGTATGCTTTGCTAAGCGAAGCTAAGCGTGGTATCAATCTTTCCAGCTAACTCTTGGCAGCAGAGCATATAGGCGCTTTTTCCCAAAATGTCAAACTTTTCCTCTAAGCAGGTTAAAGGAATGAATGCTCATTTCTCTCAGGCCCTACGATCATCGGACTCTAGACAGTTCCAAGGACTAAAAAAACACTTGCGGCATAGCCAACTATCAGATTCTGTGAGTGAAGAAACCACTCAAAAAAAGAACCTCGTCTTTATCAGACGGTTTTATCCATCGTAATTATGCTACTGTTCTATTTGATTCTGACTTGATTCATCGGTTCTATCCTTTTACTGTCTTGGGTTTTTTGCCATGGCTCTCGGTCCTCTAATATTTAATTATCTTATCTGATTCTTTTATCGTCTCTCATCACAACTTTGCATTTTTTTTTATTTCTTCGAGTACCTCAATATGCATTTATTTTGTATGTGTTTTTCTTGTTTTGTGTTGCTTTTTTGTTTTTGTGAAACACTTTGAGCTCCATTTTAAGTATAAAATGTGGGAAATAGATATAATTATAAGAGATTATAAGATTATAATTATTATTGATATTTTTTTCTATTCACAGATTATTTACTGTCAAGTAGAAAAGTAAACAAGTAGTCAAGTTCTGGCACAGTGTATTGTCCCAAAAGCAGTGCTTCGTTTTTTACCCTGACTTGCTAAATATATAACCGCGTCTGCTCTATTTACCTGGGACATATTCCATTTCCCTTTATGGTTTTGTTAACAAGGAATACCCCTCCAGCTCAGGAGCTGATGCTACTTTTATGGCCCAGTAAATATTTGTGGATGTGAACAGCTTCCAAGATAATTAGGACTTTAAAGGTGTGCTGAAATCAAGACAAATATCTTCCAAACTTGATTTCAAACATTTGGGTAGCTGCTCTTAAACAGCTGACACAAAGAAAATAGTTGCACGTATACTCTCGGACAGACCAACAGAAAATCCAGTTGGGAAGATGCTCCAGTACTGGACACTCTGTTTGATTGACAGGTGATCTCCAGAAAGTGTGGCGCAAAAAAACACCAGAGCAAAGAGCGCTGAGCACCACAGATGGAGACCAAATAAAAAACACAGGATCTCATAGTTACCGCTTTAAAAATTCAGCTGAAAAATGCATGAGGGCACAGCTCCCTTTGTAAAACATTTGCAGCAGTCCTGTGGTATCTTGCCTTCCATCTGATGAGCGGAGAGAACAGGCCGAGTTGAGTCAGAGGCCACAACCCAGAGAAAGACAGGGAAAGCTAGTGAGAAAAAGAGAAACACAGAATAACCAAACAGCGCTGGAGATGGAGATGAATAGTCCCTGTTACCTCAAATCTCGGTGGAAAAGAGAGCATGAATGCCCGTTATATGAAATATATGTATGTAATGCAGAAAAGCGGGGACGGGGAGAATTGGGGGAATGTGGAAAGAGAGAAACAGGCACAGAAACAGCTGGCGACAGAACAAGGCACGAGAATTGAGAACAAGGGAGAAATAATAGATGCAGAGCGAGAGATAAAGATGGCGAAGGTGAGGGGTGTGCGAGGAAATTGGGAGAGACGAAGTGAAGAGAAAAAGAGAAAAGAGAAAAGTATTGGCACACAGAGAGGTCTTTCTCTCTCCCCGTCTGACTCGTGCTGAATGCCTTGGGTGTCAAATCTATCTTACTATAACTTAACTAGCACCCTAGGGACTCTGACACACAGGCACAAGCACACACACACACACACACACACACCTCGGGAGGGGGTCGGGATGGAAAATGTAGGGTCGTCATTACTTCACACTGTGATTACCTGGATGAATACAGGAAACGCTGTGTGTGTGTGTGTGTGTGTGCAAAGATTTACAGTAAAGCAATAGGCAGCGCGTGTGTGTGTGTGTGTGTGATCAGACCCGACGCATATACACAGAAGCACACACACGCCCCTCATGGGAGGCATTAAGTGTAATGGGATTGTTTCAAAGCATGGTCCTGTATTTGAGATGCGCGCACACATACAGTATAAAGGAACACATACGCACACAGCGGAAGACTCCGGTAACTGGAACTTGAAGCAGTACGTGTTGACAGTATCCCTGTGGGCTCTGCCTGCAGCGGCCGAGTATTTTCTGTGTGTAGCTGCTCTGTCAGTTCCAAATGAGATCTCCCTGAAATCTATCAAATGTGCGTGGGTCGTCGTCTTTTGGATTAGGGGTGGATGATGGAACGCTGTCCATGTAGGTGTTTTCTGTGTTTGTGTGTGCGTGTTTGTGTGTGTCTCGTGCCTGTTTCCTTTTGCAATGATGTGGGCTTCTCTGAACGTCATTCTCAAATACATCCAGGTCTCCCCTTTCCTTTCTGTCTCTTCTATCTCTTTCTTGCCTTTTTCCTGCTTTCCCTTTCCCTCCCGCATATTTCTTGTTTTCTCAATTTAGCAATAAAGCTGCAGTTTTTTTAGTATTGGCACAAATCACTTATAATACAGTATTGTATTGGGTTTGCAGCCCCTTTTGCAAAATCCACATCTCAGGTATCCCAAAGCGTAAAACTCCTCCTTGCCTGCTTCTCCTTGTCTATGTCTCCTGCTCTGTGATCAGTATAGATCTCAAGGAAATAATAGCAGGAGATAATAGCTTTAACCTGGAAACCTGGAGTCCCCATTCAGTGCAACTAACCACCTACAGAGCAGTTTTAGTGTCATTATCCTGTCTACCTATGAAGTATTTTAGCTAATCAGTAAGCACAAGGATTTTATTTTTTGGAGCAAACCTCATTTTATTATCCTCCTCAAAACACCAGTGTATTTTCGGATGCTGAGAGAGAGAGCCAGCAGAAGAGGATTCATTACAACTCAAAACTTCATTGTCCTTGCATGATTTTGAGAGGAAGTGTGGGGATGTTTTCAAATACATTTAAAACGTTGAGCTATAAATGACATTGCCTGCTGTTTTTTAAAAATATGTTAATTTT
This sequence comes from Coreoperca whiteheadi, assembly GCA_011952105.1. Lineage (NCBI taxonomy): Eukaryota > Metazoa > Chordata > Actinopteri > Centrarchiformes > Sinipercidae > Coreoperca > Coreoperca whiteheadi. The sequence continues at coordinate 7,172,993 of CM022490.1, forward strand.
GGATCAGCCAACTCAACAGAGAGGACAATTAGGACAGGTTCTGGGGTGATGAGGGAGTAACGACAAAGCATGTCTTTATCACAGTAAGAAGGGGCGATAGAATATGTAAGTTTTTCTCATCAGTACGGGTACATTACTTTAAATAATAAGAATTTAAAACCTTATTTGTATACTACCTTACGTTGGCTAGTGGCCAACTATCACTCATTACAGTGCACATACTGCATATCTGCTCTAATCAATGTTTTTATATTAACAATGGGTCAAATATCTATGTATAATGTGAAACCGCTTACCCGTAGTGATGAACCTACAGAGAATTATCACCCAACTCTCCCGTATGGAGCATTTTAGCATCTTTCCGCTCATTGTTTTGGTTTTATGGCCCCACAACTTTACTGTTTTGGTTCACATTTGCCAGAACAACTTTATAAGTTGAGAGTAGGTCAAGGTTGTGTTTACAGCTTGTTTTGCTGCCATAACATGTCCACAAAAATGTGTTAATGCCAATTAAATCCGCTTTAAAGCATTCAGAAGGAACACAGGAGGCAGTGGTCTTATGGGGACACAGTCATTGTTTTTGCTGCGTGTTCTCGCCACTTCAAAGTTCACCAAACATTCCCTAACAAACTTCCAAATTCGTGGGAGGCATTCAGTGTATTTTTAACACAGAACTTTTAAGCTGAGCTGAGTATACTGCATCGCTCATGTCACTGACTGAATCAGTTGCTTTTAGCAGTGGAGCTCCCCTCACTGTTGACTGAAAGCACTGTTGTCAGCGCCGTCATTATACACAGATGTTCCTTTCTGGTTAAAAGCTTATTGAAAGACCACAAAAGTCACAGACGCAATCATGATGTGATATCTCTTTTAGAGACAGGTGCTTGCTGAGAATATATACTGTCTGTGTGTGTGTATATATATATATATATATATTTTATTTTGAAAGTGCAGCTGAAGATAGACAGCAAAGTGGGAGAGAGAGTGGGGGATGACATGCAGCAAAAGGTCACAGGCTGGATTCAAATTGAGGCGGCTGCAGTAAGGACTCAGCCTTGTACGTGGTAAGGTAAGCTACTGTTGCTGGCAATTTAACCAAAAAAACTGTGCTTACACGGGCCTAGTTTTGTACTGAGATGAATGAAAACGTTAAATCAGCAACAGACTGAACTAAATGCTGTGTTGAACAAGAACTAATACAGTCAGAGAATAGTAACCTTAGAATTGAACTGAACAAGACCATTCAAATGAGCATGGTCATGTGTAATTTCCACCTCTGGCATAGGCTACTTTTTTAAAAGTTCGCCAAACCAAGCTAACTAGCTAGCAGAATGGTCCAGCGCCTCCTGGCCTGAAGCCTTGAAACTAATAGGGTCACATTCAGGCGCCTGAACACGACATGACAGCCTAAACAAAGCACAAGTTATCCTAAGTTAGCACAAGTTATCAAAGCTTGATTTCATGCACTTTGTGTGTGATTGAATTAGGGTGTGCTTTCACCCTGCAACGACCCAAAGTAATGGGCTGATGCATCTATGTTGCACGCATGCAGTCACACAGACACACACCTACAGTACACGCACCATACACATCCGCTTATTGTAACTGACAGAGCAGAAAGAGCTGCCTTCAGCCACCATGACGAGAGTCTTACTAGAAAGAGAAATTGAGGGAGAGACCGACTGAAAGAGCTGACAGGAGAGAGGAGGGATTGAGAGAAAATGACGTACAGACGGACAGACAGGAACTCTAGAAAGACATGGTCCTCTGATGTCACTCAAAGGTTTCGGACGATTTGAGTTTAGGCCTCACCACAGGCTCCAATCTTATTTGCTTCAATTAGAAGCAAAGAATAGAGATTTGGGCAGTGTAGTGAGGACTGATTTGACCCCATTTACACTTCATGCCCCTCGCACCAATCGGATAGCTATCGCACATCAAAAAAAGCTAAGTGCAAATGCCTCCAAGAAGCATTCAGGAAGGACTGATCGATCTGATAGCAGGGGTTTACGATGCATTCTAGCCAGATGTTGAAAAGGTATAAAAGCTTCAGTCTCTCCGAGATGCGTCCATAATCTTAACTCCTCCCAAGTGTAGTCATGTCTGTAAGCGGTCTGGACAAATAACCATTCACAGCTGAAATCATACTGAAATTAGCCTTTGTTCTTCCTAATCTCTTGCTGTTATTGGCGTACCTAAACTGCTAATGTGCAACGTTAATTCTTCTTCCTGCGTTTTGAGCAGTTACCAAACATCTTCTTGTGCATTTCCTCCACCCGCTGGACTGCGGGCCTTTGCTTGTAGAAGCAAGACTGATGGAATCAGATTTGTGATCTGGCTAACAGAGAAGTGGATGAGTGTATGAGTGTAAACTGTCTTAAATCTCATCCGGATTTTATTCAGATACGAGACACTGTAATCTGAAAGTGTAAATGGGGCCATTGAGTAATAATATTTACTTCATGTTGCATTTCTGGCATTTTTCGAAAGTCTCACTTTATCCCAAAAAGATTCACGTTATAAAAAATGTGTAATAAGCAACCTTATCTCTAACTTCTTGTGGAAAATATTTATCTTAACACAAGGTCCACTGGCCGTTCTGGAGCTTTTGATGATATCACAAGAGCCTCATCGTCTGATGGAGTTTGCGCCGTTGTCATGGAATTGTAGATGTTCAAATTTCTTTAAGGGCGCTACACACGGTGCCTAGGTGTGGTGGTCATTCTGGCCAATCAGACATCCGCTCATGTTGAGGTTGGGGTTGGAGCTAATGTTGGGATTACGTGAGATCACCAAACTTCATGAACTAATAATAAAGACAAAGGTGAGAGTTGTCCCGCCCTAACAGGAGCAACAAAACGAACTGCAGAATAAGCGAGCGCACCCGTGTGGCTGTAGCACGGATGTGTCGGAAAGACTTCTTACCTATGTTGGTTTAAAAGCTCACTAATTTCTGACATTATCATTTGGAATCTATGTTGTCTGGAGTTTGGAGAGACGTTGAGGACTTGAGGTTTTCCTAGCCACTTCAATAGTGTAGAGAGGGTTTTTTCTTCAGTCTCTAGTAACCTCAAAAGAAACTGCATCTTAAGGCATTTCAGCATCTCATGGTGGTTCCAAATTGAGAGAAGAGACAGATGGTACATTGGGAGACAAGCTTTAAGCCTCATTTTATTTCATAATCATTAATGTTTTTTGACAAATTGCTTCGGGCAACAGATGCTAAAAGCCCATCTTATGAAGCCAGTGGAAGAAAATTGAAAACTAAAGGACAAAAAGACAGTAAAGGCTTGGATTCAACGAGGTGGTGTCCATGTCACCGTCTGGTTGTGAAGACAAAGAGCATGACGGGAGAAAAGTTATGAAAACATGCACATCCACGCATGCAGACACCACCACCCCATTACCGCTGACTACCCTTTTTATGCCTAATAAGTAAAAAAGCATATTTAAAATTCAATGTTCAAATTCTGCTCCCATTTTCCTGTGCACTGATATCAGGAGACGGAGGCAAGTGACTCATTACTAATGGAAAATATCTGAGAGAGATAGATGAAGGGGGTAGTGGTGATAGAGTGTTGGGGGGGGGCAGAGAGAGGAACACAGTGGAAAGAGAGAGGGATGGATGGAGGCGGGATGGAGAAAGAGAAGCGGAGGTTCCTAAATGTGTCTCATTACTAATGGAAGCAATCTGAGTTCACTTCACTGTAGAGCAAATATTTGGCAATTAGTTAAATTTTACTATTTTTCTTCCCCCCTTGGACCGCCATTCCATCTCTCCCTTCCTCCCACCCCTCCCCATCCCCCTCTCCATCGCTGTCCCACCTCTTTCTACTATATAGTGTCTCTGTGTATAAGTAAAGGTGGTGTAGCAGCTCAGCGTAGAGTTGGAGAGACGTCTACTGGGGAAACGTGGTAACTTCAGACAGATTATGTTCTGTGGTGATAAATGAAAAGATAGGCGCATTGTGGAAGATTATTAAAAACAAAAACCAATATTAACCCATTTCAAGAAGGTCTTACAGTTTAAGCTTTGTCCTTAAAATGTTTGATACTACAACCAGAAAAAGGAGGATTCTCAGGTTTTAAAGAGGTGGCTAATAGCATGCATTAGATTATGAGTTAAATGGGCAACACATAAAAGTGCAACATTTTTTATAATGTGATATATAGCATAATATTTGTAATATGGCACAGCTCAAATTCATATTGAAATGTGCTTTAAGCATTACAATTTGTTTTTGATTTTTAATTTGCACAAATATGAAAACACAAAACCCATAACGTGTTGGTGAGATGTAGAAATACCCCAAAGGGCTTATAGAGGCATCTCACCAAAGGAAAGAAGAATACAATCACATCTAAAAATCGAAATGTATCAAGGAAGAAAAAAAAACACGTAAGCACAGCGTACAGACGAACACCGAAAAAAGATTTATAAAAATTAAAATATCTAATAATTATACATATCAACAATAAAAATGAACACAAGATACATACTTATGTCTGTTGCTAATAACACGTGTGGCATAGAAATGAACATCTGGTGTTAGATGTGTGGTTACTGAATTTGTCTGAAAAAACCTATAAAATGATAGCGGTACCAAATCAGAGTGATACTCACGCTTGTAGATAAACATACATGTACATACATACATAAATATACATTTTATATCGGCAATAGAAAGAACATTCAAGAAGATTCACAGACGATTCAGCCATTTTACACCACAGTGTAGGCAGCAGCCGCAGATGACTGCAGATCTCGCTCAGCTCTTAATTTGGAACTCTTAGTATGAGTTTTCAACGTTGGTGCAGGCTGTTGTAGCGACTGCACGCTGGGCTGCCGCGCAAAGATTTATCCATTTGTTTTCCATAACTGCCGTTGAGTTTGAATCAAAAAAGCATGTGGGTTGTTCAAAATAAAAAGGCATCTATTTGATAAATCCCCCAAAACTGCTGGTTTGGGGACATTTAAAGCATATAAGAATTTTATAGTATCACAAATGTCCAATGTGGAAGCATTTACTCACAGTGCTGTACAGAACCTGTAGAAAGTAGTGAATGGTCACTACACTTAAGTAAGTACACTTGCTCAAGTACTGTACTTAGGTACGCTTACTACACTACTTGTTCCGCCACTTTAATTATTTGACATCTGTAGTTGCTGGTTACTTTACAGATTAGGATTTCACATACAAAACATATGAGTAATTATATAAAATATGTATATATAAAAATATATTACATTGTTGTAGATACCCAACAGTATGTAAAATAGTTCAAATTAATACATTTTGCTCATAATACCTGTACTTACTTGTACTTTTACTGAAGTAACATTTTGAATGCAGGACAGTCATATTACTTAGAGAAAGGATCTCAATACGTCTTCCATAAGGGTTTTTCTCAAATTAACCATTTCTGGTATTATACAATAGAAGCCTTCTAATATTGTAGTTGCTATCATTTGTACAATAGTATGTTATAAAAATGTTGCTCGTTATTGTAAGCCTTTGTGATCTCTGACGGACGCCTTCAGTTAAACAGATTTACATTTCTGTGAGCTGTCAAATGAACAGTAACACAAGAGGGAGTGCTTACACTGTGACATACGGGCGCTGTAGGTGCAGACTGAATGTTGCTATCACACACTCTCATTAAACTGACAAGAGAACAAAGAAACTAATGATTCAACTGTACGGATCAAATAAGGTTCTTCAAGCCTGACATTCAAATGTTCAGCATTCTGATCACTGGAATTTATGCAGAGCTATAAAGACATTTTGAATCACAACTTTTGGATATCTTTGTACCTTCTTGTATCTAGATTTGGAAGCAGTTCATAAAATCTCCATACAGCAAATGTTTTAACTGTAAGTGCATGATAGCCCTGACTCGTTCTGTATGCACGTCTAACTCTGAGGCTCCAGACTGTTGGGATATTGATCTGTAACTTAAACGCTGGAGGGGAGAGGTACACGCTGTATGTCGTCATCCACATTAAAAAGTAGTTTTATGAGATTATAAGAGCCAAGCAAAAATAGATGATCGCAGGAGATCGTATTCTCCTCCCCTTGGATAATTACGTCTGGCAGTGCACCAGACCAATAGGTAGCGCCACCTATTGGTCTCCCAAGTGGCAACAGAAACCTGCTGACGGCTGCTTTACAGTTACGATGACACACTGTGGGGTCGGACCTCAGGGTGTCATCTCTGTGTTTCTCACATCTCTCACAGTGGGAAATCGTTCCTAAGAAGAACAGGCAAAATCACTTATTAAAATGTTAACAATGTTAGGGGACATTGTTTAGTTAAAAACAATTTAATTTATAACAATAATAATAAAAATGAACTTTATTCTCACAGCACTTTTCAAAAAAAAAAAAGTTACAAAACATTTCAGGACTGAAATGAGACAAAGACAATCAGACAATTCAAAAAATACACCTACAAAATAACCCGCAATAATTTAAGACAGATGAGACATGTTGGGAATGGAATGATGTGCTAGCAATAATAAAAAGCTTTTGGGTTTTAAAGTTTTGAGAAGTGAGTCCGAAGATGTCAGTGGTTCTGCAGCCTCAGATCTCCTCAGATGATCGATGCTGCCTTGATAATTAAACAAGATTGTGTGTATGCTGTATGTCAAACTAAAAAAGCACTCTGAAATGAAATGAATCTTCGTCACGCAGCATAATCAGTGCTCTACAACAATGTGTGGTTCCCTGCCATTACTTGGAAAATCAATAAACGCTGTTTTTAAAATGAAGTGGTTCCCGGGACAAGTCATAGGGGTGAGATGAGAAGTGTGTATTTGTGTGGGCTTGTTTTACTATATTCGTAGGGTCCAAAAACCAGGAGCCCCCAATACTTGTGGAGTCTTGAGGGTTAAGACTTGGTTTTAGGGTTAGCGTTAGGGTAAGGGGCTGTGGAATGGGTTATTTCATTGACCGGTCCCCACGAAGATAGTGCCACAAACCCGCGTGTATTTGTGTGCGATGGCAATAGATCATATTTCCCATAATGTCACTCACCAGCCGTGTTCCATTAGTCTCCCATACACTCATATCACCTGCGATAGCGCTACCATTCATTCGCTCACACACACACACACACACACACACCGAGTTCATGTATGAGTGAGTGTCTAACATGCTGAAGTGAGCTCATCGGTCTCTCTCGGTCAAGGCAACATACGTTGTGTTGCGGCTGACTTTGTGTGTTTTCCCAGCTTATAGTCTTCAGGCCTGTGAAATACAGAATTACACCGGTAGTTCCTCTTAGGACCTTAACTTACACCATAAGATCAGCACCAAACACTTGCATCATCAAAACATTCCAACACAGACCACGCAAACCAACATGTCTGGAAATAAAAATTGCAGCAATACCAGCCCCGTCTGCAGCTGTCTCATTCACTGCGTGGGAGACAGTTCCGGATGGCTCCCATTGAAAAGTTTAGGGAAGCAGCTGTGCGCTGCTCTTTATTGGATTTGCCAATAGCAAAGCAATCTGTTAGTCACCATCCTTGAAGCCTTTTTTCTTGTATAAGTGAAACTTGCAGTTTGGAAACACTTCCAGAAAAGCATGAATCTCATCTTTTTGTGTGGCTCGTCCGAGTATGTTTGTGAGTGCAGCCAAAATGGACTCACTGTTGCCTCCTGTGGCTGAAGGAGGAAAGACACACCGCATCTGTGGTGGTTGTTTTGTTTTTTTTACCCCACCAGCGACCGGTGGAAACTATGAGTCCGTTTTGGCCTGGGCCACCACAATGAGGCGATGAACACTGCACACGCAAAACAAAAGCGTGCTCGGACAAAGGTTGAGGTGTAAGGGAATGGTTTGGCAAATGTGAATTGGGTTAACTTCCCCACGTCCAATAAAAGCAATGCATAGGACGATAACATCCTATAACTTGTATTTTTTCAACTGGAAAAATCTTCCGTCAAGGCAAAGCTATGCTTTCAAAGCGAGACTGGTACATTTGAATGAAAAAAGAAAGAACACATTCTCCTTCTAACAGATGAAAAGTTTATTTCACAAGCAATACATGCACCCTTGGTCAGTTCAGTACACCGCAGGGTTTTGCTGCTACAGCCATACTCGGTGGCTAATGTTAGCTAATGTTAAAGCTAGTAATAGACATAGATATTGCTGTGTAACTGACCTCACTGAGTCCGCTTGAAGACTTTAAGACTCCACTTAAAGTCATCCACTCCATTTTACCATTTACCATTCTCCTGCAATTGCCACTTGTGGCCAGAGTGCCCACGGTTCAGTGAAAGCTAAATAGGCTCGCTTTAGAGTGTGATTAAGCACTATTAGGCAGAACCAAGACAAAAGTGCAAAACAAATTGCAAAACAAACGATACAAGTTTCACTGCTTTACTTACGTATCCAGCAGAAACAGAGCAACGTGGATATCTCAGATGTCCCCTTTCTGCCACCAATTGAATGCAAGTTCTATATTCACCGGAGTGGATTGGTCTGCCAATTTTCCACTAAAATATCTTTCTTTGACTTTGGCTCACCCATGTGGGCCGATGAACCAAGGCGATGAATGAGCTGCTGAAGCTGCACAGAGCTGCAGACTGGTCTGTTAATTCATAGTTGAATTGGCACTTCTAGGAACCCTTTCACATTACAGCGAGTCCTTTCCGTTAATGTTGACATCAAAATGCTGCCTAATGGAGCTTTAATTAAATGTTTAACAGTGATATTCATTCAACCTCTGACCTCCCAGTAGACGAGTCCACAGTGAAATTCTCCATGAAGCAAACAAATATTAATAATTAGCTCCTGATTAATTAGCTCTCGACAGCCAACTTGTTTTTGTGGTTTTACGGATGTCATGTTAACATGTCTTTTATGCCCGGTTGTGTGTGTGTGTGTGTGTGTGTGTGTGTGTCTTTTCGTGCCCCATTTAATCCATTCAGTTCAATTCAGTGTTGGCGGGTTATTTACAGGCGGGGATTTTAGGCAAACTGTCAACAAAGCTTCTTAATACAGCTGTGATTCATCAAAAAGTAACAAACTTCAGCGACCTTTCAATTTTGTTAGTGTGAACGCTTACTTGTGTGAGTGAATGAGTTTCAGGCTTAGTCACCGATTTAGAAAATTTGTCAATCTGAAGGAAAGCTATTTATATTTCCGGAAGGGAAAATGTTGTAGATTGTAGGCGTGAGCAAACCAGTTTGTGAAAAGCACAGAAGAAAATCAACAGGGAAAAAAAAAAAAAACTGTGCTGCAGTCACACAGTGTTCCAAGTCCGACATTTTGGAGAAATATATGATTATTTTGTTTTTACCTCGCTGTCAGTAAGCCTTTAAACAATAACTGACATAAAGCTCACTGATTTATTTTCTACTCCTCCCCGTGTTGTGTCTCTCTGACTGCAGATATGTATCGCCTGGAGTTGGCTGGTGGTCTCGGGGTCATATTGTTGCTGCTGGGAGTCCTGACAGCGCTTTATAAGTGTTACAACCTGGAGATAATGCTCTGCTACAGGAGACACTTTGGGAGTGATGAAACCGAGGATGGTAAGCCTATTTGTGTGCTTCACTTCGCACACTTCAGGACAATCCTACAACAGAATCAGAGCTTTTATCAACTTACATATTGAACCGGGAAGAGCAGAGAGCTACAAACATGGAAGACAGAACAGGGAGGGAACAGTGGAGAGCATACAGTTGAAGAGGTTGCCGCAAAATGTCCATGTCGCCAAAGTGTTGCTGAACTCAAATCTGTTGGACATTAAGTGCTGTGCACGCAATAAAGAGTGTATTTGAGTGAAAAGCCATTGGTAAGTTCAAAAAGAAACATGTCAGTGAAGCAATAAAAAGCACAAAAGATTCAACTGCACTCAATCAAGTCTACACTTTAGCACAAGGAGCATACCAAAGTGATTGACCTCTTGTTGTCTCCGCTGATTGGGTGAATTTCTCTTTTTTTTTTTTTTTTTTTTCCCCTTTTGTCATCTGTTGATGAGCTTTTATTTTTTGCACAGTACGTTTCAAAAGTGAAATTAAAAAATGAGAGCTACATGAAAAACAACAAAAACTAATTGCAGAAAGAAAATGACAGATAGGTAATTTTGTAGTATTGAGTGAAAATGTTGATTTCAAATTTAAAGTCCTAAATCAGCTTGCTATCCTTAGCAGGGTATCCCCAAGTTCCCCAAATAATCAATGGCTGATTCCCTTTATTCTCATCAAGTCCATATGTAGGAATGATCGGAAGGTATCACTGTGAAAGTCTGAACGTTTCTGATCAATTGCTACATTTTTAAAAAGCATCCCTTACACAGGGTAAATGTTAGTAGCCTCTGTATAAGCAAAGTATAATATTAGAACCACAACATCAGAGAGAAGGAACATTTTTAAATACAGCAACAACAATAGAATGTAATTTTCTGTCTTGACCGGCCCAGTGATTTCATGTCGCTCTCATTCAATGTCTCTGTCTCTCCCTTCACAGATAATAAGGAGTATGATGCCTATCTGTCCTATACTAAAGTGGACCTAGACTCTTTGGGCAGGTCAGTTACCCTTTTTACACGCGCACATGAATTAAACACTGCTTTCTTATCGTGCTAACAACACTGGTTCTCGAACGCAGTCGTCCGTGTCAGCGGCATTAACCTCGAGGTGTGCGTTGGACGTTAAAGGCTTGTTAATGTTTGAAAGTAGATTTATAACAGCCTCCTTAAAGGGGAAAAGCTCCGAAAAGTTGCGAACACGGCAATTCACTTTCATGCGAGCGAGCGTGCAGGGACACGCTCAGGGGCGATGGTACGCGTCCACAGGATCCGGCATTTCCAAGCTTTCCATTCTTTGTCCATGTAGAAAACCCCGCAACCACCAGGTGCTCATTTAACTGATGGTTTTGCATTTGATTTTGAATCTGGAGCCGTAACTGTGATTCCCTTCCCCAGCAGGACGAGCAGCGACGAGGAAACATTTGCTTTGGAGATCCTGCCGGACGTTTTAGAGAAACATTATGGATACAAGCTGTTTATACCAGACAGAGATCTAATACCCAGCAGTAGTAAGTATCCATCTATCGGACTATCTACCTTAGCTACTCCTCTACACACACACACACACACCCCCTGTCTGTCTCTCTATGGGCCATTATAGTCCCCACTACCCAGAATTCATCACTCTGTCAGAATAAATAAGAATAAATGGGGATCTTCATCATAACACCCTTAAAAAACAGACACACACATGTCGGTGTGTGATCTCAGGTGAACATCCCATGTGCATTGCACAATGTCGCCCTACCTTAGTAGGAACAGTTTCTCACATGTTCATATTCTTGCTTGTTCTTATTATATAGATAATTTATATAGACAATTTCTCTCTCTCAGTCTACAGCTCATTTTCACACCGACAACCTCATAGGATGCGTAGAGTTCGCACAGTACCCACACACACAAAAAAAAAACCTCTGTCATCATTTCTGGAGTTATGTGTCACTGTCCAACTGGAGGGGAAAATATGGCTGTTATTGCTGTTATCTGTCAATGCTCTGACCTGACAAACACACAAGTCCATTACTGCCATACACATGTAGGCTCTCTCCCACACACACACACACACACACTCTGTCTATCACCCTTCATTTTACTAATATACTAAAATAAACAGTTTGAGGATAGATTTCACTGGACGGTGACGGTATGTGGAGCTAACCAGACACAGGTGAAAGTAATTGACACAGATGAAAACACTCAGGCTAATAATGAACAGGAAACCAAACTAACAGACACATGAGGGAAGGAGACTATTACAAAATAACACAGGAAATGACTGAACAAAAACCTAAAACCATGACATTTTGTCAGCACACACACACCCGTCATTGTTAAGCTCATCTCTGGCCTCACTAGCTGCCGGGACGGCGAATGGAAAATTTTGATTCAAACGTAGTGAGGTTCTTCGGTTTCATACAACTGTTTATCACATAGACACACATTTAACATTCTCCCAAATGCACATTCTTACCCGTGCATTAAATGTACACACCTGTCTGTGTCTATGCACATATTTACTGCCTTGCTGGTTATTTGTACAATAGGGAGGACCATTAAAGCTGCAATAATCAATATTTATATATTAAGAATGGACCAAATAACTAGTGTGTAGTGTAAAATGGCACCCCGTTCTCATTCCCAGGCTATCAAATACTGACGTTTTGTCACGCCCCTTGGCTTTGTATACAAAAGCTAAAGGGTACTTATATAACGCCAAGGGGCGTGACAAAATGTCGGTATTTGTAGTGATGATGAATTTGATTGTATCTTATTTTTATGTTGTAGATTTATATTTTGAGTGTTATGTTAATTGTAAGGTGACCTGAAAGGCGCCTCGAAATAAAATGTTTTTATTATTAATAATAATTATTATTATTATGACCTCACACATAGTTATCTCCTGACTCTGCAGTGTCACTCAGCGCTACACAACGTTTTAGCGTCACTCTCACAGCTCTCAGCAACTCTGCTGTTAGCCGCAGCAGGCAGCTGTTTTTATCAAACAGGCTGTGAAAAACCACCAAACGGCAGACAGACTAGTTATCGACTAGCTGGTGAACATAGTGGCACATTTAGCAGCTAAAGAGGCAGATATATTCCTCAGGCATTTGTGGAGACCAAAAAAAGAACTAAAAGAGAGTGTGAATATTGGACTAACATTCATTAGAAACTCCAAATCAATGCTGACGTTGCTCTGTGTCTGCTGGATCTGTAACTTGGTAACTGCTTGCTAATACTTCATAAGGTGACAATATGTCACCTGTATGTTTACAGCTTGTGGCTGACACACCTATTAAACACAAAAGAGAATTTACAGAATCAGGCCCCTTCCCATAGCACGGTAGGGTCTACCATGTTGTCTTTCTTTCTGGCGTTCCAACTTCATTTTGAAAAACCGATTAGATTAATATTCAAATTCAATGTTAAACAAAAGCACACATTGCAACCCTTATGAATGACCCATCCTACCTCTTAGCCATGTGGTTAACAAGTAAACACATGTTGTATCACCATAGTTCTTAAAAGTCCAGAAATGGAGCAATGAAATGCAACATTCGCTTATGTTTTCTACTGAGTCTGAGATACTGTGACACTAATATGGTCAAATGACCAAACAATGGTAGAGCCCTAATTAGGCCGATCACCGTAGTTCTGGATGTACTGAAACAGAGCAGTGGCACAGATCATTTCTATAGTTTCAGCAGTATCCAAGATAATATAAAATTGGTATTTTTTCCTCTAGACTTTACTGATAATTTGTATCTACCATTTCAGCACTGCTAATGTGTTTTTTTTTGTCCAATTACAACTGGAAAAAAAGCAGTCTGTGTTTACGTTGATATTTCTTTACTATTTATTTGACAACGTGACTGCGAGCTTGAAGGGGCTGAATATGCAATATGCCTGCTCATTGCTTTAAAAACTTTGGAAAACACATTCAGTAGTCTCGGAATCACCTGGTTAACTCAACAGAAGTGTCAAACTAATGCACGGAATAAAATATTGAGCCATTATCCTCTGTGTATTAGCATTATTTTACCAAAAATCCCATTTCAACTTGTCCAAACAACTTCCTAAAAAAGAATGCAGTCGCTAAAATAACTTAATAATGTGGCAAGAAAGTAACAAACTAATGTGTGTTCGTTGCATTATGCAACATTTTCTCCTAAAATACATAAATAAATTGACTTAAATATGGTTCATAATTCAGCGCCGCGGCCTGCCCTTAGCCAAAATGATGCCTCCTCCCAACACACACTCAAGACAAACACTGCATCCTGACAACAGATTAAAAAGTCATGTTTCCTCCAAAAACGAGGCTTTCTCTCTGTGCCCTGAAAACATCCTAAAAACTAATGTCTACTGTGCATAACTACACACATAACTCTGTGTGAGCTGCATATGAAGTCAAGGGTTACGTAGTGTGAAAAATACACTGAATGAGTGAATCGCCGAGACGGAGAGAGGTGCCTTTTTGCTGCTTACCAAAGCCATTGACAGAGCAACACGACGATGCAACCTAAAATACACCGTTCAATTATCCACTCCATTAGCCCTCCGAAATTAACAAGAGAGCGAGAAATAAACAACGGGAACAGAAAGAGGTGGGGACGGGGTCATTGGTTTGTGTTATTTCATTAATTGATTTACATAATCCTCAAAAATAGAGAGCGGGAAGAGGAAGTGAAGGGCAGGAAAGAGGAGGGGAGGTTAAGTGTGAGAGAGGAAAGAAAGATAAAGAGAGAGATGGAAAAGCAAACCAAAGAAAGGGACAGAATTTTGGGATGCTCTGTACTATTTGTGCCCCTCAAATTGAGCGTGAAATTGCAATGTGTTGCTGTAGAGTCTCTGTCATTAATTTAGTTAGCAAGTGAAGAGATGGCGAAGGAGAGAGACATACAGAGAGAGGGGACTCTGTTGTTCACAGAACTCACAGTTTTCAGACGTGTTTCCGTAACCACAAATTTCAGAATTAATGAGCAATTTCAGCGCGGCACGTTTCGAAAAAAAACATTGAGATTTCACAAACAAATAAGTGGAAATGGGACAGTTTTGGGAATGTAAGTTTACTCTGGGCCTGTGAGGATACAAAGATGCGTTTGAAACTGCTCTGTTGACTCATGCATGACGCATACCTTCCGATTTTCTTACTTTTCATATCTCATCACCTGCCCATTCACATCCTCAAGTTCACATTTCCCTCCCCAAGTTCTAAGGAAAAGCTGATGGTGGTGTGTTATCATGACTCTGATCCCAATCTAAGAGCTGACTTCACTGCACTGTCAGAGCTAAAACTCTTGCACAAGCATTTCTGTCACTCTACCATATCCTCCTGTCAGTCACTCCAGTCATTTATGAACAAAATGAGTTGAAGGATGCCGCCAGCAAACTCTGTAGGGAGGTTTTCCCTACATACTAATGTTGAATAAAAAAATGTCTGCCTCTTTTTCCTGTAATGAGCAATAAATAATGCTTTTCTCTCTTGTTTTTTTTTTTTTGTTGTTGTTATTTTTGAGAAACAACTAAAGGAACAGTTCAACATTTTGAGAAATATATTTAGTCGCTTTCTTTCCGAGTCAGATGAAGAGCTCGATACCACTCTTGTACTGTGCCATATGTGAGGCTATTAGCCTAGTTTAGCATAAAGACTGAAAAAAAAACAATGGGAAACTAGCCTGGCTCTCACCAAAGTTCACAGATATGCCTCCAAGCACCTCTAACCCTTACTGATTAATATAAATGACCATATTTCCCGAAATGTTGAGCTATTTCTTTAAAAAGCCGCCATATTGGACCTAGGAATGTTAAAGAAATTGTTTCAACATTTTGAGACGTAAGCTTCTGTGCTTTTTTTTCCCCAAAGTGAGATGAGAAGATTGATATCAAACTGATGTCTGCGCGTTCAATAGCGAGCTAAAGATGTATTAGGCAAGCTTAGCAAAATGCTGGAACGCGCTTAGCAACAAAGCTAAAGCTGTCTTATTTTCACACGATGATGACACGACAGGAAGCCGTGCAGTCCACTGCACCCAGCTGTTGTTTGCCAGGAAATAGTCACAGCACTTAATTTCCTCCATAACCACAAGTTGTTTTAATATTACTCTTCATGTGCAGGTTCACAAAATGAGACATAAGCTTTTTTTTCAGAGCCAGTCTAGCGTTTCCAACAAATGAACTACACTATTAACTGCATTTACTATCAATTTAGCGTAGGTTCTAATGACTATAATGAGAACACATTGACTTTCCCTATGTTCTGGCTGAAACAGTTTGTTTTATTTTATATTTATTTCTAACATTGCAAGACACCAACCATATTTTGATCTTCACTTCATTCTAAGTGACAGCCCTCTGTAACTCTCTTCTTGCTCTTTTCGGCTTGAGCTTTGTCTCCGTGTCTCTCTCTCGCAGCCTACATTGAGGACTTGGCTCGTAGCGTGGAACAGAGCAGACGTTTGATCATCGTTTTGACTCCAGAGTTTGTCGCCAAAAGAGGGTGGAGCATCTTCCAGATAGAGACACGCCTCCACTCCATGCTGGTTACTGGGGAGATCAAGGTATGCTTTGGGAAGTAAACGGGACACATAACAATCCCAGAAACATGTGTCATCAACTTTTCTGGCTTGATTACATGATTACATGTCCGAGGAAGTTGTTAAGTACTTCGCACAGTAAGGAGAGTTGCTTGAAGAGTTGCTCTACCTGTATGTTTCTGTGTCCAGGTGATCATGATCGAGTGTGCAGATCTGAAGAATGTCATCAACTACCAAGAGGTGGAAGCACTTAAACATACAATCAAGGTATACAGAGAGGAGGGATCCATAGAGGGAGGCAGGGAAGAAGAAGGGGCGATCTAAAGGGTGTAAATCAGACACCAGGGGACTAAAGCAATAAGACGACCCAAACATCTCTTCTCTACTCCGCAGGTCTTATCCATCATCAAGTGGAGGGGTCCTAAGAGCAACGAGCTATCATCTAAGTTTTGGAAACAGGTGGTCTACGAGATGCCTGCTAAACGCAGAGAGACGTTGTCCAGACGCCAGGTATGCTGAGCATTGTCCATCCATATGTTTTGCAGTTTTAAAAACGAACATGTACACACTGGACCTGTTTGTATGAGCAAAACCACAAACCTGTGCATTAGCTACCAAAAGAAATACTATTGTAGGAAAGTGCAATTTAACTTTTTTTGATAAACCCAAACCATCTTAAAGACTATGTACTGAAACCCTTTTCCTTTTAGTCATGGATCAAACATAGTGTGTAGCTACAGGTCAGAAAAACACTATCTCCATGGCATGTCCGGGAGCCTACAAGAGAACTGCTGTGGAAATCTAGTCTGCATATTTACTCCCCTGGGGTACATACATTCATAACAAACAGATGGCCTTTGAAATATGTGCTTAATACAGGTAATGTATGAAAATTGGACTCACAATGGGGGAAAATGTGTACATGTTTACCATGTGTTAACACCTCAGGTGGTGTTTGCCCTGATTAGCAAAGAGATGTTCTCCTGCTGCTGTGTACTGGAGAATAGTCATTGAGAAGCAAATACAGAGTGAGCTATATAAACTGCCACAGATGGGATAGTATCGTCTTAATGTCCTTCAGTCAAACTTTACTCCTTTAGTTTTGTTTATTAGGCCCGCAGAAAGGTACCATTCAAACTTACATAGTGCCAAAAAAACCACCACGCATAGATCACCCCCCCAAATTTCAGGGCTTTGTGAGTTTAAGAAGATAGACATTGGCGCCTGATAGTCTGCCGTTATACATGCTTGGAGAGCCCGGTATAACACAATCAACCCAAGACCTGGTGAAAACCTCTTCAATTGATAGGCCACACGCTTCGTACCTCCTTGAGAGATTGCACAAGAACGCTGAAGAATTCACGCCATCCGTCATGCTCCGCAACATACACTGATTGGGAATCAGGCGTGTTTTGACCCCTCATACAGCACCGAAAATCTCCAACCTAAGAGGATGACATTTCATGGACTGCCTGAATCCATGTGACTTTTGTTTACTTGTCCTTAGTTCTCTTGGAATTGGACAGTGTCAACCTAAATGAACCAAATACATAAATGCAGCAACGTGAACTTCAGCAAACTGGTTCAGACCAAAGGAAACAAACACAGGCTATGATTTCACCCTTTTTGTATTTTCTAAACCTCCGGCTTTAGTCAGCAACTGAGTCTTTAGTCAGATCACTCACAATGTGTTAGTTTGTATACACATAATATGACCTGCACTGATATCAGGTGTGCCATAAGAATTGTGGAAACTGTTGCACTTTAATGAAATGTGTTTCAAGACTAACTAAATAATATATATGGTATTCTAATAAAATCCTGCATAGGATTTGAAACCTACCCCAAATGAACTTAATTCACTTACAGGATAAGGCTATGAGGTGTAAATCTGTATTTTTACGCAGCCCCTAGCGTTGACTCGTACTGAGCAAATAAATGTTCAAAAATGTATAGTTCTACTTCATTTTATTTTTTTTAGGTCTAAATAATTTCCTAAGAATGCTTCAGAGTTGCTGGGCACTGTCGGTTTTACTGACTGTTGTCTGAAGAAACATGTCACCCGATGTGTTTTGTACAACAGTGGAGCTCTATGGCACAGAGGAATAAGATATATCAGGCTTTAGCTACAAAGACAGCACCTGTTAGTAGGATGGATTCATTGTTGGTTTTGGTCTTTTCATGGGATTTGTTGTTAAAAAGAAAAACATCGAATATCCCCAGTCTACTCTTTTAACATGTACTCCAATGCTTTTCCTATCAATGTGTTCATTTCTACATTATGATAAAATCTCCTTGACTCCTCAAGTATTTCTGTACATCTGCACAGTGAATGCTATATAATTGTGTTTCTATGGTAACAGGTGATGGACTCAGGTGAGCAAGGCCTCTTTGGTGACCTACAGACCACCGTCTCCACTATCGCCATGACAACAACCTCTGCCTCACTGGGGCCCCCGAATGAGAGTCGCCATGGACATCATCAGGTCAGCTGTTTTCATGTGTTTTACTTCAAAATGATGTTATTTAGACTCGGGGTTTCTGAAACCAGTGGTGTCCAGTAGTAATGACGGGCCCCGATGCAAGATTGTTTGCATGCGAGATGCGTGCACACGCACACACACACACACACACACACACACACACACACACACAGTATTATAGGCACAGGTGTGTGTTATTCCACCGGTTTTAGGCCTATAGCTGAAAAGCTGAAAAATAAACTGGTCCAGTAAAGTGGTCATACTGTGTGGCAGGCCCAGACAAAATCTGCTTTACGAATATGATCGGCTAAAGACTTCTCCATAGGGCTGGAGAGCCAAATAGATACATAATTCATTTCACATTCAAAATGGCGTGTTAGTCAAGGACCGACTTGAGTCACGCAACAAATGTTAACAGGTTGGTGGCGATTGTGCAAGCATCCCCACCGCACCAAACAAAGCCAAATCCCCTTTCAGAAAGGAAAATGTAATAGCATTTATGCAGGCTAGTGTAATTCTAAATGTAACGGTCACAACGATTCACATGAGTGCGCTTATTTAAAGTGCTTCGGTCCAACTACATTTTAAAGGAGACTGGACCAATTTAGGGCCCCTGTACATGCGCACACTGTCAGTATAATTACCGTGATGGACCCTGGTATGACAACGGGTCCTAGCGCAGCTACAGTAGCGCTGTCTATATTTCCGCCACTGACTGACACTACAGATTGAACTGTGGAGTTTGTTTATGGTGGTTAAAGCTAGCCTAATTATTCTATCAGACTGGATCAGACAGATGAGAGACCGTGTCTTCTCACTTTAGGTCCGTGCTGAAAAAGAGGTGGAGTCCCAGCTTCATTTATTTTGAACACTTTACAGAGTTTTCACAGTTCATCCAGGACTTTAAGGAAAGTCTGAAAATCTCTTCAGAATGTCGCCATTAAGAACGTGTGGTTTAATTGCCTCTTGGGGTCATTCTTGAGGTGATAAAACATAACAGAAAGTCATGTTTTCTCACCACAGGTTGCGTTGGCGACGGAGATCCCGGACTACAACCAGATGACCTTGCCGCTGGGAGGCGGTCACACTGCTACAGCAGCCCAAATGAGACATTTCTGCCGCAGCTACGAGTTCCAGCTTCCCCCACAGCCTTCCTCCATGTCGCCTCCCCTCCCACCTCCCTCCACCGTGCAGTTTTCCACTCTGGGTCCTGGGGGGCGCCACGTCTATTGCAATATCCCTATGACACTGCTGAATGGACAGGTGGGAGAAAAGACATGCGCACCTTTTTTTTTTTTTTTTTTTTTTTTTTTTTTTTTTTTTTTTTTTTCATTCAAACTTTAAACCTT
>CM022490.1:7192923-7252535 GCA_011952105.1 Coreoperca whiteheadi
AAAAAAAAATATATAAAAAAAAAAAAAGATTAAAAAAAAAAAGAAAAAGAAAGGTGGGAAAAAAGTCTTTCCCCCCTTTTTTTTTTTTTTTTTTTTGCAGTTCCTAGTTAGTTTCTAGCATCCAACATCTACACAGTGTATCCTTTTCTTGAATTGCCATGCTGTTGTTTATGTGCATGTACTCAGAGTTGAATCACATTAAAAATAAAACCCCTCTTTTCTCTCCAGGGGTTCAGAGCAGTTCACTGGGGAACAAGAGGTCTGTTTGGATAAAAGGAAATGTAGAAAGAAAATAGTATCTTTATATTATCCAACCTATATTACATATATTTATGTCAACAGACTGGGAAATAGCTCTCATATGCAATATAGTTGTCATATATGAGGCATAGTACACCATTGGCATGCAATAGTACTGTATATTCTGTAGAATGCAGCCCCTGTTTTCTCTTTTTAATTGTAGATAGTTTGCTAGGAGTTGCGGTGTGGGGGAGATTCCTGCTTATAACTGTTGTGCTGTGTTTTTCCCAGGTGCCTCAGAGCAGTACGCTTGGGAAGAAGCCCGAACTCCACCTGAACAGCACCTTCGTGCCGCTCACCAGCAGAGAACTAAGCTCTGACATCTGGTAGAAGGACTGCTCAACTGGTACTGGATTACAGACCGGTTTTACAGACTGCTTTGACACCGGCTTTGGACATGGGGTAGAATGGTTGGTCGACTGGTTTTGATTGGGTTTTTTGGTTTGTGTACAGCCATGGTTTTCATGAGCGACTGCTTACGGACTGCCTGCAGACTAGTTTTGGCTAGTTTTGGGCCACTTCATCCCATGCTGTGAACAAGGACTGCTTAAAGACTGTATAAGCCTTGGATTCATAATGGTTAGGTATACTGGACGCAGACTGCTTACAAACGGACGGATTCACATAATAAAAGTGACTGTAAGCTGGCTTCGGACCCACTAACTAGTTACACACTGATACAAACTGATAGGTGAGATGGTCACATTGGAAAGGACCATTATTATACAACACGACTGGTCATAGGCATTTGACTGGTGCAGAAAGTCTGTAGACACGATGTGGATGTAATGAACTGGACAAGTCAATGAAAAAGTCTAGGATACTTAAACAATGAATAAGTATCCACAGACAGGAGTCCTCCATTTGTCAAACAAGCTACCAAGTTGGACCTCAAAGCACAAAAACAGCAAGTTGTAATCGCAGTCTGCTCGCACGCCAGCTGTGTACCCGGAAAACCAGTTGATTTGTCAGCTGCTTAACTACTCGGAAAGTTCGGTGGACTGAAAAACAAAAGTAGCGCAACCTTGGAATGTCAGTCGATCTCCTACCTAGCTGGGTTCTCAGTAGCCTATAGCGATCTGACTGTTGACTAGGTGGCTTTTCAGCAAACGAGGCAGACTTAGAGCAATGGTTTTGGAATACCAGTCCACCTTAAAACAACAAGTCAACCTCTTGAAATACAATTCATGGCTAGCTAGCTAGCTACCTGGTTTGGTTCTGAGAAGATACAATGGTTGACTTAAAATACATGGATTCCAGCAAGAAGATAAGAAGTGGTGCGCAAAGCAGCTACTGAGAAAGCACAGTTAGCTGGTGTATATGGACACAAAGCCAGTTGTTAAATCGAGCCTTTTAAACGGCTAGTAACTTCCTGAGCGAGGGGGATGCTAAAAGGCACCATCAGACTGCAGACCAGCCAGCTCATCACCTTGGGACCCAGTGATCACCAACTAGTCAACTCATAAAGAGGTGAACTGGCCGAGAGGTGGACCTACCAACTTTTACCACCAAGCTAACAGCATAAAGGACTTGGCTTTTTCTATTTGCATGACCACCCATTTAGATAAAAAAGGATAATCAACTAAACATAGATAAAAGAGTAAATGACACAATCATTTCTCGCAGCCTCTTTCAATACGGAGGCGAATAAACTTCTTATGTTGATACCGTATATTTGTTTACTGTCCGGCCATGGAGTAATGATAAAAACTGATAAAGGGGAAAAAAGGAGGTGTCCCTCCAAAAACATTTTTATTATTTAACTTCTTCTGCTTTATTTAAGTCTTATCCTTCTAGATGGTTGGTGAGTTTTTTTTGGGGGGGGGGGGGTTTGTGTTTTTTTTGCCAGGCTTTGTTTTTCTTGTTTGTTCGTTACAATAATCTCTGTACAGCTTTCATAACTTATGCATAGACCTATACAGGACGGTGATTTGTTTTTCTGTTAACACCCACATTAAGTGTGTGAGATCCAGAGCCCTCTTTTCATCAGTGGATGGATGGATGGGTTGGCTGCTTGCCCTACTAACGGGCTGATGTTTTGAACCCGTTACTCGGGAATAGAGACGACTGCCAGTCAGCCAAAGGGGGGCTTCACTGCATACAAAGCCAGACTCCAAGC
The DNA here is from genome assembly GCA_011952105.1 of Coreoperca whiteheadi. Taxonomy (NCBI): domain Eukaryota; kingdom Metazoa; phylum Chordata; class Actinopteri; order Centrarchiformes; family Sinipercidae; genus Coreoperca; species Coreoperca whiteheadi. The sequence goes on from CM022490.1 coordinate 7,195,343, forward strand.
TGAACCAGACCACATTCTTCTTTGTGAGCTTTAAGGAACCAAGATTATTACCATAATATTTAAGCAAAGTGAATAATGTTTTGAATTTACACAGAGGTACTGTCATTGTCTTATTAGAACCAATGAATTCTGGATATTTGAGATTGTTTGATACAATAATGAATTATTTGAGTTGTTATATTCGATGGCAATATACAGTATAGTGGTTGTCTTTTGATTTCTGCTCATTTCTTTGACGATTCTTTGGATATATTGGTTGAAATAATTTAACTGAGAGCAAATAAAAAGTATATGAGTTGTTTTATACCTTTTGGGTGCCTGTCTTCTCACGCAACTGTTTTTTGTTTTTTCTTTCAGTTTCTTCTTTCCCATGCTTCTTCTTTTAACTTGTCTGTTTTCATCTTCTCTTTCTTGCTTAACCAGACTCTCTGCAAGCTGTTTCCTCATCCTTTCTTTCAACTGTCATCTTCCTCGTGTGCTCCTCCCACACTCGTTTATTTGTGACTACAAGCCCACGGTCTCCACTTCAACAGTCAGTTGGGTTTCCTTGTAAAACCTTTTGTTCGGGCTGGGGGAAATAGACTCAGGCTCTTGCACACTAAAACCAGTTTCACACTCTGCTGGGCTAATCTGAGTGGGACTGAACCGACGTACACTGAGTTGAATTGGATTTGAGCTATGTTGAGCTGGGATTGCCAAAGGCTGCAGTGAATAGAAACAAATCAAAGAAGACATTTAAAATTTAGAACACTTACAAGGCATCTCAGGAAACCATATCAGTATTAATTAAGCACTACACAGTGTGTAACCTAATAATAGAGTAATAAATAAACATAATATTGTGCTACAAATACATCAGCGAACTGAAATAGTAATTGCATGTTACTACAATACTTAAAAATGTCGTAGTTGAAACAGTTAATTATGTGATCTTTGGAAATTGTCCAAAAAATGAATGATGTAGGAGTAGTTAATCATTTTGGCAAATAGGCTTATTCACTTTTTTTTTGAGAAAACTGCTGATCCTGCGGTTGGTACAGAGTTTTGGCACTGTGCAAACCTCTGACCACTTCTTCAATCCCTTCCGTATTCAAACTAATTTCAGTCATTTAATTTAACATGCGAGCGCTACGTTATTATGTAGTAAAGTTTGGTGGGGGCTTAGCAAAATGACCAATAAGAATCCTCCTTGTCAACAAGCCACCACCCCTATTAGCAGAGAAAGAGCAGGGACAGAGGGTTGTTTTAGTTGAATGTTAGTCTAGCCTGCCTGATTCATTGATTCGTTATTTGACTGAGGTTTGTGCAAGTTAAAATCTACGGCCCCAACCTGTCAGTAGCATAAGTGAGCTGTCCCGCCCTTCTGTCAGTTTTGTCTTGGATTCTGTAATATTCTCTAAACTATACAGCTGGGGGGTGGGGGGCTAGTCGCGGTTGAACAAAAAGAACCCTGAATCGCTAACTGGATGTAGCACATTTCTAAATAGCTATGGATTTAATGTATTGTATACGTTATACAATTGTGTCCCATGGGATGAATAGGAAGTTATTACTGACACCTGTTGCAGTGGAATCTGTAGTTGGAGAAAATAGTCACACGTGTGTGTGTGTGTGTGTGTGTGTGTGTGTGTGTGTGTGTGTGTGTATCAGTAAATTTGAAGTCACAGAGAAAAATGCTTTAGGAGCTGCAAACTTGTTGAATTCTTTTTCTCTCCCACCAACACAACAGTTCTACCGTCTCTAATTCTTCATTGCAGATGCACAAATCCTCTGCTACGAATCACAACCTCTACACTTAACTCGAACCGTTAACTCGTGGTCCTTCAGAATGAACGTTTCCCATTAATCAACACTCTGATAAACAGTAAATTCATCCAATTCAGTGGCTCATTTCGCTATTTTCCAAGCTATACGGAAGCGGGCGTGGTTTCATCTAAACGATAGATGGCCAGGCGCCCACGCAAGCTCCTGCGATTGGCCAATAGGGTTCTTATCTTTTGAGTGGCTCTTCATGTACACAAATCAGTTTTGCTCCACATTTCCGTGAGAGATGTGAGAGCAGCAGAACGTTTTGTGAGCATTTGAGACTCGTAGCAGCAGAGTCAAGCAGTTGTAGTCATTGACGTGTGTTTGTGCTAGCAAAATAACCAAGACAAAATATAGATTTTTGAGTAAGTATTCTACAGGTGCGCAAGTCTCATTGCATGAATTAACATACTGATTATGTGCAAATTTTGTCCATGGCGTGTCGGTGTGTCCATGGGTGCGTGAATGTGTCTTGTACCATATTCAGTGCAGCAGCTGTAGCAGAACTGTGGGCGGACGCGTTTCTTAATTTGTGATTCGTGGCGGGGGATTTGTGCACCCGCAATGAAGAATTTGAGAAGGTGTAACTGTCGTGTCGTGGTTGTGGGAGAGAAAAAAATATTCCACACGTTTGCAACTCCTAAAGCATTTTTCCATGACTTCAAATGTACTGATACACGTGTGACTATTTTCTACAACTACAGATTGCACTGTTGTCTTGCTCCAATAATACCTACATAGATGAAGAGGATTTTGTATTCATACCATGTACCATTCTGTGTCACACTTAAACTATTGTAAATAAATAAATTAGAAACATGGCAACAAATTTGCCCTAGTTACCTGGTTCCATAGAATTTATCAAGGATTATTCAAAGCTATTCAATGAGGAAAAAAATGTATGCAGCAAAAAAACACTTTATACTAGTGGGTGTTGTATTTCTGGTCCGACCGCTTATCTCTGATTCAGCAGAGTTCAAAAGTTCATTGCTGCAAGTCTCACAGATGTGATGGTTGCAGCAATGGTTGCATATAGTGTACAATCCCACAGTAAATTTAGGTTCTGGTGGATCAGTTTCCATTCCGCCGAAGTGTCAAGGCCATCAGTATCGGTTGATATTTATAGACTGATGGTATATAAGATGGTAATTGCAAAGGTTGGACTCGGCAGGTCATCAGACAAACAAATGAGGAGAGTCTGGTCGGCGGTCTGGCTCTGAAAAATCCACAGTGGCTCTCAAACCGTATCCCGCCACATATACCACAACAACAGACAATAAAGACTTAAGACTTTTAATTTAACCAGCAAAACTGCAAAATCCTCGTAATAATAAACTGGGCAGGACAGAAATAACATTTTTTACTTTCCAGACCGGACTTTTACTTACAGTCAAATAAAAATGTCCTGGCGGCACTCACTACAGCCCAGGACTCAGCTTGAGGACAGCCTCTGCAAATGATTTGATCGTGACCTATGAACTTAGAATCTGTGCGTGACAATACGGAAGGTCGATTACCGTTGGCTCTCAACTAATCCTGCTGCCCAATTCTGAATAATGAATGAAGTTACCGCTAATGTGCCCCGTGCGTAAATGCAGTCAGTCTGGAGACACACACATTGATCCTGCTACTGTATGCTAGCTGCAGGGGAAAGAATAAACAAACCAAACTTCAGTGGGCATATTAACGTTTCGGCAACGTTACGTTCAGTGCCACGAGGAGACGTTAATGGTATGGCCGTGTCAATTTTTAATAGGTGGGAAATTGTAGAAATAGGAAAGAGGCTAAACTCAACATACACGATAGCTGTTTTGTGACAATTAATACGCAGGGCAATAGTAATAAGAGTGTGCTCACTCAGAGTATTGTACCCTGAAAGGTCCTGTAGGCCTCCTTTGTGCAATACTTGCCTCATTAATCGTTTTACACAGTGCCAGCAAGGAAAATGTTGCACTTGGGAACATGACAAGTCGCGTGTGGGAGGTTTTGTGAATAGACAAAGAGAGACAGAAGGGGCAAATGGGGCAAGGAAATAGCCACCGCGTGGAAGCGCAGGGACCGGCCGTTCTGGGTCCTACATCACTCGGTTGGCCGTGGATCTGGAGTCTGTTACACCTGGATGCCTGTCCTGAAATTGCATTTGCTCTTGAGAAGGTTGTGTCCAAGGTGAATACTTAAGGGTGGCCCGTGCCTGCGTGGCTGTAAACCATTCTTCTGTATTTATAGCTGTCCTTTTCTTCCTTCATAGAGTTGCAGCTTGACCAGATGGTAAGAATCCTTGATTTGTACACAGTATAAATGGATCAGACAATATTTTTTTCGAGCTGTCCTATTTCAGGTGCATTAGTAAGCTATGCGGGCAACAAAAGCAGCTTGGTTAGGTTGGGAAAAGATTATGGTTTCAGTAGGGCTGTAACGGTGCACAAAATTCACGGTTCGGTATGTTTTCGGCACAGCAGGGAGAACAAAAAAAATATTATTGTTTCTTTTGAAAAATGCAAAAATGGCTCATTGGCCATGATTCTTACTGTAACAGTTAATGCACTCAAACACTGTCATTTTCAATAAGAAAGAAGTAACACAAATGTCAGTAAAGCTCCATTGTAAGACAGTTGGTAATTCCTCAACAGCTGCAGCTTGCGCTGGTTTCAACAGGGCAGCACAACCGACTGACTGACTGAAATGCTACGTGACGGCACATCGCAGTGCAGCTCAGGCACTTTGACCATATGCTTAACTTCTGTATTCTCCACGAGCGAGTACGGTCACACCATCTGCAGCGATCAACACTTCTTTATCATAAGTTATGAGTGAGAGGCTGCCTGAACGCTGTGGGGAGAAGCGCTCACCTTCCGGTCTGTTTTTGTCTCGTTCCGCCAATCAACATATTCACCAATGACCCCAATAGTTGCCCATCGTAGCTAACCAGGAAACCGTAATTCTCCCACACAGTGGGTCTAAATGCCACGGGCAGGATCCCCCTGCTCTGGTCTTTCATTTGTGTTTGCCATACCAATACATGTACTGCTGACACCCCTAGGTTTCAGTCAGGGGATCACCTAAGTGGTGGAAAGAAAAAAAAAACATCTTGAGGGGAACATGAATGTGTGTACCACATTTCATGGTAATCCATCCCACAGTTGTTGAGACGTTGCCCTTGAAACCTCATGCCAGTAACTTTTCATCTGGGGACCATATATGTCTGTACAAATTTCTTTTAATTAAAATAAAAAATGCCAACCTCATGGTGGCGCTAGAGAGAAAGCCAGGGGATCACTAAAGTCATTTGTATTCATCGTAATGTCTGTCCAAATCTTTATTGCAATCCATCCAATAATTGTTGAGTATTTTGTGACTTGGCGGGTACATTCTTTAAGAACATTTTCTTGCGTTGATAAAAAAAATTAATTCACATGGCATACTTTTTTTTTTTTTTGTTGCAAATTAGCAGGATTTAAAGTGAATTTCTAGGAGACTGGCTTGTGACAGTAGGCACTTTTCCTGTAGAATTCTTTACCTATGGAGCTTTTCGATTACCAGTACCAGCTCGACTCGCCTCGGCTCGCTTTTCGCACGGTTTAACATTGCAGATAGTGCCTCCACGATAGAACCTGGTCGTCATAGTGACGCCGCAGGAAACTGCCGTGACGTAATCTTCTACGCGACACACACCCGCTACCCACACACACAGGACAATGGAGGAAATCGAGTGTGTGCTGTTTTTGATCGTCGGGATGTGGCTTTTTTGTCACAGCAAGAAGACAAACGTTTCGTTTGACCGCGGCGTGTTCTTCCGAGTTGCCATAACAGTAACGAGTATATCACGCAATCTCTGGCCAAACTATTTAAAAATGGCGGGGTAATACAGGATACTCCGTCTGGCGTCTGGCGTGCAATGGTGAAGCAGGGAATAGTGACCATTGTCTCTGACCAATCCGCAGTCTGCCGTGTTTTCACGTCACATTTTAGTATCGCCTCAGCTCGCCTCAGAACCTCGCCGGAGGTGGTACGAATAAAAGTACCTGGAAGCAGGTACAGGCACAACTTTCACACAGTGGAGAACCAAACAAAGGCGAGTCGAGCTGAGGCGAGCTGGTACTGTGCAGTGGAAAAGCGCTTTCAGTCAAAATTGCAGTTCAATTAGGTCCAGTCAGCACAGTCGTTAAAACAGGGTCAAAATTTGTGCTCGGAACTCGTAGCTTGTGACTTCAGTGTCGCCTACAAAGATAGGACATTTGTGTGTCCGTCTCTCTCTGTGTGAAACCTCACTGCTGAAGATATGACTGCACGTATTTTAGTTATACATGCGCAAAACGTTTTCACACCAGCACAAACTATTTCCAGAGCTGACTTTCTACAGACGTCCACAAAATCACACATTCAGATACTTTGCGTGCAAGTCTTCTTCACATTCACACAAAAACTGCAGGCTGTGAAAGAATTTATGAATATCGTTTCATATAGCTTTACATCCAGCGAGCCACTAATATTTGAACCATTAAGCACACACAACTGACGTTAATGCTGTCCTTAACTCAAATACTGCGTTTACTGTTTACAGTTTATTTTCCCTTTTTCAAGGAAAATATATGCTGACCACATGTCTTATCAGTAACGCTGTAATACTTCTTGGAATACAGACCTCACTCAGATGTCACAGAGCATTGTGGCGCAGCTAAAAAAGTGGGTGAAACACGGCAATAAGAAAATCCCCAACAAAAATGGCACAATGTGTAACCCCACCACCAACATTCAAGACACAGCATAGGAAGCTCCTGGAACCAGTTTCTTCCATACACAGACTAATACCAGACAACAACGTAGTCAAGTTTGCTCACTCCAGTTATGTCTGCAAACGTATGTAAATGTTCCCGATTTCTGACTTCTCGGAATTTAGTCCGCCTCAGCTGCAAGTGCAGCGGGAGAACGCTGTCACGTTTTAATAGACTGGCTCACCTGTGCTAAAGAGAGAACATGGCTAGTGAAATGTATTCACCCCAAACCGATTATTTATTCCTACGCTTGTGTAAGAAAGCGCCCTGCGTTTTCCTTTGCTCCCGTTTGCGGTCGGTTCGCTGTTGCTTCTGCTTGCTGTGGTTGACTCAAAACGCCACACTTCTGTCTGCTTTCACATTAAAGGCCTTCCACCTGTTGAGGGGCCACGAATCCCTTCCCCCTTTTCTGGGACGCTTTTATTGGTCAACATTTGCGAGAAGCGCTGATTTCCATTCAGGTTTGACACATTGGTGTGCTGACCAATTTGGAGCTGTTGAAATAATGACGAATTTACCATGTGATAATCTCGCGTTTTCACCCTACGTTCCGCAGCCTTTATGTAATGAAGAGTTGTTTGGAACCTGTAACTGCAGGGACCGAAGAAATCAGTGAATGGGGCTTTGAAGCCTTTGTGAATGAACATCACAACACATTTACTGAAAATGAAGAAAATGTTTCAATTGAGCAGGAATAAATGTAGGAAGATTCAGTCGACCAGGGAGGGAGGGAAGTGTTAAAGGTTATGCAATATTGACTCAGTCATTAACAATTTATGTTGGGTCATGTTTCCACTCAAAACACATTCAGCAGCCTCTTCAAATGTTGTTGTAAGGCATATCCAACACCTAGCATTCATGTTTCGATTGTGTGTACATCTGATAGGCACACCATCACACGTATTTTTTCAGAGTGCGCGCTCGCTGTCTGCTTAGAAGAAAAGCCCTGTCTAACACACTCCACCACAAACCAAACCACAGTGCAGTCAGAGTTAGACATACAGCATACAGCAACATCCTCATTTTTACCTGCGGTCTGTCTGTTAGCTTGCTGTCGAGTTTAGAAATAATTCTCCGCCGTTTCGAAAATGCTGGAGAGCTCTGTTCCCAAATGGTAAGTCCAGCTTTTAATTCATTATATTTCAAATGTATTGACGTTAAAGGATCATACAAGACCACGGTTCAATGTGGTTCCTAACTGTAAACAATTGTATAAGGAATATGTCTGGCTATTATTAAACTGGATCAGTCCGACTGATTAGAAGCTGCACTCCTCACAAACGTTAGAGCTAATGTCTTGGTTAGCAGTGTACAAATGTACCATTTGTGACTATGTGACTGGAATATTTAGTCACGTATTCAACAAGAAAAGGAAATAATATGTAGCTGATAATGCTGTAATATCAACAAAATCTTTCTTTTCTGGTTTCCAAACCAGGAAAGAGAGATTTTTTTTTTTTTAAAGATTTTGAAAAGCACATAGCACAACAGTAATTCCTGTGCTACGGATGACTAATTTCAGTCACCATCATATTTTGAATTTTTTTATATAATCATATTTGTAACGGGAAAAAATCATTTTGCTTTGCAAACATCACTGGCTTAGATAAATGCATTGGTACAAAGAACCAGATTTATTCCACATGGGCATTATTTATGTCTCAGAGACTGAGTTGTTAAATGTGGAACAGGCCGTTGCCTCTACCTATGACTTTTAACACTGAGATCAGCGTTCCTATTGTTGTAGTGACAGAGGTCTTAGGAGTTTATGATCAGGTGTTAACACTGAGATCAATGTTAATGTTGAGGTCAGTGTTAACACTCAACAATCGGGTGATGAAAAGTGAATGCTTGGCTGTTTGAGGCCATTTCTGACCCTAGACAAACTCTAAAATGGACTCTACCTTAACTTAGGGTTAATCGACACAGTGCTCATGCTGTGACTCACCCCAAACTCAGCAAACCTTAACCAAAACACTAGCAAGTGTCATGTGACAGGAAAATGAACATTCGCACTGGAGTGCTCAATATTTAATATTGAAATCTTTTTTTTTTTTTTATTGAAGAGGGACATTTTGGTTCATACGTGTTAAATGCTGTTGTGTTTACTACTGTTTCCCTGTAAACAAGTGATGCAGCCTTTCACTGCTCATGACAACCATTACAGCAGACAGGGGAGGATGTGCATTTTTTTTTTAACACAGGTGTGAGCAAGGTTTGGGTCTTCTTACAAAAAAAGGGTTTGTGTATGATTTCGGTGTTGTTTCCATCCGGAGCGAAATGCTGAGAGTTGTCAGGACTTGACATTTAGTCTGTGAGTGATGTGGTTTTGGAGCTTCTTGATTCTGTTGATTGATTGCTTTATACAGTATGCACCACGAAGGCTGCGCGGTAAAGGGAACATGCCCGCCGTCTGTAGAGGAGCTTGTAAACGCATGTTCAGTAATGTAGGCAACACGTCAATATGTGCAATATGTAAACATGCGTCGTCATTTTTCTCTACAAAAGTTTTAGTGCTTCCAGTAATTGTAGCGGTTTCTGGTGGATGCGGATGAGATTTATCTCTGCCTTTTATTAGATAGGGACAGCTGAAGATAGACAGGAAATGTGGGGGAGAGCGAGAGAGAGAGAGAGAGAGAGAGAGAGAGAGAGAGAGGATGCAGCAAATGACCCGTGGGTTGGAATCGAGCCCAGGCCGCTGCGGTAAGGACTCAGCCATGGAGCGCGCGCTCTGCCGTTTGAGCGTGTAGCCATTGGGACTGCAATGGAGACTCCTTCCTTTCCTCTAAACAGTAACACATAAAACCGCTAATAAGGAACACTTAGGTCACTGGGTAAGGAAGAGCCAATATTAGCAAAGTGCTTCCTGATTCCAATCCAGTAATAGATAGTAAAGTGCTTCTGATGTGCAGTTATGGGGCATTAAAGATGTCCATTTTCACTTTTGTCTTGGCAGTGAAAAGACTCCATGGACAAGAGCTAGACGATGGTTGTTGTATTTTATGCTATTCCTCATGATGGGAACTTCAGTGTTCATTTTCTACATTTCAAGACCCCATGATTCATGGTCCTTGATACCAAGCCAATCAAACAACAATATGACTTCTTCAACTGACAGTGTAAGTATGCTCCCTGGCGTTCGTGTCAGTGTCGTCGTGAGACAAAGGCAACTATCAAAATGAGACAGGCAGTGGCACCACGTAACGCGTGTCCAACGAGTTCATGAGTTAGCAGCAAATATCATTTGATGAACCCAAGTTTACAAATTAGATAACGTTACCGTCAACGTTAGTTAGCTAAACATTAGCGGGGCTAACAGTACGCTACCTGTCCTCAAGTCCTCAATTTTAAACCAAACATTTACTGGATTTAGGCTTGGCGGTGGGTAACGTTAGCAAGCCAGCGACGAAAAACACAGCATGTAAATGTGAGCACTTTGGAGTTACAGGCAGGCACATTTCTCAGGTTTTGGTAAAGGCTTGGTGTCTCCCCACACCTCGCACCAATATCACAGAGGAAACTGATAACCATCCATCAAAATTCCAGTAGGACAACAATCAAGCCCACCCCCAAAATGTCCAAGTGTTACTGGGATTAGAAACTATAATGTGTTCACTGAATTTCAAATTGTAATCCCTTACACTACATGTTACTGAAAAAAGGAAGCGCATGTCTAATACGATAATGTGTTATTAAGTAATGTGTTACTGCCCAACATTGATCCTGTAGCTTTAATAAATCACCTTAACATATGTACAAAGATGAGAGGAAGAAGGAGAGACTGGAGGAATATTACACAAAGAGCCCAAGTTCGTAGTTGTTATGCCCCGGCTTAGGGGAAACCCAGGCGCAACATAAAAACGAGACTCCCCTCGTCGCAACTCCCAAGAACCACCAGCCACACCCCGCCTAATGCAGTGTTACCCCGTAAATGTGCGGGAAGCGGCCCTTTGAACTGCAAGCTTGGAGACTCACAATACAGCTACCTACACTCACATACCCACAGGAGACTAACATATATAAATATATACATAGAAAATTGTTCATAGACCTCAAGGCCATAACAGGGGTGAATTCTGAGACCGACACACTCCACACACATGCGTTGCCGGCTAGCTAAAGCAAACATCTGCACAGTCGGTACTTTGGCTGTTTTTGGAATAAACACAGACTGCACCAACAGTCCAGCTGTCAAATCAGTCAATAAAGAAAGTCACTTTGCCTTTGCCTGAACACATCTTAATAGATCCATACCTTTCATTTCTATATGAAGCTGATATTAGAGTGTAGACACGTTGACAAGAAAAAAACCCCAAACATAAATCCTGTACTATTGAGGTGCACTCAAAAATCACCACCATCCTCCTCTGCCTGCACAGATCTCATCAGCTGACCCTTCAGCATCTAAGTACTTTGTGGCATACCCACAACAGTACGGTTTCATATTGGACGAACCCGACCGATGTCGGCAGGAAAGCCCATTCTTGGTTCTTATGATCCCAGTCGCACCAAACAACAAAAAGGCCCGTGAAGTTATCCGCAACACGTGGGTCAAAGAAGCCACAGTGTTGGATCGAGCGGTCAGCCATTACTTCCTGCTGGGACTGTCCAAAGAGAAAGATGGGACAGAGGCCCCTGAGGAGCAAGTGAGTCGAAGTCATTTTTGTTCTCTTTTATTGTCCCTTTCAACCATGACAAAAAAGATAATGTTGTAACGAGAGCGGGGGAAACACCGCAGGGGTTCACTGGGGGGGATCCAAGCGCAGAATCAACAGACCAACATGAATGAGCTACAGCAGATGCTTCAAAGAACATAGAACTCACAAAGTAATCAGAGCAGAGACCGGAAAGAAGGTTGAGTTCCCAGGTTACAGCTGCAGCCAAACAAAGCGCACTGCAGACAGCTGTCGGTTTGTGGGTAAGATTCAGAGCTTTTTGGACTGGTTCCTGTGCATCGCGTGGCATGAGGACAATAATGAAGAAGAATTTGCTAGACTGCATTCTGACGTTGAAACATTAAAGGTGCACCGATCAATATTTTTATCTTAACGATGGATCAAACGAATGCAAATGTGAAAGCGGTCACTAGTGAATGAGCACCCATTCCCCTTTAACCATACAGAGCTTTTTTAGTGCCTTTCAGAATTTCTTTTTCGTTTAAATACTTTTTCCAGCCAACGACTTTGGGTCAGTCTCACCGCTCCCATCAACCCTGTTTGTGGCAGTCTGTTTTTATCCACAAAAAAAGCTCTGATAAACTCACGATACGCTACCTGCCCAGCATTAAACGGCAGAAAAAAGTCAGCGGCTAGATGAAGAACATACAGTACTGTGGCATGTAGCGCTACGGAGTCAGACACTTCACATCTGTACAGTGGTGACCGGGCCAGAAGGCCAGAGGGAAAAGGAGAGTAATGATTTCACTTACGTTTGCCAGGGGGGCCAGAAACGCAATTCCAAATGAATGCAAATGTTGCTCCATATCTGCTGTATGTGTAAATAAGCAACTGGCTGCTGGGTTGTTTCCGTTGTCCCTAAGTGGCAAAAAAAAAAAATCTGCTCACTACTGCTTTAACCACAGTCTCCTATCTCCCCCTCTGTAGCTATTACAGGAAAGTCAGACACATCGCGATATTCTCCAGAGTGACTTCTTGGACAGCTACAATAACCTCACCATTAAAACCATGGTCATGTTCGAATGGCTCAGCTCCCACTGCCCAAACACCTCCTACGCCATGAAGGTCGACTCGGACATGTTCCTCAATGTCCGCAACCTCGTTGACATGCTTTTGAAAGCCCCCCGACATTGCTACATGACCGGAGAGGTGGCAAGGGCTGCTCCAGTTCTTAGAGACCCCAACTCAAAGTGGTTTCTGCCCGTTTCGGTCTTCCCTGAGTCTACGTACCCACCGTATGCCCTGGGACTGGGCTATGTGTTCTCCCTGGATTTACCCAAGAAGATACTGGAGGCGTCTGCACACGTTAATGCTGTTTACATTGAAGATGTGTACGTGGGACTGTGTATGAGACATTCGGGAATCGCACTGACAGATCCTCCTCGTGGTGGTTTGTTTAGGACAACGAAGCCTTATTTAACAAGCCGATGCTACTGGACCTCTGTCATTACAACAATACTAGAGAACTCAAACCAGATTTCACAAGTATGGAGAGCATATCAGACTCAAGTACAAAGTGGCTGTTGAACACTTCGGCCTGTGCCTTCTGAAAATTGGGACAGTTTTAAAGTTCCACTCTACACTAAACGCCACTCTAAGTCACCGCCTTGCTGGTGGTGTTTTATCTTTGATGTATGGTCTGGACTTGTTATACCAAAACAGAGGTTGGGAGAGATTGCACAAATAAATGTATGGATAGGATCATTTAATAAATAATTTCAATTAAGATTTTAGGCCAGTTTTTAAAATTGCTCCTGTGGCAGCTCACACGTCCGGCACACAGAATGTAACAAAAAGAAATAAATACTATGGGAAATTAGCAGGTCCAGTAGTCACCGTCAATATTCTATTTAAAAAGTAACTACAATGGCAAAAATGACCAGTTGTCAACAGGGATATGAGCAGCACAACATGTGGATGACTTAGAATGACTTATACATGGAAACTTCACTTACAGGAAGAGGCCTACCTAACACCCAACCGCATACTTCAGACAGTTCACACGGTGTGCTGCGCAACAGTAGCTGTAGTTGCAACAGGCCTGGAATAATCTGCATAACCACATTAATTCAATGTACTGTCAGGAATAACAGATCCTGCTACCATTGTAGCCTGAAACTATGCTTTTTTTTGTTTTTAGCTGGGCGGACTGGTTGTAACCAAAATATTCACCAGCAAAACAACTTTTGTCATACCTATGGTGACACCCTCAGTTGTTAAGCACAAGACCATGGTAGCATCTCTGAACACGATGGCAGCAAACCTAGTGTCATTATTTTGAACTAATTTCCCCACGCGATGTGCAATAAACTGCTTCGGCTGCTCATTAAAGGTTCAGCTAAAAACATTTACGTGTCGCACACAGATAGTCTTTTGCACCCCTCAAAACACCAAAAGAGAACAAGGATCTATTAATGGCATCAGGTTGGCGTGAGAAGCAGCTGCAGCTGCATGCCGTGTGGCTTTTTTATCTTATGTCCTGGGATGACTGTACGTTCTGTAGTAAATCTCCGGTTGTTGGTTTTGAAAATAAGTGAATGAGGAGCATACGTTATACAGTACAGTAACGATGGTGCAAGTAATTACTTTTGAAGTAATTAAATACAGTCAATTTCTTCAACACATTTTTCTGCAGTTGTCCAGCATATGCAAATGTGTTTTTGCAGGTCGGCTTCAACAAAACCAAAAGAAAATACCCTCTGACGGTTAATGTTTAGTCTACCCTGATTGTTAAACATGACTTAGACTGAACGTTATCCTTCATGAAAGTAGGGTTTATTGCAGGATTGCGGTTTGAGACGGCACTGGTTTTAGTTTAGCTGCATTGCAGAAATGCGTTGCCTTGCAGTCTGGAGTCGAACCTCCGAACCTGCGGCCCCCACGAGGCTTGTGGACATGTGCTACATGTGCTAACCACTCCGCCACTGAGCAGCAAAGCAGGGAGGAGATGACACACCAAGTAGAAACTGCTGCAGGCGAAATCAATCACACCAGTGAAAATGAATCGCCCTAATGCCAAAATGCATTGCACAGCTGAGCATAGTCCGGATCTGAACCATGCCAACCTGCATCACAAACAACAAAATGACCTTTCCTAAAAAAAAAAACCCACACAACTGCTTCTAACCTGTTAAGCATTTTAAAAGTCTTCTTTGAATAACTTTCAGTATTTGCCATATCTGAGTATGGTAAAGTAGACAGTGACCCCGGGGAAGCCTTTATTAGAAAGCTGAGTCATGGAGCGTTACGTAACCAGGTACATGCACGTAGGCCGTAAATACATGTTTTCCGAAGTAACAAAACTCAGGAAAACTTGTGAAGTTCATTCTGCTGCAGAAGGATAGATTCAACGGAATAATCCGTCTATAGTTCACATCAGTTAAGCCTGCAGCCAATGAGGGCCTTTAAAAGGAAATCGACAGCTGTCAAACTTTGATTAGTGAACATATGTATATGATCCACAATTCACCACAATTTGCTAAGGAGGGTAAATGAGCAGATAAATCACACAGACAATAGAACTGTCAGTTTATGTATGATTTAACACTTGACAATGGATATGTTTATTTAAGATGACTTTTCCGATGTAATTATTTCATGCATATATAAAAATATATATTTTTGTGTTGATTTAAGACATACCGATTCGTCCTATCGCCTGTTTATGAGATACATTTGCCTCCTTTTAAACATGCAGTGTCGAGCTCGCAAGACTCCGAAATGGTTTCGGTTTGCAGGGCGAAAGTAACGCTCATTCGAGAAAGCGATACATCGCAACATTTCTAAGGGGTTTCCAAACATGTGTACTTATGCCTCTCTGCCGTCCAACTTAAACAACTTCCTCCACCGATTTTTTTTTTTTCTTGCATGAAGACCATCACGTTCAGCCCTAATTAATATTCATGTGAGCTCCAGTGAGTTGTTTGATGGGCCTCCTTCATGTGAAACGTCAGCGTGTTTCATCACGTCAGAACGTTGTTGTTTCAGGAGAACTACGAGGACGAGATGTTTTTGCTTTCACAAACCTTGGTCTTCCTCTTTCTCTCAGCGACGTCTGCTTTATCAGCCTCATGAATAAGACCTGAAGCAGCACCGTGGCTAGGTTACGCGTCCCGATTTAAAACTTGTCGTGACAAAGAACTGACCAGCTCAGCCGGGCAGAAATGACGGTGTTTCCTAATGAGAACACCAGAAGAACGTTTGGAGCGGCACAATCACATGTCACGCTCGCGTGCAAATCTCTCCTAATTCAACCTGATTTTGAAAGCTGCAGGACTCCATGTAGCTTGTAAAGCAGACCAATGAATATACAGGAGGGAAAAAAAAAAAACCTCACCCAAACATCCTTTTTTTTTTTCAGAAAAGCCACTTCCCTATATGACTAACTTCAAAGAGATCTGAAAGCAGTCTTGTCTTTCAACACACCTCTGGCGGGTTTTTTTTTTTACTTCCTTTTGTACACAGAGTAGTGTCAGCCATGATTTGGGTGACATGCAAACATGAGCAACGGCGCCCTCTTGTGGTAAGCAGGCAAATGGGAAAACAGAAGGAAAAAGGACAAGACAGTGGTGTGGTAGGAAATGGGAGACTATGAGTGAAACATTTTCAATATTGGATTTCAAATGAAGGGTGGGGTTTGCTGCTCCAGTTATTATAAATTACATGTAGCAGGATACAAGCACAACACACTTAAGTTTTTATCTTTTAATTGTGGGTTAAATCTTGCATCCACACGCTGATGTTAGGTATAAGATCCTGTATTCACCTTCTTTGACAGTGGTACTAAATATTACTTAACGGTGTTTAATATTACCAGGTACTAACATCACCTGCATCAAAATGGTGGATGCAGATCTGTGTGTATGAAACAACCCTGATTTTTTTATTTTTTTATTTTCTTGTCAGAGTACGAAGCCTAAACAATTGCCCTTCAGGTCATGAACATTCTGCCATGGTGGGGGGATATTTTTCAATGTCAATGCGTTTGTGTGTCTAAGAATGTTTCAAAAAAAAAAACCCCCAGTCTGAGGCTCTTCAATGGAAAAACTGCAGATAAAGAGCCACTGCGGAGGACAGATAAAGCGATGTGCTCAGCCAGTCTGTCTGAATCACTTCAGCGTGCCTCTGCAGGACCTGAATGATATGGGTTGGTTTTTTTTTTTATTTTGCAGGCAAAACAGTGTGTGTGTGTGGTTGTGTGTTTTAGATTTTTTTTATACTTTCAAAGACCAAAGACTCTCAAATGGATAAAAAGCATAAAGAAATGTCATCTAATGGGAGGTCATGTTGTTCTGGCAGCTAACTACTGTGGCAGTTCGAAGGTTAAACTGTTAATGGTGGTCATTGGGTGACCTCAACAAACCTCCACACACTCACAGTGCCTTCAACTAGCTAGACTTGGTCTTCTCTAGGGCCTGTTCTGCTGCTCTTCTTCCAGCCACTCTGTTACCCCAATGCAGCTGACCTTTTTGTGTCTTTTACAACCACTCGCTTCACAAATCCCCTCCAAGTCAGGTGAGTGTCTGGATCCCAGTTTTGGCGCGTGGGCTGTCATTGATATGAGAATGAGCTCCAGTTAGGGCATCCTCTAGCTCCGTGGTGAACTTGTCATTCATCAAGTATCGCGGGAGTCAAGCATCCCGGTGTGCTGGATTTAGACTTTGTGAGCCAAGCCATTTTGGCTACCTGGTGTCAGAGAGTCTCTCCCTCCATCTCATCTTCACTTTCCACTGACGCCACAGTTAGCTGTATATTGACAAGTGGGATGTGGGGGGGGGACATTGCTGATGTCAGTATAATGGTAAATGAACTGTACTTGTGTAGCTCCTTTCTAGACTTCCAACTACTGAAAGTGCTTCACGCACTACATATCACATTCACCCCTTTCACTGATGGCAGGTGCTAACTGCACACATCAGTACAAAGGAAACTAACCATTTGCACACACTCACACCGAAGGCACAATTTGGGGTTCGGTATCTTGCGGAAGGACTGTGGGCTGGGGGGGAGCCGGGATCGAACCGCCGACCTTCTGATTGGTGGACGAGCAGCTCTGTTGAGGTGTAAAATTCAAGGAAAATGCGGATGAGAACTGCCTCTTCCAGGATGACAAGGCCTCGAGCCACAAGGGGTCACTGAATGCTTTGATGGTGTGATGGTGTGCAACTTAACTGAACACTCTGGAGATGCTTTGGACCAAGGCGTTAAGCCAGCGCTCTCCACCACCATCCTCAAAACACCAAATAAGGGAATATGCGTTGGAAGAATCCCTCCAGTTGAGTTATCGATGACAAGGTGCAGTTTGTGGTTGGTTTTTTCTTCTTTTAATTTGCCCTTTTTTAATGTTGTGTCAATATAATTAGCCAGCTGAAGAGCTGGCCTTTTTTTTTTTTTTTTTTTTTTTACCTGCTGAGAATAAATGCTGTTTTTCAACAACACACTGCTTCACACTCAGCACACATTCACGCTTGGAAGCTGTCCAGTATGCAGTTTTATCTGTTGGCTTACTGAGCAGCCTCATCGGAGCAGTTGGGGGTTAAACTCAGTGGTCAAGGGCACTTCAGCAGGTGGAAATGTAACTCTAAAGTTAAATATGTCTGCTCATTGACCAGCTAGCCACAAGCCCGTTTTAAGCACTATAAAAATACAGGGCTGCCTTCAATGATCTCCTCAAATCGGATTTTTTGTTTTGTCTGTGATGCACCGTGGTCTATTAAGTATACTCACGAAATTGGCTTGAAATGTGACTTTTGCATGAGATTTTTTTTTAACAATCTTTCTTTAGTCCAATCAGGCGTAGGTAGAAAAGGGTCCCGTTGACCCCTCGGTGATGAAGAAAACATGTCACTCACTCTCCTGGGGCTGCTTTTACTTGTTATGTGCCTGGTTGCAGGATCGGCCTTCCTGAAGATCTAAGATGGGTTCCGTCTCTCGTCACGTCACCTTACTCAGTGAGTATTGTCTCCTTATTCATTGAATAGTCAAATAGTTTGCATGTGTTCTTTCTGCATGCTTACTGTGACTGGTTGTCTGCATGTCTCAAATTCTTTTTCATAGTTGTCATTGTATACGAACCCTTCTATAAGATAGAATAAGGTCAAGTTTACTTTGCCTTGCCTTGCCTAGCAAAACAAGAAATTCCCTTCTTCTTTGATTCTGAGGAACTGACACCAATATGTGTGACACTCTTATCACTGGTGTATACGTGTTTATTCCTGCATGTATGTGTGTGTGTGCAAGCATGAATGCAAGTGCCTGCAGGAAATGGTTTAGATAAGTTTAATGTCAACTTCCTCTTAACACAGAATACCTTATAGGTTTGTAAAATGCACACACACACACACACACACACACAGAAAGAAGTGATGGAGATATGGAGAGAGACAGACAGACCAATGGCCTCTATCACTCTGTACTTTTCTTATTCAGTTGTTTCACAGAATTGTTGTCTTGTTTAGGTTGGATACTAGTCCCGAAGTGTGTGTGCGTGTGTGTGTGTGTGTGTGTGTGTGCAGGCAGCTGACCCTGGTGTGAAGAGGGCCACTGTGTGAGACCACAGAGAGACCATTCTTCACTGTGACACAAACACTCTCACACACACTCCCTGCCACCCCACCCCACCCATAACTTGTCACATTCATTTACACACACACAAACACGCATACAGAGGGTGCAAGAGAGTCACTTGCCATCGTTTTGTCACTCTCCTACACTGACACACACACACACACACCCAGTGACTGTGTCCCACCACATAATGACCCTTATTTCACCATGCGGACTGTGACTCATTGGTTCAGTCAGGAGACTGGAATGTCGAGCTCCAGCTCTTCAGTATGTTTTATGCTTAAAAACAGAAGCACATAGGTAAAGCAAAATAAATATTGTAAAGTAATAGGAAGAAGTGAAAATAAATGTGTAGTCATGTCCTTGTGTTGTGAGTGTGAATAATTTTACATTTCTTATCTGTTTAAGAAACATCATTACACCTCCAGCTATGTCCATCTTTGATATGCCCCAGGCTCATTCCCGCAAGCATGTTTAAAAATGCATGGGGGGATGTGAGGTGAAATATGACAAGGCACGGAGTACAAAAATCATTTTTCTAGTAACATATTTTTGCTTTCAGAACTGCTTGACTGTTTTTCTATGACAGAGACTATAAATAAAGCTGTGGCCCACACGCAGTGGTGAACATAAATCTTTGACCGGACAGTTAACATCACCGCAATTAGGTTTCAATACGAAGCACCAGTGTATTGCTAATATTAACCGTTGTTTTCTCACATTAAATATCCTCTTTATGGTCCGTCGCAATTTTTTGACAGCAACAAAGGGGCACACGTGAGTCCCAGGGTGGTACAACATGCCGTTGTGATTGAGCTGAGTTTAGGGTTACATGGTACGGTCACCATTAGCACAAGTGTATATATAGTATATAGATAAAAGTGACGTTAGCCAGCTCACATTAGCAAACTGCCAAATTCCATTCTCAAGAGTCGAAATTATAAGTAAATTGTTGTTTCAGTTGGTTTTAGATTTTTTTTAAAAACACTAAAAAAGGTGTAGAAGTCATGAAGGTTGTGGTAAGGAATCAGATTGCCTTACTTGAATTGGCAGGGTAATTAGCTTTTTAAGCTAGTAGTGGTACTGGTGTACTAGCTGTTGGTGAATTGTTGGACTAAGTAGCTAGCTAGCACATAAGGTTGCTAAAATATTGCCCATACAGTGCGGGCTACTTCCTGGAGATCCCGATGTTAAGTTAGGAAAGGCATCTTTATTCAGTCAAACCCTGCTAGCAAGCCCCATTTCCACCTGCATGCAGTTGCGGAGAAGTCTGGCCCACAGTTAGCTCGCATGCCGCCAGCCCTATGGTTTTACGAGCCACTGTCCAGCACGCACGAGCACATTACGCAAAAGTGTGACACAGCAGGTGGGGTTCATTATACCTAGCCAGAAGATAGTTTTTGGATTTTTGTTTATTTGTTTCGCATTTAATCACACCTTTGCTACGATGCAAGACGCTGATTTCTGTGCTGTCCTTGCCAAAATAACACTGTCAATCAGCAATTATTACTGTGGTTATGGTACACACACCTGGATTTTACGCAATACACCTTTTTAATAGCAGGCAATGGCCAGGCGCAGCTACATTAACGCTAAATACTATGGCCCCGGAAGTGGGGCAGATAAATTGAATCCTGCAGTAATGAATGGGCTATTATTAATTACACCTGTGCTATCGCATGTCAAGGTTTGTGTGGAAAAGGTCAGCCTAAAACTACTTTATATTTACATTTCCAAATTTTATGTGGCCAAAGTTAAAGGATAAGCTAAAAATAACAGCAGACTACCTCCTAACCACCCGCAAACTGTGAAAAGTAGAAAAATGGTATGGTGTATATTACAACGTTAGGGGGTGCTGGAACAGCAATGAGACAAGCACCTGCAAAAATACCCAGAGAGGGTTGAGGGTAAACTGTAGAGTGAGAATGAATGTCAAGGGATTGTGTACAGTGAGGTCACACACACATACTGATAATGTGTGTGTGTGTGTGTGTGTGTGTGTGTGTGCACAATGATTTTTTAGTTAAGTTTAATACTATTTAACCATTTATTCACTTACCTTTGTTATTAATTTACTCATCACTTATTTTCAAATGGTATTTGCAAAGTGCATAGTAATGAGTGAAGTCCCCTGAGAATAACGTGAGGAGTTTTCCCCACAAAAACACATGCTCGCTCGCACGAACACGGCCACGCGAAATACACGTAGAAAGACTGTGTACTACAGTTGTTTCAGGATTTTCATTCAGCTGCTGCATATGGACGCTTCGGCAGTGTATTGCTGCCATGCCAGAAAAAAGAAAAACGGATCAGTATCACGGTATAACGTGAAAAGTTTCTTGTTATAACCAGATATTTTCACGTTATAACAGGATATTTTCATGTTATAACAAGATTTTTTCACGTTGAAACAAGATGTTTTTCACGTTATAACAAGTTGCTTTTCATTTTATAACAAGATATTTTCACGTTATAACAATATACTATTTATTTTATATAGTTATAGAGTGAAACGTTTCTTGTTATAACATAAGTTTGTATGTTGTAATAACGTGAAAATATCTTGTTATAACAATAAACTTTTCACATTATAACGTGATAACTTATATTGATATAACAAGAAAAGTTTCTTTTTATAACATGATACGTTTGTGTGTCGTAATAAATAAATGAAAATATCTTGTTATAACAATAAACTTTTCACGGTATAAGGTGATACTGATCGGTTTTTCTTTTTCCGGCTTGGCAGCTTGGCAGCAATAAGTTTCCTGGATGTCAAGTTATCCGAGTCGCTTTAAGAAAAAGAAAGAAATCACTTCTCAGGAGCAAAACCTCAGCAGCCTTCAAGGGAAAAAGAGCTAATGTAACCAGAAACAGGGGGATAATAATTTTACAATTAGTGGTGTAAGTGTAGCATTCGTGCCTAAGACAGAGTAAAAATATATAAATGAAATAAACAAATAAATCAACGTGAAGGGGAAAAGGAAGTGAAACTTCCAAACACGCCCATGTATATAGTGACTTTCGATATTTCTAATTAAAAATTGATAGACAGTGTAACCTGTTCCGATATGATGAATGACTTTCTATCATATTTCTGATCATTTCTGTTTCGTCTCGTGTCTTCAATAAAAGTAGAAATAAAAGCGCAAAGCTAAAACATTTTTCAGGTCTGCTGGAGAAGGAACTTAATTTTGAAAGGTCTGTCCGGAAGCGGTGGGGCTTCACGCTGACTCGCTTGACGCCGCCTGCTGAACTTCAGAATGGACCCGACGGGAGAAAAAAACCGTTAGTTCGTTGAGGAGAAACTGTGGCCGTCCATGTCTTCTCCACAAACATCAACCCGCTGACAAAGTTATCGACAGCAATGTCGAGAGAAAACATCACTCGGAGTTTGGACAGCATAGACCTCGCTGCTTTGCGGGTAAGTGGGGAACTGTTGTCTTGGCTTTTCTTTTCATGAAATGTTTGAGTTAAACATTGGAGGATGTGCTGCGCGTCGCTTGAAACTTTAGCGGTGGGTTCCGAGCACCAACTTCGACTTCAGCGTCCCTTGAGCCAAGTCGAGGGTTCCTTTTCGCCGTGCCTCAACGGCCAGCTCCTCGCCGCGTTAAGTGCCGTCAAAGAAGCGTGTTGCCGTGGCCTAACTTGGTGTGTAACGCGTTTGCCCTGTGACATTGTGCTGCCTGTCTGCCCTGTGTCCTGTTTGCCGTAACGTTTACACGCTACAGTGTTTACACGGGATGCTCCTTTGGCTGACTTGGCTGGAGAGTTGACATGCAACAAGTGAGAGCCCTACCAACGCAACGTTTGTGTGTTTTATTTAACAGAAAACTAGAAAAATGCGTTGTGCTTGGTGGCACATTGTGTTTTAACCCAATTCACATAATGACAGTACTGACAAGCTAGTGTGTAGTGGTCTTATGCTAGTTTATTGAAATGTCTTTATCTTCTCCAGTGCAATATTTCTGTACTACTTCTAGGTACCCTGATCCCCGTAGGAAATGACAGTGTGACTGAAGACTGTTTGTAGTCATGTAATGGCCTTGTATATCCCTTTAGGTGATATTATTCTTATAGTTGGTGGAGCGGTGGCCTACAAAATGCATCGTTAACGCAGTCTTCAGTGATTTTCAAGCCGTATTTTCATTCCCTGTAGCTCACAATGTTATCCACATGTGCAGTCCCACTTCCTCGGTCCCCATCCCAGTATTATAACACCGCGTTGTTCTGCTCCATTTGCCCTCAGCACTGAGTGGCTGTTGATCAGAGCTTTGCCGGGCATGAACCTGTCGCATTATGACCCTGCTTTGTTAGCTGTTCCCCTGTACTGCTCGCCTGCTCAGCTCTGTCCCCTTTATTTGACTGCTTTGCTTGACGTCGCTCCTATCCGAGCCCCCTTTCCATTTTCTTGACCCACGTCTTCCTTTCCTTTCTAGGATCCAGCAGGCATCTTTGAGCTGGTGGAGGTGGTGGGCAACGGGACCTACGGCCAGGTGTACAAGGTTAGTACTCCCACGATGCTTTTCAGTGGGCGCCCGTTGCCCGCGGTGCTGCCGCACACTGCGGTGGTGACACAAACAAACAAACAAACACGTGTGTGTGTGTGTTGTCATGTGTCCGCCTGAACATTCTTTACGTGGCAGGGCGTTAGATCATAGAAAGGTGCCTGTTGTAGTCCCACAAGCTGCCCGCCATAAGCCTCCAGCAGCCTTGACACATGCAGACACGCGGCATATTACAGTGTCTGACGCGTCACTTCTGGTAAAGCAGACTATATCTGCTTCCAGTTAGTTAGGATGAAAAAACGAGAAATTCTCCGTTAACCTGAAATATCCTGTAGCTCTTACAAACAGAACACGCAGACACGCGCACGCACACACACACACACACACGCGCACACACACACACACACACCAGCATCTGCAGCATCTGCAGCATCTTTTAATGGCCCTGGGTGGGGCTCACTTCCTTATCGCAATATCTGTTTGTGTATGTGTCTATGAGTGGTTTGTGGTTACAGGAGGTGTTTAGTCTTTTTTAGGTCTGTGCAGCTGGTTGTGCCCTGTGTGCAAATCATGTTCACATGCTTCTGCAATACCACAAACTGTGTGTTACTCTATGGCGAATGATGATCAGGTCCCTTTTCTGGCTAATCAGTGTGGCGCAAATATGTTAACGTCAACAATGACTACTACAATTAGATGGCTAAAAGCCGTTTTAGTGCCTTTTGGCGGGGTCTCCCAGAAATGTGTTAAATTGCTTAAGAGGCATGTATGTATAGGTTATGAATTGAGGTAGGATTTAAAAGTTTAGGGTTGAAGAATGAACGAGGCCCGTGGACGGTTCTCCCAAGTGTGTTTGAATGTGAATGAGACAGAAGGTGGGTGTGTGCCTCCATTGCCACTTGATTGCCTGAAAGAGGAAGTGCTGCAAGAGATGCACAGGACAGCACGGCGCTGTGTTGGCCTTTTACACAGGGGTTTTTTACGCAGGGTTAGAAAATCACAGATTTCGTCCTGTGACTCACATTCATTGATGCTGAAACACGGGGAAACCTCCAAATTTGAATGAATGGTCTTATTGAGCGTGACATTACAACAATGATTCTGAGGTTTTTCGTGTCAGGATCCCACAAACAAGGCAATATACTGTCTATAGGGTTTACTGTAGACTAGTACATTTGGAAAGATGTAGTATCTGAGAGCGTTTTTGTTTAGTAAAACCAAGGCATGAATCGACAGACATGAAAATACTCCTTCCCGGGTACTACCGTCTCAAATCATTCTCAAACCACTGTAAGCATCACTGATTTAAAGTAGTTTCTGCATTAGAATGAACTTAATTTACAAGCAGTTAATAACAAGTGCTGGTTCTGTTGCCTTTGACGACTTCAATGGCCGTCTCTGCCAATTATTCTAATCATGTTTCTGTCCGTTATGTGCATTTTGTGGTTGTAATACGCGCGATGCACTCACAGTCTAGCAATGCTATATTCTTGTTTTATGAGAATCGCTATGGGCAAAGTAGTAATGATTGTGTGCAATTCTAACAGGCAACCAGTTGGTCCTTAATGAGGACCGGGGCAGATCTGTTTCCCTATGCACACATACAGAACCCTTTTCCAACCTTTTCCAAGGGCGTGTGTCTGTGTGAGCAAGTGTGCGTGTGTGTGTGTGTGTGTGTGTGTGTGTGTGTTTTCAGTCATACAGTGAGTCCCATCATGGGAAACCTGGACAGGAATGTGGCCCGTAGAACAATGACTTATGCTGCCCACACACACAGACACACACACACACACACACACACAGAAACAAACGGCCCCTTAGAAAAACATTTAGTTGTGGATTGACGTGAGTGCAGGAGATGCTGACAATGCGTGTGGACTTTTCCTCTGTTTATTTCTCTGTGTTGCATTTGCATTCCATTGCAGTTTGAAGCATCTACTAATGTAACATGAACAGGAACTCCAGCAACAGATGCTCTGAAGCTTAAACCTCTGTATTACCGTTTTGTATGTTAATGAGTGCCAGTTAACGTACAACAGAGAAAAGATAGTTGCAATTCCCCACGGTGTGTCGCTATCACAACCTGATAGCAGAAAATACATGGATGTCTTTTAGTGTTCTATACAAGAACTGGGCAACAGAAAACGCACCTGTACAGTGCCTAGATGGTCCAAAGACTACAAGTCCCAAAGACGTACCATTGTCAGATGAATCTGTCAGGGATTTGTGAATACACAGCAGGCAGAGGAAGTCGCTGTTTAAGTTGATTTTATATTTACAGAGATTCTGAGATCGCTGTCACCATGTGTTTTGTGCTAAATATAACACACTTCTTTGTTGATTTATTTGTTTAGCGTTTGTTTTGTTTTTTTTGGGTTTTTTTACAGCTTTTTAAATGCTGGTAGAAGGCAACCGAATGCAGGGCCCAAATGTCAAAACAGAGAAACGGCTGGTTTTGTCAAAAGCAGTTACTGTATATAGTAAGGTCCAAAGTTGATTTACAGTCTAACAGTTAGCAACAGGCAGGGTTAGGTAATGGCAGCCAAGTCAGCCAGACTAATCGGATGGGGCAGGCAGCAGGGTCAAAGCATTTATAAACCATGTTACTAGAAAAATCATAGGCACCGGGTTCAGGTAGGCAGGGATGGGCTGGGACTCCATGGCATCTTAGCAACATTGGCCCTCGGGCCAAATTTGTAGCGAAAGGCTGTCCCCTATGCGTCCTGTGTTAAGGAATGAACAAAAGCAGGCAGGTGATCTCTCGAGGAGGGCAGCTCAAGTCAGGACAGAGGGTGCAGCTGAGGCGTGACAGTACGCGGGAAGATGCAAAAACACACACGGGGACCTTGGAAAAAGAGAGCGTTTGTTTGGATGAAGAGGCAGAGGCGGGGAGATGGAGCAGGAGTCACCAGGACCATGTTTATATGTGCACAGCAATGTGCGGTTTGTTGTAGTCCCGGCTGTAAACCACACTACCCACTGGCTGCCGTTTGGTGCAACAGTTTGTAGTTCAACTTAGGTTATGCTGCCAATTAGTTCTGCTGTAATTGAAACATCAGGAGTTGATTGTAGTGTTTAGTGTAGTTTACCATGACTCATGTTGCACAGCAATGTGGTCAGATGCTTTTTTTGGTTTATTTTATAACGCCAATCAAACCCTGGTGTCAATGGGAACTGACAGCGGAGGAAAGTGAGCCCCAACAGTCTCATTTTCATTTTAATTCAGTGGAACAGCCGACATTTCCCGACATGCTAAGACAGACACAATCAGAATAAGTGGAGAGTCAGATGGAGAGGAGGGTGGGCTGGAGAAAACAGTCGGGCCTCTTCAGCCAAATTGCCTCAGGAACTAAAACGTCAGGAACTCAAACAATCCTCTGTGCACTTGTTTTTGCGTGTCCACTGCGTCGTAAGAGCTGCGGTAATTAGAGAAATCGGAGCGATAACAGATTAAAGAAAGCCGCCACGGAGATTGAGGCATAACGTTTGCACGAAACAAGCCAACGCAGAGAATGTTCGAATAGATGTTGGAAAGGGGAGGTGAAGATGTGGAGAGCGCAGGGAGAGTCGACACACTAGAAAGCGAAAGGCAAGACCCGAAGTAGAGAGGATATGGTAAGGGTTTGTTTTTGTTTGTGGTTATTTGTGTGCTATAGTATTTAGCAGTAATGAAACTTGTGTTCGACCGGTCCGTGACACTCGACCCATGTAGTTTTTGGGGACACGAACTAAACCAGGAGCCAGATTCCTGCAGTATACGAAAAGTTCCCGCGGTCAAAAGGGGGAAGTGGTCCGGCCTCAACGATACAAACAATCAGTCACCCTTTTCTCCTCTCAATTAACAGCGCCTCAATACCCCTAACTCTTCTTCTCTTCTTCATTGCGTGTCTTTTGCGTTTCCTTTGAACCTTTTTAATCATGCACAGCATTGATTTCACTTTACGTTAACTGCTTTCTTTTTGCCGTCCTAAACCCGTGCACACAAGGACAGAATAATTTGTGTCCAACTGATGCAGAACACGCACACACACGCACATTATAAAGGACGTATTATGTGCTGTAGTAGTCACATGGTAGTAGTATGCTTGCAGTAGTGTTGTGGCCCCAGGGCAAAAAAAAAAACAAAAACTCCATCCCTGACAATCTGCGAGTCTTGGGCTTTTTAGAAAAAGTGAGGCAACAACTTTACAGGAATGTCTTGGATTATTAGTTTAGTCATGAATTATTGATAGTTTCCCCTGCCCATATTTAAAGAAGGCTGTTTCTTCAGCAAAAAGTGGCTCCTGGTTCCTGGACAGTACAGCAGGTAGCGCACAGTAGTCACTTCAGCTGTTAAAGGTTTTCGAATGAACAAGTTATTAAGTTGCTTTATAAGACATTCTCAGCACTGCATCTCTGAGGCGCACACTGTGCATGCTTCTCTCACTTACCATCTAGTCATCGTTCACACACACACACACACACACACACACACACAAAGATGACTCTGCAGCAGTGGCTTGCAGGGAAGGGAAGTTCCTTCTGCAAACAGGGAAACGCCCTGTGTGTGTGTGTGTGTGTGTGTGTGTGTGTGTGTGTGTGTGTGTGTGTGTGTGTGCGTGCGTGTGTGTGTGCGCCCGGGCGGGCATGTTACGATGTAAAAATGTCAAACTCCACGAAAGCTAAGAGCCACGATCCCTGCTGATGCAACACTGTGCTGCTCCGAGTGAACCAAAACTGAGTGAGTTTCAGGACTCAGTTGCTCCTCGCAGTCACTGTGACTACACTGATTAAACTAGTTAGTTTTTTTCGTCAGACGGCGTGTAACCGACCACATGGTAAAATCATTAACATTGATTTGTTGGAACTGCTTTCTGTATTTTAGTCAGGTTTGTTTGAGGTCAAAGCCCACCCACATTACCTCTCGAGCATTGCTTCCATAGTCTCAGCAAACAGTCTCAGTGTTTGGGGACACCAGGTTGAAACATCATGCACAGCCATAAAATAGCTGGCTGTAATACAGTTCCCAAAGTAAATCACTTGCACTTCCTCAAATCTTTCTGGTTTAAATAGTGTCACTTCCATTTTCTGTGACCCACATATTCGTTCTCATGATTACTCATGTTGACTGACCAAAGTGTAAAAAATGTCCGAAAACGCTGAAAAACACCAGCCTCAGATAAACTAGAGGGTTTCTTTGTGTTACTAAAATATCCGCTTTCTTCTCCATAGTTAGAAAAGTACAGCTCAGTTGTGCAAAGTATTCCCCTATCACACATTATTTGACATGTGGAAAGTTGAAATGAATAATATCTTATTTTGAAATAAAAGTCTTTGTTTGAAAAGCCAAGCAGTTGTGTGTGTGTGTGTGTGTGTGTGCGTGTGTGTGTGGGTTTGAGCAGAGAAAAGAAAAGGGATACAGAGAGAGACAGGAAGCGTTCTCCAACATAGTGCAGAGTTGCTGTGTTTGTGCTTGTTAGAGCTAACAAAGAGAGTGGGAGAGAGACAAAGGGGGGGGGGGGGAGGGAGAGAGGGCAAAAAGAAGGAAGGCAGAGGTGAAAGGCAGAGAGGAGGGGAGGAAGGAAGAGGGAGCAGACAGATGAAAACTAGAGAGAGAAGAGGAAAGTAGCCCCCCCCCACGAGGCTTAGAGCCAGCAGAGCCAGCTCTAGTCTTGTTGGCCATCAGAAAGTGTCGATTTAGGCCTGCCGAGATAATGAGTCAATCATATCATCTTGTTATGCTAGCTAAATCGGTTTCTCAAATGTTGTAGTCCATATTTTAAAGGGGCAGTTCACCCCAAACTAAAAGAATACATATTTTTCCTCTCACCTGTAGTGCTATTTATCCATCTAGATTGTTTCGGCGTGAGTTGCCGAGTTCTGGAAATATCGGCCGTAGAGATGTGTGCGTTTTTTTTTTTTTAATATAGTGGGACTGTGTGGCGCTCAAAGAGCCGGAAAAATGAAACCAAATAAAATTTGAAAAACTCTACAGCAACGTCTCTTTCCAGAAATCATGGCTCAAGATTATCCACAGGTTTGTTGTTGAGGAGTTTCATGCAGGAACTCTTTTCTCTCTACTGTTAGTTCCTACATGAAACTGCACACCACGACCGATATCTCCAAAACTCGGCAGCTCACACCAAAACAATCTAGATGGATAAACGGCACCACAGGAAAGAGGAAAAATGGGATAACAAATAACCGATTAAACTCGGCTGATCTCCGTTGGCTGACATTACACACACGAAACACAAACACAGACGCAGTGGGGGCCACTTCATTTTCGCAGTTCTCAGAATGAGTTGTCTTTGTGCTATTAGCAGTATTATACTCAATATAATGTCAAACCAGTCCAGCCCTTTTGACCCTGTAGTGCCAGTCAGTGAGAGTCCCATGTCAATGGAAGAGGGGGGGGGGGGGTTCTCTAGCAAACTGTGCGCACTTGGACACAGCACGCACACACACACACACACACACCCACAGAGATACAGACATGCAGCCTCTAAATAACAGCATTCCTCCTCCATGTAGTTTGGGGATGAGAGCTGATCAGTGATGCAGTCCATCCAAGCACAAAGTATACACATGTAACTAACAGCCTGTTCTGTAGGGGACAGAGAGAAAGACAGAAGGGAAGGAGAAGGGAGGGAGACAGCTAGGGAGAATATTACACAGAGAGAGAGAGTCAGAGGGGTGAGACAGAAGGTTGGAGACTAGCAGAGAGATACAGTAAGTGTTTCTCTCATTTGTCCCTTGCTTTCTGCATTCTAAATGTCTCTCTTGTATCTAATTAGCATATGTATGGATATATTATAGTAACCTTTTCACTGACACACTATTTGTGTTCCCTTATTGTGCCACGGTGTGTGTGTGTGTGTGTGTGTGTGTGTGTGTGTGTGTGTGTCAGAGAACAAGCGACAGACAGACATAGAGAAGGCATTTGTGTCTGGACTTATTCGTGTATGTGTTTGATTGCGAGCACTTAACAGCGTCATAGTGTGTGTGTGTGTGTGTGTGTGTGTGTGTGTGTGTGTGTGCGCTTATGAGTCTGTGGGTGTGATTCATTGGACTTCAGTGTCAAAAAGTGAACAAGCTTTCCCCAATTAATTTTCTGGTGGAGAGCAGAGAGCCCTTTGAGTGTGTGTGTGTGTGTGTGTGTGTGTGTGTGTGTGTGTGTGTGTGTGTGTGTCAGTGCTCTATATTGTTAATAAGTAGCCCAGTTGGGATTAGAACATTTCACATTTCTAAGTTGTGGTGGCAGCACAGCCAGCAGACACCATCGACTCTGAAGGGACAGGAAGGCCATTTCCTTATTTATCACAGTCAGGCCGAGGGCTGCTTGTATGCCACAATTCTTAGCAATTATGGAGACAATGTCCTCTACTTGGGGACAGAAGCGAGGCCGGAATGAATAGGGGTCGGTGAGCCTGACACAGTACATCTTACGTCCAATATAAAAGCGTAATATATATGAGGAGAATATCAGCTGGGTTGTTGTCGGACCCCTTGTCTGTTTCACGACCGCTGGTTCAGCAACATTTTCAATAAACTTTATTGTGAGGCATGTCATAGCATTCCACTGGTTTTCTACCCTTTAATAAAAAACAGTTAGACACATGTTCATTCAGAACGTTTTAATTTTTTTTTAAACGAAACACCCCCATTGAAATGCACCCATTAATCCATAAGGCCATTCCCCATATTGTCACTTGAAGCGTTTCAGGGTTTCCTGTAGCGTTTTGCAGTGGAGGGAGGCGCCCAACCTTCCCTGCTAACGTGAGAAGGAAACGAGCAGAGGCGCTACATCGGCCAGCCACGTTTTTAATGAGCGGGACTATTGATTTATTTCAACACTAATCTAGTCACTACATTGATTAGTTAGCTAACTTTGCTAGCGTAAGCTGGCCGCCTGAAATGCTTTAGCCACTGTTCCAAGAGTTTATACAGCGATGGAACAGTATGCAGTGCCGTAAAGAGAGCCGAAGTCGCGTCCGGGCTAGCCTCTGGTCCACTGGCTTCTGCAACTCAATGCGATCTCTCATTTAGCATTTCTTTCATCTGTCTCGAGCCGCAACTAACGATCATATTTTCTGTCGACTACGCTAACGATTATTTTTATAAATATTTTTTATTAATCTAGTGTTCTTTTTTTGATTCGCTAATGAATCCTTTGGATAACTTTACAAAAACTTTTAAGTACTACTTCTGATATAATATTTCAGCTTTTATTACATTTTTTCCAAAAATACTTAAATCTGGTTGAAGTTTTTACAGTAAGTTTTTGCTCCCCAAACTAATTGTAATAATGAATACTTAAACAGATGGCTTGTCCTTTTGAGGTCGGAGAGCGCCAGGATGTTTTCTTCTCGGGTGCTCGTGGACGCAGTTGTGCTGCCGAGGTACGCCATTTCGGTTTTGCAAAGGGAACAAAGCACCATTTTATTTGGCCTCTGCTTAAACATTTTAATACATTTGAATACATTACAATTAGTTTTGGAGGTAATTGTTGCGTCCTTACCAGCTTTGTTTTGGTCAAGAATGAATTCATATATGCTAGATAATAAGGGTAATGCTAATCGCTAACAGTATAAACTAAACATAATTATATTAGAAGTTGTACTTATAATTTTTTGTAAAGTTGTTCAAAGGATTTATTAGCTAATCAGAAAAAGAACACTAGCTTAATAAAAAACATTAATAAAAATAATCGTTAGATTAGTCGACAGAAAAAATACTCGTTAGTTGCAGCTCTAGTTCCATATAATAAGACAGATAAGAAATTTAGACTTTTGTCATTTGAACAAAGTTAAAATTACTTTGTGGGCAAAAAACTACAGCTCCCATGAAAATGTACAGGCACAACACCGTGTAGGAACTAATTCATCATAATGTGGTTTCGTCCGTAGCCATAAAATTCATCAGAAATCTCTTTTACGGTCCTTGTTTTGCTGCTCTCTGTCTTGGTGACGGACGTGTCTGAGCCAACTGCCACCTCGACTCGCCCACGGCCTCACCTCTTCTGTTGTGCCTGAAGTGCTTAGCCCGCAAAGGTCAAAGGCTTATGGGAAATGGAGTTCATTAAATGCCACTTATAAAAACAGAAATATTTAATAAACAACGATAATACAACTCACTCTGCACACTCTGTTCCGATTTTTGTTGTTGTTACAAATGTCACTGGGGTTTGGAATAAGGTTTTCTTACATCTGGATATAGAAGAAGAGGAAAGGAACAGGAAGGCATACTCTATTAATCTCTCTGTTGTTATTATTGTTTTACATGCACAAACAGGACCTATAGAGACGCATTCATACATGGAGAGATGCCAGAGCGAGGGGGCTGCCTCATACGACGGTATGTGCAGTGGCTGGCATAGTGTTATGAGGCAAATTAGCTTCATCCACTGAACGTGAATCTTTCACATCTGGAACTTTATCAGTTTTGATTGCCTCAAAATAATCCTGGAGGCTGTAATCATACCCATTATGCACATTTTAGTAGATTCGTGGATTTGAGTTCTGTCATCTGATAAACATGAAGTGAGTGAGTCTAAGTGATTGCTGCCTTCCGCCATGGCCTGGTCTGCATCACGGAGAAATTGGTCCTGTAGGTAATGTTTCTTTTCTTTTTTCTTTTTTTTTGAAGGGATTGAGAGTGTTTGTAAGATTTAGCTGCAGAGAACGTGAAACATAAAGAGGCGGATATTGAAAATGTAGTGTTTATTGTCAAGCTCTCCGTCCATCTTGGTCGCACAGTTTTTCTCCGAATCTCTGCGTCTGTCTGTACCTGAACGTTAGCTGACTGACTGAGTGCAGCGGGATTCGTCATGCCCCCTGGTCTATTTCATACACACACACACGCTCAGAGCCCTGTCATACATCACAGCTTAAAGGCTTATAGAGTCACTACTTTAGTATCTTGTCAGCTTTCTGACTCATGACAAGGTTTTCAATTTTCCCCTTTTCACCTGACTGCACTTTACAGCTCTGGCTCGCTTTGCTGGCTTGCTCGCTCTCTCCCTCTCTCTCCCCCTTTCTCCGTCTCACCTTGCGCCCTGTCGTGTTCTTTCTGACTGTGCCTCTCGTGAGAAAATGAAATCATGCCATACATAGCCGCGTCCAAGTATTCGCTCGAGAGAGGTGTTCCTAAAGTGACGGACACACATTACAGTTGCTCGATTATAGTTGTGACCATCAACACTAAACAGACCAAGGTGGACCAAATGTGTTACTGTCCGGCCCAGCAATATATACATGTTTGGTGTTTCTGAATCTTTTACATTTTGCTCTGCCCGTTGTTCCCGTCAAGATGAGTTAAAAACACTTGTTCGCGCAGTGGCACCTGTGATTTACTGAACATGAGTCAGTGACGAATATCGTCATGAGCCTCCCAGTGTGTGATGATTCACTTTTGTTTTCATCACTATAGTAGCCTCGCTCTCCTCAACACCCTGGAAGGTAATATTCAGTGCAGAGCCACATGTTAGCTCGCTCTGCAAAGCTTAGTCCACAGTTTCACCCAAATCTGGACACCCCGCATTTCTTCGCGCGCAAACTGCAGCATAACCTCAAAACAAAGTGCTTTTGATAGATGTTGATTTCTGTTTTGGTACAGTCGTAGGGGAGAACTTGGGTTGTGGGATTTGCTTACCGACATGATGCTGATCGCAGTCTTCAGTACATAGTTCTCGACTGGGTTGTACGGTGTCAGAATCGGAATCAGAATCAGAAATACTTTATTAATCCCTGAGGGGAAACTCTTTGTAACAGCAGCTCACTGTCACGTCAGTGCACACAAGAATGGGAAGTACTAAGCAAGGCAAAAAGCAAAAATATAACACACTATAATACAGGTAACTACAAAGTGGGTAAAAGTATACATTTAAAATGAAAGAAGTGTAATGTACAAAGTGGGTTAACCGGTTGACGTTAATATTACAGTATAAAGTAATAGTGCATGAACTGTCAAGTTACGTGTAGCTTATTAAGAATATATAATGGGACGGAGGATATTGCACAGCCGTACTAGAAGTATAAATAAGTATCACAAATTAAATTGAATTTCTTTTTTCTGGATGAAAAGACTGAAAATACTGGCGGTAGCAAAGCTTTATATGTTGGAGTGTTTAGTCTTTTCAGTCCGCTGTGACCTTAAGTTTTTCTTCATGTGTTTCTCCAGGGTCGTCATGTCAAGACAGGCCAACTGGCAGCTATTAAAGTCATGGAAGTCACAGAGGTAAACGTGCATTACATTTTTTTTTACTTGTTCTCTCTATCTCTGCCCTTCCGTTTCTTCCTTCGTCTTGTCTTTCTTGTCTTTGGTGGAAAAAGTTGAATGTTAAATGTAGTTAATTATAAATGTGTGATTAATCTCAAAAACATTGCCAGAACTATCAGACCCTCATGCTGTCAATGTGAATGATGCATGACATACAGTACCTTTCTCCACGCACGCGATCCCGTAAAAAATGCAAGCTGACCTGCTTTTATTCCATGTAGTAGGACATTTACACAGATCCATGTAAACTGGGCTTTAACGTTCATACAAGGCTATCCATGGGCCCTTAAAAGGTCTGAAAAAAGTCTCAAAAAAAAAAAGAAAAGTCTCACGATTGGCTTTGGCATTCCACTGAGTTTACACATGAAGTTCAGTTCACTCATCATAAGGCGTACAACCCAGCCTGTGAAGACCGTTGTATAATGTCTTCTGTGGCTCTGAAGGGAGCGTTCCAAAGTCTGAAAAAAACTCAACTTGACATGTGTGATAGAAAGCCTGCATCACAAACTGGCGTTGTGGGGTTTGAAAGAAGCGGGCATTTAGGAAGCAGGGGGTCTAATGAAAGACGCTATTGAGTTTTTTTTATGAGAAATGTAGGACCCAGTTTGACTCATACTGGGGACTAAAAGTCAGGATATCAAGTATAGATCTGCCCCCAGTCTCGATTGATTGTCCTGTACCCGCACTTAGCGCACTTACTGATGTCATTTGGTTTTAAAAGTTGGAATGGTTTGAGAAGTTTAAAGTAGTGAGTCCAGTAAAGGATTATCAGACAAATTCATACCCAGTTCTTGTAAACTCTTTCACAAGACGGTAAGTCTGTTTTTGTAGGCTCTGCTGGCTCTCAGCTTCGGGATGTTCAAGCACTTGGCATTTCAATCGCAAATGTATCCAGAGGAACAAAGAGAGGGGAATCAATAGAGGCATAAAATATCCGATGAAAAGAGACGGAGGAATGGGGAGAAGAGAGAGAGACAAAGAGCAGCCGTGTTACAGAACTGTCATAATCACCATGGGAGTGAATGAGTCAGTTAGTTTTAAGGCACCGAGCTGAATAGTTTGAGACCGTCCTCTCTAGTTCTCTGTCTGTTGAATTGCGGCTTCTTTCTTTCAAGTGCCATTATCCCTAAAAAAGACAGCACACGAGAAATGATTTGATGGAAGTATTTTCTTTAAACAAATGTAACAATATCGCAGCTGTTTGCACCTGTGAAACGATTTTAAAACCCAATATTTGACTAAATGAGTTGTTTTTGCAGTTTGTCTCTCTTCTGTCTCTTCCATGCATACATGGGTGAAATATGTGTATGTATATAAGTAACTGTACATATTGTTTTA
The DNA here is from genome assembly GCA_011952105.1 of Coreoperca whiteheadi. Lineage (NCBI taxonomy): Eukaryota > Metazoa > Chordata > Actinopteri > Centrarchiformes > Sinipercidae > Coreoperca > Coreoperca whiteheadi. The sequence goes on from CM022490.1 coordinate 7,231,268, forward strand.
TTTAAATTGAACTATCTGTTACATTCTGTGTGCGTAGCATGAAGGGACATTTCATTGTACAACCTTGTGTTTTAAAATGCTAAATAAATTACCTCGTAATTGAAGCGATGGCACTTTTACAGTGCATCTGACAACCTCTCCTAACTCCCTCCTCAAAGCACAGACACACCACCAGGATCCAGCAAAAATCTAGTTTAATATACCGCTAGCCTGACAAAATTAAATTACATGAAATGGTCTTTTCTTTTTTAACAGTTTCTTAGAGTCCCACCAATACTTCTGTTTGGACCCAGCACTAGTTGTTTTATTAGATTCCATGTGAATTGCCTTGATATTAAAGTTCTCTTCACGTTTTAAAGCCACTATGTTTGGATGGTTTTGGTGATATCAAATATTAATAAAATTGATCATACTGTTAACCACTTTGTGGATGAAAAAAAATCTCCCTTGCGCTTTACTTTGAATGTCAGTAGTAGGGTTTGACAAAATATGTTGTACAGACATCCATGCTCCCCTCAGGATGTATTGTAAAAACTTTGGTGACTCCTTAACTTTTCGTTCTGTCATCAGGTCAACATTTTAACTTGTCCAGCTTTCTTGTTTATGACCCGCAAAATTGATGACATTCCAACAACCTCAGCTGTACATTGTGTTTAGCGCTAATTAGTGCACGTTAGCGTGCTAGCAGGGTAAACGTAAAAGGTGACCATGGTAAACATCATACCTGCCAAATGTGTTTTGCATGTTAGCTTGCTGATGTTCCAAGCACCGCTGTGGCGAAGTACAGCCTCACAGAGCCACACCCATAGCCGTAGACTCTCACGTGTTTAAGCCAAAAATTGTCAAACATCGCCCTGGTTCTCAATTGGTCGGATTTGCAGCTTTTATTTGTTTCGTGTGATAGGAAACTGTGAGTCATTTTTCACCATAAACTTCCATTTTATAGACCAAATAACTTTAACCAAATAACACTGGTTTAAGTAATTTCTGTGCAGTTTCTACTGTTTTAGGAAAAATGTATTAAAAACTGGTCAGACCTTATACTTCTTTCTACTTTCTACTTCACCACAAATCCACCTAATGCAGAAGTGGACACACTGGTTTTCGTTCCTGTTGATGGGACCTCTGGGTCTGGGTCTTCTGTGTTGCAGACAAACTCTTTAGCAGGAAATGCTTAGCTGTTATCTCCCTTCACTCACACACACACACACACACACACACACACAAACAGAGAGACAGAGACAGGGAGAGAGACTGGAGACACAGGCAGGAGGCTTTGTGTTTCAGATGGAGGTGAAAGTTCAAACTCTGCCTTGTCATTTTCTCCCCTCCTGTCCTGTGGAGATTTAAAGAAGGTCAGTGACTGGGAGAAGCTCTCGGTTGTTTCCTCTTTTCTGATTAACAGCCACATCCAGCTCCTCCAGCTCCACTCTCCTTCCTCGAACTATCCTCTTCTCTCTGTCCGTTGGAAATTTAGGGGTTCAGTGAATTGGAGAAGTCACAAGTAGTTTTCCGGGATTTATAGAGCGAAAGAAAACAACAACTGCGGCACTCAGTTTCCCCTGCTCTCTCTTTCTGTCCTTGCATCTCATAACACTGACCAACCTTAGTTGTTTTGATGGGGAACAGCAGTACTTGAATTATGGTCTATTAAGTGGATAAAAGGTCATCTAGAGGTTCCACGGCAGTCTGATTGGAGATGCTTGAAAAAATTACTTTTTTTTTCATAATTAACACTTGAAATGATTAAGGCACTTGCAAACGACAAGGTGATACAACATGTAAACCATACTTTGGTGTCTGTCCGGATGGGTACGTGTTTGTGTTGTATGGACCCTATGGAAAGAAAAAAGGAAAGGTAAGTGTCACCTTTCAACCTTTGTAGATACGCATCATCCTACAAGCAGGATTAAACATGTCCTAGTTCCTATTTTATTAGTTTAATGTAATTCTCACAGGAAGAAAAAGCAGGCAGTGAGGATGGAGATCTAGAGCAGTATGACACTTAGTACGACTCTATGTAGAACTCTTAACAAAGTATACAGTATATGGAGTAGTGTGTGTGTGTTTCTGGGAAAGAGTTGAAGAGTTTTCCCAACAGAGGAACGTATCGTCTTTCTACCATGCAGAACTACTTTAAATGCCCATCAGTCAGTCTAACATTGAGGTTTTCATCACCCAAGTATACTGTCCATAGAGTGTGATTTCTACTGTATCTGTTGTTATTTTTAGGAGGAAGAAGAGGAGATCAAACTGGAGATCAACATGTTGAAGAGTTATTCCCACCATAGAAACATTGCTACTTATTACGGAGCTTTTATTAAGAAAGGTCCTGCTGGACAGGACCACCAACTCTGGGTTTGTAAAATGACTCTTTTTTTTTTTTTTCTGCTACCCTTTTGGTTTGATTCTGAAATGAACGTGTGTTTTTTGCTATCATATTATGTGAACTCTTTCACGAATATGCACGTAACAAACCACGGTTGTTTTGGCTGGTACGTGTGGGCCTGACATTCCTGTATACGTGGCCATCTAGCTGGTGATGGAGTACTGTGGCGCCGGCTCTGTGACTGACTTGGTGAAGAAGACCAAGGGGAACTGTCTGAAGGAGGACTGGATAGCTTACATCTGCAGAGAGGTGCTCAGGGTAAGGCTGAAAACACACATACAGTCACCACAGCATATGTACACACCATACTATACAACTGTACTTGTAGTGTAGACCCAACAATGGAACAACGGTGTGAAAAATAATTCAGTACTGATCATTAGGTTTATCATTTCATTTCATTTAGCATGTAGTGATCCTGTTGTATTCTCTCTGTTCTTTGTCTCATGCTCTTACCCTTACCCTTACCCTTACCCTAACTCCTTAGATGGTTTGGAATGTATGCGCAGGTAAACTGACCCTATGTAATAGAAGGCCTTTGACGAAAACCACATGTGACATGCATAGGTTTTGGACACACATACATATAACATATAACACATGACATGACGAATGTATGTTTGAGCTGGACACTGTGGATTGGATAGAAAAAGTGCTATCTTTAGGTTTACATCCAATCGCAGTAAAGTTCTTTGTTCTCCAAGAGCATAACAGTATGGGAAACGGGATGCTCGGGGAGATGCTTTGTGTTAAACCGTTTGGGTAGGACCTTGTTATCTCCTATTGTAATTAGAATAATATACCTCATGTACGTCAATCCCTTCTTGAGCACTTTATTAGATAATTTCCACAACAACGGTCTGATGTCAAATTTTCAACATTTCGTTTTATTTCATTCATTTGAAAATTGTCACCATTTGCACTTCTGCATGTGTGTCAACGGACCGTGCGTAATGCTTGTAGATTATTATTAGGACTCAGTATGGAGTTGTGAACTGGGTGGAACCAAGTCTTTTTTTCAGCGTGTTTTAGTCTCCTGGAGAACGCTATGATGCTGTAGGTTTATGTTATATCCACCAGTTTTGATTATTTCAACTTCATTATTAAGAAATATAATTTATGCCCATCCGTTTGGAATAGTGGATGACTCTAAATACCACAATACCCATCAGCCTCAGCCACCATTGCTATGGAGAGAAGAATCCAGTCACAGGTGCGAGTCAGAGCAGTAGTAAATTCAAGCCACTTTGTTTTTACAGTTGGAAACAAAACACTGCACCATAGTTGGCAGATTCATCCAGAACTGACCCAGAATCCCAAGTTGAAATGGGTGTTAGGCTGCTGAGTGTTTTGTCAGTTTTCTACAAAGTGTAACTCGTATCTTCCACTTAGAATTGGCAATGCACTATACAGTATTTTAAGCTCTGATTGGATGTGTCTTACTGCTCAGTGGAGCCAAGTTTAGTGCAAAGTTTAACAGAATCTCCATACGGCAGACACATATTTCAGCCTAGGTGGCTTTAACGGACAGGGGGACAAAGGAGTGTTTGAAGCGGGGGTGCCTGCTTACGGGAACCCTGTACCGTCTGCCTGAGGGGAGGAGCTGATACTCAGGGTGGAGAACATGAGTTGGGTCTGAGAGGATTTATTTTTGGGCCTGTCTGATTATAGTTTGCTTAAAAATAGCCTGAGGCCCGGGAATGTTGATGGACTCCCATGATTTGACCCTATGGCAGTCTGTATAAGTCGGGGAATCTGGGCCTTTGACTGTTTCGGAACTACGCAGACACACACGCTAACACACCCCTGGGGCGCTCCGGTACCGACGGCCATGGGCTCAGACGCGGTTCTGTTCACTCTGACATGCTGGGTGCGGTTGGAAAGGCATGAATGGCACCACCTAATGACGTATGGCTTGACACTGAGCTGATTCAGTGCGTTAAAAGTAACATGTGGGGCTGCAAGGTGTTGAATGCCAAACTGAAATCAGCAAAAAAAAGGATGAAAGTTTGTGGCGCTATGTATCCAGTGGGGAGCCATTAAAACCACTGCAGAAGAAGAGGGCGCGGCAAGATGACGTAAGAGCGCCAATCAAACCTCGCGAAAGAAAACAATGTAGGAAACGTGGTGGAAATATGGCATTTCTTTTTGTTTATGTTTCAATTGTGAGGAAGACTACAGTCTCCTCATGGTCCCACACAGATCTGATGCTTTCGCCCGCCGCTGTTTTTCGTCCCCTCAGTGAAGCGGGAGCTTCAGTGGCGTTTAGGTCACATGCTTTATGTACAGTAAGTTATGATTCGTTCAGCGTGTTTCCATTGCACTTTGCTCGCATTTGACTTTTTATTGGTCCACCTACTTTTCCACCTCAGCCAAGCACAAAAACTTTTGGGTTTTTACCGCCGCGTAAAAACAGATGGATAGAAACGCAGTTCGAGAGTTGTCGTTTACTTCTCTCCTTAGGTTTTATGTCTACAGGCCTGGGCCTTGAGTTTCTGTTAAGAATCTAATATTGCTTGCGCAAATGAAAATTGGTGAACCCCTCTCTCCATGCAACGCCATAGCCTAACGTATACATTATGTAAAGGCGTACCTGCGGTTCTGTACTGTGTCCGTCCTGAGCACACTGGCACACGCCCCCCTGTCACTTTATTGCTTATGTGACCTGGCACTTGAACCCTCGACCTTTAAATAACTCACTCACTTACACACAGACAATACACACAAAGTATCACAAGGGAACTGAGTTTCTGAGGTGTTGTTATGGTAGAGGCCCTTTTTAGTGCTGGTAAAAACAGAGGTAGTAATTTGCGTGCGGATGCAAACAAGAGGCTGGATGTGCTGCTGCCGTTGTATAAGCAACATGATGCTGGATCCTTTGCCAAAACATCAAAGAGACAGAAGCCAAACCGACACTGCTGCTTCTTTATGTTCAGGGACCAGTATCTCCCTCATGGTTCCCCCACCCCGTGACTCCGGGGGAATAATTGATTTATTTCTTCATTTATATACTTTAAAGGCCAGTTCAAAACATGTCTGTAAGATGTTATGGTTATCATTACAAGAGATCACAAGGTCCTGAGAAAGACTCCGGGATGTTTGCGCTGCTGTCTGCGCTGGCGTTTGTGGCTCTGGTTACAAACACACGTACACAAAGAGCATATCAACTTATACCAGCTCAGTCCTAACGTATCGGCCCTTGATGCTGACATTATCAAGGACAAAAATGAAAGTGAGGGGATTTTTGTGTAGGTAAAAAAAACAACAACAAAAAAAACTTGAGAGTCTGGCCTGTTGCCAGTGTTTTCCCTGCTGCTGTCAGCCATGCTGTCTCCTCATTGTTTCAACACCACAGCGTACACACACAGACACACTCAGCGTAGCATGGTGAAGTCATTGTCTGAAATAAGACTCACTTCCTCTGTTTATTTAACCTCCTTTGAAGAAGCGAGAGAACAAACACACACACACACACACACACACACACACGGACACACACACATTCACACCGTGCCACTGATTGGTAGCTTTGCTACTAGGCTCCTCTGCTACCTAAAGCAAGGTGATTTAGAATTTTCTTGGAAGGGAGAAGCAGTGAAACAAGCTTGAAATAAGTTCTACTCTTTATTTAGTATTCCTTCAAAAACAAACACGTAATGCTACCCCTCCTGGTCATCTGACTGTGTGTATATGTGTATGTTTGTGTGTGTATTTGTCTTCCAGGGTCTTTCCCATCTTCACTCCCATCATGTGATTCACAGAGACATTAAGGGACAAAATGTTTTGCTGACTGAGAATGCCGAAGTCAAACTGGGTATGACACATCGACACATGCACTGTGGTTTTCTGAAGCACATGCGCAGAGCTCCAGGCAAAGCTGTAGAACAATCCCACACTCATACACACATGTAGAAATAACACAGCCGCAAAAACGCCTCATAAAGAAGCAAACCGCTGTGGCTGTTTTGAGGCGTGAAAATTGTCCTACACATTTTATGTTTCAGTTGACTTTGGAGTGTCGGCGCAGCTGGATAAGACGATCGGTCGAAGGAACACCTTCATCGGCACTCCCTATTGGATGGCTCCCGAGGTCATCGCCTGCGACGAGAACCCTGAGGCCACATACGACTACAGGGTACATACGCAGAAATAGTTGTGTTTACGGCCAGCTTTAAGCAGATTGTTAGTAATCTTTTGATGGTGCGGAAAATACAGGGAAAGAGGTCAGTTCCCAACAACATTCATGCGCAGTTTTGATTGCAGGGGAAGAAAATAGACTTGAAGTGTAAAAATATGCTTCGGGTCGCGGTTACAAGCGTGTAGCCGAGGCTAAATGCTAGCGGCTGTGCGGCCTGTTGCGACAAACCGGCTCAAGAAATATGACAATGAGGGTGTCACCGATGCAAATCAGTGCTCTCTCACCCGCACAATTCATTCGGCGGTTGCACTGATCAGGGATCAGATAAACACTGCAGCAGCTTCGACGTGTATTCTGCATGATTGCGTGTGTTGTTTCTTCCTGTTGCTTTATTCAGACAGGTAGAATGACGTCCGCTTTAAGTGTCACGTCAGAAATTCCCTACTGACAGAAAATCTTTCTAGCGAGCCTAAAAACTCTTATGTGACGCTGAGCAAACCTCATCTACAATTTTCACCAAAAAGGCCTTAATCCTTAAATCCTTAAATGTACTCTCATGTATGCTCTAATGTATGCTTTTCTGGAAGGAATTAGGTTTTTGAAATCCAGTCAGTCCATCATTGAAAGGAGTCCACTGATTCTTTGATTCGTTTGTAAATTGCCAGAAGCCTTGGCTTGAAGTCTTGGAAATTGTTCCTGTAATTCCTGGATCTGTGCTCTCACACTATGCACACACTGATTTACTGTTTGAATATGAAGAGGACATCCAAAGTTTACAGGAAATGAATAAGAGTCAAGCTTGTGTGTGCATTGGCCTTAACCTTTTCCTGTCTCTCTCGCCCTCAGAGTGACCTCTGGTCTTTGGGCATCACTGCTTTAGAGATGGCTGAAGGAGCCCCTCGTAAGTTAGAAACACACCTACACACACAGTCGATAGATATCGTTGAACAGTTTGTTTTTCCGTGTGTAGAGTTCCGCTCGGGATTCATTTCCTCCTCCCTTTTGCTGTCCCTGTCCCCATCTGTTCCTGTTTCTGTATGTCCCTGCCCTTTCATTCTCATCCCTCTCTCTCTCTCTTTCCCTCTCTGACTCTCGATCTTTGTTTGCAGCTCTGTGTGACATGCATCCAATGAGGGCGCTGTTTTTGATACCACGAAACCCTCCACCCAAACTTAAATCAAAGAAATGGTAAGCCTGTGAACCCACACACACACACGTATACACGCAACAGGATGCAGACGGCAGTGTTTAGGGCTTCTGAAAACAGGTTTTGAAAGTGGTCTTTGCTGTGGGTTTTCGTGCATCAGCCGATCCGACAAAAGACACCCCAACTCTCTCTTCTCACAAAGAAGCTGAAAGCTCAAAGTCGCTGGCATGTTCAGCAGGCAACTGGGTAAAACTTTCAAACTGTAACACATTCAGCCTTAAAATGGACACAAAACACTACATATACAGTATGCTGTTGGAGCCTTTTTTAATTGGAGTGTTATTAGTACCCCCCCCCCCCCCTCTCTATCACTCTCCTCTCTCCTTATCTTCCATATATAATGGATAAGCTCTCCGATTGAACTGGCGGTCGAACTCAAGCTGTCTTTCATTCAGTATTAATGTCATCAGAAACACTAGTTCGCAGGACAGCTTTTAATAGCTCCAAAGGTCTGGGGCGCGCAGGGCTTTCCAGTCCTTGTACCTCAGGGCCTCCCGAAGGCGGCAGGCACAACAAAAACCGGGCAGCAACACATATTTCTTCCCTGTTTTCTGGGAGTTCAGAGCACAGGCAACCACACCTCCCGAATTCTAGGAGCGTTTCTGTCCGCAGATATTGCCTGAGTAAAACGTCGACGCAACGTTTTCGACAGGATTGTCCTCGGTAAGACTCCAACAAGTGATTGCTAGTTTGCACACCTTAGGTGAGTTTAAACAAATATTTAAGACTTTGGTGGCATGTCATAGAGGCTGTCATTGATTTAACAAATGTTTGACAAATGAACCGGCTGCTTTTTATATTGTTCTGCTACGTTTCATTGTTGGAAACCTTTCCTTGTTCTTTCTTATTTTATGTGATTTTGACTGATTGATTTACACATTATCTCTTCTTATGTTTTCGGACTTTATACACCGTTATATGCTTTTAGATTTCAATGTTTTTGTTTGTTTTTAATTATGGTCCTCTTAATGCAAAAGGTTCAATAAAGGCATCATTTAAAAGGGACCAATACATATTTGAAAGTTGAAGTAGAATTTTTATTCAAACAGTGCAAGAAACACGCCTTGATCTCACTCGCATTAAAGTCACCTCAACCTATTGAACTGTTGTACTAAAGATAGGGGTTTGTGGGTTAGTTCTGTGTGAAATTTCTACTCAGTTAAGCCGCTTCCCATTTGTCGCCTCGAGTTTATTTATAGACCGCTTTTAGCAGGCCAATTTACTACGGAGTGCTTTACAGGTGGCATCTAGCGAAACCCTGACTGTACATCTTAATAAAAACTGCAAACTCCAGTTAGGCTAACTGGTAAAGGCTAACTGGGGGCTTGTGATCAAACCTAAAGCCTACACCTCAATTCATTCAAAAGCATTCAATATTCCATTTGAATTACAGCGCATTAAACAGACACACCTTTAATATAGTGTTTTGGGTTTTTTACAAAATTCTCAGTCCGCTGCCATGCTAACGTGTTTTGTTTCCCCTTCCCTCCACCCTCTTTCTTTGTCGGTGTCTTTCCGTCTTTCGCAGGTCGAAGCGTTTCTTGTCGTTTGTTGACAGTTGTCTGGTCAAGAACCATCTGCATCGACCCGCGACCGATGCCCTGCTGAGGCACGCTTTCATCAGAGACCTGGCTAATGAGAGACAAGTTCGCATCATGCTCAAAGATCACCTGGATAGAACCAGGAAGAAACGAGAGAAAGGTGAGGAGAAATGGACGCAGTAGATGCAAGCCTTAATGTGGACTAACAGGTGCAGTATAGACGCGCGAACGCACTGAACATTAAATGCGGTCTGCTATTACAGTTGCTGTTTCAGTTTTATTAGGGTGGAAGCGATAGACTCAAGTGTGGGTATTCATTTTTTAAAACCTCATTAACATACAAGCAGACATACACAAAAGAGGACACAAATAAAGGCACCATTTTTTAACATAGACACATACGAACAAACACAAATTGTAAAATCAAAACCCACAGGGCACACAGTTTGACTCGATGGGACAGAGACAGTGCAGAAAACCTGTCCTGATTTAACTGTAACACCCGGAGTTATCCTAGTTGGAGGTCATCATCTCTGTCCTACATTGTTAGAATTATTTAGGTGTTTGAGAGGTGATTCTCAGACAGGGGCAGTCAAGGAATTTGATACATTCTTTGGATAACTAATGACATTTCTGGGGTTTTCGTTTTCCACATAGGCCACTTTACAGAATAGATTTTCCATTGTTTGACAAATTCCCTGCATTACGTGGGTTTCAGGCCGCTTGTAGTGGAATAAGAACTGTCAGCACGCTTTAGCTGAGAGAGCGCATCAGCTGCACTGATGGCACAGCAGCTGCTTTGCTCAGGCTGTCATAAACACTGCGTTTCTTGCTTATTTATAGCACGCTGTTTATGGGACTGTTTAATTAGGTTGCTTGTGGTACCCACAATTTACACAACTTCTTTTGCATATATTACACTTTGCATACATTTTGCTAAAGTAAACCCACACTCTCGAGCACCTAAACCTGTCCACTATTACTGCAATGCACTGCAACCGCAAAAGAAGGTTTTAGGGAAGGAAGCACTGTTGATATATGCTAATGAGCAGACCTCTAAAGAAGCAGTTCATACACCAGTACTGGTTGGACGACGGTTATTTTTAGCCAATAAGGATTTTGAATTGAATTTTGTGCCAGATTTTTAAACTGAGTTGAATACGGAGAGAAAGGGAAGAAGGGCGACAGCGAGACGGCCCGACAAAATGAACAAGAGAGCGAAAGAGGGAGAATGTTGGGTCGGGCCAAAAGGCTGTGCACAGCTGACCTTTCCTTTCCTTTTCTACAGGATTCAGTGGGGACGATGTTTTACACAACAGACAGACACAGAAATGGAGAAGAGAGAAAGAGGGAGGGATGTAGAGACAAAGAAACAAGAGACAAATTAGGAATATGGGGGGGGTTAAGGGAATTTTATCCTCATCCTGTTCTAAAAGTGAATTATACTCTGGGCGAGTTGCATGTGCTGAATACGCGATGGCAGTCAACTGTGAGAAAAAGAGTTAGGGGAGGGGAAGAGAAGACAAAGATATTTATGACTTCGCTTTTCTTTTGTTCTCGCGTTGATACCCATGCAGTGTAAGAAAGCCTCGTGTTGTCCATGAGGTTTATTCGTCTTCATTTGGGAAACTGAAGGACAGGCGGGGTAGAGGGACGCGGGACAGAAAGAGACAGTGATAACAACAGAGCGAGAGAGAGAGAGAGAGAGAGAGAGACACAGAAACCGAGCAGGGAGGGAGCGAGTGAGAGAGAGGAGCTGAGAGGGGAAGGAAGGAGGAAACAGAATGGCCATCTGGTTCTAATCTTCTGTTAGCTTATAAAAACAGGCTAATGACTGGTAGACTTTCTGCATGCTGCATGTGTTGTGTGTGTGTGTGTGTGTGTGTGTGTGTGTTCATGCAATGTGTTAAAGACCAGATTTGTCCGTGTGTGTGTGTGTGTGTGTGTGTGTGCGTGCCCCTATGCCTCGCACAGGAAAAAAAAAAAGTCAATGCTCCGGACATGATGCAAAAAGGATGTGTCATTTTCAGCATACCCAAGAGTGTAGTTGCTTTGTAAGATGAATCACACACACACACACACACACACAAAAAAAGGCCCCCTTTCTTGGTCAGAAAAAGTAGACATTAACCATCAAATTGCCCTTCTCTCCTGCAGCTTTGGCTCAGGAAGACATGACATCACAGCAACAGAGCAGAGATTTCCTCTGTGCTTTGCAGAAGTAGGATCTGTTGGTTTTGAAACAAACACACCTGTGTTGTGTTACCTTTTTAGCATGTTAAAGGCAACTTATGGGGGCGTTAAGAAAAGGTTCAAGTTAGCCCAAGCTACTTTCACGCCATATGTTGGCCAAATGTTGTCATGCTAAGCCGGCTGGCCCATCTTCCTGGCCGTTGGACAATAAGTCCCCCTGGAACAGTGTTGGGCTCTGCAGTGATCTCAGTGTAATGGTCATGTGACGCCCTGAGACTTAGACAGACTTTCCAACTTTCCAGTCCACAATTCAAACTATTAGGTCTAATGGCGCTTTTCCACTGCACAGTACCAGCTCGCCTCAGCTCAACTCGCCTTTGTTTGGTTCTCCACTGTGTGAAAGTTGTGCCTGTACCTGCTTCCAGGTACTTTTATTCGTACCACCTCCGGCGAGGTTCTGAGGCGAGCTGAGGCGATACTAAAATGTGACGTGAAAACACGGCAGACTGCGGATTGGTCAGAGACAATGGTCACTATTCCCTGCTTCACCATTGCACGCCAGACGCCAGACGGAGTATCCTGTATTACCCCGCTATTTTGAAATAGTTTGGCCAGAGATTGTGTGATATACTCGTTACTGTTATGGCAACTCGGAAGAACACGCCGCGGTCAAACGAAACGTTTGTCTTCTTGCTGTGAGAAAAAAGCCACATCCCGACGATCAAAAACAGCACACACTCGATTTCCTCCATTGTCCTGTGTGTGTGTCGCGTAGAAGATTACGTCACGGCAGTTTCCTGCGTCGCCACTATGACGACTATTGTGGAGCTACTATCTGCAATGGAAAACAGAGCGAAAAGCGAGCCGAGGCGAGTCGAGTCGAGTTGGTACTGGTAATGGAAAAGCGCCATAATATACATTTAAAAACAGCTGATCCAAGATGATACCACGGATGTGTGTGAGCAGTCAGGCGGCTCAGGCAGGGAAAGACGCTAATTCACATGTGTTATGGGTCCTACGGTAGGAGGTGCATGTAAACGGGAGAGAAAACTCTTTTAGTGAAGGCACTGGGTCAGGATTGAGATGATTCAGCATGGCAGTTCTAAAGCCATGGCATAAAAACTCTGTCCCATATGTCTTCCACCAAACAAGACTCTCATTTACTCTCTTGTTGCCCAAGTTTGCCCACACTATACTTTTTGTGTGGCTTTGATAATGACAAAATTGCTGCTGGCAGTAGACGATGAAGGAGCGAGACGGCAGCCAAGGAGGAATTTTTAACGGAACAGCGGGCTGATTCAGAAAGCCAGAGACACAGTGCTGTGCGCCAGAGAAGAATACCCACACCAGTGCAAACACATCAGAAGCCCTCACTCCAGGCACCACCCATTACCATACCTCATTTCTGACAAACACTGAACGCATCACTTTACAGTCGCCAAACTGCTCGGTTCACACCCCTGACATGGTGTTAACATGGACACCAGAGATAAGTGGGCACATTCCACAAGGTCTCTGCAGCAGGCAGATGTCTACTGTCACACGTTCACATGTTTCGATCCCCGCTGGGATCGCTATCAGGGCTGCAACTAGTCGATTCATCTGCCGACTGTTTTCCAAATGAGTCGGTTAAACTGTTAAAGTAGTCTGACCAGTCCAAAACCCAAAGATATTCAGTTTGCAATGATGCAAAACAAAGAAAAGCAGAAGCCTCATATCAGAGAAGCTAGGGCCAGAAAACGGAAGCCATTTTTGTTTGAAAAAAATGACCTCAAATGATGAATCGATTATCATAATAATTGAATGAATTTTTTTTGGCTCAATTAATCAACAAACTGTTTCAGCTCTAATAGCTATCTCAACAATTAGAAAAAAGTGGTTCCATTTCCATTGATCCGTGCAAGGAGATGGTTTTGATAAGCTAATATTAACTAAATAAATGACCACTATTTCTACTCTCTCTCTCTCTCTCTCTCTCTCTCTCTCTCTCTCTCTCTCTCTCTCTCTCTCTCTCTCAGAGGGTCCAGAGTACGAGTACAGCGGCAGTGAAGAAGAGGAGGACGAGGTGACCGAGGAGGAAGGAGAACCCAGGTGAAAGCCTTGTCGCACCGGGCGCGAAGCTTTTCCGAGAAACTGATCAGCGGGCGTGCAGCGACACTTGTGCAGCAGCGGGATCGTGTGCAGATTTCCACACGCAGTCAGGATGAGGCAGCAAAGTAGACACCGCTTATGAATCCAGGCAAACGCTGTCAAAATGTGTCTTCAGCATCATTATCAGTGCTTATCGGGAGATTAACACTCATGTCAATTAGGAACTCTCCCTCTGCTTAAGCGCTCCTCACCTACACAGCTAGTGAGTCACTACGGGGCACGCATGTTGTATGTCAAACAACAGATGACACTAGGAACTGAGCGTTTTCTCCTAGGCCGAGCCTTAAGTGCGCGCGTGCACGTGTGTAACTGTGCCCATGACCATCTCATGGGTGAATTAACAGCAATTTAGTATTTTTCTCGTCGCCCTCAAGCGTACTTCAGTGCATTAACGGTCGCCGCTATCGTCGCTGTTTCCCCTCTCCCTCCGTCCCGTTCAGCTCCATAGTGAACGTTCCCGGGGAATGGACGTTGAGACGGGAGTTTCTTCGCTTACAGACGACAGAGGATCGTGAAGGGGGCAGAGAGGGAGGCCACGGAGGAGGTGGGGGTCAACAAAGACAACAGGTAGGTTTTCGAGTCCATGTGCAGCCCTTTACACATTCATTTCTATTGTAGTAATGTACAGTAAATTACAATCACTCAGTACTAATTTCAAGCAAAGTGTAGTATATGGAATTAGTCCAGTGTGTGTTATAAGTGTATCCGTGTTTTGTTTTTTTTTTTGGATAATTGATAAATTCTTATTTCTTAAGCAAAAATGCCAAACATTCACTGGGTCCATTTTCTCAGTTATGAGGATTCACTGTTTTTCTTTGTTATATACGACAGCAAATTGAATATCTCTGGGTTTTTGGCCTGTTGCAAAACAAACAAATCAAAGACCTCACCATGGGAAATTTGAATGGCGTCCTTTCACGTCGCTATTTTAATTTTTTTTACATTTTGATGGCTAAATCATTAATTGAGAAAACAATTATCGAAAAAAAATTGTCAGATGTGGCCATGAGACACATAGAGGTAATACTAATAGTTACACGGTGTCAACACAGCAAATTCAGGTTCATTCATTAAGTTTAGCCTTTTATCACGCAAGAAAATGACCTCTCCTCCAATGGGAAGCGTCATCATGTTAGTTGTGCCTCTGAGCTGTAATCCCTTTTTGCACTCCACAGTTAACCGTTAGGCTTGTTTAAGTTCTAGGGGTAAGTGCTTCATATCACAGTTGGAACAACAGGCCATTCAACCCTGGATCAAAGTCCAACATGATTCAGCTTTGGTTATTCAGCACATTTAACCCTTTCAATTGAACGATAATTCGATGATAATCGGTGTCTAGGCATTACAGCAGCACAGGCAGCAGTTGGCGGAGCAGGAACGATACAAGCAGCAGCTACTGGCGGACAGACAGAAGCGGATCCAGCAGCAACATGAGCAACGGCAAAAGTTAGAGGATGTAAGTACTGCTTCTGTACGCTTTCCTTTAGTATTCATTTTGTTTCAAAGGAAAAGAGAATCAGCTGAAATCCACCAGCTTTTATCAGCTCCAGCCTTACAAGAAGCACTTCAGTGTCACCTTCCTCCTGCTGAGTCATATCGCTACTCGGCCCACCCTAACTGCTCTCACAAGCGCCTTCAAGCTTGGAAACTTTTGTGCGTGTGAGATAATGTAACCCCACTCTGTTTGCCGTTTCCAGCAGCAGAGGCGGCAGCTGTCAGACTGCGCCTTTCAGTGGGCCGAGCTTCAGGAGATCTTCCCCGGGGAGGAGTCTGATCTCCATGGCAACAGGATCTTTCCGGATGAGAGAAACAGGAGGAGTGACAGGAGACAGGTAAAGAGGACCTTCCGGGTTTGTACTCGTCGCTGGTGTAATAATCGTCGCCTTGTTGGTCTGCGCTTGTTTTTTTTAATGGTATGGTCGCCGTGGAGGGTTTTTCTCCTGCGTGCCTTGCGTGGCTCAACCTGCCATCCGGAGATTTTTTACAACGCACTTGGGCATTAAGAGAAGTTGTGAAATGTGCATATATTTTAAGCTCGAACAGTGATTGGCCTGTAGCAATGGTACTTCTGTTTGGCCCATCGGTCCCACACCTTAATCCACAGTGCAAAACCTTGACAACTGCTGGAATGGAAATGTCATGAAATGGACCTCTGGTGCATTGGGCTCAATAAGGTGTGCCTTATTTTGTTTTTGCTAAAACCTTAATGGATTTTGCTGAGAGCAGTAAGAGTGAACCAAAACACTAAAGTTGTGTGTAGTGAAACCAAAACAATCAAAATGATCAATTCAGCCATTGTTTAAAAAAAGATATGTATTAGTGCAGCTTTAAGGTGTTAAGTTACTTCTCTCTGAACGTTCTTCACAGCAGACTGACCGTGTTGCATGTCCTTAACCTTTGTTTCTTAAGCACCGTATAAAAGCCGACGTAAGAATTAAAACAGTACGTCCAGTATGAATGATAGGAAGCCTGTATGAATGTGTTATCATCTGACCTTTGTGCTGGCCACTCGCACCTTGGATACAAATGAATAAAACGGAATTTTGGGATGTGTAGTTGTCTGTACAGCAAGACCAATGTTGCATAATCACATTTACCAAAAACCCACGTTACCTGTCGGAAGGCATCCCTCGTGGCAGGTGAGTGTGTGAAACACTGGGGCTGTGTGTCTGTGCATGGGCGTTGGGCGCCATGAATATTTGATGCCGCAGCGAGTTAACATGTTTTCCCCCAAAACTCTGTACGCTCAAGGTGCGTTTGATGTTGATGTAGCGGTTGCAGCTGTCAGCCTCTGTCACCCAGGTGATAAAAACATTCTCTCTTGGACGCGGCGGGCCAGAAGAGAGGATTTTTAAAAAAATTTTAGGGCAGATCGGGTAAATGTTATAATTACGAATCGTGGGAAGAAAAACTTTATGAGATGGAAAGTGACCTTTTGGACACATTTCCATCAGCGTTAATCTCATCATAATACAAGAAACGGAAGCCTTCTTCTCATTTTTTAATACATTTTACATCAAACAGGACTTGCGGTATGCGGCTGCTGCTTGAATCAAATCTTGAGGAATGAAATTTATATAAAAGAGGGGGTCCATACAGTATACATATATAAGAAATTATCATGTCACAGCACTTTCAAAAGGTTTTGTAAATTAGTTGTAGATTAAATAGGTTTCAGAAATCCTTTGTTTTGCTTCTGTTCTGCGGTTACCTGCTTGAAGAAGGTCTTTCACTTCCGTGAAGTTGCTATAGAAAATAGCTTTTACCTTGTTAAAACTTAATTTATAACCTCATACAAATCTGTGGGAAATGAAAACTCAGCTTCTCTGTGAGGAAGTGTGACAGAGCAACAGCTGTGTGCCCATGACGGGCACACGTGTGTGCGTGTGCGCGTTTGTGTGTGAGCGTGCGTGTGTGTGAGACAGGGCGAAGTGTCGCTGTCATTTCCAGTCGTTTTAAACAAAGACACATAGCGCTCTCTGCTTTTTCAGATTCATTTTTCAGTCATTCATTTTAGCACATGCTTAATGAATGTGTCCCGCACACCACTGAGTTTCAATAGGTGTAGATGAACACCAAGGAGCAGTTTCATGACTGTGACTTCTTCATGTAGAAGGCACTGTATTTCATTGCTATTAATAGCTGTCTAGTTATATTATATGTCTGTTTCGTGTGCTTATGTGCGCGTGGCAGGGAGCTATCGGTACGTATGAGATTCTGATTGCACAGATTGCCTCGAAGTCATTAAGTTCAGCATGCTTAATGGATCTATCTGATGCCTCATTACATTTTAATGCATGTGCATTGAATTTTGCGACAGGTTCAGTGAGTGTGTGATGTGATTTCGTGCGTTTTGTCAGATGAAGAACTTGTCTTGGTGCCGCGGTTCCCGTCCTTTGGAGGGATCTGGCAAGCATCACGAAATGCATTTTTAGTGGTGTGTTGGTGGCTTATAGACTGTAACTACTGTTAACTGACAACTCAGCAGGTGCATGGTTTTATGGTTTGGTGGCGTTTTGCCTGGTTTGTATTGTTTGTTTGCGGTGGTGTTACAAACCAATGTTAAAATTGACTTGCTGTTCTCTGTGTCTGCCCTTTATAAAATTTATAAAACTTTAAAGGAACTCAGATCCATGTGCAGTTTTAGCCGTGCTAGCAGCGTGCCTCTCGGGATGGCAGTGTCGGGTGGTCGGCCCACCACTTTAGTCCAGACTGAAATATCTCAACAGCTATTGGATGGATTTGCGATTTGATTTTTGTTCAAACATTCATGGTCCTCAGAGGATGAGGTCTACTGGCTTTGGATGATCCCCGGAGTTTTCCACTAGCGCCACCATGAGGTTTGCATGTTTGTTTGTTTTTTGTGAAAAGTCTCGCCATCCATTGGATGAACAGACCTGAAATTTGGTACAGATATTCACCGTGCCCAGAGCATGTATCCTACTGACTTTGGTGACCCCCTAACGTGTCCTCCAGTTTGGAGTGTAATGTCTCATACAACTGGATGGATTACCAATAAATCTGGTACAGATGTTCCCCTGCAGAATCAATTGCAAGAAATGTGGTGTTCAGCTGACCTTTTATCAACTGCCATCATCAGGTCAAAATTGGAATTTGTTCAATCGTTTTGTTTTTGTTGTGTTTAGTGCAATACCGGCCAAACATCTGCATGTTAGCGTCGACCTTTGTGAGCATCTTAGCAAGCTGATGTTAGCATTTAGGTCAAAGCACCGCCGCGGTGCCTACGTACTTAGAGAAGTGTGGTTGTAGTGGGCAGTTCCCAGGTGAAAGCTGGTGTTAGCGCTTGACTTTAGGCAGGGCACGGCTAAAAGACACGCATGCTCAGCAAAGCGGTTCCCTGGATAAATCAGAATAACTACGGTACAAGGAAAAAAAACACGAAGATGCCGTTGTTTCATTATAGATATTAAGTGTAATGCGATTAAACAGGGATAGCTGGTATCTTTCATCTGGAGAAGGCCCGCATGACATCCTGACAGCCAGGATTTCCTCATGGATCAATGTCATTATTATGTCAGTGTCAATTATTTGTAGTGATACGAGTGTTCTCACAAGATTTACCTTTACGGTGTTGTATGTGGAGATAATTACCAATCAAAAAATAAGCAGTCAACCCAAGGGGAGATAAAATGCATGCATTCGTAAAAACATTGCTGGAAACATGACAGTTTTGCTAATTCAGACCACATTTCCCACAAACTCTGCACCTTCCGGTTTCAAAGGGAGCTTTGTGACATGTTTGATCTTTGGTGCTTGTTAGTTTGTTTTGTGTGCAAGCTGAGCTAGCTATAATTAGTGATCTGTAGAACAACTAAGGGGTCTCTGCGACATTGCCATGAAGCAGCGGATGTCTTGTCCTGTCACTGTCATTCCTGTTAATACTAGACTGAGCGTCTGCGTGAACGCTCACCTTGGATTATGGCTCAAAGGGCAGTTCACTTTTTGTCATCACGTGTTCAAGCTTCATCGTGACCTTTCAGCACGGACGTTTTGTCATCCAGCTAAGCTGCCGTTTCAGCTCAAGCTCTGCTGAATGTGACCCTTCAGATCCAAGCCGTAGGAACACAGTCTAAAGGCAATGGTGCAACCACTGCAAATATGTAAATTAAGTAGATTTAATTAAACATTGTTAATGTAAACATATGCAGATTGGACAATTTGGACATGCGAGGATTTTCCAGGAGAAATTCAAAAAGAGGTCATAATGAAATATTTAGAGTTAAGGGCGTTGGCTAAAAGCTCCATGCCATCTTGCACACTGAATATTTTAGTTCCCACCTCTCAGAATTCTGCTCAAGACCTTAGTGTACCCTAATTAAAGTAAGGCGCCGTGCGTGTGTGTACTGCTATTCTTGTGAGGGCCGTACAAGAATACAATAATGTGGAACGAGAGAATTTTCGAGTTTTGAATTAAGGTGAAATGTAGCTGTTAAACAAAAAGTAATCAAAGTCGTGGAACACACTGCTGGATATCTTAATAAAACCATGTGGCTATCTTTTCGCGTGTGTGTGTGTGTGTGTGTGTGTGTGTGTGTGTATGGTGCGTGTGTGTCTTCAACAGGACCAGGCAGGCAGACAGTGGAGTGGCGATGTGTCAGTAAGGCCTCTGGGCTCAACAGCAGAGCAGGTAACAAACCTTCACTCTACATTTTTTACTCATTTCTCATCCCTTTTTTTCATTTTTCATATGAGTTAGGGCGGGCGGGGGGGTGTTTCTTGTGAAATATTCTGAATGTGGGCTGATTCTTGATGCCGTCGATGGTTTTGGTCCGTGACGACACATTGTGTGGGAGCTTTGCGACGTGTTAAGTGGGGTTTGTGTGTGTGTGTGTGTGCCGGCCGCAAACCTTTCCGGAGGACTTTCTTCCTCTCCTTCCCTCTTTGTTTCCGGCTGCGTTTCTGGGAAGGCTTCTATCTCGTGTGCGATTGTCTCCTTTTCTGTTTGCTTGTTTCTTTCCCTTTCCACATCTCTTCCAGCGTTTGCGTTGTCAGTATCCCTGCTGTATCTGTTGCCTGTTTCATCTGTGTATGCCAACTTAACAAGGAACCGTGTGTGTTTGCGTGTAGGCGACAAGGCAGCATCCTGCTAGTGATGACGACAATGTTATATACGGTTGAATCGTCTGATTGAGATGTAGATGTGAAATGGTGAGTCGATCAATACATTACTCAACTGACAGAAAATGAATCTGCCACTGTTTGGGTAATTACCTCGTTGTTTGAGTTTTCTTCTCAGTTTGCTGCTTTGTCTTATCTGATAGTAAACCCAATATCTTTGGGTTTTGGTTTGTTGTGCAGACAAGACCAGACGTTGAAAGACACCACCCGGGGCGTTAGGACTTTGCGATGGGCATTTTTCTGTATTTCCTGACATCTTATAGATCAAACGAGTCATTGATTGTTGTAGAGAAAAACCGGCCGCTTCACCGATAACCAAAATAATCGTCGGTTGCAGCCCTAAACAAGATGTGGTGACTTCTGAAGTAGCGACGCTTCCACTTTGATGATAGGGGGAATATTATTTTGTAACGCCGAAGAGAGAGTTTGCTTTGATCCAAAGACTCAAATCCAAGAGGAATTGCTTGTGTAAGAAAGAGACGGAGACTTGTTTACGGGTGTTGCCTTTGTCAGTGACCCCTAGCAGGCAGATGATGAGAAAGGGATTATACGACTGTACAATTTAGCCGGGAGGAGAACAAAGAGGGAAAAGCTAAACAGTGTGAGTGTTTTTATACTGTATAGACGGGTTAAAATGATAGAGAAAGGCCGTGGGTTTCAGTCACGCTCTGGATGCCTGACACCCCTGTCGGGGCTGGGGGAAGTTCCTCCTTTTTGAAGTTCTCATTCAAGGAGACCGTAAAAGATTGGAGTTTTGAGTTCTGTGTTTGTGCGCGACTCCGGTACGGATTCAGAGAGGCAACAGTGACACACACGCTGCACTTCACTAGTAGTGTCAGATCTTGACAAGCTTTTAAGCCAATGCTTATCACAGCATGCCATCCCTTTTGTTTTGTAGCCTTCCCTCTCCATCTCTCTCTCTCCCCTTCTGTCTCCGCTGATCCCAGCATGCCTTCTCTCTTTCCTTTTCGCACATGTTCCCCCCCCCCCCCCCCCCCCCCCTCCCCCCC
>CM022490.1:7252560-7297751 GCA_011952105.1 Coreoperca whiteheadi
TTTTCCCCCCCCCCCCCCCCCGCCAGTCACAGTGTGTAACCTCTTTCATTTCCACCAAGTCTCTTTCGACTTGTCTCTCGGTTTTTCTTCCAAAATGTTGCTATCTGATCTCAGTAGGGGACTCAGACATACACATTCGCCAAGGATTCCTCTTTTCGTTTTTCGCTGTCACTTCTCTATTTCTCCAACACTTTCTCCTCTTCTCGCCGCCCCTCGTCTTTCGGTTCTCCGCTGCGGCCTTACCTGTCCACCGTCACGTTGTTCTTGCTCTCGATTATTACTCCTGTAGATTCATGAAATGAAAGAAACAGAACAGCATTGACCCACTAAAAGTGGTGAAGCAGGATTTGTTTTACTGAGGACATTGTTTTTATCACTCCGGCCCCCAGCGACCCTACACAGACGGATGCGTGGATATATTTTTTGTGTAACTGTTACAATCACAAAAAACACCGGCCGGAATTTGAGTATTATTATTTTTGCCACCATCTTTCACTGTTGCGCCTTCTCACTCATTATTTTTATTCAAAGTCACCGTTCTCTCGTGGTAATTTGGATGGTACATTGCAGATAGCTGCCATGGAGTGTTTTGCAGTATTGTTGTGAAAATAGGCCTTGTTCCCAGGGACCAAGAAAGCTGATGCGTTACCATGAATGTAGTGCTGACGTTAGTTGCACACAGTTAGTTTGGTATGTTGAGTATTCAGATTCTCCTTCTGCGTCCTCTCATTTTCAGCAAACAGCGTGACATCTCTGGTGTTTTACCCTCTATAGCAGCATTCACACGAACCTCACCTCATCTAGTTGGCATGTGACCCCGGGAGTTACCAACGCAGAAGGGATGAATTGGAGTGCGTCTGCTTCCTGGATGACTGAAAGCGTCTGCATACATATTGCGCAAGCTTTTATGTGGTTAGCCTCAGCGCGACTCAAACCAAACTACTCCTTTTGTAACGTTATACTCGCCGGGCTGTTTAAGCAAACCTGGAGCTCAGTCTAGGTGCATGACCTGCACAAACTTAAAATCATTTTATGACTAATGCACATAAATGCAACGTGTACGAAAACTCTGTCACCCCTTTTTCCTCCTCCTGGCAATAGGATATGGCTGTTGGTTCTGTTTTAAAAAGGCGTTTTAAGACAGCTGTTACCCTAAGCAAATCAGAGCTGGGAGATGTAGATGACAGTAGTGGTCCTTTATTTGTGCCTTTATCGCATTTCCTCTGGACAAAGTCGTCCTTGCAAATCAGATTCTCAAGCCCGAGGAGCAGCTGCTGTCATATATCCTAGCTTCATTGCCCGCACTAGACTGAATACTGTTTTATGAATGTTTTCACATGTTGGTCTATGTTTTATATGTACGTGTTTTATTTGCTTGTGTGAATGTGTCGCGACAAGCTTGACGATGCAGTATTCGCTTTCTAAGGTCGTCATGCAACAGCCATGGCTTGTCTTGTCGATTTCTACTGAAGCTGGGAGTGTCCATTTTGTCCGGAACATGCATGTTCACGTGCACCACATTCATGTGATTTGCATTGAAAACGTGCAAATAGTTTTAGTGTACAATTAAAACATTTTATATGAAGAGTAAAGTTCATAGATGAACTTCAGTGCAGATCAGACCTGTCAAAGTATTTATCATTCCTCCAGTCTGCATAGTCACCAAAGAACAACCTTAAAGTATTAAAGCTCTCATTGCCGCTGCCAGTTTTTCCTTAATTAGAACATCTTGACTCTCTGGGAGCGGAAAAGCCATAATAACTTCTGCATCAGAAGTGATTTTTTTCCTTCTCAAGTAAAATTTGATAAGCGAATATTAGGCAATTCTGCCGTATCAAAATGACAGTCCAAGTATGCTATCTGAGAATATCGTCAGTCAGCAAAACCATATGGAGATTTTAATATCATCTAATTAAGACGATGCAGCTCATCTTGGCAAGTGGGGTTGAAATCAGTTGAAAATGACACTCGTGTTTTATAATAGCACTTGTGTTGGCGATGTGTTCATGTAAAACCAGCTAATAAGATTGAGCGTGCAAGTTCAGTAAGTGACTTCTGAAACGAAGAGACCTTGTATGACAGCAGTATCATTGTATGCCCCGTAAAAATCTAATAATAATACCTCTAATAATAAGACTAATAAGACCTCTCTGTATTAATACAGGTATTAGAGGCCTTATTTTCTGGACTTTGCAATGACACGTCTCGAGATTCCCTTTTAAATTAGTTGTAAATCTTGACTGCTGAACGTTTGCATGAACACGATTGCCCCACAACACCGTATACATGTATCTCGTTTCACATGGACGCTCCCAGGCTCGGTCAGTTTCTATATGTGCTTTTCATGTTCGCTACTTAGAGAGCCGTGGCTCCAAACCAGCTGCTTCAGCACAAGGCCCAGCTCTCCCAGCCTCGGCTGCAGCCGCAGGCCAAGCCCCAGCCTCTGGCTCAGCATCTGCAGCCCTCAGCGGGCAGGAGATCCCACCGCACGCTGCCCAAGGACCAAACCCAGCTCCTGTCGCTGCAGCACGACCACAGACACAGGGAGAGAGAGAGGCAGAGGCAGAGAGAAAAGCCCGTGGCCGCTGTCCAGAAGCTAACAGCTAATAGTGGGAACACAGCTGCTGCCGCTGCTGCTGCTGCTGCTGCTTCCTCGCCCAGCCGCCCTGCAAACAGCCAGCGCTCAGCGGTAAAGCCCTGCCTTCCTCGGCGGCGTAGCACCTCTACGTCCCACATCTTTCAGCCTGTCCCCCCTCCTCACTTCACTCCTCACACCTCATTGAGTTTAGTGATTTATTTCTCCAATGTGTTCTCGCGTATTCTTTGTTCTTTGTCACGTTTATTGTGTGTAGTCCCTCCTCCCAATCCTTTTTGCATTTTTTTGATCACTTCACCCTTCATCTGTCAGTCGACAGAGCTCTTTTACATAAGTGTAACAATGTCTGGAGAGAGTAAGCCAACTGTTAGGTAGATTGTGGTTAAGTTAGTCTGACAACATGTGGTTGTTATTCTTCGCATAGTAGCTAAACCACACAAGGAACCTGAACAGCAGACCGATTAAAGGTGCCATTTCTGTAAGAAAGCATTTTCAAACAGCCATCGAAAGGCTGACTATGGTTTTCAAAAAATCCTATTTTTATTTTGTATTTATTAATTAATTAATTAATTAGTTAGTTACCTCATTAGTCTGTTAAGTTCGACAAAACAGATTATGCTGACTTTATGTGGTTATTCGTATTTCCCGTCTTTCGTATCGTTACTTTCCTATCAGTGTAAACTGTCCGAGGATCAGCGTCAGAGCGCTTGAAGAAAAACACCAAGCTATAAGGTTGGTTTATGTGACACTGACTTAGAAGTGGCACTCTTCTCATGCCTGGGCCCAGAATGGATACAATTTCTTAGAAATACTCTTAAGAATGTTCCTAAACTTTGACCTAGGAGGCTAAAGAGTCTGCCTGAGAAACTTTGTGTAAAGTAGTTGAAAGTAACTTTGAACCGTTTTTACGTGCTGACTGCAGCGACTCCAAAGGGTCGTAATATATGGACTGCGAGCATGTCTACCCACAATGCCCTCCCTAAAGCACTAAATCAGCCAACGGCGGCCCTCCAAGGGCGATGTGTCATGGCTGCGTCACATCAGTCGTCACAGTTTCACCTCGCACCTCGTCATGATTGGGACTACCCAACATTATACATGCTTCAGTATGTCGCAGCGTGCAAGAGGAAAGAGTATATAAGATATATCCTGTAAAGGAACGGCTGACGTTACCAATATCTGCTGTTTTGAAATATTCAAATCTTACATGGGTTTAATGGAAAATGAATCTTGTAATAGCAGGTTTCTATATTTAGAATCAGTATAATTAGTCATTTCTGGGTTTGTTTGTTATTCAGCGTCTTTCAGAATCACGTAGAATTTATGCATTTCACAGCTCCGCTAATATAATAATGATTCGTCTTTTTTTGACTGATTCATGGTGAATCCATCATGTCATGCGCTTTTGTGGACATGGTCTCATGCTGCATAGTGTAGGTATGGGGACAGGATTTGGTGTCAGTTACAAATCATGAAGTGCGTTCCCGTGTTTATGTGTAGCACGGCGCCGTATGTCCGACATGTTGATCTCGGTGAGACGGCCTGATTGAACGGAGGACGGAGTCAATCTTAATATGATTCCAGACAAACACACACGGTCTTACATGTGTTTTATGTTTTAGATGGACTTCCAAGAATCAAACCTCGCCAGGCTGCTTTTCGCCGCTGGTGTTCCCAGCCAGATGCACTCTAGGCCGGGCTCTGGGAGCAGCTCTAGTCCGTGTACTCCAGCCATGCAGAGAGCTCACCTCAACCAGGTATACACAATTATATCACATCAAACATGCCCACTATTTCCTTTGAAATGTGTTGTATCCTGCTCTCCTCTTCTCTGTGCTGTTTGAATAAAAAAAATACCAATCTTTATTAATCCTTCCTGTGATTGTAGTCATTTTGCGGATGTGGCTAAAAGTGGCTACAAATGAACCTTTCTATTTTCCCAGAATGCCAATCTGCGCTCGAGTCGAGACGCCCCTCACAGCAGCTCTATGTCAGATATGGCTATCTCCCCCATGTCCCCGTTTCCCCCCCAATCCCCGACTGATGACGTCTTCTGGGACTCAACGCCACCTAAGGTGAGGAACGACTGTCCTGTTAGCTGCTGGATGAAACATTGCATGCCAGCAGGTTTGCATTAAATGAGGCCAAAAATTGAACTGTTGTTGTTTGGTTTATTTTTTTCCCATGCTGCCATCAAAAGAGGAAGTTGATATTATTGTCATGCCAGGCGCAGGATGTAGCCTGCATCACATGAGGTTGGCATACTGTGTTTGTGTATACTAAGCATCCTGTATTCTGGTCATACCAAGCTAAGGAAGTTGTGCACACAGCACGAGCACGAGGCACACTGTAGGTGTTCGTATGTGTTCTCGGGGAAAGTGGGTGTTTTTCTGTGTATGCCTATGGGAGGAGAGGGCTTGTGCCTTACGTCGAGGCTTGTTATGTGGTGCCCCTAACTAAAATCATCTCTGTGATAAACACACCTTACTCACTCTGAAAACTCTTCATTCACTCTCTCTGTCTCTCTCGCTCATTTGCTTTCGGCCTAATTTCACTGCTCCCCTGCTAGGTGTTTTACGAACAGAATATGCTGTTAGGTGTATTTACTAACAGAACACCATATGGTGTTAATAGAACAACTAATAACTACTACAGAGAGAGGAGGGGGGGGGGCCAATAAAGCTGTCTGTTTGCTATGTTGCGTTGTTGATCTAACGGGGCCATATGGAGTCGGTAGAGCAGTTAATAACTCACTACTCTCACCTGTGATTGCAGTGTGGTGACTGGGGCTGCTTTCAAACACTGGAGCGGCTTTAAACTGTTAACTTTTGATGACCTTCACCACAAGCAACTGTCTGAATTCAAATCATCTTACATACTGTGAGCTTAAATAGTCGGTTTTAAATAGACAAGGTTTTTCTAATGCTGAATAAGCTCTCATTCTGATTTCACGTGTGTGCCGCACTAGTAAACAGTGTGTGTGTGTGTGTGTGTGTGTGTGTGTGTGTGTGTGTGTGTGTGTGTGTGTGCCCTTGTACAGCCATCTTTGTGAGGACAAGTTTGTGTTTTAGACCTTGGGAGTGAGGACATTTTTGGAAAGTGAGGACATTTTGGCCGGTCCTCACTTTTCAAGACACCTTCAAAGGGCTGTTTGAGGGTTAAGACTTGGTTTTAGGGTTTGGGTTAGAATTATGTTTAGGTTAGGTTTAGGGTAAGGGTTGGGGTTAGGCACTTAGTTGTGATGGTTAAGGTTAGGGTTAGGGGGTTGGGGAATGCTTTATGTCAATGAAAGTCCACACAAGTGTAGCTGTACAAACATGTGTGTGTGTGGACAGGGGGAGGCCAGATGCGGGATGTGGGCAACTTGTTAGAAGGATGATGGGTACTCCCACAGCTCACTTCCTGCTCTGCTGGGTGTGTCTTCCTCTCTGTAACTGGGTCACGTGACCCAGGAGATGAGAGGTCAGAAAGTCACCAGCTGCTTGGTAGGGCTGAGCGTTTGAGAAGATTGAAATGTTTAAAAGACATGTGCCTTGCAACACCTCCGTAGACTGATCTGGTATCGATTTCACAATGCTGTTCTTGTCATGTCATGAATGCAACAGTGTTGAAAAAGGTTAAGAAATATCCCTGACTCGGATAATATTTCCACACCTTATGTAAGATTTGGACATGGCTTTGGGGAGTTTAAAGGAGCAACATTGAACTGTGAAGAAATAGCAAAGCCAAATGGTCTCATTAGATTCTCAGTGATAAATATCTCCCAGTGGGTTATTAAAGATTTTATTGCACTCTGCTCTACACCCTTTCAGGCACTGTAGAGGTTTTCGTACATAAAGGTTTCATAACCACAGAAACGGTCATATAATTAGCTGAAAGCCTGCTTGGCTAGACATGAGATCCTTGTAAAGAGCCCTCGCCAACTTACGGAAAGTGAAACAAGCAATCAGGACCACCAGGAGGACCACCACGATCAACTCTGTTGAATTGGCTTTTCTTCTTCCCTCTCTCTGTCTTGTGTAAATTCCAGGTCCCAGAACGCACTACCTCTAAGTTCTACTGTCGAGAGCTGGTGATGGGGCACAAGAGGGCCGCTTCAAGGTAGACCACAACTGCACTGCGTGCACACTAAACAGAGTATATCATGAACTTGAGAAGTCCATTTTTTTCCCCCCTTAAAGCTACACTAATCAGTATTTTATATTGACAGTGGATGAAACAAGTATGGGTAATGCGAAAGGGGTCGCTATCTACAGATGAATTATCACCGGACTCGGTAGTCGCATTCAGCTCTACATGCTGTTTTAGCATCTCTCAGTTCATTATTCTGGTTTTGCAGCCCACAACTTCACTCTCACCACTCTCGTAAACCTTGTTTCCAGCAGCAGAATCCAGCTATTTTCAGCGAAAAGGCGCCGACAATTTCACTGTACGCTGCCCACCAACCAAATGACAAACGGACACCGTTAGCGTCTAGCTGGTGAACATAGTGGAGGATTTAGCAGCGTAAGAGCCAGATATTTCCCTCAGGATTTGGTGACGAGCAAAACTTACATTTGAAACACGAGTCCAAATGAGCGCCAGTGCAGCTTGCACGTCTGCTGGATGCGTGAATAGGCAACTGTTTTCTAGCACGTTAGCCATAACGGCTTATGTGAATATGTCAGTGTTCTGTTTAGATGTTATGTCAGCCCACCCGGAATGGCAAAAACATAAAATCAACTCATTCTCCTTTAAATACTACAGTTTTGTTTCTAGCTTGCTGTTCATTGCTTTTGCATACCACACTCATGAGCCCAAGCACCTCAGACACATCTGTGTTTTCCTCTGTTTTAAAGATACCCACTAGTACCCGGTGTAAACGGACAGAATCAAGCTAGTGCAAATCATGAATTTCAATGCTGTCTGCAGAATGATAAAATTACCAGTCAGGGTCAGAATAACTACTTAGGTTCACTTACAACACTGGTGAACCTTGATATATCACCTCTGCCAGCTGATCTATTAGTAAAGCAGTGCCTCCACTGGCTCACATTGGGATTTTATATAATCACCTACAAAGTACAGTTATAACGGCGAGGTGTTTCTAATCTTTGGGAGTACCCACAAGCTAGTTCAGCCGTAAGGATCAGCCGAGCAGGTTGCCTTAAGAGGCAAATATGTGAGCATTGCTTAGATACAATGCTTCTGTGTGTCCTTAAATTGGAAACAAGAGAAGCCCAAATAGCATTAGTTTTAATAGAATGTGAATGTACATTCTTAATTTGTAATCTTTGGTATTGTAACCATGCTATGAGAAAGGTTGTTTTTTACCACAGGGTTATCCTTTCAGCCAGCGTCAACCTTATTTACTGTGCGGCTTTATACCGCGCTACCACTCAGCGTACTCGCACACACTATTAGAGAACAATCGGTCATGGGTAGATCGGATTAGTTTAGCTTGGATGATTATTTTCGATTAGATGAAACTAAGGGCGGGGAGATCGCAGCGGCAGCATGAAGGATATCCTCAAGTTTACAACATATAGACGTGTGTACTGCTGATCACAGTTCTCTCTCCCATCTGTGCCGCTCTGTCTGTGTGTATGTGTCTCTTTCTCCATCTAGTGGCAGTCCGGCGTCTGCGGCGGATAAGAGTGGAAGATCTGTGTCTCACGGAGCCTCCTCCACCAGCAGCAACCACCCGGGTCTGTGCCACCTTACCTCTGCGCCTCGCTAGGCTTAGTCCCATGCGGTGACCTGCTGCATGAGCAATCAAAGTGAAGCCCAGGAAGTACAGGTTTCTTAAACAGTGGTCATAGAGATTCTACGGGTAGATCAGTCATCTCTGGTGGCTTCAAGTCGTAGTTTGGGTTCCTACATGACATGAATTGGAGACTATATTGTCTTGACCTCACAATTAACATTAATATGCATTAATCACTCGCATGTACAGCCTTCTTTTCTATGATAAGAGATTCAGGATGTAAAAGTAATAATGTGAATGTTTATTTTGTCATGATTAGCTGGCTACGTAATTTTAATTTTTTTTGTTTTTTTGAGCAAAATGACCACTGTCTCGTTGCCTGCTACAGTTTAGCAGCAAGCTTAAACCCTTGCTTTCACGCAGATGTGGCACTGGTGTGAGCTAACACAGTGTGTGTGTGTGTGTGTGTGTGTGTGTGTGTGTGTGTGTGTGTGTGTGTGTGGGTGGGTGTGTGAACCATCAAGTCATGGGTTTCTCAGCGTGGCCCACACACATGTGCCCAGCCTGTACACATGCTCGTGCAGCCCACACCCCAAACAATGTCCTCATAGACAGACACATGCAGCCACACAGAGCCCACCGCAGACTCAGCACACAGCACATCCACTCACTACGAAGCAGCGGGAGCGCACAAACGCAGAGTAATGACATCAAAGCTTGCCCCCTCTCCCCGTGCGCCTGGAGAGACAGAAACCACTCCTCTATTTCAAAAGCTCGCCTCTCTGTGTCGCCTGAAGCCGCTTTGGTAGCAACTGGGAGACACAGAGAGAAGAGAGGAAGACGGGGAGAATGCGTTTGGTAATACCAAAGTTTCCCTCTGGTGTGTAGTCGAGAGGAAACAACTTTTGATGCCTCCCACTCAGTTTGGCTGCTGGCCTCGGCCTTTTTTTGTTTGGAGCCACAGACTCATACAGCTTTACTGTGGTAAAACGCTTTATATCGTCTAGAAAAGGCTGCTATCCTCTTTGAACTATGTTTTTGTCTGAAGGATTATTTTGCAGCATTGATATATATCATTTATAAACTGATTATGATCTTGATCTTGGTTTAATACCATTAAAAAAAACTGTGATAGCGCAGTCGGTCGGGGGTGGTGCTAGTCAAAATCAAGACTTTATTTCCGATAAAACCTTTTTGATTCGTGTAGCCAGGCATGGTGTTGCTTCTCCTAACTGCTTTTTCGACTTCTCACACGCCTTCTCTCGGTATGTGCTGGAAGAACGGCGGCCTTTTCCTGCCTTGTGCCATAAAACATCATTTTCGGGCTCTAAACAGTGGCCAGACACACAACTCCAAATGCGTGATGAAGTTGCTCCGTGTCTGTTTGCTAAAACGTTTCGCCACATCGGGGCACATAGGGGCGGCTGTGGCTTGGTGGCAGAGCGGGTCGTCCACCAATCGGAAGGTCGGCGGTTCGATCCCGGCTTCCCCCAGCCATGCATCGAAGCATCCTTGAGCGAGATACTGAACCCCAAATTGCTCCCGAAGCTGCGCCTTCGGTGTGTGTGAATGGGTGAATGTGATATGTAGTGTGAATAGTCGGACGACTAGAAAGGCGCTACACAAGTACAGTCCGTTTACATCCATCAGCTTTATTAGGGGATGTCAATTTTGAGCTTGTTGCCCTGCCCCAAGTTGCTAAAAACAAAAAACAAAAAATTAATACAGGATTAAATACTGTCAATACATTTATTTAAATAGCGTATTTCAATTTTTCTCATGTGCTTCTTTATGACAGTTTTTACGATATTTTTGCAATGTGGGGATTATGACGCAGAGTTTTTGCTCAATGATTAGCAGGTCAAGAAGCTATGCTCTGTGCTTTGGGTCCATTCTGAGTGCACCTCAACCAGCATTGCTCCACGGTTACAGTTTGTGACTGTAAAGCTATCCAGCAACAGCGATACACAACGTTAGAGCCCACGCAGGGGCCAGCAAAGGCTGCCATTTTTTGACAATGGCCTCATTTGTCCTTAGTAATTATACCTCTCACCGCTGATGTTAATCTGGATAAGGGTTCAGTGCTTTGCTTAACACCACCCTGCTGCTTATTTCACACTGCAGAACTGCTACTAATGTGTGTGTGTGTGTGTGTGTGTATTGTAGGTTACTTCAAGCTGGAGAGTCCTCTTCTACAGCACCGTCTGCAGCAGCACAGGAAGACACAAGAAAACCTAACCAGTGGACATACACAAGTAAATAAGGAGTCATTTTCCTTGGCATTTTCACAGCTGTGACCAGATTTTGTTGTTCCGTCTGCATGTAGACCTGCATAAATGTAAGAGTATGTCTGGCACGTCCCTCCTCTTTAGATGTAGAAGTAGTTTTGTGTAATCATCTTCAGCTATACCGCTCTTTCTTTGATCTTCTGACTCACCCGACCTCATTAACTCATATTGATCCTCACCTCCACCATGCAGGGCGTAAGATCTGCTCTCGGTAGGCTTCACAAGGCCACAGAGTACTCCTCTTCCAGTGACGAGGTCGGCAGCAGCGATGACGAAGAGAGGACCAGGTGAGATTGTCCTCGTTGCATTGGGCTTATTATATTGTTAAAACCCTTTTCTGATTTAAGTATGCAGTGCATTTCACCCAGCCTGTCCTTTTAATCCAAAAAGCTGTACATCACGAAGGCAGCGGCTAACGCTCGTGAGAAAGAAGTGAGTCATTCTGTCAGTGTTTCCAAACAACACAATTACAAAACCTGGCCTGTTGCGAGATGTACCATGCACCAATTGTGAAATCAATATGAAGAATCTGAGACCATTTTGAGTAACAAGGCGCTGTCCTTACTCAGAATTCTGTCTCATCTGCTAAGAAAGCCTGTATGTAGAAATGTTTGTGCTGACTACCAAGGCTAGGGTTAACCCAAAACACTTTACATGCAGGGTTAAAATGCCATGGCTTTTAAGATTTATTGGAGCATGTAAACCTTGAAAATCAAGCTAGGAGATCAAGCCCCCAAATGTGGCATGAAGGTGAATCGTATTATTACCGTGCTACAATGCATTTGTGTCCGCTTCCGGTGAGGGGTAAATACAGTAGATTGCCGTGTTCATTATTTTTGACATAAATTATGTCTCTT
The DNA here is from genome assembly GCA_011952105.1 of Coreoperca whiteheadi. Taxonomy (NCBI): domain Eukaryota; kingdom Metazoa; phylum Chordata; class Actinopteri; order Centrarchiformes; family Sinipercidae; genus Coreoperca; species Coreoperca whiteheadi. The sequence continues at coordinate 7,263,988 of CM022490.1, forward strand.
CTGGTCCCCCTTTCGATCCCAGGAAGTCTTATTTTCATTGCCATTGATCTTGAGGATGGATTGATCGTGATTCCAGCTAATAAATTCAGTACCTGCAGTCAGGCTCTGGTCTAAAATCTTGGCCTGTCTGTGTGTTTCAAGGTCTGGCCTGTCCAACGGAAAGGGGAAGTACTTCAGAGGAATACCTGATGGCATCGTACTGCAACCTCACTGCAATCTTAACCAGGTACCCTGCACGCACACACACACACACACGCGCACACACACGCACACACACACACACACACACACACACATTCAAATGTGACAGCATGTAATAGATGCACATTCACTGCAGCCCCCCCCCCCCGACCTTGTCTCTTTGTGTGTTGTATAGATTTCTCGGATCGGTTCAGACGATACCTACCTGCTCCCAGACCTTCTGCAGGAAACCTCTTCCTCCACTCCTACCCACAATGCACTGGGCCAGCAGCAGCAGACATGCGAGCTCAATTACTCGCAGTCACCCACAGCCCCTCGATCGGCCGCACACCACGGACTGCACGTGAGTTTATATGGAGGAACGTGTCCGAGGGACACAGATAGAGCGACAGACTTGCAGGAACACACACACACGTTGACCATATTGATTCCTTTTAGTGATTTATTGAATTACCTTTTTCCGCCTTATCATTCACATCATGCAGGAATTATGTTCAGAACTCATGCATTTAATCAAACATTAAAAATGGTTCATGGTAGGATGTCATTGAGTCTCGTATCGACGCAAGAAGCAAATCTCCCGGTGGGGTGAAGATAACATCATATCATTTTGCTAATAGCAGGGCTGAATAACCTAATTAGTTTAGGGAAAAATCTTGATAGGAGTTTATTAGCATTGTTTGAGCATGTGAAAGCATTCTCCATATCCAGTGTACCTCAAACTAAATATGTGACTAGTTGCATTAGTTACATTTGTCCACCAGGGGGAGGTGGCGGCACATTTATCAGTACTCATATGATTTGTCCCAATAGTCCTGTCGAGGCATCAATCTTTATTGAACAGATATGTGCTTGCTTGCATGGGCAACCAGGCGTTTTTTCTGCCCTCACACAAATTTAGAACCAAGAATGCATTTGTGGTAATAATGCTGAGCTATAATAAGGCTTGGAAGAGACACGCAGAGATGTTGGTGGGGTTAAAAGGTTGCACTGATCTATAAAGCCGTGAATAGCATTTGCGACATTGTGCATGGAGCCAAAACCAAACCATAAACAATGCTGTGGACTAACAGTTTTTCTTGCTGTTGTGCATCACCAGGCTGTCAGCAGTCCTACTGGTAAAAACACCTCCTCATCTTCCTCTTCCTCCTTCCTGTCCTTCATCGATCCAAGACTGATCCCCTTACCATCGCCACCACAGAGCCCTAGTGAGTACATTCACACACACACACACACACACACACACACACACACACACAAACACACAGTATGCATAGACTCACACATACAATACACTAACATACAGTGCTGCATGCATACTTACATATTCATATGTAAGTAAATGAAGGCACTTCTCATCTATACAATTTAAAGGTTAAATACTAAATGACTTAACTTTCACGTTATCCTAAGTGATATATGGAATATAATAGAGTAGTTTACGTGAGAGGGTTTTTCTGTCGGGCCCTGTCAGACACTGTGCTCATTTAACTACACCATGCCTTGCTAACATTGTTTGTTTTTTTGTCCCTGTGTAGCAGGCGGTAAGGGAGAGCAAATCAAGAGAGAGAACCACAGGAAGGGCTCCGTGGTGAATGTGAATCCAACCAACATTCGACCACAGAGCGACACTCCAGAGATCCGCAAGTACAAGAAGAAATTCAACACCGAGGTTCTCTGTGCTGGACTATGGGGTTTGCAGTTTTATATTGTTTCTGTTTTAATTGGAGGTGTGGTTTATTGTTGTGTGTGTGTGTGTGTATTGTGGATGTGATAAAAAGAGAACAAAGGTGCCCTAAATGATGGTGAACAAGTGAGGCTTTCACTTTTTGGATGTTCTTGGCAAGCAAATGTTATTGACTCTGTTTCCTGGCTACATCCCAGCCAAGAGCTAGCATGGCATCACTGGACAGTGTCCAGTGTGCAGACCCCACAGAATTGTTTGCCTTGCAATTCAAACCAATGCACAGACTGACGGTTGTTTTACGTGACGCAGCGTGTTAGCGGTGGGGTGTAAGGTTTGTGTCTGTGTGGTCCTGTAGGTGTCAACCTGCTGGTGGGGACAGAGAACGGTCTGTGGCTGCTCGATCGAAGTGGTCAGGGGAAAGTCTACTCGCTCATCAGCAGACGACGCTTTCAGCAGATGGATGTGTTGGAAGGGCTCAATGTGCTGATCACTATATCAGGTACATGAATTGTCGCTTCGCATACACAAAACACACTGACACAGATGAGTGTAGCTCTAGAAACACCAAGAATTCTCATTTGACCGTGTTCACACAGTTACTATATTTGACTTCCCCCATACAGTGAAGCAGACAGGGCCAGACCAAATTGATTAATTTGGCCACCAGCCATGCTCCTGTATCAAAATATCTAATGATAATGGGAGGAGTAGTTTTTTTTTATGCCTCTGCTTGGCCGGACGGCGTTATGTTTTTTAATGCGTCTGTCCCATTCTCGTGAACGCGATATTTCAGGACCGCCTTGAGGGAATTTCTTCAAGTTTGGCCCAAACGTCCACTTGAACTCCAGGATAAACGGATTAGAATTTGGTGGTCAAAGGTCACTGTGACCTCACAAACCACGTTTTTTGCCTTAACTCAAGAATTCATACTAGCTAATAATGAAAAACCTACATTATGCCATTATGCAACCCTATAGCTCAGGAACAGAAGGGGAGATTGTGACCATATTTCACAGTTGGTCGGACACTGAGTAGGTGGCACTTTTTAAATGCAGGGCCAACGGTCATTCTTTCATTTAAGGATGAACTGGGCATTAATCAGTTCAACAACATGTGTTCACTGGAATCGTATCATCAGTATAGTGATAACCTCCATTTAGCCAAAAAAATACACTTCATACCTTTGCATTCAATTCCTTCCAAGTATTTATTAACCTCCTCATTAACATATATTATGAGTCTGGACAGACATGGATGTAAACAGCAACTTGGCTGATTGCCGGAGTCATACAACCGCGGGGCGGTAATTCTAGTTTTATTTTTACCTTCCTTTCACCATCAGTTAAGGAGCCCTTAACGAGAAAATTCGTTATATAAGTCGTAATATAAAATCAGGCACTTCCTGTCTCGAAATGATGCAGAAAAATTAATCCATGCATTTGTTACTTCAAGGCTGGATTACTGCAATTCCATATTATTGGGCAGCCCGAAAAAGTCCCTTAAGATTCTCCAGTTGATTCAGAACGCTGCGGCACGTGTACTGACAGGAACTAGGAAAAGAGATCATATTTCTCCAATATTATCTTCTCTGCACTGGCTCCCTGTGAAATCCAGAATAGAATTTAAAATCCTTCTCCGCACCTACAAAGCTCTTAATGGTCAGGCGCCATCATATCTTACAGAGCTCATAGTGCCTTATTACCCCACTAGAACACTGCGCTCTCAGAATGCAGGGTTTCTTGTGGTTCCTAGAGTCTCCAACAGTAGAACGGGAACCAGAGCCTTTAGCTATCAAGCTCCTCTCCTGTGGAATCAGATCCCAGTTCGGGTTCGGGAGGCAGACACCATCTCCACATTTAAGAGTAGGCTAAAGACTTTTCTCTTTGATAAAGCTTATAGTTAGGGCTGACTCAGGAGAGTCCTGAACCATCCCTTACTTATGCTGCTTTAGGCCTAGACTGTCGGGGGACTTCCCATGATGCACCTCTCTCTCTTCACCTCTGTCCTCCTCTCCATCCGTATGCATTCTCATCCCATAGATGCATGTCACTAACTTGACTTCTTCCCTCTCCCGGAGTTTTGTGCTTTGTCGTCCGTCTCTTCTTTCTTAGTGTCACTTTCAGCAGGTATTTCAGTGTCCGGAGATGTATCTGGATCGGTGACTATGGCGACCTGCTGGGGCAGTGCTGCTGTGTCTATGGTGCAGGGGACGAGTGGCCACCTGGAGCTGCTCGGTTGTCCGTCTGGACCCATCATCTTCCCTTATGTTTTACCACCTAAACATTTCTAACATAATCATATATATATATATATATACAACAATTTTGCCATCATGGCTGTATATGTTATAGTTTTGATGCTATAAATCTATTCCGTACTTACGACATCTATTGCATGTCTGTCCGTCCTGGGAGAGTTTCTATCATTTTTCCCCCTGTTAAAAGGGTTTTTTGGGTAGTTTTTCCTTAATTGAATCGAGGGTCTAAGGACAGAGGGCGTCGTATGTTACAGATTGTGAAGCCCTTTGAGGCAAATGTGATTTGTGATACTGGGCTATATAAATAAAATTGAATTGAATTGAATTGAATATTCGTTATATAAGTCTGTCCGTATTCCAAATAGTCTGGGGTATACAACTGGATGAACGTGAAGGAGGACATTGCTTTCTGTCCTTGTCACCCCACAGAAATGAATTTCAGCCAAGATTCATCTAAACAGGATTCACCTTCAGCCGTCTCTCCATCTCGCTTTCTTTGTCTGTAGGGAAAAAGAACAAGCTGCGTCTGTACTATCTGTCCTGGTTAAGGAATAAAATCCTACACAACGACCCAGAGGTGGAGAAGCGACAGGGCTGGACCTCAGTAGGTGACTTGGAGGGCTGTGCACACTATAAAGTGGGTAAGTACAGTCTGCGAAGGGCGCATCGCATGGTCAAATCTACTTTTTTTATTTTCCAAGCTACAAACTAGCCAACATGCAAACCACAAGTGTTGTGTTAGTAGACGTCTTTGAGAGGTATCAACTTCTTAAGGTCTCTTTGTCCATCTTGTTTCCTCAGTGCGTTACGAGAAGATAAAGTTCTTAGTGATTGCTTTGAAGAACGCTGTCGAGGTGTACGCCTGGGCCCCAAAGCCATACCACAAATTCATGGCCTTCAAGGTTGGTAACATTTAAATAAAGTGTGAAATGTGTCTTCTGTGGGAAAGAATAGAGTTAGGAGCTGTTTGCCCTGTCAGTGGGCAACATATACTGTAAACACTACAGGATTATATGGAAGTTATACAATGATCTTCTATTAGCCACATTAGCTTCGGTCACCAGTGAAATGTCTGAAATTTTAGATGGATTGCCATGAACGTTTGTACAGACTTTCGTGGGCCCTAGAGGATTCGTATAGTGTCACCATCAAACTTTTTTTCCAACACTTTGCGTATGTATGTGCCGTAAACTGTTGTCACGTTAGCACGCTAACATGCTGTGTTTAGCAACTTACAGCCATGGCTGACAAAGTAAAGCTTAGCCTGATGAAAGCTGAGCTAAGTCTAACGAAGCAGAGTAAACCCTAACAAACAGAATCTGAAACATCTAAAATTGCCACCATACAGAAGATGGAAATTCATGCCAGGCGTATGGAGGTGCGTGCAAAATTCAACCTGCTCAGCTAGATTGGGATCTCTGAAGTAGTTAAACCACCAAACCAACAGCTTAACAATACCCCTGTTGTCTTTTGTGCTGTTACCACATCTTTACATATCTAGGACAAAATATCTAATAGGGTCCCTTCCACAGCACGTACACACCGACGTGACACATCCAGGCTATGGGAGTCATACACACAGATTCTCAGCAGAGCCGTGTCCCATTTCTTTGCGTCCTTCGTGGCCTGAGCTACTTTTTTTTCCTCCACACTACGTAGTTTAACCCTCTCTCCTCAGAAAAGGCCAAAAATACACTACCTTGTGGAAGTAATTGCATGACCTCTCTCAGGATGCCCATTTTTATGCAGCTGCTCCTCAACTTGTCAAAGTCAATTGCTGATTAATTATTCAGGGACACCGTTCCTTCCAAGTAAGTTGAAGGTTTGGTAATGTGTGTGTGCTCTACCCAGTCATTCAGGTCACTGCCTCAAAAACCGCTGTCTGTTGACCTGACAGTGGAGGAAGGTCAGCGGTTAAAGGTCATCTACGGCTCCTTGTCGGGTTTCCACGCCATTGATGTCGACTCTGGAACACCTTACGACCTCTACCTGCCAACGCACGTAAGAGTCTACGCAATATTCGTTACGCTCTGTACGTTTGCTTGTTTGTCTGGTTGTCTGTCTGGAAAAATAGGTGTTCAGTTTATTTTTAAAAAGGTTTCACTATTATGAGAGAAAAGGCAAGACTAATAATATCTTGGGGAAACTTCACCTCTAGGACTAAAAACAGGTGTTGGAAATCTTACAGTATGATGTTCTGTAAAGTCTAATCATCTGATATTAATAAGTGATTATTTCTTTTATCTAAATTTATTTTTTTTGGGGGGGGCAAATGTTTTGGATTTCCTGAAGTCTACACAATGTAGACCAAGTTAATATAGATTCTTACACTTTCTAAAGATAACGAATTAAGAAAATGTAGTTTACATGTGTAAAGATATTTTTGTAAACTGGATTGCTAGACTTTAGTTTTTTTATACTTTATTAAAATTTTTATATTCTTTTCATAGCAACTGTGTATGAAAAGCCTACGTATGTCGATAGAGAGTGTATGTTTTTACACTTTAGGTAGTATTACATGTTTAGAGATCTAAGGAGATCTCTGACATTGTACATCATTCAGATATTATTGTCTCTGTAGCTGAAGCTCTCTATTATACCTGACTTTTACTTTGACTTTCTATCCATCAGCTGTTCAACCATATCACCTCACTCTCTCTGTCAATCTCTCAGGATGCTCTCCTCCTCCTCCTCCTCCCACTCACAGTCTGCAGATGTCAGTCATTTCTCTGCTTTATTTCTCCTCTTTTCCTCTTTCCACCTCCCTCCACTCTCCTCCCACCCAGTCTATAGCTGTCAAACACTTTTCTCTTCCTCTTTCGTCCTTCTCCTCATTTCCACCTCCCACTCTGTCATCTAATGTGGCATTGTTCATTTGCTCATTTTCTCCTCATTTTTATCTTCTCTTTTGCTACATTTACCAAACTACCCTTGCTCTCTCTCTCTCTCTCTCTCTCTCTCTCTCTCTCTCTCTGTTCAGTCCGTGGGCAGGTAGAACTGACGACAGAATGTTGTGACTCATGTTCATATTCCTATTCAGACGTAGTCTGTTTTATCCCTCGTATGGCGTTACGATTTTTCTTTAGAATTGTAGAAGCTGATCAAACGAAGCCTGGGTCAAAAGATGCTTTTGTGTGCATCCTGAGCTTCAGTAGATATCGTTGATGGTTTTAGACCAGTCGTAGGTTGAGTTCTTTGGGGACTTTCGGACTTGGAGGTACTGATTCTCATCCCCGCCGCTTCACACTCGGCTGCAAACCATCCCAGTGTATGCTGAAGGTCCTGGTTTGATGAAGCCAACAGGACAACATCATCTGCAAAAAGCAGAAATGAGATCCTGTTGTCCCAAAACCGGACTCCCTCCGGCTGCCGACTGCGCCTAGAAATCCTGTCCATATAAATAATGACCAGGACCGGTGACAAAGGGCAGCCCTGCCGTAGTCCAACATGCACCGGGAACAAGTCTGACTTACTGCCGGCAATGCGAACCAAACTCCTGCTCCCGTCATATAGGGACCGGACAGCCCTTTGCAGAGGGCCCATACCCTCAGAGCACCCCCCACAGGTCGCCGCGAGGGACACAGTCGAATGCCTTCTCCAGATCCACAAAGCACATGCGGACTGGTTGGGCAAACTCCCATGAACCCTCCAGCAACCTGGAGAGGGTGTAGAGATGCTCCAGTGTTCCACGACCGGGACGAAAACCGCACCGTTCCTCCTGAATCCGAGGTCGAATTCTCCTCTCCAGTACCCTGGCGTAGACTTTTCCGGGGAGGCTGAGGAGTGTGATCCCCCTGTAGTTGGAACACACCCTCCGGTCCCCCTTCTTAAACAGAGGGACCACCACCCCAGTCTGCCAGTCCAGAGGCACTGTCCCCGGCCGCCACGCGATGTTGCAGAGGCGTGTCAACCAAGACAGCCCCACAACATCCAGAGACTTGAGGTACTCAGGACGGATCTCATCCACCCCCGGTGCCTTGCCACCGAGGAGCTTCTCAACTACCACAACTGAGCCCTTGGCCTCTGCTTCCTCAGTGGAAGACATACAAGTAAATCAGCCCATCCCAATTTCCTTTGAAAGCGCCGCGCTCTCTGCTGTGATGTACAGTTTTGTATTGGAGAGGAGAGCGCAGGCTGACATCAAAAGAATATGTGAAGTCCAGAGTTGTGAAAAATGAACATGCAGCAGCCTGAATATGGATTAGAGGACTGACACATAAGTAGTGCCCCTAGACTAACTGACTTATACTAATTAGATTTTTGATCCATCCCATAGATATAGTATCTACAGACACACACTAATTACCAATCGACATAATACCACAGGAGCCAAACATCAGTCTGTAATCATAGTATAATGCACTATAATTCAAAGGTCTCGAATATGAGGGCTGACTGCGTTTTTGTGGCTGAACATGTGAAGCGTTTCCACAGCATTACGATACGTATTGGTAATATTTGTGAAATGTATTTATAAGACGCAAACGTCCTTGAGTTATAATGACTTATGGACGTCTGTAAAACCGCTGCTTTTTTTTTTTTTTCCATCTCCAAAAAGGTTTGTGCAAATGAATTTGTGTCATTGAATGTGAACAAATAGTCCACTGCTGATACAATTAGAGATGGAGCAGGTCATTATTTTTCTCTCGCTGTCTCTCCTCTGCTGTATGTGGGCATGTAAAGCTCGCTGGTGAGTCATATTCACATTTAGATTCTGACACATTCTATTAAATATGTTTTTAACAAGAGCTAGAGAGGTTTGAGGTTCAGGATATGGCAACGTACTTAAGCTCTGAAACATTTTGGCCTGTTTTCTTAGACAGTATGAAGTGTAACCAGCATTTCCAAAGTCGTTAGTTATTTGTTTTGTTGGTTCATAATCTGTCTGCGGACTATACCAGATTCTTCCTCACATGCTGTGCTTTCATATGGTGTTGCGTGGGTGGCTGGAGCAGGGAGCAAGGTTCCTCTGGTTTCTATGGTTTAATAATTTATATAACGATTTTTCTCATCCTGCAATCATTTTGTGATACTGTAGCGATGAAGCCCACGTCACATTTTGGATCTTTGCCATAGCCCAAGACACAGAGGTCAAGCTGAGGACCTTTTGTGAATAGATGAATAGATAGTTGATATATTACAAGTTCGGAGTGAGGAGGTAATGCAGTATGTAGACTACAGAATAGACTACACCAATGTTTACGGACTAATTGGGATTTTGTCAGCTGACTAGACGTGTGTATTAATATGTTTATGCCTCTGAAAGCGAGGGAGTGTCTCTTTGGGGGGGGGGGTTTCCGGGGTTTTTTTAATATTCCAAAACATAAGGAAATGTCTTTTTCACGTGTTTCTTGCCTCTCCAGCTATCAGTCATTTTTGCTCCTTGCAAGGTTTATTTCCAGAGTTTTTATTTTCCTCTCTGGCTCTCATTCATGTTCTCAGCACCTTTCTCTCGCTCATTCACACACACACACACACACACACACACACACACACACACACACACACACACACACACACACAGCCCCAGCCAGCCTTAATGTGTGCTACTTTCCGTAAGCATGGGGGAGTTGGAGATAGAGAGTTAGAGAGACAGACATACAAACAGAGAAATAGGCTCTAAATATACATCCCTTCCTGTCCTCCTTCTCTGGCGATCATTAACTGTGTGTGTGTGTGTGTGTGTGTGTGTGTGTGTCCTGACCTATTCTTGCGTCTGTTGAGAGTTCTTTTTTTCTCTCTCCTCACTGCTCCTCTGGTATATTAAGCGAGTGTGCACACAGCTACCTACTACACCGGTGCCTTATACTGCTGCTGCTGCATCATTTCAGCTCTCTCCAGCCTCTTTCTCCCTTTTTTCCTTTTCTCTCTCACATCTACAGTCAAGCTTTCAACACTCTTACAGACACACACAGGCACACACACACAAACGCTCAGCTACAGGGCGCTTTTAAAACCCACTCACTTACACTTAGACATCCTCATAGTTCGCTGTCTTTGAGTACTCTTGAGGACGCTTCACACTCCCGGGCTCTCTTCGTAGCTGTATATCCGTAATCTCATTTACGAACACACGCACACACTCACACACACACACAGACACACAGACAGACACCCACCTGCATCAACAGTAAGACGTATTCACTCACAACACTGATCTCTATTTCCTCGTCGTTTCACACATTCACAAACGCAAGTCCAAGCCGCACACACACTTACACACACAATGCACCACTCACCCACTTAAAGCAACACACACACACACACACACACACACACATGCATCTTCCATTGTTGCCTGCGAACTATGTAACAATGCTGATTCCAAGGCAGAGGATTAAGTTTGCGCTGCGTCTGTGGATGCCCGTTCTGATGCTCAGGATTGTGGTGGCTCACACTCTGGTAACGTATGAAACACGCTCACGTAAACTACAATTACCCACGTTTTGTAGCGCACCACAAAACACTGCTTAATGGGTTTTTTTTCCTGGAGGGAGTTTTGCTGCCGAAGGGATTCCCTGTGTGTTCAGATGTGAGCTGCTCTTAGAGAAATGTTTCTGAACTGCTTGTAGAGAAATGTATCTGATGTGGGAAGGGAAATGTTCCTGAACCAGTTGGAGAGATTTCAACTTGGCTACTGGCTGCTGGATGAAATCTGTGTGTTGCAGAAGTGCTTTCGTGCACAAGACTTGTTGAGCTGTTATACTGTCAAGACGTTTTCCTGATATTAAATAGGCATTAGGAGAGGCTTAGTATTTGACTATTTGGGGGGTTTTAGTCACCTCCTGCACAATGCCACTGACTGTCATATTGTGATGACCTTTTCATATCAGTCAGGGACTTCAATTTTATGATGAAACCTCATCTTTGAAAAAAGAACCACATATCACTCTCCTTCTTTCTACTCAGAATATTTTATCTCCCTGCATTTCAGGAAAATCCCATCGCTCCCTCTCTGAACTGATTTTCTATTTCTTTTCTAACGCTTTCGTTTCTTTTCTTCTTTTTTTCTACGTTCTCTGTAGTCTTCGACTCTCTTAACTTTGGTAGGTTGTAATGGTGGTGACCTGAGAATGGAACGTTATTCTTAGGTCAACAACAGACAACTGAAAGACATCGTCAGACAGAGAGTTTGGAAATTGTTTCTAGCAGGGATGTGCCTTTGTGTTTAATGTACGAAGTAGTGTCCAAACGTTGAAACACACTGAACCGTTTCAGTTTGCAGCAATTTGAGTCATTTTTTTTTAATGACTTCTTATTTTATGAATTAGTTCAAAATAGCTTTTCTTGTGTGTCTTTGTTTCACAGATCCAGGGTTCCATTCATCCCCACGCCATCATCATTTTGCCAAACAGCGCTGGAACCGAGGTCCTGGTTTGCTACGAAGACGAGGGCATCTACATTGACACCTACGGGCGCATCACCAAGGATACAGTGCTGCAGTGGGGGGAGATGCCTGCATCAGTCGGTAGGTTTCACTCGGACGCGCACGTATTTTCATACACAACCACCAGGTAGTGTGGATTTAACGATGACACGTTCATACATTTCCGAACTCAGATGTGAATCATTTCGACAACTGGATCGTGCTCTTTGCGGTCGGACTTACTGATTCTAGATGGTAGTGATTCTATATATGTGTGTGTGTGTGTGTGTGTGTGTGCAGTCCAGTAGTCATGATTCCAGCATAAGAACTGTCTGTAGGGAATATATTTACTCATATACACACAGTTCTCCCATTTCCTAAAGTTTATAGCAATCTTTGCTATTTTATTTCTGTCTCTTCATATCCATGTCCCCTGTGTCTTCGGTGCTCTCTCTGCAGCCTACCTTCAGTCCAACCAGGTGATGGGTTGGGGAGAAAAGGCCATAGAGCTACGGTCTGCCAACACAGGGAACCTGGAGGGAGTTTTCATGCACAAAAAGGCCCAGAAACTCAAGTTCCTGTGTGAAAGGAATGATAAGGTGGGAGTTATTAGAACGCTATCTAGACTTGCCTTAAATCTGCAACACCAAGTGCAGTATTTTCCCTCACCAGGAAAGAAGTAAGATCATTTTTTCAAGTGCCTAATGGTCACAGTTGTAAAGTAACAACAGCAAAATAAAGCAAATGCAGTATTTGTGTTTTCCTGCGTTACTATCACTGTCATTTATTTCCCTTTTTATAAGTCACTTGTTCATCAAGTTGTTCACTGCCCAGATTTGTATAAAACATCAATAACAAATGTGTAAATATGTGATTTTCTGAGGTTAGATTCACATTACCCACAGTACTCCTCTGTGTCGCGCAGTCTGAGTATTATTATTGAAAATATTGTAAACTTATAACATAATTCCTAAACCTGCGTGTCTCTCTTGTTGCAGGTCTTCTTTGCCTCCGTGCAGTCGGGAGGCAGCAGTCAGATCTACTTCATGACTCTGGGACAGAACTCACTGTTCAACTGGTAACCGCTTGACCTGCTGCTCTGCGATCACCCGGTGGGGCCTGCCTTCATTACTCCGGGTTTGCCTGGCGATGCCTTTATATATTTGTGCTGACTGATGTTCATCTCCATGGACAGTGGGCACCATACAAAGATCAACTAAATATCCCTGGATCCGTCTTGTCTAGTTTCCATGTAAATGCCACCGAGTTGAGTTGATCATCACTCCGGCTGCAGCAGACCTGCTTGAATCCATCACGCCGCCGCTGAATACTGAAGCCTGGACCAGCTCACCCATCCATGGAGCGCTTTCCCATGTCGGAGCTCCATAGTTACCTGGAGCCTTTCCCAGCGGGATTCAGGCCGCAAACCATCACTGCACCGGTGGGGCAGAAATCAAGATACCTGGAAGCTAAATTGACGGCCCGATTCGGTTGATTTCGAATTTAACATCAGATCATCGGGCAACATTTGGCCTCCTCTCATCTCTCAGCACATGGAGACCACAACAGTCCGTTCGGTTTGTTCCACACTCAGCTCATCTCTCCTGGATCACTTAACCTTTTTTTTTTCACTTTTTCGGAAGGACTCCGTTGTACAGTTATTCACTCTTATTTGCTTGAACTGTGTCTGGCTGTGTTGTATTACTGCATCAGCTGTGTCTTTTCCATCCGATGAAGTCAAGTCTTAATACCTGGATAATTATTCTCCTAGCGCAGACCAGGAGAGGGGTGTTTCCTGCCCTGGTGTTCAGCTGTTGTCTGGTTTGTCTTCACGCAAGCAGCATGTGTGTTACAAAGGAGTGAAACTAGAAGAACAGAAGTCCTTCATCAACCTCACTCACTCCATGGGCATCATCTGGGCATTTCAAAGACGGGGTTGGGGCCACAATGTGGACTAAGCAGGGCAACTACTGTAGGTCATTCCACATTTTGTCGCTTTTGCTTGGCATTCTTTCCTAATGATTTTCTTGAATCAATTTCCAGATCCACGAACCACCTGTGTTGTCTGTCTCCAATACCTCAGCAGTTTTATTTATGAAGGCCTTTAGTAGTGTTTCGTTTTCTTCTTCACTGCTATGAGTGGATATCACGGACCCAAACAAATTAGTCCGTTACTGTACTGAATGCTTATTTTTGTTGACTGCCATGTAGTATTATTAGACAGTATTATATTACGCACCATCAGATGCTATATTATATTTTTTCTTGTCTGAGCTGACAATTTTAGGGTGACAGTAATCCGGTATAACACCCTACACATCATAGATTCAATCAGTTATGTTTAACTGTATCCTTAGCTGTAAATATAGTGCCCATGCAAATCTTATGATAATGACAAATGTCTGAATTGAATCACTGACGTATTACTAATTATGAGCTGGAAGTCAACTTTGCGCTCTGCGGAGCACGAAGTCAGCTGCCAATTAGGCAAAAATGATCTATTGGGATACTTGCTGCATGGCACACTTCACATTAAAATTAGTTGAGTAGGTGTTTTTTCAACACATCCTTAATACAGTAACCCAACAGTGCTCCTGGATCCCAGTTTAAGCATTCACTCCATCACAGATGTGGACCATGTGGACGTGTTCCATAATAAGGAACATAAGAGCCTTGTACTTTACTGTAGGAACCGCCGTGGTAATGTACAGCAAAACTGGTGTACAGATAGTAGAGACACAAAACGACTAGGAATGCTTTTCTGCATCTATTTTGTACAGCTTAGGATGTATATATAATCTTGTAAGATGTTTATAAGTGAAAACCCATCCTTTATGTATGTGTACAGAATTAAAGGCTTATGAATGTGAAATTCCATCTCAGAACAGAGTTCATACATGTTATTCCCATGATCTTTGAAAGTTCAGTGTTTGTGAGCGCGAGCATGAGCTACTGACTGAACTTGAAGGCGGCTGTCCACGTTTACCAACCTGATTGAAGTGTTCAAGATCAAATAATGTGAATTCTGTTTTTGTGGTTGGTTTTCTACTAACGTGTGTAAGTCAGGCTCTTTGCACAATGGCCACCTTGTACATGTTTTCTGCAATATATCCTACTTTGAAATGACCTTTTTGGTTCAAAGTGGAAACATTTAAAGCCATTCTGTAGTCAGTATTGAAGATATAACTGATAGCCTTTGGCTTTGGATCAGTATGTCTTACACTACCTAACATGGGACCCACATCTGTTTTAGTTTGAAGTCGCCTTGAGAAATGACTTGAGCCTGGATGTGACGAGATGCAATGAGCTGGGCTGAAAAACGTGAAGATGCCCCCGTTGTGTAGTATTCGCTCTGCTTTCCTTGATATTGTTGTAATTTACAAAATGAGCTTCAAAGCAACAAACCAAAGATAAAGGCTTTGATTTATTGACATTTTCGTGAGTCCAACAATGTCAAATAATTCACAAATCACAAATGATTACATGATTTGGAAAGATAAAGTGATGAGATGTTTCTCTAAAAATATCATCTATATTTAAGACTTACAGAGTTGAAGGCATATTATTATATAGGCCTACCATACAAAAGTTGCCAACTAGAGCCATCAGACCCGTGGAGGCCTGTAAAAGCTCCCAGGAAGGATGTGTCTTGCTCAATCGCAACAAAATACATGCAATTTAACGTTGCTAGTGTTCATATAATTAATAGCTTACGTGTATGCTTTAGACTTTAGCTAGGTTTGGTTAAAGTGAAGAAATAATTGGTTTTTACCTTCAAATGTGAATTTGAAATTGATCTACTTCTGATCCATTTTTGTTTTTGTTTTCCTTCATCAGATTTTGCTCAAACAGCTAACTCTGTTTTGTGCTACATTATCCTCTATATTATATCACAATATGCGCCAAATGTTTTATATTCAGTGATACGTTAGGGTTTAGTTTTTATTATGGACTTGATAGAAATATTGCAGCTGGTTCTGTGACAATATTTTAAACTGGAAAATGAACCTTGTGTGTTATTGCTAAGTTATCACCAAATTTCTTACAGTTTTTGTTTCAGTGGCGTAGACGTTATTAAGCCCTGAGAGACCGGACCAGATAGCTAAACTAATGTTAACAGGCTATCAGACGCAGAATCGCTAGCTACCATGAGCTAAAAGTTTCAGAAACAAGCCAGCTAGCTTGCAACAGAGTTTCTAGTTAACATTACTAGCTAGCAAGCCTATCGACATAGATAGTAGAGAGCCTGGCTAGCAGCACCACATGTGTCCTCTTTGTACACAGTTGGTTAGCTGTGTACAGTTTCCACATAAGATATGACACAACTTTATTTCACATACATACGATATAAGATATAATTAAAAATATATAAAGAAGGCAAAAAGGTTGTAGACAATTCAAAACATACTTTGGACACTGGAGACAAACTTGCATTTCAGATTTACTGTATATGTGCATTTTATTTTGCGGAACAGGACATATTTTGTCATATTAGAACCAGGCACTGTGCTAGCTTGTGGTCAGCTTTGGCCAGGCCTGGTCAGCTGTTAAATCGTGGCCGGCACAGCACCGGCACGTTTGGCCAGGTTCCCGAGCAAGACCCCGGCCATCAGAACCCAGACAGGGACAGGAGGCCAGACCAAAACTAGTCCTAAGCTACCACAGTGGTTCCAGCATGTGTTCAGCTCTACCTTACGTTCACATGGACGACGTACGGGAACAACGTACAGTAGCAGGCCTGTATTTGCTGCACTCCGCTATCCAACGCGCTCTTGTCATAGATGTCTCGTTAGCGATAGCGCACGTGGTGCTAGTAAGCACAAGTTAACAAATTAGGCCTTTCATTAATCAGTCCGTTTGATGTCATTGTTCTCTCATCACAAAATAAAGTTCAGAATTTGTGAGAACGTCGTTAAAGTTTGATTTCATGTCCATACTTTTTAAGAGCAACAGTGTATATGCTTGAGTACCACTGATTTATCATTGTTATCCAATCGCATTACCATGGCAGATTTTATCAGGTGAGTTTTAGCTTGGCAAATTTATGAATTCAGTCTTGTAAAGAGGGATACATGGAAGTATATCAAACGCGTTGCTGTCCTCATACTGACGAGCTTGAGCTCAGAGCAAAGGTGACAGGTTACTGCCACAGTATGTTCATTGTAGCTTGTTCTCTCTGCATTGTTCCGCTTAAAAATATTACCCTAATTTGATATGCTTGACATTTAACATCATGTTTTATCTGCGTCGTTCTTCATCCTGCTTTACGTAAAAAAAAACAAAAAACACCACAGAAGTCAGTTCTGCTACAAGATATCCAGAGCCAGTGTCACACCTACTGCGTTTTATATCAGGGATAATCCATTTGTCATCTAAAGCTACAGTATTGAGACGCAATGAGGCCATTTTTGTGGGCTATTAGAGACTTCCCTGTCTTCACCATTTGACGGTAGCTCTATCACTAATGAGCGCGAGAGAGATCAGTGCACTGCCGCCTACACCTTCCACTGGTTAAGATGACGGCCGATTCTGTTTCAGGCCCGCGGTGACTCACACCTCCAACTCTCCCGCCAACTCTTTTTCTCTCACTTTGTCAGCGCTTTCTCTCTTCTTGCCGCTGCCTCTCATTCCCTCTGCGACTTTTGCTCAACTCTCTCCTCTACCCATGCGTGTGTCGCTCTCCGTTAACCTCTGTCACCGTCGTCTAGCCCTTTGCTTTCCGATGTCTGATTCTCTCCTAGCTTTCCGTCGTCTCTCTTCCTCCCGCGTCAGATCTCCCCATCCGCCCCCCAGCCCCTGTTGAAAGACTCTTCGGCCGATTCAGGAAAAAGTTTTATTGTTTGTGTCATTGGATTGGCTGAGGTGGGAAACTATTTGTATGGTATTTCTATTACTTATTTAGTGGCATCGTCAGATATGGGAGATTTGAGACGGGATGCAGGTTCTCCTCTCATTTTTCGGAGCTGCTGCTTATCTGATTCTTTCCTATAACATAGCGTTGCCCATCCATGTTGCATTCAATTCTTTCGGCACAGTTGACCAACCTAAGAGCGCAATGAGTCATGGCAACAGACCACAGAATTGGCCCAACACTGGCTTTTGCTCAGGACAGTGGGATGAAGCGTGGTGCAGAAAAACGCTGATGTGCAAAGCTGCTCAAATCTGTTGCACAAGGTTTGCTATGTTTCCGTTAAAGCAAGACCATTTCACTTTTGCCCGGCTGTGGCTACGAGTGGCGGTCATGGCATAATGGTGAATGCTAAAACAGTCTAACTGTAGCACAGGTAGAGAATAGTCAGAAAGTCCGTAAACTGAATAGGCTGTAGAGGCAAGGCAAAACACCTCGATTGGTGTATTGAATTGAGCAATGTGCTTTACTGCTTAGGAAGTCAACTTTAAATTTATAAGAGGACGTGTTATTTTGTCTTTTAAAAGTTGCATAGTTTTGCTTTAAGCGCTACAACGTTATTTTCCAGCCTGTTGATGAGCAAAAGTCTGAGGATGAGCAGTGCGGTTCTGAAGAAAGTGTGTGTGTGTGTGTGTGTGTGGGATGCAGATTGGGAACCGGTGTTCAGTAAGCCAGAATTCGGTCTGCAGGCGAAGGCAGGATAGAGTAAGAGGAGGTGGCTGGTGGCTTGAGTCAGGTGTCAGTTGATAGATGATGGATGTTGGAAATGCGCGATTTTACAAGTTTAACGAGACTGTAGCGTACAATAACCTTTGGTATCAAGAACTCAATTTAGGAACGCAGTGGGGGGAAAACCTGAGAGTAAAACCATTTATTTAACAGGGCCAATGATGGGACCAAGCTGCAAATGTGGATGGAGAATTTATAGAAAATGATGGTTATGATGAGGAGCAGGAGAAAGAGGAAGGAGAGAGTTGTGTTCATACAAATTGTAAATTGTATAGAGAAGTTGAGATTATAAAATACCAAATATTTTAAAAGATATATATATCTAAGAATGTATTCCTCTAACCCATTTCATTTCTGTACCATTATAAAGTCCATCCTTTTGGTTACTTTGTTTTATTTTTTGCACTGGACCTCTGTTTGATGCATCATTTACTGTACCCCTCCTGCTTTGAGATGACCTCACACATTAACTTGTGTTTCCATGTAAAGAGGCAAGAGACAGTGAGACAACAATAAACACGTTGAATTGAGGGGTGTGTTGTTTTGCTGCTTTCACGGTCGCACCGACAAGATTGTTTCCACCCAGATTTACGAGATTCATCTGCCCACTGACTCATCAGAAACGCTCAATCCAATTCCCTTCCGAACCACTGACGCACAATTTTGTTTGTTGAACACACTCTGCATCTGTCATTGTGACAAAAGATGTCACACTTGTCCTTGTTGGTGCAACACTCGCAGCAGAAGCATTTGCTGTGTAGATGGTCTTCTTGTGACAAGATCTACTGATGCCTTGGTCTTTTTAAATGATCTACTCAAAGCCACTCATTATCATTCCAGCAGGGCAAACCGTTATGGGGAATTTGCCTCAGGACAACACTGTCCATGTCTGAAGGGCAACATTACACTCGATTGGGAAAAGCAGCATGGTTTTCAAATTGATCCTTTGGGATTTCCTGTAGGGAATTGTAGTTTTTGATTTCTTTGGCCGGAGAAGGCCACCCAGTGGAAGGTCGGACTTCCTACCCACCAAGTCAACACCTTCGAACCGGTGGCTGAATAGTGAGCATCCATCAAGGCCATCGCGAGAGACATGTTCGCATTAAAACGCCGTTGACTGTGCACTTGCCAGGACTTACGCGAGTGGCAATTAGCATAAAATAATCATTCATTCGGCCACATTTGGACCGTAAATCTGTTGTTCGCAGCGACAAAATGTTAAAACATCCAGTAGTGTAACAGTAGCACAAGTTGAGTCATACAATGACTTTATGAGAGGGTATATGAGTGCACTGACCTGAACAACAGCGCAATTTGTTATTTGCAAATTCAAGTTTTCATCTGTGAGAGGAATAACGTGTTACTCCCTCTTTTAAAATGTTAGTCTTGCTTTAAATGCTGTAAATATACTGTAATATACTTCTTCAAGCTTCTCCGTCGTTGTGTGTTGCATCAGTCTTCTTGTTCTTTCTTCTGCCTTCTCCTCTTTCAACTTTCAGCTTTCCTGAACAACGCATGCACCAAAACGTTGTCCTCTTTCATAAAACGTTACTCTTGTCCTTACAAGAGAGCACAGATGTTTGTAACGCGCGATATCACCTTCATGATAAAGAATACGTACGCAATCATGCTGTATCAGTGTGCTCAGTGAAGCGCCGTGCCACTCACATGGCATGAATGGCTGGATTTTCAAAATAAAGGCCCCAAAAGGTAACAGGCATCTGGACTGTTGAAGACTTTCAATATAAAAATCTCAATTAGTGTCCTGCTTCCATCCTTCCTTCCTTTCTTTTCTTCTCTCTGTGTTTCTTTCTTTCCTTCTTATCATCTCCCTGTTCTCTGTCCTTGCTTTCCTTCTTTCTTTCTTTCAGTCTGTCTTTCTTCCTTTCCTTTTTAAAAACATTTTCTTTCACTGTGCTACAGCTGCAAAGCACTTTTCAGCAGTCAGCAACTTCGAACCTCTCTATCATCAACTCGCCCGCAACGTCCCAGGACCTTTCCAGCAGGAAAATGCATTTTCTAGTTGCCGCAGGCCACATCCGTGGAAAGAATTTGGACTTCGCACTTCTTCGTAGTTTGCCTCACCGCAGCTGCATTCAGCACCAACTAAATTGTTTTTTGCCTTATTTGTTAGGTCACGGTTGGGGTAAATAAAAAGGTGGCTGATTCCTTGAGCATTTCAGCTACTGAATATGTTCGCTGTGTTTAAATGAGAGTCTCTCTATCTGCCTCTATCTCTCTCTCTTTCTCACTCTCTCCTCTCCAGAGGGCTCATCTCATGTGTCCTCTGAAGACTCACTGGCACCAGTTGCCGGATTCCTGGCCCCTGTCTCACACCCTCGGATGAAGTTGGGTCCTCGAGCCCCCACCTGCGACGCATCAGGCAAATGTTCTTATTTTGAAATTGTCGGAGCATATTCTTTGTTGTTGGTTTTTTTTGGGAGTGCAACAAAGGATCTCTCTGTGTTGGTTTGGCTGGATGTTAGCTGCTAACATTAGCTAACACAGAGCCAGGTGAAGCACTCTCCTGCTGTCTTGGACTTGGAGCTCTGCTCTGCTGAGTTGGTCACTGTTGATGAACACGTCTCTCTGCTCTAAATTTGCCCCTTTAGTACCCCTCCAACTGAACCCCCCCACCCCCCAGCCTCAGGTTCCCTCCTAACCCCATTCCACCACCACAACCCCCACACACATTATATGCCCCTGTCCGTGTGTGTTTGTGTGTAAATGTGTGTGTCAGCTCGCCCGGAGCGGGGAGCGTCCGGTGACCAAGCCGTGACTGGCAGCCACACAGTCACATAGCAGTTTTGCATTGAGCATTTGGATCATTCACACTTTTTTTTGGATCAATACATTGCTTGTTGTTTTTCAGCCTGCTGGGGAAAGGCCCGACAGGTAAGGGGGGGGGGGGGGGGGGGTGGGGTCGTGGTTTAAAGGCTCTGTGTCGTGGTAGAACTCGCTCCTCGTTTTGATTGGCGCAGTGAAGGGAAAGCAAACCTCAAGGGAATCACACAATCAAGGTAATCACTTAATCAAACGCCATGAGTTCACTTGGTCAATGCATGTTATTGATATTGCAGGCAGTCTCGGACTGAATGTGGTGAATGAGTTTGCAGTCAGAAAGAAGACGACAGCTGGGATTATCTCTCTAGAGCTAAATTTAAATGCTGTGTCCATGTGCCTGCCGGCCTATCTACTGTATCTATCTATCTATCTATCTCTGTCTCAATACTTTATCTATATACTGCTACTACTATATGTATCTAACTATCTCAATATCTTCTTTTTTTAATCTATTTCTATCTAAATGTATCAATATACATCTACATCTATATCTTTATCTGTCTGTTTCCCTTTCTCTCAATCTCTATCTATCTCTATCTACATACAGAATATCTATCTATCTAGAACCTATTATTCTTTCTGCGTGTCTATATGTTTGTCAGTGTGATGATGTAACTGTATAAAATGCGGGGTCAAGTGTGTGCGAGCATCTACGTCGCCCAGGATGCAAACTGATCCAGCTATATCAGAACTGCAAACTGTTGCAGTGGGTGAAAAATCTGTTGCATCCGTTCCAGAGTAGGGTATAAGGGGGGGGGGGGGGGGGGGTCAGTTATATAGCCTGCAGGGTGATGCAAAAACAAGAGATAGCAGCCAAAGCTGAGTGCGTGGCAGAGTTGGGGGCTTCGCAGTGCAAGCCAGGCATGCCTGTATGACGCTGTGTTCAGCCGCTGAGCTGCGGGTTGGCAGACAGCGAGATCAGGTGACCCAGTCCGGGCTAAATCGGTCCCGCTGGCAGACAAGTTGAGGGGTGGAGGGTAAAGGAGGCTTTTTTTTCGGAATGATGCAACTGAAAAGTGGGCTCAAAGCAAGGAATTCCTCTATTCCAATAGTCCCTTTTCCACCATGGGGTACCTTTGAAATCACCTTTAGAACCAAACATTGAAGCTGCACTAGGCAAAAGATTTTTATAGTAACACAGAAATCTGAATCACAAGCCGGGGCCTCCCCATCACCGGAGATAACATTGTTTACACGGATGACATTATGCGGTGTTATGGACGAAAAAAAAATCCATCCAAAGATTGCCAGAGTTACCAACTGGAAGCGAAGCTTTCATGGCACCAGCGATGGCTATGTCGGTCGGTCCGCCACTTTGGGCCAGATTAAAATGTATCTCAGCGACTAGTGGATGGATTGCCATGAGATTTTGTACAGTCACGTTACCCCCACGATGAATCCGAATGACTTCAACAGTCCTCTGACATTACATTTAGCGACGTCATCAGTCCAGTGCTTTTGTTTGTGACCAAATACCTACAAATGAATGACTTTTCCATCATCCTCGGCTGTGCTTTGTGTTTAGTGCTACTTAGCAAAGATTAGTTACGCTAACATTCGAAACTAAGATGGTGAAAATGATGTTAGCATTGTCATTGTGAGCATGTTGAATTTAGCATTGCTATTACAGCCGCACAGAGACTCTTAGTCTTGATGCTCTTAGTCTGGAGTTTGCTATATACGTCATTACTGGATAATAAAGTACTTACATCAAGCCGTTATCTCCCATTGCCCAAGTGCAAAGCCATTCAGTGCAACCTCTAGGACTTTCACTTATCGGTAGTTTCTTCTACGCGTGTAAATGAAAACCACTTTATTTTATGGGTTGTAATTTCTAATTATAAGGAAATTAGAGACATTTCTATTGATACCCTCCGATCAGTTCATTCCAATTATTCCAATTTAGTGTAACCCGAAGATTCTTTTAGTGAGTCCACAGAAGGTCAGCTGAACGCGCTAAAATTAGAAATTTGGCTAAAAGCAAGTACACAATTGACATGGAATAATTCCTAAAATGACAGATATGTATGACTACTTAGTTCAGTTTTGAAATGGAGTTTTTCTTTTAAGGGGAATTAGCATTGTCCCTATAACTAGTACTAAATTGTATCATTTTTTCCAGGAAACTTCTTGGAAATGACATAACGAAATTTGACATAAAGCGTTGCCGTGATTACCATGCTCAAAATGTAACTTTTTCAGGACTATGTAAAACACCCATGAACTGTGATAAACAACACTATATGTGCCATGAAACACTAGTTTTATTATTGCAACTAAGTAAAGCAACAGCTTGTGCCGACCAAAATCCAGATTGGGATGGTCCGTTTTTAGTAATGTTATTCCACTCATACCATGCACATTGTTGTGGTCCTGCTACAGTTGTGCATCTGTTTTTTGTTCTGAGTGATGTCTATGCATCCATGGAGGGTACGCTGACTGTACAGAAGTTTCACACTGTGCTTGTGCATAGATTGTTTTTGGCCACAGGGTGCAAGTCTCCTGCAGTGGCCGATTTTATTGTTCCAGAAGATGTTGACGCCTCCCGTCGCTCAGAGCCCGCAGACTTATGTAACGATTGCTTACTGGTAGATTTCAACACTCATCCAGCTCTGCGGCTCGAATGTGTCGCTGCTGCGCTAAATCGGTCCACAGCTGAGGGCTGCTGGTGGTTGGAGGCGTCGTGGTGTATGTGGGGCTGGAATTACACAGTGGGTGGCTTGTTCAAATTTTAAAAGGTTTGTGGGTAGGTGTTGGCGTTTCCTCCCCTTTTCTCCTGAAAGCTCTACTTCATCAACCAGGATCCATGTCCTAATCTGTCAGTAGAATTCAGGACAGTTCATTTTTCGTTAATGAATAATAACAAAACAGCCGTCTGATTACGAAATACATGAAAGGTTTTGTGTCGCAATGTGTAGATTTGGAAATACAGGGAATTCATTAATTTATTTAGGATATGCTGTTAATGCATAGAATAGATTACACATGCCAAACTGGTGCAGACCAGAGGATATTTCTAACAGCTATGAAATGTATCACCTTACAGTGTTTCTCTGTCTTTCTACCCAATTATACATCTACAGTATACTCCCAGATTCTGAACACTTTACTGTGTATCATAGGAAACTGAATGACTCATCCTGAACGTCTAGCTCTCTCCTGTCTGGTAAGAACAGATGGCTCTGCCTTTGGAAAACGCAGTCATTTACAGCTCTGAGCAAAAACGCAGCCATCTTCACTCTTCGCTGTGTAGCAGAACAGGTGCGATGATGAACACCGTCCCAGGAGGATACGCAGGTTAAAGAAAATACCAGCCATCATCCTTCATGGACACATAAACTCCAGAGATGTGGAGTTATGACCAAATACCTACAAATACTACCCCCCCTCCCCCCACACACACACACACACACACACACCCACACCTTTTATAGGCAGACATTTTAGGATGTAAACTGTAGTCAAACAATCCTGAATTTTCCATTTTTGACTAAGAACTATTAGACAGTAAGGCATGTTGATGAAGAACATGCAGCGCACAGAATAGCATACAGTATAGCGGTCCTACTCATTCAAAACCAGGTCTAAATAAATACAAACCTTGCAGGCGCATATGTTGGGAGCTACATGTGGTGGAAATCTGTTTCTTAAAATATAGATAAAGATCCAAAAGCAGCCTGCAGCTTCACACATGACTCAAGGTCACAAGTGTAGTTTATTGGGTCAGTCAGTGACTGCAGTACACTCACTTTGGCCCCCAGGGGAGCAGAGTGGGCTTGGACTGATGCATTAATATGTGGATGTAAAAGTAGCAGTAATACTGGCCTTTTTTGAACTGTCAGACCTGGGTGAGCCAATATCATCCACATCCGAATCGATCGACACAACATGTGTTGTATACAAGATGAATTAAATCTATTTCTATGGTGATTTTGCATTAGATTCCATGCATGCATGACACCACATTATAGTAGTAGTTTTAGTTTTTTATGTGATTCGGCCCACTGTTCAATATCATCAGTGAGGACATTGCAGTCTATGAGATGTGCTGTGAGTTAATGTTTACAGATTGCAGACTTTTATGTATGCCTAACAGCAGTGGCACTCAATTAATCACACTGATACAATCAGCAAGTATGTGTTATGTGATGGGATCAGGGAAGGATATATACAAAAGGATATGTATTGTAAACGCAGCACCAAAATGAAATTTGAGACGTCTGGAGTTGCCTGTACAGTGGCTGCTACTGCATCGTTTAATGTATTTAAAACCATCAGAACTGTTTCCAAAGCTGCTTTAATGCACATGAAGTTCAGTTTGCACATCCCTACGAGTACTACTCAGCCCGTGAGCAAAAGGTTGTGTAACGTTTTCTGTGGCTCTGGAGGAGCTTTCCAAAGTAAAAAAAAAAAAAAAATATATATATATATATATATACACACACACATACATATATATATATCCCTGATGATGTCATAGTGATGTCATCCGGGTTGTCTCAGGCTCTTTAACAGAAAGCCTGGGTTTCAAACTGGAAGCATGGCGTTGGAAATACACGGGTGTTTATCCAGTAGGGACGGTCTATTGAAAGACACTATCAAGTTGCATCATGGGAAATGTACGACCCAGTGTTGTTGGAGCTTGACCCACGCTAGAGACTCAAAGTCAGGATATCTTGTCTGCTGCTGCCTCAACTTTGACCTTTCTTTGTTTTTTATCTTTGCCCCGTTTGTGACATCCCCAACTTGATAGGAATGCTATACCTAGTTTGCTAGAGTAACTCTAGCTGGAAAATATACTGCACCTCAATTTGATTTGGTGAAACTGCCGTGCTTTTTTGGTTCACCTCTTCCGGCGTGTCTCCATCCATCTATTGCTTGCCAGGCAACAGATTAGTAGTGCTGTGTGAATGTGGCTTGTCGCCGCTGCTATGAATCCTTGGGTTATGTAACAGCGAGACAATTGATACGAAGGCTTCAGCGGCAGCTGTTGTTTTATCAGCAACAGGCTTTGTCCAGGCTACACACAGACACACCTGCTGGGGGTGATAATCTGAGGGGAAACTGGATGTACACATGGATGTTGTACATACTGTAGCTGTAGCTATTTTTTCTTAAGCTGTGATCCTCTAGTGTTTAGCCTGTGTTGATGTTAGTGCGGTGGTCACTACCACGGACATACTCAAAGAAAGCAGGAGACAGAGCAGAGCTTTACCCTCCACGGTTCGTCCGTATGTGTCTCGTCGATGGAGACACAGAGATTTATCTCCGGTCAGAGAGTCTCTGCCATGCTCAGGAGGCGGCGGGGTTTAATTTAGCATGGAAACCTGAACCTCAGCCTCCTCTGTCAGCTCCTTCTCTGGGCCCAGGACATGCCCACAGAGGGCAGCAGGCTGGGATTTGTGGGCTTGAAAAGATTGAAAGACTCCATATACCTTGGCCGCAATACCCCATACTACTGCTAAACACAGTGAGACGGACCGACTCAGCGATCCAGTACATAGGAAGTGACGCGCGTGTGTGTGTGTGGGCACGGTAATGGAGGTGCGCGAATAGCAAACGGGAGTTGGTGAGGTCCAGTTCCTGTCACATGTTCCACCGTCAGACATGACATAGATACGACTGAGCACGCGTTAAAATGGTGACTGGCTACATGCCCCTTTCAGCATATGCGTTTAGCTGTGCTGTTGCACCAACACAAAGAGAAACTGGCTGAAAATGGGATTTGGCTATCGAAACAGCCATGTTTCTTTGGTCTACTGCAGATTTGAAAAGGCAGGGTTAGTCTGCACTCTTCTTCGTACAGAAAGCATTCTTTGGCTTCCGTATTGCAGTACAGTGTTCTTGTAGTCTTCACTCCAGTTGCAGAGCTCAGACTTCTGGTGAAAAGTAAAGTCAGGACCACCACGGAAATATACACTTTCAGTGTTTTAATCCCGTGTCGAGCTTCATGTTTCTGCATAGTACCATGTTTATGTTACATGCTATTTATAGTTTGTTTTACTTAGGTTTTAGTTTATTTACCTTTGTTGGAATGAATCTGTGTTTTGTGTGTGGCTTATGACAGGATCCAATTAACTCAAACATCTGGTGTTCCCTCTGGAAAATCTGTTGGAATGTTTTTGCTCTCACAGGGATTTCCCAGGGAATAAGACAGATAAAGCGTTTTCCTGGACTATGCCTATTCAGCTAAGCTTTGCAACATTTAAGAAGGAAAAGACCACAGCTGTTCTCGTATTTGGTTAATAGTTTTTAGTGCTGCACCCATTTTGATGATGGCCAAGCACAGAAAGGCCCACTGTAATGTTGAGGCTTGGACTTCAGGGTTTCCTTCTCGATGTGTTAGTCTAAATTCGCACGGGAGAACGTGGCTGAGAACAGCAAAAAAAGAAAAGTGGCCCAGCTACATGCTACAAAATGTAGTTGGTCAGTCAGTTAATCACAGTGCTCCATATCAGCCTTTTTAAAGAGCCCATTTATATCTTCTCTTACCAGACTGAGGCGATGCAAATGCCGATTCTCTGAATGTTGTTGTGTTCGACGGCAAGCAGCAGTTCAAACATGTTCATGGCTGCTGCCGCATAAACGATGGTATGACATATACGCTCACGCCTGTAGGATCGCCAGATATTGAATCTCAGCGAGCAAGGTGCAGGGGGGAGGGGGGCTTGGAGCTCCAAGTCCAAGGCAGCAGGAGAGAAGCTCCAATCCGCTCGCGTGAGTGCTTCGCAGTGCAGGCCGTGGCGTCATGTTTGTGTCTTGAGTTTGCAATGGGGCACTTTTAGCACAGAACGAATACTGTTTGCATGCACACAAGTCAAATTGAGCGGCAAAAATCTCTTCTGTTGCTCAGTTAATATATGTGAGTGTTCAGCCATTCATATAAATGACAACAATAACCTCTTATTCAGTTAAATTCTTACCTTCCCTGCTCTCTGGGTTCTTAAGGCCTTGCTCAAATGAAATTTCAACCAAGGACTACTACTACTTCTTAATTGTGTCCATTGTACTCCATCCACTCCACTGCCACTAACAATCAGACTGGAGACAAAACATTGTTGTGTGCTCAAATCAAATCGTTCTCCGCGTGATCGTCGTTTTCCTCTTTTTTGTGAGAATGTGTGTACACGCTTGCAAAAAAAAAAAGCGCTCATAATTGACGCTCAAAACCTCCGCCGAGGTGCACACTGGGTAACCTGAACAATCCAATACAGCAGTCCTGCAAAAAGTCAGACCAAACTATTTTTTTACCTCTTATTTACAATGTTTCAGGAAGGTGATGATTCAACTCTGTGGTATTTTGTTTAGGCTGTGATGTTGTGGAGTAGATGGGAGATTTATTCCCGTTAACTCCGGTTT
The DNA here is from genome assembly GCA_011952105.1 of Coreoperca whiteheadi. NCBI lineage: Eukaryota > Metazoa > Chordata > Actinopteri > Centrarchiformes > Sinipercidae > Coreoperca > Coreoperca whiteheadi. Next base: position 7,292,339 of record CM022490.1, read on the forward strand.
GTTTTTGTTTTCACAGAGCGAGTGTTTGCAGCTCATGGACGCTTCTGTTTCCAGGGTCTACCTGCCGCACGGCTGTTCACCTCACCCTAACGAAACTTTGCTCAAGAAGCTCTACTTCCGTGTGTATGTGTGTTTGTTAATGCCTGTTACTAAGCTTGGCGCTCTACTGACTTTCCTCACAGGGCAGAAAACTCCTGGATCACGCAGCCGCTGTTTCCCAACATTGCAAACACCTCTGCCGTTAAAAAAAATAAATAAATAAAAAGTAGCGTCCAAGGAGGGATTCTGCGGGCCATGCATGCTCTCAAAGCCCTGCTCATAAGTCATGTAGTGCAACGTACTCACGCCTGTGCGTCAGCGGGTACACACACGTTTCGACGGCACTGTGATAAAAGCAGTGGTACATGTCTGACGAGCTGCTTCTGTCTTTGTAGGGAGTAAAGCAACCTCTGTCACCGCCTCCTGGAAGGCCTGAAACATGGCAAAGTAAGTTAGACCTGCACACACACACACACACACACACACACACACACACACACACACACAGAGAGGGAGAGATAAACTGAAATATTAGAATATTTAGAAGCACAGTATGTAAAGCTGTAGAAGTATGAAAAAACACACATGCACAGGCAGCTTGCTAAGTTCATTTTAACGTCATTTCCAGCGTGCACAAAATCTCAGTAGCCTTTCGTAATGAACTTCAGAATAGAGGCTACATCTTTACGAGGCACCAAGGGAAGTGCACAAGAGCACAAAAGGCAGAAAAAATCATCTCCTTAATCATGTGCTGATATGTGACCTGTGTAGCGTCCAGAGGGTGCAGAAGAAGACCAGCACCGTGTCTCTGACCATCTCCTCTTCCTCCTCTGCATCCTCCTCTCGAGAGCTCGCCTCCAGCTCCTCCTCCTCCTCCTCCTCCTCCTCGTCCACCGTCCTGGCTCAGAGACACTCCAGCCTGGTGCAGCCGCTGCGTGTCAGCCCTCAGCGGGTAATCGCATCGCATTCCAAATGAATCGCCTCATTCGGGCTAGACGTGATGATTGTATACTCACAATCTGGGGAGGGAGCCACCGGGGAGGCGAGCGCGGCATCGCCTCGGACTGCTGAGCTTCGCATGTGGGGCATGGGGCACGACCGACATGACACACTGGGACCAAGATCAGCAGATAGTATAGAGGGTTTGCACCTACGTCGCGGTTTGGTCAGTTACCCGGATGCGCGGCCATATTGGAGATTGCACGGTTAATACACCACTGAAGACTAATTTCTACTAATTTGTTAAGTCTAAACCATGAAAAAAAGAAGCAAAGAATGGGCAGCAGCAGCCTTGTGTTTCTGCTGGGTTCGATCTACACGACGTTTGTAGCGTGACGTCAGTGAGTCCTCAGGTGATCGTGGTCCTTGTTTTCCGTTCATATTAACGCACGGCACCCAGTCTGTATACAGGTCGGATCTTTTACCTAGGATACAGTAATAATAAATATAGCACCATTAACTAAATTTCAGTAACATTTTACAGAAAATATGCAAGTCTTGTACTATTGGAGAAGGTTAAGAAATGAGATTAGAATCAGATTTTTAGCCAAGAAATAACAAACAGCGACGTAACATCAATATGAGAGTGAACTATTACACTACAACATTAGTTAAGATAGTAGCCTAATATTTCACCTAGCTGACAAGAAATAAGAAGAACAAACGCAAATGTTTTCAAGATTCTTTCCCTTGTAATCCTGGTTCAGTCTGACCAACAACCACAAACGCCTTCTCCCTCAGACAGTTTTTTGCACTCTTCTCCTTGATTTGTTACTACTTTTGGCAGTTTATAAAACTCCAAATGTTTTTCCCGGACCGACCGATTAGAACAGCTTAAAAAACTACAATAACTGACCGTTTTCAGCAGAAATAATCAGCAAAAGTTTGCGAGTCCCGTGCGGTTCGGTGGCATTGTTCACGTTCAGTGGCGCCAATATGGCCGACTTCCGGGTTGATGACGTGTCGTGAAAGCACACTATAGGACATGAGCGCGCGTATCATTCCCTCATTCGAAAAGTCGATTCAGTGCGAAGCTACTCTTTAGCAAAGAAGTAAAATGATTATTAAAGAAATGAAATGAAACACATTACTTTCCATTTCCAGACTCAGAGTCCCATCTACAATCAACAGTACTCAGGCAACGGAGTGGCCCCCGCCTTTGTTAAGGTGAAACACACTCATTCTACTTACGTATGTGCAAAATGATAAAGAACATACAGGAAGACGTCTTTATGATTGTACTGTAAGGTTACTGATTGCAATGGTATCCTCTAAGACTGGTCTTTGTCCTTCTCTGCATCCATCGCCATCCCCCCTGCCTCCACCAGTGCCTCCACGATGTGTCCACGGTGAACGGTCAGTTGGTGGTCCTGGAGTGCAGACTGAGGGGAACTCCCCCCCTGCAGGTCCTGTGGTACAGAGAGGACGAACAGATACTGGACTCCGATGATTTTAGGATACTACGCAAGAGTGAGTGTGTGTGCGTGTGTGTGTGTGTGTGCGTGTGTGTGTGTGCGTGTGTGTGTGTGTGTGTGTGTGTGCGCGCGTCTGGCAGTGGGCTGGAGTCATACGACTTGGAATGCGAGTCGTACGTTTGGCTTCGCTTTCCAGTGCACGGTAACCACATCGAAATGAAAAGCAAAAGTCTTGCAAATAATGTGGGGACCCAAACTTTATGACATGAAATCCTCTCCTGTCGCCCGCGGTTGAAGAAGACTCTCACACCACAAAATATCACTGTTTTATTGTTGCATGAAAGTAAAAACTGTATTCATCCCTAATACACACACTGCACTTTTGAGCTGCAGCAGCGAGCAGCTTAAGATAAAATAAGGAAAAGAAATGACTTCTTGTGTCTTCTTGTTTTCCCAGAGGCCAGCTCTGCATCCGTGGCAGGTCAGTACACACATATTGATGAGTCTTTCTTGTTTTTCTTACTCGTCTCTCAGTTTTAGTTTGGTTTTTGCGAAACTCTGGATACTTTCACCTCTTCGGACCTCGAAGAAGGGTCAGAATGAAACTAATCCTGCAGGAACAATCAACCCTTTGGTCGGACAGCTCACAGCTCATGCCCAGGGGTTAGGTGTCGCTTCATTTTAAGGGATCGCAAGCCACAGAGGTCTGAAACCGCTGGTTTAAAGCCGTTAGACTGGTACATTGGTTCATATTTCACATCGTATCTTCAGCTTGGTGGTGAAAAATGGCTGACTGGTTGTTTTCCAGCCACATCCGCTTGCAGGTTTTACAGTACACACACACACACACACACACGTGTCTTTCACGCATTGTAAATATATTCCCGAACAAATGACTTATACCAATAGTGAGCATACTGCTGCAAACAAATCTTTCATAACTGGATTCTGAAAAATGTTTTCTGTATTCGAATAATACTCGCGGCTTCATGTGGGAGGGAGGGGGCGCAGCCTGGAAACAGTTTGAACTTCAGTGACCAGGTAATCGTGCAAGAATATGCAGCAGCTGTGCGGTGAAGTGTCTCAGGGAATAGGGGGCAAAATAAACATTGGTCCCCTCGTTCATTGGGCGCTCTCGCACTGATTTCAAGAGAGAATTTGTACTGTGCTCCTAAATGTGGATTTGTCGCCCCTCTCTTGGCGCAGCTTTGATCCTGTGTGGAAATGCGACTTCTTATTTCTTGGGAAAGCGCATTTATGTCCTTGTGCTACTTCCCCCAGAGGAGCTGTGTACGCTGGTGATCACGGAGGCCTTCCCAGAAGACTCTGGCCTGTTCAAATGTGTGGCCCTCAACTCCTTCGGCACGGTCTCCTGCTCGGCAATCCTGGAAGTTTACAACGGTTAGATCTCCTTTTTCATGTTTCACTGTTATTTACCTACTGCCAGTTCACCCGCTGAGCTGCAATGACGCGATGAAAATGAGCGGTCCGGCTTGCCTTGCGCCCGCTCCGTGCAGATTTGGAGGAGCAGCTGGAGGTCGAGGCCGTTCGTCAGCAGGAAGCTGTTTCTCTCAGAGGGGAGAAGGAGGAGGTGCGCCAACGGGAGGCTTCCTCCTCCAGAAAGAGCAGCGAGGACTTTCCCTCTGAGCTCCCTGACTCCATGACCCTGCCCCCTCCTGAGTGGCCCGACAGCCTTCCAGAAGATAGCATCCCTGTTGCAGAGTGAGTAGAGGGTGTAAACACACACACACACACACACACACACACACACACAGGTCAATCTCAGTCAGTCGGTGTCTTTGAACATTATTTATTATGCACTTCTTCTATGATAGTGTGAGCATGTAGTACTCCTGCTTGCTATAAAATGGTTTTTAATTGTTTGTTTATTCCGATCCCCATTAGCTACTGTATTGTAACAGTAACTACCCTTCCAGGGGTCCCCATTCGTACCCTTGACACTACTGCAGTAACAGAAAAAGCATCCGTCTATATATCGGTCATACTCACAGTCTTATTTGTGAGTTTAAAAAAAAATAAAAACGACAACAAGAAAACAAAGAAAGAAAACAGGACAACAGTCACAGTCCTTAATTCTTCTCGCACTCATTTCTCACCTGCGGGAATGAAATCTGACCCTTGACTTTACTCTTTTTTTTTTTTGTTACTTGCAACACGTGATGATGTAGCAGTTGAAGCTTCTTCTACAACTTGCAGTGTTGTTCTCACTGCTAAATGACAATACCTTATTAATTAATTTACTGGCTTCAACATATTTAAAGAAAACACTGTTTATTCCTTTAGTCTATGGCAGAAGCTTATTTGTGTATAGGTGTGTTTAGTCATTCACTCAGGAGCAAACATTTCAAAGAAATGAAATGGTTACACTGTTGTAGTTCTCATCTATATCCAGATGAGGTCGCTGTTGTATTATTCTGACATTGTAGAAGAGGCCAATTTTCAGGTTTATTTCTTTCTTTTCTTTCTTTCTTTGTTTTTTCTTTCTTTCTTTTCTTTCTTTCTGACTTTAATTTCTTTCTTTCTTTCTTTCTTTGGTTTTCCTTTCTTTCTTTATTCATTCCTTTCTTTCTTTCTTTCGTGAGACGTGCCTAATGAGACCAAGTGAGAACTTAATGATTAGGATACCCCGCTTAATTAGGCCCATTAATGAGAAAAATAAACGCCGCTTTGGAGAAGGGCTTTAAAACGCTCACTGGCGTAAAAATGCACTCAACAAATAAACAACAACAGTGAAAGGAGAGGAGCTCTGCGTCTATTTTGACCTAGCGCGCCAGCTGTGATGACGCGGCTGAGCTTTTGGAAAATTAAACCAATCAGCGGGACGCGCGCGGCCCCGTCTCTCTGCATGCCCCTCGTGAGCGCGCGGCGTCACCTGTTGCAGTCCTCGCGCATCACACCGGAGACAAGTTTGGTTTCCCCCTTCCATCCACCCCCCCCCC
>CM022490.1:7297776-7326824 GCA_011952105.1 Coreoperca whiteheadi
CCCCCCCCACTTCTCGCAGGGAAAGTTCAATTTCATTCCGCCAATAGGCTTGAGAAGTTTTGGGACAGCGGTGCAGAGACGCTTAACGAGGTAAGGACATCTCCTGTTTGTGTTTTCAACCTGCCGGGAACCTTCACGCTTTGGAGTCACCGGTTCAACTTCGTTAATGCATTTCGGACGTTGGCGTTAACGTTTAAACGGGCACCTTGTCCGTCCTTGTTTATGTCATGGAAACGTAATATGCCATGTCCTCCTGAAAAGGTCAAACTATGTTTAGAGCGCTTGGAAAGTGGACTTTAGTCTATTTGGGGGCTTTGTGTCATCTGGCTGGCAGCTCTTTCAAACTGGCTGCGAGGAAATAGCAGTTAGAGAGTTTCTACATTAAGGTAGGCAACGACGTTATCCCTCGTTTCGCGAAAACGGCCAGGGAGAAATGTCGGCGAAGTCTCGGGCTGAAGCTTTACACCCTGTACACAGTTGCTGAAAAATGTCCTCAGCGCCCTCTTGACTTTGAATTTTCGCAAAGGTGTAACGTAAGCTGAAGACCCCAAAACTAAAATGTGTCACGTGTATTATTTTGGTTTAACGTTTTTGGGTTTTTTTAAATATATATATATATATATATACACACGATGTGGTGGTTAGTAAACCCGACACCTGGTTGTAACGGTGCTTCAGGGCTGGGAGATATTAGATATATCAATCCTAAACCGAACCGAAATGTGACATTAACCTGTCCCTCACTTGTCTGGGGAAGCACCATAAATACGTGGTGTGTCTTGCTTGTGCCGTTGTGTTTGCAGCATGCCAGACCGCCCATGGTTGAGCCAAGCGGCACCTCCGAATGGGCTATGAGCTCCTCTGTAAAGTGGCAGCATGGGCTGTGTGTCCTACAAAAGGACTCCCGATTGTTGAACCATGTTACTGTCGTATATGTAGAAATCAAATACTTTGCACTAAAATGTCAACATTTGGACCTTAATCCATCAACACTACTACTAAATACCCATATGCAGTTTCCGTTTTGGGGGTTTAAAGACTCTTTAAGATTCGACATCAGATAAAACACACACTTGGATTCACTTACTGTGTGTGTGTGTGGGGTGGGGGGGGGGTGACATCCCTAATCAGACACCGGCTTGTGAATACAGTGCTGTTTTGCGGTTTGGGATACTGCACCACACATAACATTTTCAAGCCTGTGAGAAATTCTTGAAAGGATAGTCAAAACAAATGTCCACCATAAGTCGAGTAACATCACAACAGGTGAAAACTGCCACAGTGGAGAAGCCCAGCGCAGATGCTGCTCAGTGAGTATTTGGGTAATGTTTTAATCTCTTTTAATCGCTTTTGTATCTTTTGATGTGTGATACAGATCAGTAAGTGCGTCTTTAACTTTGACTTGGAACTCTGGTTCATGGTTTCACGGTGTGAAGTATGTCAGGCTGCGTGTAATGTATCCACTCTTTATCAGTGTCCAGGGGCTATGATCTCATCCGTAATGTGAAGTGTAGACACGGCGTCTGTGTCCTAAAGAAAGCCCCCTTCCTCAGGCTGCAAACAACAACAGTTGCTCATAAGCTCTTGGCAGCGGCCTGGCTTTTAAGGTCACGTTGAGGTTCTCTGGCCAACCGGAAGTTAATCTGTTTATTTTATTGATTGTGATTATTTGATGAGAAACTCAGTCATCTGTAATGCGTGGTGCTTCTGTTGGTTTGGACCTTTTTCCCACCCTTTCGCAGTAAAAAATAAGATTACTCTCAACCGTGAAAATGGATCGGTTTTCTTTTGAGTTTGGCTTGGCACGTCCGCGAGTCATTTAGCAAACCAGTGTCTTTGTGTACCGCTCGGTGTGCTCACTTTCCCCGCAATTTTCCTTTTCCACCGAATTCAGATACGGATTTCCGTTATTTCTCAGAGGTTACTTCATCGCCTCCCCCCAGCGCCTTTCCCTTAGTGTCTGACTGGCTGTCACCAAAATATGGTGCAATGGCATGGTAAAATGTTCAAAATTTAAAAACGATTTAATAGGGCTGTCAATCGATTAAAATATTTAATCGCATGGTTGTCATGCGTTAACTCGCGATTAATCGCACATTTTTATCAGTTCTAAATGTACCTTAAATTAATATTTTTCAAGTTTTTAATACTCTAATCAACATGGGTGTGGACAAATATGCATGCTTTATGCAATTGTCCGTTTATTATTAGTGAAGCAATTAGAGCATGAAGACTAGGCATGTGCCAAAGGTCATAGATGTTTTTCAATGAACTTGTTCATATCTCTAAGCTTACACATTCTGAATAAGCAGTGATTTCTCCCATTTTAAGAATATGAATTAAGGCAGTTTTTACACTGGCAGTTTAGTTCAGAACGGGGCACAGTTGCTCATGTGGACCTGGGAGCGCACCGGGGTACCGAACCCGCGACCACCTGGAGGAGCTGCTCTGAGTTCGGTCGCACTCGAACTGTGCGGCGATTCACGTGAACAGGAACATGTGAGAAACACGGACTCGAGAGCGCTCTTGTTCAGAAATGTAACCTGCGCATTCGTTTTAGCCGATTTGTAATGTATAGTTCAATAAGAGACAGAAGTGCTGATGGTGTTAATGATTTACCTCGGATATGAGCGAGAGCGAGCTCCCAGTGTATTCGCGCATCCAATCTCCTCAGAGTCCCTTTACAAGCATGCAACAAAAAGCCCCCCTTCATCCAATATACTGACCCGCGTTCTGTTTTCTATCATACCCTGTGGGTGCTTGTGATTATGTAAGATGCACACGAATGCACCGGGGTTCAACAGAATCGAGTTGACTAGCGCTGCGGGGGAAACCGAGAACTATCGCGCTCGGACTTGGACTGCAGCAAACGTGCTCAGTGTAAAAACGCCCTTTTCTTTTATTTCGACCTGGAGTCTAATGAAAGCTCAACAGAAAAAATGGTAGCATATGTTGGGTACATAACGTCACTTGTTTCAGAATAGTAATGTTAATGCTAGCCCTTTTCTTTCCCCATTTCTATCTGCTGCTGCATCCGGCTGCTCTCGGTTTCTCCAACTACGGACTGGGCCACGGGTCAAACAGAAAATGCGCGCTGCGTTAATCGCGCCATACTAAAATTAGTGCCATTAAAATGAATTTGCGTTAACGCGTTAATTTTGACAGCCCTACTATTTATTGAACACCACACTATTAAAGCTGGAATGCAGACCTTTTGTCTCCCCCTTCTGGCAGTGAAAGTAATTACGCAAACCCTGTCGACTGTCAACGCGTGCTGATGATGTATGCCTACAGGTGAGTTCGCCCCAGGCTCCTGCCCAGAAATAGTTACAAAAATAGACATTTCCACAGTTCCAAGACAACAATCCATTATTTAGGTGGAGAAAATGTAATCCCTGCATTGCCTACTCCAAATATTTTACCAACCTGTCCGAGTGGAGTAACTTCACATCTTCTGCCAGCGCTCTCCAACAAGGAGATGCTTAAAGCTACACTAATGGTTATCCCTGTTTGTCCTCGCCGTCGATCGCTTTCTTTTTTTGACTGTAATCCTTCCTCTGAACGCTGACTTTTCTTGGATGCTTCTTAGGTTTTACTCCTAGTTACTCAGGGCTCGACGGTAACAGGAGTTGCCATTGGCAACCATTTTGAGAAATTGGCAACAAATTTTTGGACTTGGGTTGCCATCACTTCTTGATGTCAAGCTTCGAAATCAAAAGCAGGATCCCTCGATTCTCGCATTGCTCTCACAGCAACACTTTGAAGAGACACGGCGTAGCTTACAGCGTCCCGGTAGACTGCAGCTGCACTTCTCGAGACACACAGGCAAGTGGTCAGACCGTCCGAGAGTGTCCGTTGTTAGGCTGCTAACACCTGGCAGTGCATCAAAAAAAGCCTGCCTCTCGTTAGGCCGCCTGTCCTTACAGTCCGGATCTGTCTTCTCTTCACCCGGCACGCCATTGACCCACTAATCATCCGTTCATTGTCCGGGCCTTCCATTCCCGGGAGCCTGCCGCCTCGTCTGGACCAGAGTAACGTTACAGGAGGTAACGTCGGACTCTATGGGGCAAACTACAGAACTGCAACTCTGAATAGCGGTTTCACTCGAAGTTCTCAAACTCCAGTTCTGCAGAGTAGCCTTGTGGAAACCGAGAGTCTCGACGGAGCAGAGAACCTTTGACACGGACGAGAGTCTTAACAGTGGCAAAGCGGTCAGTGCTGGGAAAAAAAGGGTTTACTTCGAATTGAATCGTGACCTTGAAATCGAAAGTCAAATCAAATCCGGTGGACGGACCACAGGCTGTGACCTACAACCAATCAGAGCAGTGTGACATGTGACTTTCAAAATTCAATTGCAATAGCTGGGTTCCAACCCGTAGAGGGCAGTCGCTCTGCATATTTATAACGCGATATGTAGAATTCAAATACTTTGGACTAAAATGTCAAGATTTGGACCTTAATCCATCAACAACACTGCTAAATACCCATAGGCAGTTTCAGCTGAGAAGTGGTTTTGGGGTTTAGTTACTCTTTAAGATTCAAAATCTCTAAAGTATCAGATAAAACACAAACTTGTACTCCGTGACTTGATAAAGCTTTTAAACATTTTTCTGTCACATTTTCAGTATTAAGTTGACACAATTACTCACTCATAATATAAGGTGACTAAATATGGCAACCATATTTTCAGTTTTGGCAACAAGTCGCTGATGCCTGGTGGCCAGCCTGGCAACCACTTTTAAAAGTTAGTGTTGAGCCCTGTTGCTGTACCCATAAAACATTTAGCTAATTACTTGCAAACTGGGTTGTATAGAATCAAAAATCTTCATAAAGGCCATTTCCAACTGCACACATCTGTCATTTAGAAACCATTTTTTCATTCTCAAGATTTAGGTATATGTAGGGTAAACGTGATTTTCCATCAGCGTAATCCAGATCCAAGACTACAGTTTCAGACTTGAGGTCAGCTGATGCTGGCTGGCCCAAACTGTCTTGTGGCCTCAGCAGACCAGGAGAAACGCAGCTGAACAGTGAGCAGTGTGTAAGTAAATGAGTGTGTGAGAGAGACTGCTATTGTGATTATGCTCCTGCGTAGCCCAGACTTCGTGGTAGCCATGGGAACAACATTCTTTCCTAGTAGAAAAGGAGAGGACCAATCAGGTTTGGGATTACAGGAAAAACAGAAAACTACTGAGTGTGCTGAAATGGGAGCAGAACCAGTGATATCTGTTACTCTCATTAGACAGTCCCAGTAGTTCGACAGCAGCCGCACTAGCGCATATATTCTGTAGTTAAAGATACTTTAGAATTTTGCAATTGACACATTGGTCTTGATGGTAAAACGTGTCAGCCATTGATTGGACGCACAGGCTGAGTCACAAAGTTGCCCACTGAAATAACGCTGGGATTATGGTGCAGCAGCTGTTTGCTGCGTGAGGATTCCTATTTGTCATTTCTCCTCTCTTAGGAGATTTAGAACCAAACGCTGTGAATTTCAGTTGTTTTGACATGGATCTGCGCTGCGAGCTGTGTTCCGTTTTAGGTGAACATACAAACTGCACAGGTTTTATTTAATTAGGTGTCACCACAAAAAAAATAGTTGTAGGACACCAGTTTTTTTCAGAAAGCCTAAAGAGGGAGTTTAAAATGAGTTTGAGTCAAGGACAATTCTGTAGTTAAACATGTGCAAGAGACTTTGAATATGTCATAGAAGATTTTTTTAATGTGCATCTGAGGGTCTTCAGGTCTTCGTATTATTTCTTGACACTAGGTTTGAACTGCCTGGCGATCAGGGGATTGTCAGATAAAATCCATTTAGCTTTTGGAGCCCTGCAGGTGATTTTTCATCCCAGCTATTTCTGTACGCCAGTTTTCCAGAGCCTCAGCCGGCCAACCACTCCTCTAGAGAACCCTTTGGTCCCAGTGAGGACGAGAGTGCCCTGAGCCAAAGGTCACCAGAGGTCACTGTCCGAACCTGTATGCCCAGCCCTCCCCCTCCACCCTCACCCCCACCACCAACCCAAGTCAAGGAGACAACCCAAACACCCAAGCTGTTCACCCCGAGCAAGCTCAGTTTCACTGTAAGAACAAAGTTTTGTGCTATGAGATGTTTTTGCTACAATTGTTAATAGCTGCCATCGCACTGAACTACTGTTTTGTGTGACTTGATATGTCAAGTTTTAAAAGGTTGAATGGCGAATGAAAATGTACACAGGCTTTTAGAGAGAGCGCACCAGTTACTGTATGCAGCCAAATTTAAATTTGTGTCTTTTCCTTTCCAGTCCTCCCAGTCAGGAGGCAACAACATGAACCTGTCAGACCTGCCCTCCTTCACTCCCAGCACCTTCCCTCCCAGTGCCTTTAACTATGAGCGGCCGAGGCATTTTATTCAATCGCAGCCTTCCTTCCAGGCACCCAGCTATGAAAGCGTTGTGAGAGAGGCCCAGGAGAACCAAAATAACTCCCAACAGAACCTCAACAGTCCCCAAAATAGTCCAAATGTTACGGCGACACCGAGTCAAACTAAAATGATGTCTACACAGAGTCAGTCGTTCTCTAAAACTCAGTCAGTGACCAAGTCCTTGTCGCAGACCCAGTCCCAGTTTCAGTCACTAAGCCTCAGTCAGAACCGAACCCAGTCCGTCGCCCAAATCCAGATTCAGACCCAGACCCAGGCCAATGGCACGGGCAAGTCCTCTCCCTCCTCATCCAGTCTCAGCTCCCCTATTTCCACCCCAGCCTTTTCTGCTGCACCTCCTCTGTCCTCCACTGGCCCCTTGTTCAGTCCCTCTGACAGCACCACCTCCTCCCCTTTCCCGGCCTCCTCGTCCTCTCTTCCCCGCACCACCATGCGTTCCACCATCACCCTCACCCCCAGCGTCCCCAGTGCCACGGGCCTCGGCAGCGCCACCCTGCCAGCCAACCAGGACACCATGTCAGCTCCTGCTGCTTACCTCTGCTCTGTGCTGCCCTCCCACTCCGCCTTCTCCCCCTTTCCCTCCTCCAAGCTGTCTCCCACCTCCCACCCCTCCTCCTCCCCCTCCCCCTCTCGCTCCCCACTCGCCCCCTCCAGCCCTCTCCTCCCCATGAGGGCGGCCTCCTCTCCTTCCTCCCTCCCTCAGCAGCCTCCCGCAGTGTCCCCTTCCCTCCCTCGCTCCCCTCTCTCCCCCTCCTCCTCCTCTCTTCCCCAGCCCAACACTCCCAACAGTCAGAACAGAGTACTGCCTGCTGTGGTCTCCCTGCCCGCCAGCTACAAAGGAACACCAAGCATGTGAGTCAAAAGTATACATCAATTTGGCATGCACATGTTTAGAAACAAGTGAAAACTTCCCACACTTAAAAAAAAACAAAACATTGCTTTGAGGAGAACAAATGATATATTTATGCAGAGAGAATCAGAAGTGTGTTTGTTGAACTGTAGAAACTCTCCCTGAACAGAAAGGCACCACTTGTTTACTGTTTACAATGGACCTACCATACTGTTAGACGCAGGCAGCTCTTTTGAATAAATACCAGTATTCTTCCCATTGAAGAGGTTATTCAAATGAAGGAGCGTATGTCTGAAACTGTAGTCCAGTTATTTGAATGCAACTTTCTGCAGACCTCAAACATGAGGATGATTGAGAAGAACCTTCACAGAGCCAAAAGAAATAAACTTTCTCCACAGCCAGTCTACAGCACTACAATTAGCACCCCGACCATTCCCCCATCAAAAGTATTTCTGAGTTGAAAATAACATTAACAAACCTGAAATTATAAAATCATGAAAGTGACTTTGACTTACTTATGCAAGTTTATGGACAATCCATGGTATTTTACATCAAATCCATGGAGGGAACTCTGCTATTTAAAAGCATAAAACATTTGTAAATATGTATTGCAGTCTCTGTATTAAATGCATTTAATAGCATCTCTTAGTGAAAATGTTGCTTTCTTTCATAAATGAAGCACAACAACCACTGTGTATAGGTCATAGCCCATTTCCACTAGGTGCTGTATTTAACTTCTGTTCCGCCCTCCTTTAACACCCCCCCGACCCCCCCCCCCAGCCTTCCAAAGCCCATCCTGAAGAAGTCTGTAGCACCGCGGCCGTCTTCCTCTCGCTCCACAGATGAAGACATCCAGGGCTCCAAAGACGCCCTCATCCAGGATCTGGAAAAGAAGCTGCGCTCAAAGGAGGCCAGGAGGAGAAACAGCCAGGTGTGTGTGTGTGCGTGCGTGTGCGCTTTGTAGCCTGTATATAAAGACAAAACATCTCGATCGCCCCCTGGTGGCTGGCTGCAGTATAGGTCATAAACCCCGCCCCCTCCATGTTAGCGGATAGGGCATGAGCAAAACTAAAAACACGCCAAATACATTTTTCCCCAAAGACGGTTTCTGTCAGTTTATGTAGTTCTTATAACCCAGATGTTTGTTCAAGTGTTGGTTTTTCTGATAAGTTTGGTTTTAATTAGTTATTTGATGCTCTAAAAAGGGGCTGTCACGTCATGATTGACAGCTGAGGCCGGCTCGCAATTGAGTCAGCCAGCAGTGTGGGCGGGACCTCGATACCACGGCTCCACCTCTGATCACTACGGCACAGACTCTGGCTCCAAATGTTGTCAAAAGCACAAGATATTTTGGCTTCACTTTTGTACAGTGGGAGGAAGTGGAGACGCGTCGTCCATCTTTATATACAGTCTATGGTGTGTGTGTCCTGCAAAATGTGCTGGAAGTGCACGAATCCTACATTTCATTCATTAAAAAATAAATAAATTCCCCCCACCGACACACACGGACACTCAGCCCATTCACACTGACACAGTGTGTGCCTGTTTGAACCTAACAGAATACATAATTGCAAAACGTTACCAAAACCAATCACAGCACACCTTTGACGTGTGTGTGAGCAATGACAATTTTAACAGTATAAAGCTTCAATTTCGACAGAAACTGTCCTATGAGGAGCGTATGGCTCGTAGGCTGCTGGGTCCAGACAACGCCACCTACATGTTTGACCAAGACAATCTTTCAGACTCACAACTCAACCAGGTACGACAACAAACCTTCATTTAGTCAGCGGACGTCATAATCATTACAAAAATTAACTTCTATCTCAACTTTTCTAACGGTGTGTTTCTGTACTGATCTGTGTTGCAGTGCTGACCTTGCTATACAGACATTTATGTTGGCTCTGCTCCAAAACCCATTAGCTTTCATTTAGCTGTTAAGTAAAGACCACACATTATTACCGTCATTTGGGTTTGAATGGCTGCACAGGGAGCCCGTTCCCCTCTCAGGGCCTCCTGATGGGCACCCGAGCCCAGAGTTGAAAAAGCCTGGCAGAATAGCCAGTGAGCTGTCTCATGCTGTCCTTTTGACCAGTTGCAGTGTGTGTGTGTGTGTGTGTGTGCGCACGCGCACGCACGCACGCAGGATTGTTCTGTCAAAAAGCCTCTGTTGCTCACAGGGCTTTGCACCTTCGATTCTCTCTCTCTCTCTTTCGGACACAACAGCAACACACAACACGTGCATGCACGCACACACACGTCCTCTGAAGCCAGCGTGTTTCGCTGGCGGTTATTTCAAGCCTGCTTTCTGAGAAATGAGACCCTTTCACTGGTGACAACAGGACCATTGTGTCAGAATACACACACACACACACACGCACACGCCGAGTTACTCTGCTGGAATTTTGTCAACCCGTTGACCAGTGCGGTTAGTTCAGAGCTGTTATTACCTTTTTCTTATATTGATCTGTTCTCTGTTACAGCCAGATTCACCACAAGGAAGACACACAGGCGGACTTTGGTAAATACAGTTTATGGATCAGTATTGCTCATAATTCTCAACATTAGAACCTTGGGGTTTCCCGTCCAGCATGGCAGTATTTACTCAATCTATGAAGTTGTACAACAAAATCAATCTCTTAAAAATAGGTGGATTAAAAAGTGATAATGGTCGTTTTGCTTTTCAGATTTGTCCAGCTCATGAATATTTGACGCTTTGTGTGACTGTGGTAACGGAGCCTGAATGTTGCTCTGTGCAGTCATGCGTGGTGCTTTTCAGGAAACATCCACATGAACATTCAGTTCATGTTTTAGTTCACAAATCTTAATGTAGAAGTGTGAGATCATTTATAAAAAAATCTTCCATTGGGTTGAGAGAGCTTCAAGAAATCTTTCAAAAGGTCAATTTGGAACCTGTCGTATCAAAGTGCCATTTTTTTTCGCTCCAAGAAGGAACGAGATTTAAAGCAAAGCTAAATGTCAGATCTTTGCACTGTAGAAGGAACCTCCGGTTGGCATAAAACTCAAGCAAGAAATGAACAATATAAAATAGTTTGCAATATTACACCATTGTAATGGGTTTCGAGGTATAAGTAGAAGGATTTTATACATAAGGACTGAACGTTTCCAGGAAAGTGTTTATTCGTCCCTAATTAAGCCTGTATTAAACTCTACATTGTGTTGTGCCATAAGTATTCTATTAAACAGGAATCAGTGTCAGTGGGGTTGCTTGTGTGTGTGCTGTCACTAGTGGACTGTATAATTTAGTCATGGAAAGGGAGGTTATGAATAAATAATCTCGCTCTCTCCCTGCAGGGGGAGGCATCACTCAGGGAAAGATGAGCGGGGAAACGAGGGCTCAGCTATCCAGGAGAAATGTTACGCTCCTCGCTTCCTGCAGATCCCTCCAGACATCACTGTAGAGGAGGGCCGCTTCTGTAGGATCGACTTCAAGGTGAATCCCTCACTCACAGCTGCATGCATCAACACCAAGGGCCTCGCGTTTTCAAGTTTACTAATACACTCAAGCCTGTATTAGGTCAGGGGCCTCCCTCCTAACCAAAAAAAGAAATGCAAAAATGGTGTCTTCATGCAAAGGTAAATAAAGGGGGAATAAAACTGCAACTTCTCCCTTTTTCTCAATCCAGGTCGGAGGCCTCCCAACCCCAGACGTCTGCTGGTACCTGGACGGTAAAGCCATTCGTCCGGACGACTACCATAAGATGCTAGTGTGTGAAAAGGGGATGCACTCATTCATCATCGAGATTGTCACAGTGCACCATGCCGGCGTGTACGAGTGTGTGGCCAGGAACCGAGCAGGGGAGAGCAGGTTTACCATGAGGCTCGACGTAATAGGTAAAAATGTCATTACATCCTGTTTTTAGGCTGGCAATGCTCTCTTTTATGTAGAATTTCATCATAGCTTAACAATGATCATGACTGATTTAGTCGGTCTATACCTGTCTTAATTTGAAAAGTGCTTCTTCAGGGCGGGACCGATTTTAATCACCTGTGCTGTGCAACCTCTTCTTCCTCTCTACAGCCCAGGAGGTTCTCCGTCCTCCCACCTTTGTCCAGAAGATGTTGAACTCCAGAGCTCTAGAGGGCGACACTGTTAGGTTAGAGTGTAAAGTGGACGCCTCCCCTCCTCCGCAGCTCTTCTGGAAGAAAGATAAAGACATGCTGCGCATTGACCCAAACAGAATGAGGTGGGTCAACTAAAGTACTTCATTACACCTTACTGCACATCAGACTCAGTAGATGACACTGAAGGAACACTCTTTGATGAAAAAAATCATAGTATTTTACAAAGAACATCTTGTTTTCTCCTTCAGTCCTGTTGCTGAAGCTTATTCACGTTTACTCGAATAACGCATGGCTCAATATTACCCCTAGAAATGGGATCAAAGCAACATATTTAAGATTACCACTCTGGTAGAAGAAGCAGCTAAAGCAGTGGTTCCCAAAGCGGGTGCAGCGGCATTTTGGGGTTGCCTTAAACCACCTACAATCAAAATGTTAATATTGTCAATGGATCACATCACTAACTGTATGTGGAAGAGCCCAGGTAGCCGACTGGTTGCAGTGCACGCCACGTGACCACACATCCACAGTTCGATTCCAGCTGTGGACCCTTGTTGCATGTTATACCCATGTCCCTCTCTCCCCTTGTTTCCTGTCTGCCTCTTCACTGTCCACTGTCAAATACAAATTCCAGGAACAAAAAAGAAAGGGGTTGTGATAAACCCACACTCTCTGTGGTCCCCCTCAGTTTTACAGACTCCTACTTTACTGATTAACTCTCGCCACTGTCATCAGCAACGTTTCCGGCCACATCAGGCAGCTGTTTTTTTTTTTAGTGGGGCAAAAGGCTCTAAATACCCACTGTGCACTACCTGCCCAGGGCCCTGACCATGAAGGTAGTTGAACAAACTCAGGGTTACAGGATTGGTTTAGAGTTGACAAGACCAAACCGATGCGATCAGGCTTTATTGGTGCCATGACGCAGCTCCTCACCTTTCTCCGTCAACTCAGGCTTTGATCCTTAAGCTATGATTACTTCACACGCGCGCACATAAAAGAGGGACGTCGGCATTAAACAACCAATCGCGTTCGATATGGATTGAGCGAGAGCTGTATATTTTTCCGAGGAGGAGCAAGAGCTTATTCTTCAGAAAAATGAACAATATAAAACTGTATTTCAAGCACACAGTAACACTCTCTGTTACCAAAGCAAGAGAAGAATGTTGGAGGAAGATTGCTGATTGCATTAATACATAAGTAAAATCTGCTTCTCTTAAAAAAAAAAAAAAATAATAATAATAATAAATAAAGAACCTGAATGTGAATGGTTAATTTGTCACCGTATCAATATATCTTACCGGGAATTTTATGAAAGCCCACCTTTATGGACATGGTCGATAAATGTCCAGAAAACACAATAAAGCCGTTTATGTACCCCCGCAGTGCAAGGACCACCTTTCGAATGGTTCGACAAACCGGGTTTTCCCAAGGTTCTCTGCATCACTGAGCGCATACAAGTATGTACCACTTGGAAAAAAATGCAACGCAATACAGACCATTTGTGTTAAAGTAAGGGCGTGGCTGCGACGAGTCACATTGGTTTTGTGCGGTTCAAGAAGTTAAATATAACAGATTCCTTCTGCAGAAAATCTGTATCGTTCATACAAGTACGTATCAGGAAAGTCGAGGGGATTTTGTCCATAAAAACTCTCTACGAAGTTCTCTTCCAACTATTTGCATGGAGATGTCCACAGGATTTGGTAGAAGAGGTGAAGCCATTGCAACAGACGCTGGGAATTAGTTACGTCATCTAAATATATATATATATATATATATATATATATATATATGTTTTGGTTTTTTTTTGCTCACAGCTGATTGGTCAAACTTAAATCTGAGATCTCGAATCCAGAACGTAACCTGCCCCGGACCAGCTTAGCCGTGCAGCGTACCATGGCAACGAACACTGATTAAAGCCGAGCTACTTTCATAGTACCTAAAACCCAGGATTGGCACAAACTAAGCTTAAACATATCTGGCTAACCGGCTAAAGCGGCTCCATGGTACAGCCCCCAGCAACAAATGACCAACTGACATGGTTAGCGACTGGAACATAGTGGAGCATTTAGCAGCTGGAAGGAGACAGACATTTCCCTCAGGAGTTGGTAGAAACCAAAACAGAGCTAAAAGTGAGTGAATGTTGGACTTCATATTGGACATTCATCAGATCGGCTGAAACAGGGCTCCAAATCAATGCTAATGTTGCTCCGTGTCTCCTAGATCTGTAAATAAACAACTGTTTGCTAACAAGTTCCACATATCAACTTAAAGGTGATATTATGTCCGTGTTGTGTTCACAACTTGGTGTGCTGCCCCCAAGTGGCCAAACAATCCATTATCGCAGGTTCACTGACGGGCCAATGGTGCTGCACCATTTGTACATTTCCATTTTTAATAGTTCCAATGTGTTTCACCACATTGAAAAATAATATTTATATTTTTAAGCACACCAGAACAGCAGAAGAAAGAGGCCTGTGTTTTAAATTGTGCTTGTGTATTTGTTCTTTGGAGTGTTCAGCCTGCCTCAGGACACTTTGGCCACCCACTTGGTGATGAAATAAACATTTGAATCTCTCTCTTTGTTCCTCTACAGTCTGTATCAGGACGGTTCGGGCCGGCAGTGCTTGTTGATAGAGCGGTTGATGAAGTCTGATGCTGGCTGGTACACTCTCTCTGCCATCAATGAAGCTGGCATGTCCACATGCAACGCCAGGCTGGATGTAGGCAGTAAGTCCACCGTGTGTGTTCGTCTTTCTATGCAGATTTGCTTTAAAGGGCCCATCCCAGCTATCTGTTGTATGAGATAGCCCGGTAGTTACCATAGTAGCCCAGGCTGTGAAATCAAACAGCAGATGGTGAATGTTGCGCTCAGCGCTACAGTGAATCCAGCTCTACAGCCGGGAACACGTCAAACAAATGGCTGTGTTATGTGATCGGAGTGGAAACATGATGAACGCCTCTCCTAAAGAATACTGCATGATCACCGAGTCAGAGAGGCACGGGTGGAGTCCATCCACTGATGAGTGAGAGCTCAATAGTAGGTTTCTGCTCGATCACATAACACACCATCTGCTTTGTGGAGAGGAAGCTGAGCGAGGCGACTCACAAAGAAAACTACCTGACCCTCGGCCCCACGTGAGCTGGACTTGTATACCTTATTAGCAAACCTGAAAGTGAGTTTGGACCGCCTCATCTGAGCCAGGACTCAGACGTTGTAGCTGAAATACAAGAAAGAGGTTTTACAGGGTGTCTTACAGCGTATCAAGGTTAACTGCATCACTGTGGACTTATAGTTAGTGTAAAATATAGAACTTCTCCTCAAACATCAAAGTGATTGACAACAGTTAAGTGCCACATTGTTGTGTGGGTGTTGAGTACCGGTGATATGGACTCTGGCTCTGAAAACATTCCGGTTAAATAATTCAGTATGAGATGTTGTGGATGTGTAGAATACAGAGCTGTGCTTGTCGACCTTCTTTTTGACTTAGTTTTTAGGCGACAGTGGAGTGACACTATATGCATGCACAGTGTAAAATGGATTGCTTTATTTCCTCTCTCAGAGTATACAGCACAGTGCATGACCTAGACAGGCAGCATTATTATTCAGTTCATTTGAATTTATTTCAGACTATAGGCACAAAGACAGAAAAAACTGAATATAATTTTAAACAGGAAACATTCGCTCAGTAAAATACCACAACTTAAAAACTACTTTAGTGGCAGTAAGTAAAGCTCTCAGCAGCCATGAGACTCATCCAAGATCTCATCCCCCATTTGATAACGTTAATATACCCGCTATGGATTCAGTTCTACATTTCTAGATGTCAAACATTCCTAGATTCTGAATATATCTGCTCACTTCTAAGTTTCCTCTCATAACCGCAGCAGGTCCCTCTGTAGGGAAACGTCCCAGCTACAACTTACAATCGATCTGACTGTGGAGGGACTGTTGGAGCCTTGTCACCACTAGTCGACACGGGCTTCCAGCTCTGGGTCAGTGTGCAGACCTGAGTGAGAGGGGCACAGGTGGTTTACTCTGAGAAATGGCTACTTTTCGTTTGTTCTGTCTGGTAGTTGTTCTATTATTTAGCATTTGTACATTTTGGAGGCTTGATGAGATGTAAAAAGTAGTGATTGTTTACTATTAATACTTTAACTGAGTTGCAGCGACAACCATATACACATACAGCGTAACGGTGTACAATGACTCTCCCCCAGAGGACCTTTACACACACAGAACACCTCAGGCCCCAGATGCGTGAAACTCTAAAACCACTAGTTGACAGTTTTGTGAGTTTTTGAAAACGGGGAAACATGGAGAGCCGTAGTCTCTACACGTGTGTTGGTTCCGTATCTGACACTGAGCCATGCTGTCCTGTGCTGTGGCGTGCAGGGCAGAAGAGTTATTTTCAGACACCTGGCATGAACGGAATGTGTAGCCTGCGTCGTCCACCAGCAAACATGTTGCTGCTGTTGGTGACGCCAGCGGTGCAATTCATATCATTAACACAGCATCTGCACCCTGCAGTGCAGCTCCGCTCCCCAATTAATACTCCAGTTAACGTCCATGTGATATCAGACAACCAGTTGTACATTTATTTTTGTGGTTTCCTTCAAATGAGTCCAAGATTTCCAGCTTTAGATTCCCACTTAAAGTTTTGAATCAGTTATAAATGTCAAATGTTAAAGTAATGGATCACAACATTAGGCATTGCTTTTAAATTGAATAATCAGTATCAGACAATCTGGCTTCACTGGCAAAGACTATAATACATGAAGGTAAGTTTATGAAGTTCCACACTTGCAGCAAAATAAGTGTTGGCAATAATTACAGTTGCAAGCCTTCTTCTAATAAAACGATTCCAGTCCAAATGAGGTTTAACGTGTTTCAAACTGGTGTTTTGTCAAAGAACATAACAGTCAAATATGAGTATGTGTGTAATTGATCACTAAATGTGAATTCATCTTGCTCTCTCTGCCCCTCAGCTCGCACAGCGCCCCCTGCCTCGAAGACGCTGAAGCTGCTGTCCTCCCTGAGCCATGTGCCTGCTCTGACTGTGGAGAGCCCCGCCCAGCACACCGCCCCACTCTACGAGAGTGAAGAGCTGTAGAGCCCCCCCCTTCACCCAGTCACATCCTCAGATAACTGTCACACATCTCAGAAGTGTCCGAGTGGGCCGGAGCCTGTATTCACTGACATTTCAAGGCAGATTGAGTACTAATCAGGCGTTGGGTCAGAATCCCATTGACCAGCATTGCAGCAGACGAGGACACATTTCAGAATACTTTTGAGGCCGATACAGGTCGGGTTAATTAAACAACCAACTTTTTTTTTTTTTTTTGTATTATTGTACAAGGCCGATAAACCGTTTTAGTTCACATTTCTTGAACAAATTGAGTTTAGCCAAATTTTGAATATTAAGGTACAGTTTATGAAAGTCTCAAAAAGAAGGGAATTTTTCTCAACTTTTGGAGAAAGTTGAAATTTGTCTCGCTAACACGTTAAAAACAACCCTAACCATACGGCGCTCGCGGTAGCTCCTTTGAGAGCGACGTTTCTGTGCCAAGTGCCTTCTGAGTTAAAATAATCCCGCCTCGTGCTGTCCATCTGCTGCTGTTTGTCACCACTGCGCCTGCTCTCGGTCTGTTGTTTAAGGCTGCCGAGCTGATGGTGGATTTTACGTGCCTGTGCATTATCCTGAAACCGCTTCCAGCTCTCTCCCGTGGTCTAGCTTAGAAAACAGGAAGCAGCCTAGATTAACTACAGTACCCACAATCCAACAGTGCACTTTAACCTGACAACTGTCTGCTTGTCACTCGGCCTCATCCAGCACCTGCCCTCCTTTCCTCCAGCTTGTAGCTGAGTAAGGATGAATTTTGTTTGATCCTCCGAATTTAAGTTTTTGTCCCTGAACTACAGCTGCTGTTTCCTCTGAAGCTTCATTAACTGGAAATGGAAAATCCGGTTTTTACCCCCCCCCCCCCCCCTTTAAACAGAGCTTAGATGAGATGTCAGTTGGTTACTGCTCAGATTCTCTGCTGTGGTATAAATTCAGACTAATGTGTTTTTAAAGTTGGTTTCTAATATACAGTGTATGTGAATGAAGCTATTTATTTGAACTGAAGTTATTAGTTATCAGTGTTAGGACTTTAAGTTGCCCCTCTCTTGCCCTGCAAGGCACCAGATGTGTATATTATCAGCGAGTTGGAGCAACAGGCTGCCATTCTGATACCCTCCTCTACCACTGAACACAACCTGATCTGCACTCCAAACAACACTCAGACTTAACTTAATTGGAAAAGTTTACTTGTGATCACATCTGCAGTGCAGATAAGACATGTTTTTACACTTTACTCATGAGGACAAATTAATTTTTTTTCTCCTTCAATGCATATGTGTCATTAATTTTGTACGTTCAGTTGAGAAATAGGTATCAGTATGTCAGCCTGTGCCCAGATTTGCCAAACTCTCCATTTCTGACAGGCTTGATTTGCCTGCGTCTTGTTACTGCCAGCCAGGAACTCATTTTGCTAAAACCTGCTATTGTTGGCTGGATCTGCATGCAAACCGAAATTCTGGTATTTAACCCTGTGTGGCCACAGCTCAGTCTGCCCCTCTAGGATCACCCTAAAATTGAGATTTAGGTCACAAGATGAAAGCAAAGATGAAAACTGCATTTTCTGTTTCAAGTGCAGTGTAGTTGGGCTGCATTTAAACACGAACTGATGGTTCTAGGTATAGTATTTCGGCAGTTTGTCATGATGCTTGGCTCACACAGGGTTAAACATTGGATTTGCTTCCTGCAATTAGTTTTGGTAGGTTAGGCCCTTTCTGTTGAGATTTGAAACTGCAGGTAGAAGTGTGTATTTTCCCTAAGTACTGTTTGTTGTGTAAGAGGTTTGACATATCACTGGATGGATGAGGAATAAAGTTTGTGACCTCCTGTATTTTTCTTAAGTTGGCACTGGGTTCTAGTGTTCGGAGATGAGGGCTCCAGCAGAAGAGTAGTTAAGACCCTGGCAACGCCTTTTCAAAATCACTTTTTATCCTATCATGTGGCGGTGATCAAAAGTTGCTGATGAAGAGCTGCCTTTAAAATACTTTCATATCGCGTGCACACAGGTGTTTCAACTTGTTCTTTTTATTAAAAACAAAAGACAATATAAAAACAAAAAGAAATCACAAAAGTTGTTTGTGGCTGAAAGAGGACTGGAGGTGGCAGAGTTGGTAGAAGCTAATTCTACTGTTTTGCTGCTAATGTTCATCTGTATTTTAAAAAAGCTGCACAGTGAAGGACCAGCAGCTCGATCACTGAATCAACTACCAGCTTCAGTACGAAACGTTTCAATACCAGCCTAGGTCACCACCGTTGTCCTCTTCTACATCATGAAAACACTCACAGTTCATACATTTATACGCGTATATATACACAGTAATGAGCAGAGGGCGCAGAACAAAAGCGAAAGGAATGAAAAGTTCTGGTTTGGATCCAGTCCAGCGGCCTCATTTACAGACGTTCAACTTGCCGGAATTCAAATCAATGTCGATAAAATGGAAGCTGATGTGAAAGTGCCCAGCTCTACACCAGTGCTTGACTTCTCAGAGCTGTAAGGCACAGGAATAATGCTAGCAAAAAAAAAAAAAAAAAAGACTTCTACACAGTGACTGTAAAATAAGAAAAGTGGCGGTTGGAATAATAAGTATCTCTGAGATTCTGTGAAACTGTTGAACCGTGGTTTTAAACATCTGAACTGGCTAGCGTGTGACTAATGGATCCTGGCAGGAACTTTGAACAGCTCCCCACATACACATGTGTCTTGGAAGATGAAAGAACACCAGGTGGAAACCGTGTGTTCATTGGGTGCCTTCACATGGACGCTGACTGTCACACAGGGCTCCAAACAGAAAATGGCGTTTGGGATGGGTTTTTGGGGACACTGTCTTTGTTTGGATTTAGGACTCCGTAATTAAGGTAATTATTTTTGCCCCTACACAACTGTATTGCTATTTACAAGTTAAAATGCAGTTGATTAAAATTAGTGGCAGATGACGTTTCAAAAGATAAGTGAAAAAAATAATACAATCTAGATATGACTGTTTATGTGCAAACTTAGAATTAGTTTCGAGTCCTGATTCTAGTTGACACTGGTTGTAAATTAAAAGCAAGATCTTGATCTCTGATCTTTTACCATGAATAGACATGACACAGCTGATATGTATGAAAGTAGAAGTAATTTGGGCTCATCCTGTCTCTTACCACATTTGACACGTTGACCCGAATGGAAAAGGAAATAACGCTGCGTGTGGAGATGTACTCGGGGACTTTATAAACAAGGCTGTGGGGCCAAAGTCACGTCTGTTCTGAAGCGTCACGCCCTTAGAACAGCCATGGTGTCGGTGTGAAGGGCGGCTGATTGAGGGCTTTTTAAAAAATAGAACCTACTGAGAAAAAGAGCAGAGCTTGAGCGTCTTCAGAGCTTCCAGAAGTGTTCTTTTTGTTGTTGAGTTTCCGTTAGATCTGCAGTGATGACGCGATGTTTCGAGACTGCAGCTGATGCAAACAGAACGCTGAAAGGGAAAGCGCCGCTCATCCTCTTCGGTCAAATTTCTACGTCGCTCTCTTTGTCGTTGTCGTGGTCACCATCGTAGAACTCATTGGCCGCCTCCGGCCTGAGGGAGTGACGTTGACAGCCAGTTAGATGCAGGAACAACGCACGGATGTTAAAACAGGTCAGAAGTCGCACTCACTTTAGCATGAAATTATCCACGCATACTGACCTGGTGTAGTTTTCCTCGGCGCCCCTCTCGTCGGGGTCGGGCTCGTCGTTGCGTTCGTAGCTCAGCATGTCGGAGGGAACGTCGTGGATCTGGACGCTGGGCGCGTGGTTCAGCATCTTCAGGTTCTCAAAGACCGTCTGACGGATCTGCTCCAAGTACTGCAACGACATGTACACAGGTTCCTATCTTTACTTCCTCAAACAACTGGGACACTTGGAAGACTGGCATAAGATTCACAGGCTGTGTTGAGCATCGTTGAAGCACTTTAAATATTTGTAATGCATCTCAACATTAACCCCTTTCTCAGGTCCTGCCGACCGTGTCGTTGTAACTGTTATCACTCTTTAGTGTGAGATGGTGTTTCACCTGTCTGGAGTTCTGGTTTTCTATCCTGGTGCTGACATCAGGGTGCAGCGTGAAGTCTGGAGCGAAGTACTCAAAATACTCTGCAGAGGACAGAAACAGGAGGAGGAGCAGGAGGACGGAAAGAATTCAGAGAGGGTAAGAAACGGGGAGGGGTGTTTATTCTGTTTAAACAGTCGGTGAAAAATCATGTAGTCAGATGTAAATTCAAAATGTCAAATCACTGCTCTTCCCTTATCATCAGTCTGTAATGTGACAAAGAATAAAAATCATTCATGGTGATCTTCAATAAGTCCGTCCAAGAAATCCAAAAATCTCGAAATTGCAGATGGCGCTAACGACTTAAAATGCTAAATAAATGCGTTTTCTCTAGGACCCACAAAAACAGGACTGACGCTGAAGCCATTTTGGGCAACAGGAAAACCTGACGAAAATACACTGAGGTGCCGTATAAGGCACAGAATCTTAACTGAAAGCTTTAGTATATTTAAGTACAACACACCGCTATAAGGCAGCTCGTCACTGATGGATTCGTCCAATAACAGCGACGTCTCGAAGGTCCTACGACAGAACAAAGCAAACATTCGATTTAAAAAAACAAAACAAAAAAAAAACGCAACGTTCCTCACCTCTTGACCACATTGTGTGCAGAAAACCAAACTTCTAGCGTGTCAGACTTACCAGCAGCGAGCCACGTTCCTCACAGTGTATCCTCCCCCCCCCAGGACCAACAGAGGAATCTTAAAACTCTTTACGAACTCCACACACTCGCTGAAAGACAGAGCAAAGCGCGCGAACAAGCGACTGTGACTTTATGTTGTGCATGCGCTGTAAGTAAGTGGTAAATCACTTCAGTGCCAACAAAGACACCACATGTCACATCAATTATCAGCGGGAGAGAAAAAAAAAAAAAAAGGGGGGGGAATGATGGGATTATGGTTTGGGCGGGGGCCTGTACCGTGTCCGAATAACACGAGGCGATTTGTGACGATAAACGGAACCACAAACTATCCTCTCTATTGTCTTTCTTTAGAAAAACAATCCACGCGCTGTTAATGAGCTCGCACGATAATAAATGTAACATCTGGGTAAGACAGACCTCACCAGCCGTTCACTGCTTTGCTTCTTCTCTCTGCTTTGGCAGCAGAAACAGCGTTTGAACTTTTTTTTTTTTTAAATGCTTTTTACATATTTATACTAGTGGTTTCATCAGATAAAAAAAAAGCAGAAAATACTCTAAAGACATACGTGTATCTAATCATTCCCAATTTTACTATTTGGAAATCATGTTTTTCTACAGTTTCAGCTTCTATTCTACTTATGTGATTATACAGGACTGTTTATATTTCACTTTTTTCTGTCCATGTAACAGTTTGCCCACGGGTATATCACCGTTTCATCTCATTTCATACTTCATTCGAGGTTCCGGCGAAGTTGCCCTGCCTCTCTCATGTGAACGCGCTTGTACCGTAGCTGGGTTGGAAACCCCAGAGTTAACAGCGCCAGTTGATAACCAGCTTCGTGATAACGGTATTTCCCCCCCCCCGGATCAAGAACCAGGAGCCGGTTGAGACGCTTCACTCTAACTCCGACACGGCGAATTTCAAGTAAGTCAGCCTCACCCATGTCCTCGTATGCTGAGGTTGAAGCAGCCCAGTCTGTCACAGCCCAGAGAATCTGCTCCACACTGGAAGGAGGATAACACACACACACACACACAGACTTCAAATGTGTTAACAATCATCCTATGATTACACGCAGCCTTATTATCTGATAATGGCGCCCGATCGCACTGAAACAGAAGCACACGTGCGCAGTGAAAGATCCCTTTGCTGAGATGGCGAGTGTTAATGAAACAGAGGAATACTGCGTTGGAGACTCAGGATTACTCACTGACCTGTAGAACGATGCAGGTGGGCTGGTAGAAGTCCACCACCTGCTTAATAACCGGCTGGAACAGCTGCCTGTAGCCTGGAACACAGATAAACACACACACACACACACACACACGTTGGCCGTGGCTCATACGACGACAAGTTCACAGCAGTAGACCTCTTCAGAGCTACTGACACAGTCAGCACAATAAAAACACAGCTCTACGAGTTTCATCCACTGCAACTATGAACGCCGTGCAGGAAGTGAACTCACTCTGGTCATCGATGCCGTCTCTGAGGGGAACGTTGAGGCAGTAGTACCGGCCGCTCTCTGCTCCCACCTCATACATGTCACCTGCAGCAAACACACACATACTGTGTTAATACACACCTGTACAGAGACAACACATTCATAACATAATGAATCGAAGCAGCTCAGATTAAACACTTCCCTTTGCACCAATTTAAAAATGTTCACTCAAATCAGAAATGTGTAGGTTGGGGCATTAATCTCTCTACAGATGTCACCATCACAGTTTCTAAAGCTTAAAGATGCTGAAATGTTGGGACTTCATCCTTTTTAATGAGAAAAAAAAATGGCCAAGAATATGTTAAAGATTCGTTATTGCAAAGGTTTCCATCCCTTTGCTTAGATGTACATGTTTTTTAAATGAATGCCCGTTTGCATTGCTTCGAAGCCAAAGTGAAATTGCCACGCAGACGAGTGGCACTTTCAGAGTCTGTGCATGCATTGTGTGGGTGTGTGTACTTGAAACGAAGATAACGCTATTTCAACAACAAAGCATTTGTAATGACGCTCAAAGCGGCTCGTACCTGTTCCTGGGAAAAAGTAGTTCCCGTATTTGTGGAAGGACACAGTCATGACGCGGTCAGTCAGGTAAAAGGCTTCCTGTACGCCGTCACCATGGTGAATATCTATGTCGATGTACAGTACCCTAGGGTGGTATCTGCAACACACACACGGTTTTAAAGAGAGAAACAGCCACAGCAAACATCTGATGAAGAGTATTTAGAGGAGTGTCCTCTTACTTGAGCAGCTCCAGTATACTGATGACGATGTCATTGACGTAGCAAAACCCAGATGCCTGCAAACACAGAAAAATCATTTGAGTCCTTTAACCATTCGCAGCTAAACTGAATGCGTTAAGCAGAAAGGAAAGACACCAATATACAGAACTCTGTTCTGACCTCAAATTTTTTGGCATGATGCAAACCTCCGGCCCAGTTGATGGCAATGTCACAGATCTGGAAAACAAAGTAGAATCAACCTAAATCATCGTGCCTCTGTAGTCCTGGCCAGTCTGCCAGCTGCTGCTGTTTCAGTTCAACAATTAAAGCGCCGACACTGTCTGAGGGTGTCCCGTGATTTAGGTATCATCTTTAACCACCAGCTGTTTAGCAGGACAGGAAGTTAACATGGCAGCAACTGAAATGATAACAAACGCTGGCCTAAATCAGGAGCTATGATGCTTGTGACAGGAGAACTGCTTACATGGCACAGACCATTGAATTTTCACTCTGGCAACACGGACTTCAATCGCGTTTGTGTGTGTGTGTGTTACCTTGTGGTTGAGCTGTGTAGCTCCCTGCAAAGAGGCTCCCGTGTATCGTGAGCAAAACTCAAAAAGACCTGGAAACACAGGACTAACACGAAAACACACAGGCACCAAAAGATTTGACTTCTGGTTGAGTCACTCCTGTAATAACAGTGACAGTCAGCCTGGCTAGTAGGTGGAGGATTCAGGCGTTGAAGTGGTTGACGGATCACTAATGTTTCAGAGGAGTAGGAAGAGCAATAGCACTGCCTAAACACTATTCAAATGTCCTGGATACAAAGGAAATGACACACCCAGACCATTTCCTTTTGTGCTGACTGTGCAGTAAATTGCAATAGTGTCAAAAATATTTCACCATTTTAGGCATTCTTTTCTTAAAACAAACAGCGATACTCACCAGTCGTCTCCGACATTGAACGTGTTGAGGCTCTTGGTGAAGCCCTGCATGTTATTGGGGCTGACCTTCTGCAGGAAGTCTATGTAGTCTTCAGAGTGGAACCGACACATGTCGTGCTGAGATGCTTTGTATGGCTTGAACACCTAATAAGAACAAGAATTTGCTAAAGTACAGTATGGAATTTCAGTTTACACTCTTGATTTTAGTGCGTGTGTGTTACGTCAGTGTGAAAAGCATCAGCAGGATCTGATCCCGTGAACGCCATCTGTCTGTGCCGCTCACCATCATTTTCTTGTAGAGTCCATAGTGCAACACCAGACTGTGAGTCAGGGACAAACGGTGAGGCTTCATGGGGTGGCCAGCACCTGGCCGAGACACACAGTTTCTACATTACGGTACAGATATCTCACTCGGGCATTCGCAGTGGACTGGAGTGACTTCCACGATGCCCAACACCGAAACAACTCATCTGAATTCCATGACAGCCGTTGCGTCCTTTATTTACCATTGGTGACTAG
This sequence comes from Coreoperca whiteheadi, assembly GCA_011952105.1. Classification (NCBI taxonomy): domain Eukaryota; kingdom Metazoa; phylum Chordata; class Actinopteri; order Centrarchiformes; family Sinipercidae; genus Coreoperca; species Coreoperca whiteheadi. The sequence goes on from CM022490.1 coordinate 7,322,636, forward strand.
CAAATAAGGCATGAAGAACACACTGTGCATTAGGGTAACTTAAATCACCACCGACAGAACGGTTGTTTTTTCACTTACGACAAATAGGATTACAAATAATAGGAGGACAATAACGAACACCAAGGTGGGGGTGCACGGTGGCAGAGCAGCCACGGCCGCCGACTCCCAACAAAGAGACCGTGAGTTCGAATCCCGGACCGGACCGCCCAAAGACATGCATGTGTCGCAAATGACAACTCTAACATTGGGATGATCGACAACAGCACAGAGTATATACTATGTGTGCACGCTGTTACCGCATTTTAAATGATATTCAGCTCTGATGCTTTGGATATATATTTTTTTTAATTCTATGAGCATTAAAGTTTTAAATTCCTGTATTGACGCGGTTACGCTGCATGAGTTTACTGCCGGAAAATGACCTACGGTTTACTTGTAAATACGCTGCTCCTCACTGTACGCCCGTCTGCAGCTACTACACACTGCCTGTGTTAAATGGTTAGTTAGTGATCGAACCAACTGTTAGCTCGGCGTCTCAGGAAACGTCCAAACGGGCAGATTAGCGAACACATCAGCGAGAGACGAAGGACGAGCATTTCAATGAACGTCAGTGCATCTAACGTTAAGTTCGCTGGTAAACCCGGCGTCAGCAGACCCTGGTTCAGCACGCCACCGGCTTTGGCATTCGAGCAAAATATATATTTAGAATTAATATAAATATGAAATTGCGACGCAGCGAAAGCCAGAACTCCATACCTCCAAATGCGCTGAGAGCGCGCGAGACGCTATAAATGAGACATGTCAAAATGAAGCGCATCTCTGAAGTTATTAGCATGCGGCTAGCACCTTTGTCGGCCCGCTCACTGCGATAACCAAACTCACCGTAATGAAAGTTGCCCACGTCTGGGTCATAAAAATAAGATGTTCTGTTGGTCATTCTGGAGGAAATAGCTTCTGCCTTTTTTTCTCCGTACAACTATGGCTGTTCTTGCAGCTATAAACCCCACATTGTTCCTTTCAATTAAGTCAGCAGATAGCCGCCATGCTAAACAACCGACTTGACACGTCATCAGACGGGGACTGTAGTGACGGAGAGAGGGGGAGTCGGGAGCAGGAAGAACCGAAAAAGAAGCGTCATTACGTCAGCGACAGCGGTCGAACCTTGGTGCCAGACTTCTAGTGCCACTATAACCCTTCACACCTGTGTCGTTTCACCTTTGACTGGAAAATGCTTCCGCAAAATAAAGACAATAAAGCCAGAGATGCCACTCACCTCAATGGTTGCCTCAATAGTTTCCTCGTCAGGCGGCAGGAAAAATAAGTCCCATTTCTGAACTGATATGAAACAATCACGGATGGAAGTAGATCCACGGAAATAACCAATGATATGTTCTAGCTTGTGTACAGACCGTAGCGTTAATAGTCATTTATTTTGTTATTTTTAAACAAAGGCATTACCAACACGTTTCCTTTTCTTTCCGCCTGTATCGCCACTTCTCTTTACCATTCACCACGCTTTAAGGAATGTATTTGTCAAAGGCAGAACATCTGCTCTGACATTAATCTGGAGTGTAAGAAGTCCAGAACATTTGAAAGCTTAAACCCACAAAAAGCAGCATTCTGTGGCATAAACTCAATGCCTACTCGTACACATCATTTATCCACGGCAGAATATGAATGTGGCCCTTCAAGGCTCCAATAAATTGCTCTAAATGGCTAAATAGAAAATGAAAGTTAGAGAAATTGATAAATAAATCTATGGAACTGTATTTACTGGCACTTCCTTCTTCAAGTGTATGGCTGTTTTCAGATTGATTTGACTTTTAATAAGCCAAAATTTTAAGTCATACATTCATTAAAAATGCAAATTGTGTGAATGTAAATCAGACCCTGTTGTGGAATTTCAACATATGATGTAAACGCTATAGCTTTAATAATTGAATCACATGTTGTAACAGATCAACTGAAATCAATTGGGGACAATCCTTAGCCTATAGGTTTGAATGACAGGCCTCACACATTATATATTGTTTTATTATACACTCAAACGTTTACTAATTTGGATTTAAAAAATTGGCTAATACTGGTACACTCATTCACACAAAAAAACCCAAAATGGGCTCAGCTTGGGTTTTCAAAGGTGGGTTTAATCCTAAAATGCTTTTTCAGAAACCTAGACTCAGTCTTTTCATTGGTATCCAAATGCTGGAAAAACAAGCTGCTTGTGTTAATCTGTTATTGCCAGCAGCAAAAAAACAGTACAGGTGAAAAATCTGATTTGTGCTGGCAGTGTCCAGGTGTGGATCATGTTCACCTTTTGAGCTATTGTCAAAGGATCATCGTGTTAATCTGTTGATTTTGACAGATACCAGTAATGTCAGGCAGAAAAACATGTCTCTGCAGGTGAAATTATAAATAACTTGAATTCAATACAGCCCAGAAGATCTACCTGTGTGAAACTATGTTTATTTTGAACACCTGCTCATAAAAAATAAAAAAAATTGTAAACAAGAGGTTGATGGAGACTTTCCAGGTTATAAAATGAGAGAAACCAGACTTCACACACGTGCAAGAGGTATAACACAAAGCAGACATTTTACCCTGCACCCATGGGATTCAACACACTTGCAGTAAAAACCTAGACAAACACACATACTGTAGATTCTATTAGAGGCAATATGGCTTATAAACAATATCTCGATATACACAGTCTAACTGCACCTGTGTTACCGGCCAAGTCTTCTCCCTTAAGGAAGGTGGCGTTGTGGGTAACCAGCGGTGTTGTTGTGAAAATGAGCCTTTCCCTTACGTTACTTTATTCTGCCATAAAGTGTGTAGATGAGCTCAGGTTGCAGTATAGTAGGTACTGGTGTTGTGTTTGCTGCCACATAAAATGATTAAAAAGTACCTCTTTATGTAACGTTACTACGGCGTCATCTAACTCTTCACAGCAGAGTTGGTCCAGACTGTAAACAGCTAACGTTAGCTAGTTAGCATCTTAGCTTTTAGGCTATTTTAGTTGACATTAGCCTGATTCGGAGGTCTCCCAAATACATTTTGGATAACACAACAGGCAGCGTACTCAGAGTGATCAGCTGATTGCTCGCGTTTTCTCATAAAGTTAGCCGTGAACTAGCTAGCTGTTCACAGTCTGGACCAACTCTGGTGTGAAGAGTAGAAGACGTCGTAGTAACGTTAAATAAACAGGGACTTTTTATTTCTTTTCCGTGGCAGCAAACACAACACAGAGCCTTCCACTAACTAATATACTGCAACCTGAGCTCATCTACACACTTTATCAATGACAAAAATAACTTCACTACCCTTCAGCGGCGACCAGCGGTAACACTGAAACTCAAATGTGACGTAATGAGTCACTTTTGCGAGCCGGTCGGCAAGGTTCTGTCTGACCTCAGTGCACATTTCAGGCAGTGCTCCTCTTGCAAAGTAGTTATGACTGGGCAACTGGAATTTTGGTTCAATGGTTTTTAGCTGCTTTTTAAAGCCTTCGTGTTCCACTGTTGTGACACTGAGAGGACTGAAGAGAGTAGACAGGAGTACAGGGAGATGCAGCGTAAGGTGAAGGTAGAGGTGGCAAAGGCCAAACAAAGAGCATATGAGGACTTGTATGCTAGGTTGGACACTAAAGAGGGAGAGGTGTATTTGTACAGGTTGGCCAGACAAAGAGATAGAGATGGGAAGGATGTGCAGCAGGTTGGGGTGATTAAAGATAAGGATGGAAATGTATTGACAGGTGCCAGGAGTGTGATGGGAAGATGGAAGGAGTACTTTGAAGAGTTGATGAATGAGGAAAATGAAAGGGAACGAAGAGTAGAAGAGGTGACTGGTGTGGAGCAGGAAGTAGCAAAGATTAGCAAGAGTGAAGTGAGGAGGACGTTGAAGAGGATGAAGAGTGGAAAGGCAGTTGGTCCTGATGACATACCTGTGGAGGTATGGAAGTGTCTAGGAGAGGTGGCAGTTGAGTTTCTGAATAGTTTGTTTAACAAGATCTTGGAGAGTGAGAGGATGCCCGAGGAATGGAGGAGAAGTGTACTGGTGCCAATTTTCAAGAACAAGGGAGATGTGCAGAGCTGTGGCAACTACAGAGGAATAAAGCTGATGAGTCATACAATGTTGTGGGAAAGAGTAGTGGAAGCTAGGCTAAGGGCAGAGGTGAGCATTTGTGAGC
>CM022490.1:7326849-7430238 GCA_011952105.1 Coreoperca whiteheadi
TTGTAGATTTAGAGAAAGCGTATGACAGGGTGCCAAGAGAGGAGCTGTGGTATTGCATGAGGAAGTCTGGAGTGGCAGAGAAGTATGTTAGAATGGTGCAGGACATGTATGAGAGCTGTAAGACTGTGGTGAGGTGTGCTGTAGGTGTGACAGAGGAGTTCAAGGTGGAGGTGGGTCTGCATCAAGGATCGGCTCTGAGCCCCTTCTTGTTTGCTCTGGTGATGGACAGGCTGACAGATGAGGTTAGACAGGAATCTCCATGGACTATGATGTTTGCGGATGACATTGTTATTTGTAGTGAGAGCAGGGAGCAGGTGGAGGAGAATCTAGAGAGATGGAGGTCTGGTCTGGAAAACAGAGGAATGAAGCTTAGCCGCAGCAAGACAGAACACATGTGTGTCAATGAGAGGGACCCAGGTGGAACGGTGAGGTTACAGGGAGCAGAGGTGAAGAAGGTGCAGGACTTTAAGTACTTAGGGTCAACGGTTCAGAGCAATGGAGACTGTGGAAAAGAGGTGAAGAGGCGAGTGCAAGCAGGTTGGAACGGGTGGAGAAAAGTGTCAGGCGTGTTGTGTGATAAAAGAGTATCAGCAAGAATGAAAGGAAAGGTGTTAAAGATGGTGGTGAGACCAGCGATGTTGTACAGCTTAGAGACAGTGGCACTGAAGAAAAGACAAGAGGCAGAGCTGGAGGTGGCAGAGCTTAAGATGTTGAGGTTCTCTTTGGGAGTGACGAGGACGGACAGGATCAGGAACGAGTACATCAGAGGGACAGCTCGTGTTAGATGTTTCGGAGATAAAGCCAGAGAGGCCAGATTGAGGTGGTTTGGACATGTTCAGAGGAGAGACTGTGAATATATTGGTAGAAGGATGCTGAGGTTGGAGCTGCCAGGCTGGAGGTCTAGAGGAAGACCAAAGAGGAGATTTATGGATGTAGTGAGAGAGGACATGAAGTTAATTGGTGTGAGTGAAAAGGATGCAGAGGACAGGGTTAGATGGAGGCGCATGATTCGCTGTGGCGACCCCTGAAAGGGAACAGCCGAAAGGAAAAGAAGAAGAAGTGTTCCACTGTTGTGACCGGGACGCCCAGAGAGGAGAAATGCCAACACTGGCACGGCTTTACATAAGGCCTAGTTTCTATTCTTTTACCAAGGCGGTTTAATGTTTTTTAACAATGCTCCAACTGACATTTCTTCACCTCTTTACTTCAGTCTGTCTCCCTTCTGTCTTTCATTCGTTCTCAACCCTCCCCCTCCCTCTTTTTTTCCACAGTAAAGAATCAAATCTGTGTGAAATGTTTTCACCAGGGCTGCAACTAATGATTATTTTCGTTATCTATGAATTTGCCCGTTATTCTACTGGTAAATCGATACATCTTTGGAAAATAGATAACCCAAAGATATTCACTTCACAATTAAATAAAACACTTTAAACCAGCAGGTCCCTACATTTCAGAAGGTGTGATGGGCAAATGCTTGGTTTCATTGTTTGATAAATAGCCTCAACAATCAATCAGTTATCAACATTGTTGTCAGTTAATTTTCTGTGGATCGGCTAATCAATTAATCGATTGATAATTACAGCATTTTATTTTATTTTTTTGACATTGAGATACCACCAGCAGGTGTTTGTACTGAGGTTGCCTTAGGGGCCGTTCTTTCATCCTTTTATCCAGGGAGCGGTACTGTTGCCGTTACTAAGCAACCGGTCCAAGTCACAATTGGTAATTTCATGCAGAATGGTCGAGGTAGTTTAGCTGTAAGTCTCACTAACTAAAGTGAGACCTACTAAAGTGAGTCTCTCCATTGAAAATAATGAATTTGTGCCTGCCATCTGAACAGCCCCTGATTAAACCTCTTCTCAGGACCATGTGGGTGTGTACAGACCTTTTGATTGACATTTCCTTCACCCTACTGTTACATGTGTTGCACCTGATGGAGTGGTACAAGTTTACACCTTAATCACGATTTCTAGTGCACGGAGTTTGGTGACTTGTGTAATTTGATGTAATTCCAGCATGGCTCCACCCAACTTCAACCTGAGCAGAGGTCTAATCGGGAAAACGGAAACACCTGTGTGGTCTGTTGAGGGCCTTTAATTGTCTCACAAGGTGCTGTTTTAGCGTTATTCCACTTAAATTTGAAATCTTTAGTGTCATTATATCCACTTTGTCAGGAAAACAGCAGCTGGTCTTTAGTCACAAGATTATGATGCTTTACACACTCGTTTTATGGAGTCGTGGATGTGAACAATACAAGAAGAAAAGACTCAGCCTTGCAAATGTTTTAAGGGAAAGTAAATGCATTCACCATGTTTTTTAGATCTCAAGGACGCAAAACATTTTGGTGAGTAACACTGACTGTAAACAGAAACTTATCTGTTTTTTTTACAAAAAAAACTCCACAGGGTGCCTTTTAATGACATCATCAGATAAGATGCTGCAGTCATCATACTGTAGTTATTTGTGTAAAGCTATCTGATTAGGACCATCAGAATTTGCTATACTTGCCATTACATATATAAGACTGCAGGACTGTTTTATGGTAATACTGGATTTAAAAAAAAAAAAAATTTTGCATCAATGTGATGAGGTACTTCTACTTGTCAGGTATTTCTTCCAGACATTTCTGTCTGGTTAGTTATGTATGGTCTCCCAACTCTTTTCCCCCCAGAAATTGTATTCTATCATGATATGGTGATATGAAGTTGCACATGCCATGATAAAGGATTTTATCCACTCCTATTGTATGATACCAGATATTGGTTATGTGAAGCGCTTGATTATTGTATTGGTAGTGGATCCAAAAATACCATATATGCCAGAACACATAGGGAAAGGTTATCTGAATGAAATATTGTACATTTGCAAGGAAAAACATAATATATTTTATTAGAGCTCTTTCTCCATGGAAAGTGAAGTTTGCTGCGGACGTGTGAGAGCGAGAGAGAGCGAGCGAGAGAGAGGTTCATCCATGACTTTTGAGGAGTGTGATAGGCTGGCATTAACATCACTGCCTCACCTTCACTCTACAGAATGTGTGTTGGCTTGTCGGTTGTTTTGCGTTGGAATGTCTGGTTGTAGAGTTGACTTTCTCTCTCCTGCTACTTTGCCCCCCCCCCCCACTCCATGTTTCTCTGCCTGCAGCTAAATGGCAGAGCTTACCTGGATTTAATTTGTATGTTTTATGTATTCCTGATGTTACAGGTTATAGTAGGTTCAACAGGTGAGCTTTAGGCGTGGGTAATATTAGTGTGTGTGTGCGTGTGGGAGACCAGATTTAAACCTGAAATCCCCCTTAATTATGCTTAATGTATTTTGTCTTTTTTTTTTTTTTTTGTTGAGAAAGTGAGGTTGGTTTGTTTTTTTTCTGTGGCCATCTGGTAATGGTCACATGGGTCATGCTCACACCTGCGCAATTTGGGATTTATTAATTTCACCCAGTTTACACCAAAACCAAGCATTTGATTATATTATTATAATTAATTGTTGTGTTCGGTTTCTCCATCATTTTCATCAGATCTTTGGGGCTTTACCAAAAAGATTTGGTGAAAAAGCTAGCAACTGGACCCTATTTTTTTTAATTTTGTTTTTGGGTCTTCTACTACCATTTCCAACATCAATAATGAACATATATGCTTTACTTAGGGCTCTCTTATATTTGTTTATCTATTTTTACCAATTTTCCCCAGAAAGTATGTTGATTTGTTTTTTTTCGAAAGGAGCAGATAATTAAACTGATCTACTCCATTTATATCACCTGGATGTTATGTCCCTGTGGACACAAGTTGTGTTTCTGCCTGCTAGAAGACCACAACAAGCAAACTGTCCTTGCTAGAGCACAGCAAATCTTAAGGGAATAGAAAATACTAATAAAACTAATAAAGAATAGGTCTGCATTTCTCCTAGCAGCCATGTTGGTCCACTACAGCAATAATGCGCACCCTGTGGTAGAACAAAGGTATATTAGACACGGTTTTACTCCTTGAGCCTTCAGTTTGTTGGCTGACAAAAATCATCTATATGAAGAATCTCTTGTATCGAATCTTATATGGCATAATTTGTGCTAGCAAAAGTTTTTTTTTTTTTTTTTTTTTCCCTATTAATATCAATAAAATTTAACAAAATTACATCCTAACCCATTATTGATCCTGTAGACTTTCAGAAACTTTGTCTTTCACATTTTAAACTTCAACAGCATAGCCTACTTGAAGAGCACTGTTAGAAGCCTGTCATGGTCTGTATTTGCATAGCTATGAAATAAGTCTGTGTGTGTGCCTCATCCTTAGCTGGCTTGTTTTGGCCCCAGGGTCCGACTCTGTTCTGTCAAGCATCTGTCTCTGCCTGTTTGTTAAAACACACTCTAACTCCCTTTCTCACACACACACACGGACAAGTGCCCCTGCTAACTCATTCCTGTATGTCATTGCCATGGAGATATATACAACATACAGAAGTGTAAGGTGTTATCAATGAGACACACACAAACATTTTAAAGTGGTGAAAGCCTACACTGATGTCTGGCACCTGTGGGCGCGCACACACACATTCAGAATATTAGACTGTTCTAAATATCTACTGTTTTATACAAATACGTATATACTTATTCTGAAATCTACCTTCAGTCTATGTCAATGTTGTGATTAATGATTTGTTTTGACAAGTAGTTAATTCACTAATAAACAGATCATGTCTTAAGAAGAGAATTTCCAAAAGGTCTGGATGAAAATGCTGTCACACATAGATTTGGTTCCATTCTGTGTTATAATCCATTTTTTTCAACACTTCATTTGTTTCAATTTTCAGACTGACAAAGTTTCAAAGTGGGCCTATGAAATTGGCTAAAAGAAAAGGGGACCTTCACATAAAGTACAAGGTAAGCTTTGACATACACCTGATAATGAATGCGTGAAGGATTTTAGTTAGAAGATGTACCTTTTCCTATGTTCTGTGAAATAAAAATAGAGCGGCTGCTTACTTCCACTACACCACAGCGTAATTCCAATAGCACTGGTGCTCCTGCAACGGGAAACAGTACCCAAACACAGGTATAGTCAGGTCATTTGATTTAAAAAAAAAAAATACATTTTTAAAGTGCAATTCTGCCCAACTGGCCCACATTTACTTGCCTGATGATATACACATCAACACAACAAAATGTATGCCGTTGAAATGAAGAAGAAACTAGCGCACAAAACTATTTGGATCTTCCCAGTAGGGCAAATCTATATGTCTCTTTCAGTGTGCAAACACTGCATTCTCAAAACTGGTTTAGCATTAGTATGTAGTATACTGTAGAAGTGGGTTTTGCCTGTCCTAGCCTCAGGCAGTTGTTGGACTGTCTTAGTTCCTTATAAACTTGGCAGCAATCGAGAAGCTGTATGTCTGGGTAGCCTCTTTCTTTGGCTGTTTTTCTTTTGAATGTTTAGATATGTAGGTAAGTTAGCATTAATTAGGAAAGTTCGTTATTTCATTTCATCTTCTCGGCCAAAACCACACTGTTACTTCTAATTAAAGAACAAATAAAACAACAAACTGCTAAATGCTGCCTTTGTCTCTTGGGATTTGGACACAGGCAGGGATTTTAAATGTGGTTCAAAGTTGAAACAGAGTACATGTTGGACAAGATATTCAGGTATATGATATACAGGTACACAGGAACTCAATGGAAGCGCGGAGTAAGCACTGTTACAGCTGGGAGTTAAGTTCCACTGACTTCATTTGGCTTCAGTAGGAGCAGCTCAGCAGCCTGAGTCTCCTCCCTGGGTCCTCATCGTCCATAACCTCACCTGCTGCATGACAGATGTGGAGAATCGCACCACATGTGATCACAGATGACCGGAAGAAAAGATCAGTGTCCTCTGCCCTTGACGAATAAACATCACATCTTTTAGGATGCAGCGCAACAAAGGCTTGAAAAGTAGTATTGATGGGTGTGCGCAGGCAGGTGTTGCCACCATCCAGCAGGGTGGAAAACTGAATGGAACTCTTGTTTGTGCATCAGGTGTATATGTTAGTTAAATCACAGTATGCTGGCCATCAATTGCACCAACGCAGTTACCAAATGCCTCATGGGCAGCTGAGTATACAAAGCTTTGCCCAGTTCTGTTGAGTGCTGCTGCTGTCAGGGGATGATGAATGATTTGTTCTTTTGAAGCTGTATCAAGTTAGGCATATAATTCTTTCAGAAGGGCCAACAACAAGTTCTGGCAATCAAGAATTCTCAACCACACTCAGCAGCCACCAGAATCACAGCATATAAAATCTTCCTGCTCCTTTAGGACTTATAAAGCTACAATAAGGTATATGATTAATGGCTAACATGTGAGAGGTAGATCATCTTTTGTTGTCTATTATCCTTACAAAGTTCACAATGAGCCCACTGCAAATGTTTAACTGTTTCCGCAAGGCCATCCTGTCAATACACCAAGCTCCTCTTGGAATGTGTTATTGCTATTCCCATACTGTCCTCTTCATGCTTACTTCATTTAATGTTTAGCAATTGCAATTTGTTAATATCAAAATATACATCTGTACAGTATAGCTATGCATGTTTATAAGATAACTAACAAACCATACCAAATTATTTGATGTACTTTGATACCTTTTTTCTTTGAGTTGATTACTCATTAATCTTACAGGTTGGCAAACACTTTAAATGAGAATCTATAATATTGCTAATTTGCTCTCAATAACACTTATTGAACTCTTATTCAGTTCATAAAGATTTTTAGCCACGCTAGTCACATGGCTGTGTCGATGGCAATGTCAGTATATCTGCCCACCACTTTGGTCCAGCCAAAATCTCAACTACTACTGCATGGATTGCCATGAACAGTTGTGCAAACAGTTATGGTCCCCAGAGGATGTATCTAATGCCCTTGGTGATCCTCTTGACTTTTCCTCTAGCACCACCATGAGGTTGACATTTGTGGTTTTGCGTGAAATGTTTGACCAACTATTGAATGGATTGTTGTGAAATTTCGTACAGCTGTCCCCCGTAGGATGAATTGGGATAATTCTGGTGTTACCATAACTTCTCATCTAGCACCATCGTCAGGTCAAAGGCAGGTTTATGATCAAATACCCGCAAAACTAATGATATTCCCGTCAGCCTCGGCTGTACTCCTGTTTACACCTGGGATTAACATGCATACTGGGTGATCCGATCGCAAGTGTTCTAAATGCTCTAAGTTCAGGTGTGAATGCACCGAAGACAGTTCAGACCACATTCGGAGGTGGTCCGTATTTGCCACAACTGGTCTGATAAACAGTAAATTTATCAATCAGGGTAAAAACAACAACGCATTTGGTCTTTACAAACAGAAATGATGAACGTGTTTATTTGAATATAGTGCGGGGAAGTGAGAGCCAATCTCACGAATGTGGAGACCCATTATAATGCCAGGTGTGAACTGGAGATGTCCACTCGTGCTCGGATCACCCAAGACGCATGTTAATGCCGGGTATAAACAGGGCCTTTGTGTTTTGCGCTAATTCAGCATAAGTTGGCATGCTAACACACTAAACTAAGATGGTGAAAATGGTAAACAGTATACCTGCAAAACATCAGCATGCTAGCATTGTCATTGTGAGCATGTTAGCATGCTGACATTAAGTCAAGTCAGTTTTATTTATACAGCCCAATATTGCAGATCACAAATTCTCAAGGGGCTTTACAATCTGTACAGCATGCAACACCCTCTATCCTTAGACCTTTTGAAAAACTCCTCAAAAGCATAGACTAACAGCATTTGTGTTAAGTACATAGAGCATCTGACATGGCTGTAGACTCTTAATCTTGTCACATTTTCTTTTCTATGGATCCTGTGTCTCTTTTAGTTTTTCCCAGGAAAACAAACATTCTCTGATCAGATTAATCACAGGCAGCGAATAATTTGTGTACATTTATTTTTGAATGAATATGAAAGCAAACCTTTGGTGCTAGCATCCACTAATGAGAACTCGATACAAAGTACAGCTGAGGCTGATGGGAATGTCATTAGTTTTGCAGATTTCGTCAGAAACCAAAGACTTGGGCAAATTCAAATTTTGACCTGATGACGCTAGATGAAAATCAGGGGATCAGCACTCTTATTAATTTTTAGGGCGACATTAATGTCTGCACTAAATTTCATGGCAAATTGAATTGACCAAGGTGATGGACCAACTGACATTGTCATCGCTAGTGGAAGAAAGAAATTGCAAGCACACCTAAACCGTTATACATTATCAGCTGCTGACGCAGTATAAAGAACCTTACCCGTCATCCCAGTTGTAAATCACTCAGTGGACGAAGGCAATAAAAACTCATACTGTAGCAGTCAGTATAACACACGGATTCATGTATTTATTGATAAATGAGCTGTGGAATCCTGACAACAGTTGCTATGCAAACAAACGTCAAAAAAACATCCCATTACAGATGTCTACAGGGGTGTTTTACAGCTGTGTATGAAGTAATCTGGCTCCGGTTTGAGATGTAGAGCAGGACAGAAGTGATTTAGCGCTGTTTAATAAAATGGATTGATGGAGGCTTGATTGGCTGGAAGCTCTGACAAGCCGTCCACACAACAGACCGTTTCTGCTAAATGGGAACTTTAACAAAGGATCTGTGATAGGAGGCTTTCAAATGCCAGCAGGGAGAAAGGGCTTCAGTGTGAGAGCGGAGATCAATGCCATACTCATCAGAAAAAGACAGAAATCCTTCTCTTGTCTCAGTATTCACTGTTTTTCTCTAACGTTCTTATTTTGTTTCTAAAGGTCTGTGTGAAATCTGTCTGTTCAATTGTAAGAATCACTCTGTGTTTGGAGATACGCAAATGTCTTGTGATTTAAATTTTTTTTAAAAATATATTTGGACCACTAAACCAAATATTTAGTCTGCATCATTGCCTGTAGCACTGCAGGAGCTAAGAACTATAAAGTTTGACTGCCCTTAGATTAAAGCTTTGCTATGCAAGACCTACACCTGTCGTATCAAGTGGTCTCCGGAGAGGTTGAAAGAGCGAAGCGTGTTGTGACCCATGAGGCTGTAGATTTGTCCTGTCTGCCTAAAAGAGAAACTGGTGTCGCGTTTTTGTCATGGAGTTCACTGAGACTGTGGAGTGACAAATCAACACGCAGCGCTCACTGACTGCTGCTCAGGAGACGGCAGAAACCAGACTTCAGTACCAAGAAACATTGTGGGAACCGCCACTATTAGAAAGCCCAGTGTGCACCTTAAGTTGTGGACTGTGAACACTAAAATGGGTTTTTATGTGATTCCCGGGCGCGAGTAAATTGATAGAAGACACACAAGAGAACCTACTCAAAGCAAACTGCTGATACTTATTACGAATACCATGAGCATGAGTAACATCAAGCTTCACGAAACAAGGAGAAACCTGTTGTAGCAGGCCAGGCTGAAAGTTGTTGGAAGTGTACAAAAAAATCTAGAGAAACTTGGCTGTCATTTCTGACAGCCAAGGAGATTTTTTTATGAAAAAAAATATAGTTATCACAAAATCTTGCTTTTATGTAATAGCTTAAGTGATATAATTATGTGCACATTTTATACTATAATCAGCCTCCTAACAAGCCGTTTGTCTCTGTCCTCGGATGGGACCTGGCTCATTCTGTGCCGTGGCTTTTTTTTTTTTTTTTTTTTTCTTTTCTCTCCCCGTAGCAGCAATGGGATTTTGTAGGCAAATAAAGGTTTAAACCTATATAATATCAGAGTGATCCAATTATAAAGTTGGCTTTAGGCACATGGGTGGATTCATTTTATAGCTGACTCATGTAATTTGCCATTGCTATGGTGATAATGTGTTTATTTGCTTGCACACTGTCCTTTTCAAGGACTTGTTTGGCCATGACTTGATATTCATAATTGTGTGGGCTCTAAGCACAAGCAACAGGGACAACAAGATGTGTATTTCAGTTTCAGTGTTATCTTAGTGAGGGATGACATAGTCTAGTGGGATCAGCCCATAGCAGGCCACTTCAGCAAGACTATTTCAACAGCATTAGTTTTTAGAAGAATCTTTACTTAAGGTCCTCTCAACCTCTTAAATTCCGAGCTTTTATTTTGTATGCATTTCTCCAAGCTATTTGGGATTAATGGGGCCTGATAATATAACAACTAAGCACTGTCTTTGAACAGGAAGTAGTTTTTGAAACAAAAGATGTCCTCATATGGGGTCAATGGGTTGAACATGGCTTGAGCAAAACCAAATCCCATACAATGCAACACATCTAAAAGCCGTGTGATTTGTTCAACCTTTTGTGACTCTGTATAAATCCTACTCGCTCAACAACGCAAACTAGGATTGTCCTCTGTCTTCTCCATACTCCGAACTAGTAATGTCCTTTTTCTCTGCCCTTACTCCTCAACTCTGTGTCGATGTACTGCTCCACACAATCTTGTCGCTCATGCAGCCTTTCATCTTCAGCCTCGAACTGAACCAAGTCTCTCCACATGCATCTCCGCTTGGTCCTGGCACACTATCAATGTCAACGCTTTTACCACACTGACCGACGATCTCACAATCAGACAAATCCTCCACCTCGGAGTTGTCTCCTATTATTGCCTTCAGCAATCTCTCTACCCTTGGCAGAGAAACATGCCCTGAAAATGCATGACATAAGAAAAAAAGTAAAAATAAATCAGTGTAGACCAATTTGTACCACATGCAGTAACTATTTATAATTAAAATGTTGGCTTCTTGCCAAATCGTCCCAAGCTATGTTTCTTTACTTTTACACCTTGTCTTTGCATGAAGGATTATAAACGCAATCGATAATACAATTGTAATGTTCCAATGTCTTCAAACGAGTACTTCCTAATTAGCAGCATCCTAGCTTGTTACTATTGCTAAGATTTGTCATATTTGTACGTCATATAAAACTATAAATGTTATTAAGCATAAATGAGTTTCAACCACAAAATTTAATGAGGTTTTGTACCTTTTCCACTTTCATAATATTAATAAACTTTATCTATTTAGCACTTTTAACTTGGCCCCAGCCATAGAATGTTTTGATGGCGATCTTTTCCATCTTGTTTTTACACTGATAAATGTGTTGTACTTTTTCTACCACCGGATGGCATGCAAGAGTGTCGACCAATGAGGTCAACAGGTCTACGTTAAGCAGAATGAAGTATAAGATGCTGCAAAACCCAAAATGTTATGGCCTCATATGAGCACGCAGGGTCTCAGGAGGTTGGGATCATTGGACAGCCGAACAAAGATTGAAGGCCATTCATGCATGCGCGGAGAAGACCACAAGATGTGGTTAAAAAGCTAGCAAGTTGATTTTGAACTACGATTTCTTTTCCTTAAATTGTAAATGTAAATTACCATTTCTAAGGTGGAGAATGAACTTTTCATGCTTACTTTTTGTCTTGATTTGAGGATAGCTTGAAGAAGGGGGATCTCCTAAATACAGCAGCACTAAAACCCAACTGTGCTTTGGAGAATGTCAACCGTCCTTGGAGGTTGGAGCCGAACCGACAGTGTCCAACAGCAACAGGTGATGTGAAAAGGAAAATTGCTAAATCAATTGGCTACCAGTGAAGCTCAGACTCTTTGGGACCATCAATAATTAATAATAATTATTTGTCAAGTCATTTTAACGACGCCAAAGTAAAAATAAGACACAATAAAAATAAATAAATAAAAAAATGTAATACCTTTTAAAGATAATCAAGCAATGGTCTTGAGTTGGGCCTCAAATATTCTAAGCAACTGAAAGCTGCTATTCTTGTAAATTTCTAATATGTAGGCGAAATTTTTAGTATGATTTTGTGCAATTAAACTGAACATTTCTCTGGCAAATAAAATGAATCAAGTATTGCCACCACACTGAAGGTTGAACAGCTCATCAGTTCTAAAACTGGAATCCTGTAATTGCATTACATACCTAGACTATGCTTACTCTAAAGGTAGACTGGACCAATATTTTTAGCTTTTCTGTTTATTCAGTGTGGCTGAAGCCATGTGGTGGAAATATAGTTCGATTGTTGGTCATACAGTCTGCGGGTAAAAAGACGACAAACCCCTCAAAATTTCTACCCGGATATCATACATCATGGAGCACCGTATTTCTACTTTGACCTCGGGTTGCCGTTGACCATTTAAAGCGCACCCATAGGATACTAGCTGTATGCGACGTAATTAGAAGAGACTCATGCAAGCAGGGGAGGTAGAGAGTGATGGAAGAAAAACTCATACTGTGTTTCACAGTGCCCTGAACTCTATAACTTCTTCTTCTTTTCCTTTCGGCTGCTCCCTTTCAGGGGTCGCCACAGCAAATCATGCGCCTCCATCTAACCCTGTCCTCTGCATCCTTTTCACTCACACCAATTAACTTCATGTCCTCTCTCACTACATCCATAAATCTCCTCTTTGGTCTTCCTCTAGACCTCCTGCCTGGCAGCTCCAACCTCAGCATCCTTCTACCAATATATTCACAGTCTCTCCTCTGAACATGTCCAAACCACCTCAATCTGGCCTCTCTGACTTTTATCTCCGAAACATCTAACATGAGCTGTCCCTCTGATGTACTCGTTCCTGATCCTGTCCCTCCTCGTCACTCCCAAAGAGAACCTCAACATCTTAAGCTCTGCCAGCTCTGCCTCTTGTCTTTACTTCAGTGCCACTGTCTCTAAGCTGTACAACATCGCTGGTCTCACCACCATCTTTAACACCTTTCCTTTCATTCTTGCTGATACTCTTTTATCACACAACACACCTGACACTTTTCTCCACCCGTTCCAACCTGCTTGCACTCGCCTCTTCACCTCTTCACCTCTTTTCCACAGTCTCCATTGCTCTGAACCGTTGACCCTAAGTACTCAAAGTCCGGCACCTTCTTCACCTCTGCTCCCTGTAACCTCACCGTTCCACCTGGGTCCCTCTCATTGACACACATGTATTCTGTCTTACTGCGGCTAAGCTTCATTCCTCTGTTTTGCAGAGCAGACCTCCATCTCTCTAGATTCTCCTCCACCTGTTCCCTGCTCTCACTACAAATCACAATGTCATCCGCAAACATCATAGTCCATGGAGATTCCTGTCTAAGCTCATCTGTCAGCCCGTCCATCACCAGAGCAAACAAGAAGGGGCTCAGAGCCGATCCTTGATGCAGACCCACCTCCACCTTGAACTCCTCTGTCACACCTACAGCACACCTCACCACGGTCTTACAGCTCTCATACATGTCCTGCACCACTCTAACATACTTCTCTGCCACTCCAGACATCCTCATACTATACCACAGCTCCTCTCTCGGCACCCTGTCATACGCTTTCTCTAAATCTACAAAGACACAATGCAACTCCTTATGACCTTCTCTGTACTTCTCCATCAGCATCCTCAAAGCAAACACTGCATCTGTTGTGCTCTTTCTAGGCATGAAACCATATTGCTGCTCACAAATGCTCACCTCTGCCCTTAGCCTAGCTTCCACTACTCTTTCACACAACTTCATTGTATGGCTCATCAGCTTTATTCCTCTGTAGTTGCCACAGCTCTGCACATCTCCCTTGTTCTTGAAAATTGGCACCAGTACACTTCTCCTCCATTCCTCGGGCATCCTCTCACTCTCCAAGATCTTGTTAAACAAACTAGTCAGAAACTCAACTGCCACCTCTCCTAGACACTTCCATACCTCCACAGGTATGTCATCAGGACCAACTGCCTTTCCACTCTTCATCCTCTTCAACGTCCTCCTCACTTCGCTCTAGCTAATCTTTGCTACTTCCTGCTCCACACCAGTCACCTCTTCTACTCTTCGTTCCCTTTCATTTTCCTCATTCATCAACTCTTCAAAGTACTCCTTCCATCTTCCCATCACACTCCTGGCACCTGTCAATACATTTCCATCCTAATCTTTAATCACCCTAACCTGCTGCACATTCTTCCCATCTCTATCTCTTTGTCTGGCCAACCTGTACAAATCCGCCTCTCCCTCTTTAGTGTCCAACCTAGCATACAAGTCCTCATATGCTCTTTGTTTGGCCTTTGCCACCTCTACCTTCACCTTACGCTGCATCTCCCTGTACTCCTGTCTACTCTCTTCAGTCCTCTCAGTGTCCCAGTTCTTCTTTGCTAACCTCTTTCTCTGTATACAATCCTGAACTTCCTGGTTCCACCACCAAGTCTCCTTGTCCACTTTCCTCTTTCCAGATGACACACCCTCCTACCTGTCTCCCTGATCACATTAGCTGTAGTGGTCCAGTCATCTTCCACCACTTCGTCCTCTGCTCTGCCTTTGTCCTCTTCATCTTCCTCACAACCAGAGTCATTTTACACACTAGCATCCTGTGTTGTCTGGCTACACTCTCCCCTACCACTACTTTACAGTCACTGGTCTCTTTCAGATTACAACGTCTACACAAGATGTAGTCCACCTGAGTGCTTCTCCCTCCGCTCTTATATGTCACCCTATGTTCCTGCCTCTTCTGGAAGAAAGTGTTCACTACAGCCATTTCCATCCTCTTTGCAAAGTCTACCACCATCTGTCCTTCTGCGTTCCTGTCCTGAAGACCAAACCTGCCCATCACATTCTCATCACCTCTGTTCCCTTCACCTACATGCCCGTTGAAATCTGCACCAATCACCACTCTCTCACCTCTGGGGATGCTCTGCATCACTTCATCTAACTCACTCCAGAATTTCTCCTTCTCTTCTAACTCACATCCTACCTGTGGGGCATAACCACTCACAACATTTTACATCACCCCTTCAATTTCCAGCTTCAGGCTCATCAACCTGTCTGACACTCTTTTCACCTCAAGAACATTCCTCACAAACTCCTCTTTCAGGATAACTACTACTACGTTTCTCTTCCTATCTGACCCATGGTAGAACAACTTGAACCCTGCTCCTAAGCTTCTAGCCTTGCTACCTTTCCACCTGGTCTCCTGGACACACAGTATGTCCACCTACCTTCTCTGCATCATGTCAATCAACTCTCTAGCCTTCCCTGTCATAGTCCCAACGTTCAAAGTCCCTACTGTCAGTCCTACATTCTTAGCTTTCCTCTTCTCTCTCTGCCTACGAACACACCTTCCTCCTCTCCTTCTTCGTCTTCGACCAACAGTAGTCCAATTTCCACCGGTACCCTGTAGGTCAACAGCAAGTCATTGTCATGATTCGCATTTTTAGTTTGGCATGTGTTTTACGTTGGATGCCCTTCCGGACACAACCCTCTGCATTTATCCAGACTTGGGACTGGCACATGAAGACACTGGCTTGTGCCCCCCTGCGGTTGCATTGCCCTGAACTCTATAACACAACACTTAAAAACACCACGGTCTCGCCAGGAAAAGTAATGCATGTCAGTAGTCCAACGGGGCTGCCACGTTTGTGACTAGGCGTATAGATTACAAACTGTTAAAGGAAATTTTGGCAGTTGTTCTTTAATGGGTTTCACCTACGGAGGATGCACATCTTCTTCGCTGTACATTGACCTTAAGTTGCATTTAACGTTTGACATTGTAGAAGATCTTTCAAAAACTGTTGTTAAATTTTTCTTAAAAAGTAGAAATTTGAGCTCGTGGAAACACATAAAATAGTGCAACACACTGCAAATGGAGTGCAATAATGTTTTATGGTCCATCAGTTGATGGAATTTTGGCTCTGCGAAGGAGGGAGGGAAGAAGAGAAGGAAGACAGCTGGAGAGAAGTGCACAAGAGACATACAGGTGCTTCAGTTCCATCTTTCTGTTCCCATCACTGCTGACAAATCAACACAGCTGGGCTGGATAATCCACTGAGAAAGTGCTGGAAAAGAAAGTGGACATAAGAGGTACCGTAAAAAATAATAGAGAGAAAGAAGAGGAGGAAACCCCTGAGAACACAAACACGCAGCCATGTATCACTCTGTAATCTGTGGCCTGACACATCTCTGGTGGTACGTTTAAAGTAAAGATGAGGTATCTCTAGGTTACAGCTTTCTCAGAAAATCTTAGAGAAACCTGGAATTATGTTTGCGGCTTTATTATCACACATGTTCCAGCTTTATTATTAGCCATAATTATAGAAAAATGGGCGCAAGTGTCCGTTCGTGGGATCCAAACTGTTGCCATTGATTATGCGAGAAGGATTTTGTAAAGGTTCAACACAAATTATTTCCCACAACAATGTCCCATGTAAGGGTTAAAAAGTGCCCCATTTGCTTACTGCCATTGGAGCAGTTACCACTTTGTCATGATGGCGATGCAGTTTTGTGCATGACGTTACTGTGCTCCTTTGTGCATTCGGCCCCAAGAAATGTTCCTTTGTTCTGTTTTTAGGTAACCGTTTTAACATCTAGCCAGCGACGACAGATGAGGAACAAAATTAGCCTACAAGGCTAATTGTGACCCATTTAGGCTACAGTTTTTAGCCATGCTAGGCATGGCTCTATGAATGGCAGTGTCTGTAATTCAGTCCACCACCTTGGTCATGACCGAAATATCCCCTCAGGATAGATTTTAATAACTTTGAAAACACTTTTCATCTAGGTCAACATTTTCATTTGTCAAAATCGTTGTTCTATGACCAAATACATTCCTATCAGCCTCAGCCTGTAGGCTACTTTCAGTTGGCTTAGCAAGTGTTAGCATGTTAACATGCTAAACTAAGGTGGTGCACATGTAAACATTATACCTGCTAAACATCATGTTAGCACTGTCACAGTGCACATATTAGCATGCTGACTTTAGCATTTAGCCCCATTAAATAAACTAGTGTTAAATATTTGTCAAACTATTTCTAGGCAACACTGTTTGAATGGACAAGTGGAATGTTCTTATAAGTACTTTCTTATTTTTTTTCACTATGAAACAAGATATGCCGTATGTGTAGGCTAACCTGTAGCACGCAATGTCAGTCTCGTGTATTTTTTTTAGTATAGTTCAGCTTTCCATGAGAGAAGCAGAAAAGCTAACAAACAACACAAGGTTAGGGCCCACCAGCTGAATCAAGAATTCAGTTGAGCTACAGTCAACAAGTGTCTAATCCACAGGCTAATATTTGGAATGGAGCCTCTCCTGTACTAAAGCCACTAGAGGGTTCCTTTCAAAAGGGATATGGTTTGAAATCTGCTTCTCAGCTTAATGGACTATATTATAGGGTAAAGAAACAAAAAGCAGGCGAAGGCAGTTTATAGAAATATGGGACTGGGGAGATTAAGGAGAGAGAGGGTGTATGATAAAGAACTTCAGAGCTAGGGAGATTAAGAGAATGACAGACCAGCAGTGAGAGATTTAAAGGGGAATGACTGGGAATGGAGGAGATCACCAGAACATCATACTAAGGTTAAGACATAAAAATATAACTGTACCTTGAACTTTCAGCTGAGGGTCGCAATAAAAAAAGAAAGTAAATGGAAAATCTACACTAAGGCAGTGAAGATGATTGGCACATGGTTTTATGTTGAGGTTCGTTCTTTCTTTGGCATTGTTCTATGTGGATTTGAGAAACCTCACATTAAAATATGGTTAGACAAATGCCCCTCTGACTTTCCCTGGAGCTGGAGTAAAACGACTACTTCCTTTCTATTCTTTTTCTTAAAAAAAATAAAATAAAATACTTCCTATCCTAGCTTTGTATACTGTGCTGGGCTTGAAATATACAAAGCTAAGGATAGGAAAGGTTTTTGTTTTGTTGTTTTTTTTTTTTTTGGAAAGAGATAGAAAGGAAGAAGAAGTTAGTGATTGTCAGTCATGTGTTGCTGTAAGAGATGCGAGAGAGAGGTTACATAACCCGGTTCATTTTGTAAATAAACACAGAAGAGGTGAAGTAAATATTTGTAATTAATTACAAGAAGATGATAAAAACCTTACCACAAGAACCAGCCAAGGTTAATTCTGATTTACTTTCACAACAAAACTGTGTAACTGTGGTTGAACCCAAATGAATTTGCCTCCTTCAGTGTAAATGTCAATCTCTTGTTGGCTGGTGAACAGTTGGACAAGTCAAACATAACTGGCAAACATGATGTCTCACAAGGAAGCCTCTGTAACGATATTCTTGTGGGAGCTAATGAAGTTCATGGTATTTATTTATTTATTTATTTATTTAAACAGTAGTTCATCAGTCTAATCTATTTAGCATAATTTCTTTTTAATGTTTAAACCAAGTTACTGAAGAGTGGAAAGGCAGTTGGTCCTGATGACATACCTGTGGAGGTATGGAAGTGTCTAGGAGAGGTGGCAGTAGAGTTTCTGACTAGTTTGTTTAACAAGATCTTGGAGAGTGAGAGGATGCCCGAGGAATGGAGGAGAAGTGTACTGGTGCCAATTTTCAAGAACAAGGGAGATGTGCAGAGCTGTGGCAACTACAGAGGAATAAAGCTGATGAGCCATACAATGAAGTTGTGTGAAAGAGTAGTGGAAGCTAGGCTAAGGGCAGAGGTGAGCATTTGTGAGCAGCAATATGGTTTCATGCCTAGAAAGAGCACAACAGATGCAGTATTTGCTTTGAGGATGCTGATGGAGAAGTACAGAGAAGGTCACAGGGAGTTGCATTGTGTCTTTGTAGATTTAGAGAAAGCGTATGACCGGGTGCCGAGAGAGGAGCTGTGGTATTGCATGAGGAAGTCTGGAGTGGCAGAGAAGTATGTTAGAATGGTGCAGGACATGTATGAGAGCTGTAAGACCGTGGTGAGGTGTGCTGTAGGGGTGACAGAGGAGTTCAAGGTGGAGGTGGGTCTGCATCAAGGATCGGCTCTGAGCCCCTTCTTGTTTGCTCTGGTGATGGACAGGCTGACGGATGAGCTTAGACAGGAATCTCCATGGACTATGATGTTTGCGGATGACATTGTTATTTGTAGTGAGAGCAGGGAGCAGGTGGAGGAGAATCTAGAGAGATGGAGGTCTGCTCTGGAAAACAGAGGAATGAAGCTTAGCCGCAGTAAAACAGAATACATGTGTGTCAATGAGAGGGACCCAGGTGGAACGGTGAGGTTACAGGGAGCAGAGGTGAAGAAGGTGCAGGACTTTAAGTACTGAGGGTCAACGGTTCAGAGCAACGGAGACTGTGGAAAAGAGGTGAAGAGGCGAGTGCAAGCAGGTTGGAACGGGTGGAGAAAAGTGTCAGGGGTGTTGTGTGATAAAAGAGTATCAGCAAGAATGAAAGGAAAGGTGTTCAAGACGGTGGTGCGTCCAGCGATGTTGTACAGCTTAGAGACAGTGGCACTGAAGAAAAGACAAGAGGCAGAGCTGGAGGTGGCAGAGCTTAAGATGTTGAGGTTCTCTTTGGGAGTGACGAGGATGGACAGGATCAGGAACGAGTACATCAGAGGGACAGCTCATGTTAGATGTTTCGGAGATAAAGCCAGAGAGGCCAGATTGAGGTGGTTTGGACACGTTCAAAGGAGAGACTTTGAATATATTGGTAGAAGGATGCTGAGGTTGGAGCTGCCAGGCAGGAGGTCTAGAGGAAGACCAAAGAGGAGATTTATGGATGTAGTGAGAGAGGACATGAAGTTAATTGGTGTGAGTGAAGAGGATGCAGAGGACAGGGTTAGATGGAGGCGCATGATTCGCTGTGGCGACCCCTGAAAGGGAACAGCCGAAAGGAAAAGAAGTTTAAACCAAGTTACTCAGGGACTCTTCATTGTTCTGCTGTCGGGCACAGGAGGCACCGACAGAACAAGAGAAGCAGATTTGTTCTCCAAGATGGCTGAGCCATAGAAATGTTTCGAGCGCAATGAGTGTGCACATACTGCGCCGAAATGCACACATCACACAAACATTACGAGAAGGGAGGAAAAGAAGCCTGTCAAAACAGGATGCAAAGCTTGTTATTGCTTACAATGACCCACTTGTATCTGTTATGTACATTTGTGTGCGAGGAAAAAGAAAGTGGCACAGGAATGCCAGTGAGATTTGGCCCAGGGAACTGGCACCGTCATCACTATGATAAGCTGATGACGGAAAAGTGTATTTCCGTGCGTGTGTGTGTGCAATTGGTGCTGAGTGATGTCAAAGTACAGTTGTCTCCTGTCTGAGACAACTCCGGATTAGAAAAGAACGAATGAATTCATGTAGTAAATGTGGCACATACCTGATCATTATCTTTTCATCTAAATATAGCGAGCTCTTGAATGAATGGCCCCTCTATTTGGTCAGGTTTCTCAAACTCCCAGTGAAATGTAAGCCATTTTCTGTTAGGGTTTTTATTTCACTCTAACCAGTCAGTAGCGACATATTGCGAGCCCACTTACAACATCTTGGACAGCTGTGTCAGCATCATGCACAGCTTTCTGTCAGCGACCGATTAGCCGGTTGTTTTTCGTCACACCAGCAGACCTCTTTGAATAGTTGACCATATCGGAGATGTGCGTGATTCAGAGGTCCTGAGTCAGGCTTAAATAACAGGTTAATTAACTCTAAAATTCCAAAAAGCTCAGTCTAAATTTGTTATGTTGAGGCTAAAAGTACATTTTTAACCTTAAAGACAGCAGTTGACACAAAAAAAAAAAGTCACTTCAAGGTTCAGTAGTAGAAGCTGTTCTGAAGCGTTGGATTATATCACAGGATCTTCATCAGCAGCAAAAGCAGAAAAAAAAAAAAATGGTAGAATCATTCCATGACAACTTTTTCTGCTGATCAAGATGTGACATGATCGAAAGCTCCAGAACAGCTTCTACGTGCACCCTAAAATGAGATTATGTCAGCTACATATGGTAGGCTACCATTTTAACCAAAAAAGGAGCTTTTAAAAACAATATGAGTAGAAAACATAAACCCAGATGACCAGCAAGTATATTTTTTGCGCTCTTTACCGTTTTGCTCCATCAACTGTGCTAGTAAACCACATACTAATGGCGCCGTCTCTTTCCTCTCTAAGTGACGTAAACTAAATAGAGGTGAAGCGAGAGGTCGGGCAAATTAACAAAAGAGCTCTGTTACAAAAGACCTATTCGTATAGATTTGTTTGAGTTTGGCAACAAATGAGCAGGTCGGTGACTTACAGGAAGTGTTTCCAAATGGTACCAACAAGATCAAACCTATTACACAGTCAACATGCTCACCAGTCACCAGTCGTGTTGTGAATAGCCCAGACTTTACATTTCTTTACATGGAAAAAAAAAACATCTTCAATCCTGTAAATTGGTATGTCAACACAGCCATGGTGTGGTGTGTTGACATAGCAGTATTGCCTACATTTTCAGGGGTTACAGGACAATTGGACTGTTAACACTTCCCCATCCTGTTTAATTTATGTAAATTGTATCTAGGCAGATCACATGAATAATACTGTCTGCCTGCCAACTTTTCCAAACAACGTGCCAGTGTGTGTAGCCGCCGGCACAGGCTTGATATCTATAGACGGATTATTATAATTGGCTAATCTGTATTCAGAAGCTGCAATGTACCTGAAGAGGGAGAAAAGAGAGGAAGAGGGAGGTGGAGTGTTGGAAAGGTGAGAGCGTGTAAAGAGAAAAACAGACAGCGAGGGGGAAAAGAGAGAGAAAGCAGAGACTGAGAGAGGAAGTAAACAGGGGGTGAGAAAGAAAGAAAACCGTGAAAAGAATAGGAAAGTGATAATGTTTCCACCAGGATTGCCTGCGTGAAATGGAAGTCATGAGGCTCGGAGAGGGAGAGTGAGGGATCGTTTAAAGCAGAGGCAGGGAGAGGAGATGACTGGAGGAGGTGAAGGAAGGAGCGTAGGTGTAGGAGGGGATGGAGAAGCAGCATTCCTGACCGCACAGTTACAGAACGGGACGCGAAAGAAGTTGATCTGAAATCCAGATGCCTTAAGGACCAACAGAGGGTCAAACTAACCCACACACACGCGCACACACACACACACACACACAGAGCCTCTCTCGCTCTCTCTTTCGCAGACCTTGGTGGCTTTACAAGTCAGCAAACATCCAAAGGACTAAAACACCAACTGGATAACTTTTTTTACACCTGTGTTTCTTGTAAAACTCTGACTTTCCAGCCTGCAGTCAAAACTAAAGGACTTGTTTTGGGGTCTATTTTGTATTTAAATAGTTTTCCCCTTCTGGAGGAATTTCCAGGTGAGTCTCTTGTGGTTTTCCTAACGAGAACTAGTTAAATGCTCCCAGATGTAAAAGTAACTTAAACAGAGGCTGTTGTTTGGGTTAAGGTTTGCCAGTTTTCAGGACACTGTTTTCTCTGCACATCTCTGGTTTTAATATTCCGATTCTCATTTGAAATTGCTCTCCACGTGTTGGTGCAGTAGCCCGAACATTTGCATGAGTTGAGTTGAACTGACAAGTTGATGTATGGCTGACGACTAATTGTCCTCATTTAAAACTGTCTGGACAACTTCAAGGTTATTGAACTGAGTGTCAAAAGGCTTCGAAAGTGCCACTTTTAGACCCACGTTTGTCTTTGCAACATCAAGGAAATGCCGTCTCACTTTGAAATCTGATTTCGTACCCACTGTCATGTAGTGACAGATGTGGCTGGTGTCACAGTAACTCATCTGTTGATTGGCTTGTGTCAAGGGGATTTAGCAGCAGACAATGCTGTTTATTTTGCCCCACCGAGCAACTCTTTGTCCACAACTATTAACAAAACTGTGGCAAAAGAGCTCTTCTTCAAAAGCTTCTGACCTAGATTTAACCTAATTTCACCCAGCCAAAAAAACAGCTGAAAAAGCATGATTGTGTTCAAAGAACATCTGAAATTGCAAATGTTTATACTTAACATACTATGTGCAAGACACAGACATTTCTGTCAAACAGCCTGTTGCTGGCAAAGTTTGTTAACTATAATCAGGTCCTTTGGCGAAGTGCATTTAAATCTTATTGGTACCAATGAGCGCTTCAGGCAAACAGGCACTCTATATAAATACACTCGTAAGTATTTATTAGCCACATGCGGCTTTGTTTTAATGACTAAAGGGGTGCAGCTTTCAGTAATAATAAGCCAGAGGCAAAAGAAAGCTTGCTAGACTTTGCCTCGACTGTACAAAGTATTTTAGATTCGCCTAAAAGCCGCCTGAGCTTCTCTCCCAGTGCCACTGCAGCAAGCCATGCTAAAACTCTGAGAGATTTACAGCCAATACTTGGAGGGGACTCCTGAAAGGAATCTGCTCATGAAAATAGTTAAAGCCATCAATTAACATCCAGTCAGAGGACTTTGTTTCTCATCCCATGTACTCAATGTGATTGGGAAAACGTAACTCCTCCAGGACCTCCACACATATGTCCCGTAGTTGTGCAGATATATTATCAACATTCTCAGAACACGCGTAAACAGGAAGAGGATTCAACCCCCACGCTTTTATAATAAGTTCACTTGTATTTAGTTTCCAGACAACTTAAACATTGCAGTATCATAACAAAATTCACATCTGTGTGTATTGGAAACACATGATTATTAGAGGAATTTCATATTTTAAATGTTCAAATATAGGTTCGTCAATCATGAAACCATAGCTGTTCAACCTGCTAAAAAACCTTTTGGAGACAAGGTTGGCACACATTATCTTGAAAACGATTTCTGAATGAGGATATATGGGCCGCACGTGATATTACAGACGTGCACGGAAAACATGTGGGACTCATCGCTTGACATGTGTTATCTTGATAGAGCAGCCTGGCCGGCAGTCGGCGTAATGCTTTTGGCATGGCGATGTAGGCAACTAGCCTCACTCAGACAATATCTTGAAGGAATACACCATGTATTAAGGGCACTGAGTTGGCTTTTGATCAGTTTTAAGTGATTAAGTATAGACACGAAAATATGCCAAGGGTCGTTTGGTAAGTTATTGACCGGTGGTGCTGCATGCTAGCACTTGATCCACGTTCGCGGGCAATCACACTGGACGTCTCTAAAACAAGACGCATGGTAATGTTTTTCCTTACTCCAACTATGATCCTGACTAAACTCCCGCTCATTAGGCCGTGAGTAGTAGCAGTACTTACTTATGTTTCTTTATAGTCCTTTCATAATACATGGTAATATTACTGAACAGGTTTCTTCATTCAAGTACTTATGTGGACAACGTATTATGCTGGTCTTCTCACATCAACAGTCTTTGCTTTAGATTACAGCAAAGGTCATATTTCCTGAGAAGGTTAAAAGTTTTTTTTGTTTTATCAGTTTGTATTTGAGCGTTTCATAAGATATGGCATCACTGCATGGTGTGGAAATCTGACTGTTCAATCAAAATCAAAACCAGCACGACTAGAACACACTGCTCAAAAGCTTATAGGGTTGGAGGATAAACGAACCATACAAGAGATGTACGAAGCATCTATTTTTAAACAAGCTAAAACAATTATTGCTGATGATACACACATTTTACATGTGAATTTTAATTTGCTACCATCAAGGAGACGATTTAGGGTTTTGATGTGTAAGTCAAACCGTTACAAATATTCTTTTGTGCCAACCGCGGTTAAGATTTTAAATCGAGAATCTCATGTCTGAGATATAATGCTATATTTTATACATTAGAATGTGTGCGTTTATGTATGTATTGCATTGTGTACTGGCCGTGTCATGATGTCTAAGACAAATTTCCCAGGAATGGGACAATAAAGTATATTCAATTCAGTTCAATATTCCTATTATGTTTATTGTTTTGGACCAAAACACCAAAGCAAATTCCTTATGTGTAAACCTCTACTTGGCAATGAAGCTGCTTCTGATTCTGAGATGTAGTATGTCTAGCTGACGTCAGGAAGCCGTGCAACTGACTGCTAATGCTGGCACATAAGTGATTGACAATGGAAAAACCACTAGTTTCAGGCACTCAAAAAAAAAAAATAAATAAAAAAACCTACCCAAAGCTCTTTATGTTGTGGCGATTTCTGTCCGTTAGATCACGTAACGTTAGCTCCAGGTTGTCATCGACAAGAACCTCCTCCATTTTTGTTGTTGACAGTTTAGAAGGATTGAGTTTATACATTTTGATATGGCATAGCAGTAGAAACACAGCTGTAATTAATACCATTAACAATGACTGGGACATAATGGAAAAGAGTAATCAAACGCTGCATGATATCTGTTACACTGGTGCTTTTTTTTTTTTTCTTTCTTTCTCCTGCCATGACAAGCAGACAAGGCCTATTGGACAGCAAAGAAAGATTTGACGGCATAGACTAGAGCATTTGCTAAAAATTTGACATTTTTTAATGTTACAATTAGAATAGAACTTGGTAAATTATTAGTTTTTGCTACATATAATGCTGCTGTCATTCAACATATTGTATGCTAAAGTTTTAGATGATGATCCAGTGGTTTACTGGGAGGGTTTCTATGCTCTTTGTGAATATAATATTGTACAGTATTTTCTTGTGGTCCAGTCCTACAGCCTTTTCTGTTTCTTCTCGTCCTTCATTTATGAAATTATGTTTTGTTTCCTTTCCTTCCTCTTTGTGGCAGCATGGCTTTGACTCCTTGCGTAGTTCAGTCACTGATCACAAAGAAGTGGGTGATTGTACAATGGAAAGAAAGCAAGCCCATATAGAAAGAAACAACGGAGTGAAGGACAAATTTTGGCAGGACTGAGAGAAAACCATTATGTGCCAGTGAACATATGATTTTGATAAGCAGGGGGTCGGCCGGTGTAGTGCTCTGGCTCTTTCAGTGGACGTACAGTCCTTTATCTCTGTCAGAGACATGCTTCACATGCTGCCTCCTGTTGTTGAGCAGGAAGTCTGCGATCCACCTGCGGGTGGAGTCAGGCACACTCAACCGGGAGAGCTTGTCCTGTAGCATGATAGTGTTAAAGGCAGAGCTGAAATCCACAAACAGGATCCTGGCACAGGTGCCATTGGAGTCCAGGTGCTGGAGGATGACGATGAGGGCCATGTTTACTGCAGACCTACAGACCTGTTGGCTCTGTAGGTGAACCGCAGGCGGTCCAGGAGTGGGTCAGTGATGGTTTTGCGGTGGGACTTTAAAAGGCGCTCACAAGACTTCATTACCACAGAGGTCAGGGTGACGGGTCTGTAGCCGTTAAGTCCTATGGTCTTTGGTTTTTTTGGGTTCTTCCTTTCCCTTTCTTTTCTTTCCTCTCTCTCCTTGCATCCCCTTGCCTCCTCTCTTCTCAGTTTTTTCCGTCTCCCATTTCCTTGCCTGGGCTCGCTCTGTCTCTAAAGTGCTAACACAGGAGAGCTGGTAAAGCCATTAGAGGAGGGCAGGAGCAGAGAATAGCTGGCTGACAGCTGACCTGTGACCATCATAACCCTTGATACTGGAGACTAACTGAACGGACACCTTTTTATTACTCTGTAAAGTCAAGGTAGAAGCTGTTGCCGCAACGGTTTTTAGTCTTCCCGGAGGCCATTTTTTAAAGGGTGGCTCGCTGAACCGCTGTGAGTAACACCTAATAAAATGCGTCCAATATCCTTTCAACATGTCATTTCAATTATATAACCAATGACCAAATTTACACAGACTAAATGGGACATTCATCGTGAGCCATACATATAGTGTATCCCATGACTAATGTCAGATAGCGTTTTAAAATTGTTAAGTAGACTTTTTATGATCTTGGCCACAAGGTGGCAAGTCATTAGAGCCCCGAGGGCACAGGCTCAAGCTCTTGTGACACAAACTATCCCTCCTGCTGGAGTATCTTTGACCACAACAATAAATCTCGAAAAGCTCCATTGCTTCAGTTCTGTAGTTGACCCTGACGTCTGACGTCCCTGTGGAGGACGCAGGAGGAGAGGATTTTCCCTCTGTGGATCAATAAATGGTTATTATCATAGTGGTTGTAAATGCACAAACACACAGGAAATGCTTATAATTTGAGCATGGAAGTTAATTCATGACCTTAGTGTCAGGAACAATCCGTGTGCAATAACCCTGTGACAAAAACATCCACTGTAAACCTGTAAATTTATCTCATTGTTTATGTAAATATTATCCATCCATCTTCTTCTGCTTATCCGGGTCGTGGGGGCAGCAGTCTGAGCAGAGACACCCAGACTTCCCTCTCCCCAGACACTCCCTCCAGCTCTTCCGGGGGAATACCAAGGTGTTCCCAGGCCAGCCGAGAGACATAGTCCCTCCAGTGTGTCCTAGGTCTTCCCCGGGGCCTCCTCCCGGTTGGACATGCTCCGCTCTCTAAGGGAGCGCCCAGCCACCCTGCGGAGGAAACTCATTTCCTGCCGCCTGTATCCGGGACCTCGTCCTTTCGGTCATGTCCCAAAGCTCATGACCATAGGTGAGAGTAGGAACGTAGATCAACCAGTAAATATAGAGCTTCGCCTTGCAGGTCAGCTCTTTCTTCACCACAACAGACCGGTACATCGACCGCATCACTGCGGAGGATGCACCGATCCGCCTGTCGATCTTCCCTCACTCGTGAACAAGAGCCCAAGATACTTAAACTCCTCCACTTGAGGCAGGAGCTCTCCATCAACCTGAAAATTGTAAATAGTTTAAAGATGATCACTTTTTAAATCTATATACTATATATATACTGTCATATCCACCTAGCTCATGTAACTAGAGCAACCGGTTACATTAATCATATTTATTTCAGCATCCTTTGCATGCTACACCATTGCACTAATTGTCTGATTGTTAACAAATGTTACGCTTGTTTTTTGAACTTCTTAAAAATATATATATATCTATAGCACATAGTAGCTTCACGTTTGTTTACCATGTTGAGCTTGTTTTTCTTGTTTTTAGCTGTATTTATGTCTATTTCTGTGTATGTACATTGTGAGCAATGATAAAACCAGAGTCAAATTCCTTGTATGTACACACCCACCTGGCCAATAAAGCTGATTCTGATTTTGGTAAACTGTAGTTTAAATAACAACAAAATAATCTTAATTTAAAGATGCACTGACCTATATTTTAAATTAACAATGGTTCAAATGACTATGTGTTGGTGAAAGATCTTGCCCATTCTCATTCCAGGGCATCAAATAATAGCCTTTATGAAATCTGGTGACGTAATGTAAAGAGCGACGCCGAGCAGGATAGTCCACTTCAGCAGGAGGTGGGGTGGTTGGATGGCCCAAAAAAAAACCCCCCCGGACTTTCACCCAGGAGACCAGGGTTCAAGTCTAGTGTAAAATCAAAAGTTAACGTTGACTTTAAAGTTTTAAATTGTCACATGACTTACGTGACTTTTGTCACCTGACTTCCTACTGCCTAACCAAGTTCTTTTTTGCCCTTAACCTATCCACACGTTTAAGTGAGGCTACATTGTTTCTGAAGGCGTCCCCTGCTAACGCCAAAGGGTACCTTGTGCGGGTTTATACGACACAGAGGGGCGTGACAAGACGTTGATATTTGACACCCTGGGAATGAGAATGGGTTGGTTGCCCCGTGGGTAACGAACCAACAGAGAATTATCACCCGACTCTGCAGTTCCCCTCAGAACTACCGAGCCTGACGGAGTCTTTCAGCTTATTGTTTTGGTTTACAGGTAGGCAGTAGAACTGCAGTAGTAGACAGCTATTTTTAGCATACATTTTCAGCAAACATCCCGGCTCTAAAAACCCACTGTACACAACCTACCCAGCACCAAATGTCAAACAGATAAAGTTGGCTACTAGCTAACTAACATTTTGCAAGCAGTTCACAGAGCCTGATGTTTTTCTCAGGAGTTGGTTCCAGTAGAAAAAACTAGTAAGTGGACCTTGAGTTAAGATGACTTTGCCAAATTTTAGCCATGCCATTCACTCTGGCATTCACCACTGTGGTGAAACTGTCATATAGCAAAGCCAACATGTCCCTGGCTTCCACCTTGACGACCCGAGTAGTAAAGAAACATGATTTTGACAATATCACGTGTGTTGTTTTTCTCACTAGTTGTCACTTGTTACAATCTGGAGATAATCTATGTGTTGGAAACAATTCATTTGATCTGAAGTGTCACCACTGAGCTCAACAGTGAGTCTGACTGACCTCTAGGTTAATGTGTTTGTCAGATCAGGAAGAGAGAGAGAGAGAGCGCGCGCATGATTAGCAGAACACATCCTGGTCCAGCTCACATTTGAAGGCACTTTCCTCCTGTCTTCAGGTCATGAATGTCTCACACACACACACACACACACACACACACAGCTGTTAGGAGAATTAGCCTCCCTGTGAGGAGGGAACACGGAGATAGAAGCGGAAACCAAAAACCCCAAACTGGCCTCTAATGACTTCAAATATGTATGTGTGCTGTTTGATTCTACTTGTGAACACTTCTTTTTCTCTCCCTTTACCCATTTCTCTATCCCTTCTGAGTTCATTAACTGTCTGATGTGTGCCTTTGTGCGAGGGGTGTGTGTGTGTGTGTGTGTGTGTTTTAGCGAGTGGGATTGTATGTAATTGGCATGTAATGCCCTCAAAGGCATGAAAAAAAAAGCATGTTAACATTTAAATCAACATAATGAGTGCCAAACCACATGGCGCTGTAGCAAACCACAACTGCCAATGTTAAGTGGTTATTTTCCACTATTGCATTGTGTTGTATTGTGTTGAAAGCTCTTCTCTTCCAGTATTTGGTTGAGCTACCAGACTGTGACTTTGAGTCTTTAATCCCCAGTGCTAACAGGTGATGTGTCTATTGTGCGTCTTCAAATATGCACATATTCCTAGTTTTGAACATGATTATGTTGGATAAGAGAGGATTTTCTCTCCACTGAGTTCCCCAAAGAAAAGGTGTAGTGAAGACAGGCAGGAGTGTTCAAACCTCTCATGTGTTTTATCAACCTTGAGGGTAAATAGTTTAGTATGAGAGCTGCTACAGTTGGCAACTTACTCACTCATGGAGATTTTTCTCACAGTTCTCACTTTCTCTCTCAGTCTTGCTAATGCTATTGCGTGAATTTTCTTTCTTTTTTTTTTTTTCTTTCTTTCTTCATCTAACATTTGTGGATGTACCAGCTTGTACTGCATTTTGAAAAGTCTTTATGTTAATTCTCTCTTTCATCATGTCTAGACAAAGTTAAAAACGAAATCTGAGACTAGTTATTGCTGTTTCAAGAACTCATCTGGTGTCAAAAGTCAAAAATCAGCTGAATTTGTATGCATGTGTGTGTATATATAGATACAGTATGCCCCATACACTAAAGCTGTGCATACTTTGAGGGCCCTGTGCTTGTGAATGTGGCTTGATTTTAGAAGTATAAGTAATAGCTATCTAAACCTATAACGAAAACAACCAGCTATCAATAACCACCACCAATAATGTTTTGTATTAATGTGTTCTATTAGTTTTTTCACAATAAAAGACTACCTTAATCAATATTTTATTTTAACAATGGATCCCATGACTACTCATGTGCAAGGGGTTGCTCGCGGTCATGAACCCACAAATAATTATCACTCTGCAGTTCCCCAAAACTCAATTTTTAGTCTCTCTTAGCTCACTGTTTTGGTTTTAAGGCCCGTAACTTTACTGTTTTGGTTCAAAGTTAGCAACTAGCTAGTGAGCATAGCAGAGCATTTAGCAGCTAAAAAGTAAGCTATTTCCCTCA
This sequence comes from Coreoperca whiteheadi, assembly GCA_011952105.1. NCBI lineage: Eukaryota > Metazoa > Chordata > Actinopteri > Centrarchiformes > Sinipercidae > Coreoperca > Coreoperca whiteheadi. The sequence goes on from CM022490.1 coordinate 7,357,252, forward strand.
AGAGTTGGTGGAGACCAGAAAATACGACTGCAAATTAATTTTGCTTCGTATCTGCTGGATGTGTAAAAAAATAATAAATAAAATAAAATAAAAGAAGCAACTTTTCTTTGCTAACACATTTGCCACATCAACTTTATAAGGTGAATATGTCAGTGTTGGGTTTACAGCTTGTTTCTGCTGCCTCCAAGTGGACAAAAAAATCATTTAATGCCGGTTTAACATACATTTTGTTAACTTCAATGGGCAAATTGTACAGTGGGACACACCTTGCACAAGTTGCCAGTGGGTCATTATGGATCAATAGCAATATTACTATACTGAGTCACGAGTTTATCAAGTACACTTGCACAAGATTCAATCCACTACAACTGACCTGTTTTAAACATAATGTTAGTTTTTATTGTCTGTGCATCTAAATCACTTCCTCTCTTCCTGCAGGTGTATTAATGACGTGAGGGGTCAGACAGCCATCCGGTCATGGCGCTGTGGTGGTGTGCCAACATCTTCTGCAGGTTGGCTGCAGCGTGGTTTTCCCTGCTCTTCTCATCACTGCTGTGGCAAACGGTAAATCTTCAGTGCAGGAGCTCACAGCTTCTGGTAGGACCCAGTGGTTGCTTGACTGATAAAATTCACTTACAACGTGACACTCGATCAACAAAAAAAGAGCCAGCCTCTCAGAGTTTTTACTGGCTGTGAAGACAATGTGAAAATGTTGTGCTGTGACATTGATTCATTGGGAAATCATTCCGTTTCCAGTCCCTGCCATTATTGGGTTTGCTAAAGTCATGAGACTGATGTAGGGTGAAATGCACAACATAAGGATGTATTCATTTCCTAAAAATACAGTTTTTCTAAGGAAATCTTGAATTTAAGAAAAATGTTGGCTCTTACTGTTGACATAAATCATCTGTACAAATGCTTCAATTGGGCACAATGTGAATACATCTAATACACACTCTATTTATATAAGCCTCAAGTCTATTTACTCCACTTAGTATTGAGTTCTTTCCAAACTGTCAGTGCCTACACAGGTCTGAACTCATCTATTTGCTTCTCCTTCTCTTCTCTTTATCTCCTCTGCCCCCTGGTTTTTTTAATCCTAACCTTCTCCATCTGATTGCTTTCTGTGTTTAACCGTTCCCCTCCTCCTATCCACCCTTTCTTCCTGCATACCCCCTCCTCTCTCTGTAGATCTCCCCCATACATGCAATCCCATCGTGCCCACGGAGCTGCAGCTGTCCAGGCGTTAAAGAGGTCCACTGTACGTTCAGGCACCTCACCACCATACCAAAAACCTTTCCTAAAGACACAGTGAGGCTCAACCTGGGGTAAGACTCAATCACTATGGATGAACACCCATGCACAGAAGCATTGAGACGTTGTTATCAATGTAAGCCCAAGGGGACGAAAACTAAACACTCTACAGGAAATAATGTGGTGTAAGTGTTTTCTTTAGCTAACAAATGGTCAACACTGCCTCTAATAACGCACAAACCAAAATGCTGAGGCAAGTGCTTTATGGTTGGCGAGATAACTTCTTGACTGTTGTTTTAAGATCCTTTTTTATGCCATGGATCCAACAGAGAAATCACTCTCTTGCCTTAAGGGGTGGAGATCATAAAACCATATGGCTGCCTGCCATCATTTTATCATTTCAACCTTCCTTAAGAACAAAAGAAACCAGTTTTACACCAAAGACAGCGCTCTCATCAGGGAGATAATCAGCACATGGTGCATTTAATTTAACTACATCTGCTTAGATAAGGGCTTAGCACCAGCATGTGGTACTGAACTGACTCCGGACGGGATACATCTCCAAATCACTTCCACGTGTCTTTGTATGGTGGACGGAGCATTCACATCCCTCCAGCACAGCAGAGAATTAGCCCAGCCATTGTTTTGTATATAACAAATTGCCTTGTGTAATAATTGACTTCAAACTATTCATATTTACATGGCAAACTACTTGGCAAGCAGCAGGCAGAGCTACACTATTGTTCACAGGAGGCTTTCCATTTGCATGCGGGGCTCTATTGTGGAAACAGCTATCACTGCATTTCAGGTGCGTTACAATTGTGCCCAGAGTAGCTCTCCAGCTCAACACTACTGGATATGATGCGCTGATGTGATAGAGCATTTCAGTGGGTAAATGGTCACAAAAGCTACAATGCAAGGCTGAGCTACAGTGCACAGGAGGCAAAGTGTCTCCATATGCGCTCCTGTGTTGTGGGAACAGTGCTGTGGGAGCTATAAGTGCATTCCAGATCAAACCAAAACAAACTGTATGTGCTGTTTTATACAGCCAGCTTATGTTAGAAAGGGTTTGGCAATAGCAAGTGTTATATTGATATTAAATTACACCACCCCCTTCAGGTCAACCTGAATAAAGTACTAGATTCCTACAACAATAGAGCATTCTGGCCTTTGATTTATGGATCTGTCTTTAACTATTATAAAAACATGTTGCAGGGTGGAAACAGACACATGGAATATCATTGTGGATGCACGACATAACAATCAAAAAGTTACAAACATGGACACCACATGAAGAGTACGGAGGATCGTGTCTTTTTTAAAACCAAGAACAAAAATGTAAGGAATGGATTCTGGATCTGCTCTAACGTGAGCTGTAAACATGAGCCTATCCAGCTATCTAGCTTACTACCAACAGTAACTTTACCCAGTGTTATTCCCAAGGCCAAGGAGGGTCTCATATTATATTAATTTGTAATGTAATGTTATTTTCCGCATTCTGGTGAATTTATGGAATCATTTTGTTGCTGAAATGTGGAGTCAGGGGGGAAGGGGGCATTGAAAAAACTCAGGAGATTCTGGATGGTTAAATATATGAGCGGATATGACTGCATTTTGTTCACATTTATTGTTAACAAAAAAGGATTTGAATTCCACTTTCTGCATTTCCACATGCTTTTATTATATTCTCGGCTACTTAAAAGCAACACATTATGATTAAGATGGCTATCATGCTTAGTTTAATCATTCTGCCAGAAAAGTGTTAAATATACATCAGAAAAAGCTGTATTACGCTCTGCATGTTTAACCCAGAACTCTACAGAACATCACATGCTGTTCTATTAGGGATGTAAGCTATACTTTGAAGAATAGGACTAGTAGATCTGCGGTACATTATTTATGGCACTATATCAAGGGATAATGTTCTATTTGCATCTTCAATCACAACATATAAGAAATGTATCAATATATATATGTATGTATAAAAAAAGTCACACACCGTCAATAGGTATAGATTTATCAAGATCACTGTAAATTAAAGTGTTAGCTTTTGTTTATATTCAAGTCCAGTGCTTAGCACTCTTTATTACTCAAAATACATGCCATTTTTACTCCCTTTTAAAAAATATAAAACTAAATAAACATGGTATAGCCACCATTTCATTGTCTAAAACAGAATGCCTATAGGAACATATTGCTTCTTACCTTCAAGTATCCATACTTAACTTTTACTAATTCGAGATGGTAAAAGACCATCAATGACCAGACAAAGATCAATTAATCAAACTTGCTGTTGTTGGCAACGCTTCGTTTAAAAATTAAAAATTCCGATTGCAAAGCTCTACTAGTAACGTTACCCATACGTTATGGAGCTAACGTTAGCTTATTTAGCCACCTAATTGCAGCTGCAAGTGACAGTTGTCATTTCAGTCAGCTGTTAGAAATAAGGAGGCTGCCATTGTCTTTCTGACCAAAATGAATGATCCATTGTTTCAAAAGTCACAAACAATTGACTTTTGCCTTCATCATTGTAAACAGCATATGTGCCGTGTGAGAACAGACAGCTGGACAGGCATAGCAACAGTAACTAAGGGGGGTGAGTCTTAGCGAGCAGTCAGTTACAAAACTGAACCCAAGGCTGTCAATTTACCACTTATGCTGATGGATTTCACTGCCGAGAACTGTTTGATGTAGCCCTTTTGTATACTCTTTTTGTGACTTCCTATTGATTCTTTGTGTGGGGTAGAAGGCAGTGTCTGTTCTAATGGGAATAAAGGGAATTTCTCAAGTAGACTTCCAGACATTTGGAAGGGGACCAAACCTTTAGGGAGCTAACAGGCTTTCTAAACATCAGACCACCCTGCTAACTGGGGTGCAGACCAGGGGGATTTAGTCTCTAATGCAAAACTTTTGGTATATGTTCACAGCAGGCATGTTAGGAATGTTTTATTTACACTCTGGGGCCTGTTTTCCTTTAGTTTTGGTTTTGAGCAATGCTGTTTGAATTCAAAAGAAGACTGCTCTAATAAATGCAGGTGTCCATCCTCTTACAAAGGAACAGTTGTGCGGGTTGTTCAGTGAGTGGCGTGGAGGGACGGCATGGACCACTTACAGAAAACCCCACCACACAAGGATATTATAGTTGTGAGGAGATGGGTGTTGATATCTAATAGCCAGCAGTCCGTCATTCTTAGAGAACCTGGCATAGTGATAATAGGGCTTAGGATTCAGCTATTTCTCCATGTGCTCTATCACGATACAGTAATGATGAATGAATTAGTACAATGATCGGTTTTCCAGAGCTGAAGGGGGCAGCAACTGTTGCAATGGAATAGGCTACAGTAACTAGGAGAATGGCAGAGCCTACACGTCATAAGCACGGGTCTACAGTGTTTGAGTAATTTTTCTTACTGCCAAAAGGGGCTAAGAACCATAAAGTGATGGTACAGTTGTACGCTTAGGGCCTCGGTACACTTCAAACCAAGTGCTTGGCACACTCATCTAATGATATCGGAAACCACTTTCCCCACACCTGTCGTCCTTCTAATATTGCTATCTAATAAAGAGATAAAATGTCTAAAAAGGTAATAATCAGGTTCTATTTATCAGCTGTAACCACTGAGGCAAAGCAATGTGACTTAGCCTCGCAAGGCAAAGCTGCATGACAAGTCACTACATACAGGCTGTCATTTAACTGCAAAAAAAACTAACAAAACGCCACTCAAAGGTGTCTTCAATGACATGACCGTCAAGTGATCGACCAGCTTCAGTGTGCATTGAAATTTATCCTGCCAATGCTTGGAACTCCTGTATACTGAAGGAATGCAACAGCTTTTGTTATGGTATAACAGCAAAGCTCTAACACTGCCAGAGTTCTAAGTTCAGTTCCCAATGGGGAAACCTACACCTACACAACATGTGCATTGTGGTAAAGAAAGAAACGGATGAAAGTGGCCACTAGATGATATATTGTGAGCTGGCTGTTTTATTGATGGCAGTGGAAAAATGCAGAATTTCCCATATGTGTTCAATTGGGTAGGGATAACTGCACCCAGGGAATGTTGCGTGTTTTACGGTTTAGGAACTCACTACAGGATAGTAGACTCTGTTAGACAGTACTGATCTAATTATTGTTGTTGGAAGGCCTGACTAACTCTCTCATTCTGAAATCTGTCAAATGCTGTCTGCTCCTGCCAACAGGCAACGTGCTCTGTTGTGTTCCTCTGATGAATAATGTCTTTGGCTCTGGCATCTACTGTTCTATACTGTACTTGGCAATCAGTATGATTCTCTGACTGATGTCTGCAATGTGCTGAAACCTGAAGACTCCAAGAATGTTTTTTCAATAATTCTTTGTATTTTGATTGCTGACATAGTTATGTACCGGTGACCCCTGCTGTTTTAAAGCTTTACATTGATGATGTTAACAAAATGGCAAATCTGGTATAAAAAGCCCTTGTCTATACTGAATTTCTAAAGGTATGCTGGGCCAATGCCTACTGTACATTGGTGCTATGTAAGAAGGTTGTGAAAAAGATGCAGCATGGTAATTCTTCATCTGTGTGTATGTTTCCTCAGCCCTTCACATGGTGATGTTTTTAAGAATGAGGAAATAATTGTGGGTCAAAGGTTGACTGAGGTCTCTCTGTCATCCCTCTTTCTTTCCATCCAGAATTCAAAGAATTCCAGCTATCTCTTCCAGCTTCATTTGAAAGGTCACATTGACTGATGTTAGTTTCGTATCTCTCTGACCCCCCCCCCAATGACCCCCTGTTACTTTTCATCCCAGTAACTGGTCCTGTTTCTTTTCTCTCTCTCACAGTTATAACAGCCTGACGGGCGTGGAGGGGTCAGAATTCAGGTCACTACGGCAACTGGAAATGCTCATGTTGCATGGCAACGACATTAGCACAGTCCACCCTGGGGCGTTTTACAGCCTGAGATCACTACAGGTAGAGTTTGTGTGCGTGTTGGGTATCTTAATTCTTAACTAATTCTGAACTACTCCAAATGTGTCTTAAAAATCAGACAGGGTTCTAATACTAGTTTGTGTGTGTAAAGATGGTGAAAAAATATGGAGCCGGTTCAAATATAACCTCTGAATTCAGCTTTCTCCTGATTGTTGCATTTTGTGCATTGCTGAACCGTGGACTTGGAGCAAGTGGACCTGCACCAAGGACTGAAATGTCAGACTTAATTCTTAAGTCATATAACTTCAACGTCAACTTAGTTCTGCAAGAACTTATGATTTGTCCTACATTGTGTTCAGGTTCAATGCTTCCAATAGATTCTAGTCAAGAGAAAGTGATTAAATACTTATGGTTGCTGATGTGGTGTCTTTAATTTATGGCAAACCCTCTTAATTGTTTGCATCTGTTACCTTCTGTATATCTGGCTCTAAATCATAGGCCATAGGTGAAAACTAAATTTAATTCCAAGTTCACTTCCATTACATGAGTCAAATAATGTTGCTCTCTTTTAAGGGTGACATGTATTTTCTTCTATGGAAGAGACACACACAACAAAGAGAAAATTATATGTGTAAAAGCATATATAAAAGTAGTGAGCCACACTGGGGCTGGCCAACACCTGAAGAACCCACAGGGTATGTACAAACAGAGCCAAATCAAATCTCCCCCTGCCTAAACCACATTTGAGCCAGTAATTAGTTGCGCTTTGATTGCTTGACTACAAATGCAATGAGTCTTGTTGGGTCCAGATGGATCCAATCAGAACCCATATTTGTATTGGAAACAGGCTGAAGATCTATGCCAATACATCAGAATCAATTACATCAAAACTTAATTTGGCTTGGGTTGAGTTTTTAGAGGACCAGTTGTTCGCGGAGAACTCTAATCTCTAATAATGAGGATCGGATGCTGTGTTCTGTTGCAGCCTTAATTTGTAGTGTAGGTCAGGTTTCTAAATGAAAATCTCCCCAAGTGCACCTTTAAAAACCAAAAAATAAAACAAGTGATTCCAATGAATTTTTCAGTAACACAATATGAAACTGAATGAAGACTGATTCAAGCCATTACGTTACTCTGTATAACGTGAAAGGGTTGTCCATGCTGCCCAACCCATTAAGAATGTGCAGCTCTGCACATCTATTAGCCACTGTTACTCACTTTTAGCTCATTGTTTCCTGTTCGCACATTAACTGGATGGTTCAGTGTCACCAACTTCCCAGATAAAACTGGGGCAGCCATTTCCAGCAAACAAGCCAGTGTACACTACCTGTCTAGTATGAAAAAGCAAAGAGACAAAATAAATGTGTAGCTGAAAGAAGTTTAAAGCATCTAACACGGTAAAGGTGACTATTTTTTTGTCAGGTGTTGGTGGAATTAACCAGAGCTTAAAGGCTGCAAATGTGGACTTATATTAGTCAGGTTGCCAGAGACACATCTGCAACGTTTCTGGTATCCCTTTAGAAACTTCATAAGCCAATTGTATATCAGGGCGGTGTTTCTGAGTTTGAGCCCTTCTGTCCCCTGGTTGAATAATAGCTTAATATAGTTTTAATGTTCAATAAATGTCAGTATAAGACCGATTCTTTTTTTCTCCAGATCTTGAAGTTGAGTTACAACAAGCTAACAACGGTGAACCCTGGTCTGTTTGAGGGCCTTGTTGGTTTGATCCGTCTCCATCTGGACCACAACCTCATTGACGTTATAGAGCCATACTCCTTCTCTGGCCTGACCTCCCTAAAACTCCTGCAGCTGGAGGGGAACCTTCTCAAAGAGATCCACCCGCATACCTTCATAACGGTGTCACTACTAGGAAGCTTTTGGACCTCTGGACTCAAGTAAGAAATAAAAACACAGTGAATATTTGTCTTGTTTTTGGTAACTTAAAACCAAATTTTAAATTGTACTACTGAAGCATCAATTTATAGTTGTCTAATGGGGGGTAAATACAGTATATCTTGGCAAGAATGTGAAGGACAGATTTGAAACCAGTAAGACTGGCTAAAGAGGAGGTGTCCTTACAGGGAACTGAATTAATGGAGTTTATGATGAATGGATGTTCTTAAGACTTCCCTCCAGTTAAGACTCATAGGTACCCAAAATTGCTTATGGGTATTTTTTTGTTATACCTGTACCTCATACTTATTATTTGTTTCCCTGCCTTCTGCACATGCATCCCTGTCACCCTGCAGACCATTAAATGAAGGAAACGAAATAATGTTTTTGTTTCAGACACTTACACCTGTCAGACAATCTGTTGGAGCAGTTCTCTGCTGCAGCACTTAAGACAGCTCCTTTGCTTGAGGTCCTCTCTCTACATGGTAATCCCTGGACCTGTGACTGTCAACTCCACTGGTTGGTAGAATGGATCGCCACGCACGAAGGTACGGACGCGTGAATGTTATTTTCTCACATTAGAACTATATGAAATTTGACGCTATTCTTCACATCTGTGGTGCCAAGTTTCATCTAAACTGGACGACAAACTATATGACCATGTAACTAAGATTCGTAGGACGACAGTCTAAAATAAAAAACTGAATTAATCGATTTTTTTTGGCCACCTGGGGGATCAAGCTGAAAACATAACACTGACATATTGTCACCTTATAAAGTTTGTATGGCAAATAAGTGCCTATTTACACACCCAGCAGACACAAAGCAACATTAGCATTAATTTGGAATTGTATTTGTGTCCACCAGATGAATAGTCTAATATTCACTCTCCTTTTAGCGCAGTTTTAGTCTCCACCAACTCCTGAGTGAAATATTTGGGTTAGTTGTCAAATGCGCCACTATTTTCACCAGCTAAGAAATAGTTGACACACACTAATGTAGTGCCTCTGTTGTTTGGTACTGGGCAAGTATCAAAAGTTTTTTGCTGATGACAGCTGCCTATGAAGTTAATGAGAGCAGAGTGAACCAAAACAGTAAGGCCGTGGCCCTAAAAAAAACAAAACAATGAGCTAAAAGAAACTAAAACACTTCATAGAGCAGGTGGGAACTGCAGAGTATGATGATAATTCTCTGAGGTCACTATTAGCAACCGCTTTCACATTACACGAAAAGTAAGTGTCATTAAAAAAAAGGTATTATTGTTTTGTGCAGTTTTAAACCTGCATAAACAAATTTTTGTGGCCTCTTGGGGGCAGAGGGAAACCAGTTGTGAACACATAATTGACACATTGTCACCTTTAAATTTAAGTCCAATATTCACTATCTTAGTTCTGGTTTTGTTCTCTACCAACTCCTGAGGAAAATATCTGGCTCTTTAGTTATTTCTCCACTATGTTCACAAGCTAGTCGCTAACTGTTTCTGTCTGCTGTTTGGGGGTGAGTAGAGGGGTAAGAGTGAACTAAACAGTAACGTTGTGGGCTGGACAGCTAAACAATGAGCTGAAACTCACTATAAAGCTCCCTTTAGCCGAAGGGGAGCTGCAGATTCGGATGATAATTCAAATTTTCACATGGCATTTGATGCATTGTTATTTTAAAGAATATTGAAATATAGGCGTTTTAAGGAACAATATTTGTCAGAAGTGGGGATGTAGAGCAAGACACTTACCAACATGACTGATTAGCTCCTGCCAAGGCTAAAAAACATGTCAAACAATTCAAACCTTTAAATGACCACTATTGTAAATTAAGTAACGTATTTTTATATTATTATGCCCACAAAACTGTGTGTCTGCATTTCAGACAAGTGTTTTTGACCAGGTGCAGAATATAGTATTGCCAAAAAGTGTTGCATGTCTGCCATCCAGCTTCTGTACGACATATGAAGGACACATCTACTCTCAATAAATTGCCTTTATTGCAGTCCAGAAAATTGTTTAAATTGTTTACTTTTTCTTTATCCTTCTTTCTCATTCAATATTTTTCATGACACATGTGCTTGTCTCTTTTGTCATTGTTAACTTTTCACAAATAATGTTTAACCAGTCCCATATGCTAGTTGTTTGTATCAACAGAACAGTTGATAATATATCATTATATTTATAGACTGCCTCATCTGAAAATATGGGTCTGCCTGCCACAACTTTAGAAACCTTTACTGAGCTCAAACTCCTGAAGAGATACTATTGTACTTATTTTCCCAAACCCCAATAATCCCGAATTCATGTTTTATTTTTCATGCCCTTCTTTCACTATCTACCATCGTAATTTTCCCACACTCCTACATCTCCCTATCTGCCCCTTCCCTCTTACCCTTTCTCCTCCTTTGTCTTTCCTTCCAATTCCTCGGATTGTTTCCATCGGTCCTTCTCCTCTTGCCTTTTTATCCCGCCCTCTCTTCCTCTCTCCCACTCTTTCTCCTAGGTGTAATAAAGTGCAAGAAGGAACGTGGCTCCAGTGAGACATGCCCCCAGTGCTCCTCTCCTCAACCCCTGAATGGGACCCTTTTGCTGGGACTGACTCCAGACAAGCTTACCTGTGAAAGGCCAGCTCTTCGCTCCCCCCTTAAAAAGTGGGACAATCCTATGTGGGCTGAATCTGAAGCAGAGCCTGACCTCCCATACACCCGTGACTTTGAAAAACCTTTAGGCCATCTGACCTTCGTTCTCTCCGACAGCCATGGAAACAGCGCTCATGTGGCATGTGATGTGCGCCACCCTGGAGACAGTTCACCCATGACTTGGACAGTGAATCCACTTTTACCTGGGGAGCTGTCTGTCAACATATCACTGGACACTGTCCTTGAGTGTGAGATTGATCGGGAGACATTGCAAAGTCTGTGGCAATTGGTGGCATATTACTATGAAAGCCCTGCTATCTTGGAGAGAGGTCAACAGAGAGGAAATGCAAGCAGAGTAACCTATCAATATGCCCAAGCCGTAAATGAAAATTCCCCATATTTCACAGATTTAAAAGGGTATTTGGTAGCAGAACCCTCGTGGCTTCTTCAACCCAGAGTCACTTTGAGGCTCAACAGACAGCAGACAACAACCAAGAAACTGGTAATGGATTTCACTACTGTAATTACCAAGCACATCAACAGCCATAGAGGGCACGCCGATGAAAATGGCCTCGACATGTCCTGGGCTCTAATTCGCAGAGGGAAAGCAGGGCGGGTTCAGACTGTTCTCGAGGGTTCAAAAGTTCTCTTGGAGTGCAGTGTTGTCACTTCAGATCCGGAGGTGAAAGTGGAGTGGATGCATCCAGATTTGTCCATTGTGGAAGATGCAACTGATAAAATTGAAATTTCTGAAAGAGGAGAACTTGTCATTTTAAATGCCACACTGTCTGACTCAGGCCTTTACCACTGTATGGTAAGAACCAAAGCTGGTGTGGACTTGATGCCTTTGAGGCTCACCATCAAAGAACGTTCACTCAGCCCCACTGCCTTCAATGGTCAGAAAACTGTAGTTGAAAAGGGACACTCTCTGTCTCTCCCTTGTGAGGTGACCTCAGTCCAGCCCAGTCAAACTATGTGGTACCTACCCAAAAACCAAATTCTTCTCCCCACACAACAGACAAGACGGGCAGAAGTGTTGGAAAATGGGACTTTGGTGGTAAGGAGGCTGACACAAGAAGATGCAGGGGAATACAGCTGCTTGGCCTCCAATCTGTATGGAGTTGATATGCTGTCACACATGGTGGAAGTCACAGGAGAAAAGACCTCTGATAGGTCCAAAGTACAGACTGAGAGAGAGCAGCAGATTTTGCCAGTTGGCATAGAGGAAGTAGAGGGTTCAGGGGGAGATTTCCAGGAAATTATGCGTCCTTTTGCTACACAGTTCCCTAAGAAGGTAGGAACACAGCAAAGGAATCCTAATGGGTTTTCAAAAAGGATAAGAATTAAAGATTCAAAGAGAAAACCCAATAAATCTGTTAAGGAATTAGATCCAAATCGTTGGGTAGAGATATTGGCTAAAGCTAAGGCTAAACCAAGTGTTGCTCTGGCCACAGAGCTGTCAATGCCAGAGCCCAGCACTGCAACAGTACAAACAAGTACCTCCGAACCTACTACTACAACGGCCACTACAATTGCTTCTACTGCTAACATCTTACCCCCTTCTTCTACCCCTCCTGATATTAGGATAGAGCTAACAAATTTCCCCATTAACACAAAAACTAAGACTGAGGCCTATTCTACAGAGAGGAAAAGGGATAACAGAAAAGACTCTGAAACTTCGGAAAGCCTGCCACAGGTTTTACAACCTCAGCCTCCCAGAAATACAGAACCAACACCACACCATGTCAGTGGGACCACAGAAAAAGCAGAAGCTATCACAGACCCTCCTGCTGTTGGAACTCCTCAGCAAGTCAATCAGTCAGAAAATAAGCGCTCTGGAGAGGGGAGAAGGAACAACAACCTCGTTCCTGGTCAGTCAAACAGGAGAAGGCCGCCTTATAGACGTAGAAAACCCCAAATGAGAAGAGTCCATCCGCGCGTACACCCCTTCTACCATTCATTAAACAAGCCCCAAACAACTGTTCCCCCAACAACAACAACCATGACATCAACAATGACGATGACCACAACTACAACTACTACTACTACCACTACAACACCTGTTCCAACTACCATGGAAAACCATGAAACCTTATCTGCTGAGTATCCGATAGAGGTAGATGAAAGCGAATACAATGAAGAATATAATTACAAGGATGGTGATAGTTTGGATGCCAAGGAAGACACTAATGATATTGACAGTAGCCTTACCACATTTCCATCAGCTAGAGAACAAGATCCCCATGTAAGTAGCTCTCCAGCTACACCTAATTTACCTAATACAAAGACGATTGTCACTCCAAAGCTAGATAGTACCCCTCATCCAACTGAAAGGACTGTTGAAGAAAAGGAGAAAGACACCGTAAACCTAAAGAAATCTGAGAGACAGAGGGTTCAGATCAGAACAGAAACTGTAGAAAAGGGCAGAGACAATAAAAATCTTGAAGGAGAGAGTGAGAGGAAGGTAATGACAGCAATGGGAGGGGAAGAAATACACCAAATAGACACAGAAGGCAGTGAGAAAGACACAACAAGACACAAGGACTGGGTTACACAGAGCAACAATACAGAAGATAGCATCTGGTTAACAACACAAAATAGACCAAGACCTAACACTCGCCCTTCACTAGAACAAAATGCACCAACCCAAGCAAGAACTTCATCTTCCAAGGCCATTACCTCACATTCAACAAGGGGCAGAACAAGAGAAGAAGTCACACAGAAAGACAATAAAGACAAGCCAAAAGTGAAGTCTGAGATCACAGATCACAGTTTCCCAATAATGGAGCCAGTTCACCCGTGGCTCCGTCAGAACAAACAGGGAGGAGGGCAATCTACTACTTCCAGGATGACACAGACAAACCAAGACAGAAATACAGTAAGACAAGGTGAAGTGAATCCAAGCAGGCATTTCCAGCCTCCCAGAGTCCCTCCGACCTCCCACTGGCCTTCTCAACATCATCATCATCATTACTACCCCCTCTACCCTTCCTGGCCAGGTCAAAGGTCATTTCCTCATCCAAGGCAAGGTAAATAATGCTATGTAACGATTGCCTTATTAAAAGTTTTGAAATTAGGTGTGATGACCAAATGTGATAGAAAGTGTAACAGATACAGGGTAAAGAACAAGACTATTATATTGACTTGACTTGGAAATATACTCATAAAATGTATTATGTTGGTTTGGTGTTATGTCACTCTAATCCTGGTTTGAATATATGGATATGTATTTGATAAATGGTTGCTCTCTGTTCATAGGTCCTGGGTCACACCCTATGCCCACACAACGACCCTGGCCGCTCCCCCACCCCTGGACTCAAAGCCTGGTTGTCACCAACAGACCAGAGATCACAGCTGAAACAGTGAAGCCCACAGCTACAGTTTCTGGAGCAACAGAAAACTCCAGATTTACACTCTCTAAACCTCATCTGTCACATCATCATCAACAAAATCATCATGTGGATGTCAGGACACAAACCAGAGATCAACTGTTTCTGTCAAGGCTGAGGAACAGATACAGACAGGTATAATGAGGGTTGTTTTTGTGGGTGTGCAGTATGTGATAAATCATATAATTGTCTATCTAAATGTTCATAGACTGCTTTAAAAACACAAATACAAATAAAATAAAGTACACTAACAAGATTGAAAGTGGACCAATAAATTATAAATTGATAAGTTAATTTTCCTTCTAGTATGTATGATTTTAAACACATTGTTTGTAAATCTAGGATCAAAGTTAGCAAATATCTGTTGTTTTTCAGAGGAGTTGGTGGAGACCAAAACAGAGTGAACATTTTATTTACATTCAAAAAATGGCTACAAATGGGATGATAATGTTCAGCCCTGTTAGCTGGATCTGGTGGAACACTATTATGTAAACATTGTCTGCTAGCTTGTTTTAATTTTCTGATGCCCCCCCCCCAATGGCCAACAATTTTAATAATGCACATTTTAAAGGATTTAAAATCAGCAGATGTTTTTTTTGGATTACAGTTATGCTCTTATTAAGACAATCCATCAAAAATAGCACACACCATCAGCATGTTCATGTATGTTGCAAGAATAACACACGTTGTATTCAGATCAGCCTTTCAATCAGTGAAATGGTTCTGTTAGGGTAGGCATAGTTTTGCAACTGGAGTTTTGAAAATGGTGCTTTCTCCTCTCCTACTGAATGTTGTTCGCCCACCCAGTGTTCATTTATGTTCGTTTATAAATGCAATGGATTTTCTATACTCACGTGAGATGTTTTTGCTGGCAATTGGTTTTTGATTTTACCTTGGCTTTACTAGCAACACAATTGGTAATTGTCATATAATTGATCATTTTGATTTTGATTTTTCCAGGCGCAGCTCAATCGCATTGCTCAGCTGGGGAGGATGGTGACAGTTAAACCTCGCATTAGCTACCACAATCCTCCATCCCCCATCACACCTAAATCTAACCCTCTATTTCCACATAGACCATACACCGCCAAACCACCAGCAGCTTCTTACACTTACACCCTGCAGCCTCCAAACCCTGCTAAACCTTCTTTATCATCATTATCTGGTTTCATCCTGACCCCTAGTCCTTACCAACCCACCAACCCTGGGGTTCTGCATGGAGGTCGGTGGCCTGTTGGAGGTAGGTGCACTATTGAAAAGATATAAAGCAATGTATTTATAATGGAAAATGAGCAATATATTTAATTCAGTGACAATGAAATTATTTTTTGCTGTTTAAATGCGTCTTTGTAGCAGGACGAATCAGCTCTCGGCGGCCCACAGCTGCACCTCCTTTCCCATGGGTGTTGGGAGCTGAAAGTGTTAAAGGGAAGCCCCGTATTACCACTGTAACAACAGCTAGTGTATCAGTACTGGCGGAGAGTGACGTGTTCCTGCCCTGCAACGCAACAGGGAATCCTGAACCCAACATTGCATGGACAAAAGTCTCCACAGGTAAGTGAGAAGCAGATTAAAAAAGAGAACGAGAAGGAATAAGGACAAGCAAAGTATAGAATGGACAAAAAAAGTACAAAGTGGACACAGTCTATGTGTTGATTTCAGCTCATTCATCTCATTGGCCCCGGGTCAGAGCTGCCTGTCGCTGTGTCTATTGTGATGTCTTTTTATCACTGGGGAACGCCAGAGACACAAATTTTCATGTGGCATAATTAGTCATGAGAGTCATTATTCTGAATTTAAATCTCTTCCTCCTCATTTTCTCCTTATCCCTTCTGTTCCCTTCTCAGGTGCCACCATCCCAGCCAACACCAAGCATGGTCCCCGTTTTGAAGTCCTCAGAAATGGAACTTTTGTTATTAAAAACATCCAGCTTCAGGATAGAGGCCAGTACCTCTGTACGGCCCAGAACAGGTTTGGTTCAGATCGCGTGGTCATCACCTTAGCTGTCCAGACTGAGGCACCCAAGATCCAGCCGCCCAAGTCTACAGAGATAGCTGTTTACTTAGGGAAAAGTGTGACTCTTGGCTGCCTTGCTTCGGGAAAACCACCTGCCCAAATATCCTGGATTCTTCCGGACAGGACATTTGTACGTGAGGTCGGGACTGTTCACACTCTCCTTTCTCCAATGTCTCTGCTTCAAAATGGAACCCTGCAAATTCACTCTCCTAATTTCTCCAGTAAAGGGGACTATAAATGTATTGCAAGCAATGCAGCAGGCGCTGATACTATCACTTATCATCTCCATGTGGCAGCTCTGCCTCCAAGCATCAGTGAAGGAGCAATGGATACTGTGATCACTCAGCCAGGTAGAGTATAGAAATTTAAACTCATGCAAACAAAAAAACATTTTTAGTTTCTCATAAAAGAAGGTTTTCCTCATCATATGGCTGGTAGACAAAGACAATAAAATGTCCGCATTGTCACAATGAGTAGTCTAAACTAATAAAATCACATTTAACCAGGGAGGAGTGTGTATGTCCACTGCTCTGTGAACGGCGTGCCAGTGCCCACTCTGAAATGGACGCTCCCAGGAGGCGTCCATGTTAAGCCATCACAGTTTCTTGGACACAGGCTGTTTGTCTTTCCCAATGGGACACTGTATATGAAGAATGCTTCGCCAGCTGATGCTGGGAGGTATGATATGTGCATTTCTTTTAGTCTATTGTCATATCATTCAGTCTTTCTGTCTATGCACTGGTTTAATGTCTGTTTGAATATGTGTACTTACTGTATCATAAACCAAGGTTCTGGTTTGAGTAAACGTGAAAATGTGTATTTGGTGAACTTTCGGCAAACATCAAGTATCACTGATATTACATTAATGTTTTTTTTTACCAAAGCTGGTGTCTGGCTCTTGGGATGGCATGGTAGGTCAGTTGGTCCACCATTTTGGTCCAGACTAAATTATTTTAACAACTATCGGATTGGATGCCATGACATTTTGTACATACATTCACGGTCCCCAGAGGATGAATCCTACTTTCTCTAGTGATCTGATTCCTATTTCTTTTCTCGTGCTGCCAGCAGGTGAAGGTTTTAAGTTATCAAGTGATATAGCTCAACATCTACTGGATGGATTTGTACAAAATTTGGTACAGACTTTCTTAGTTCCCAGTTGATGTATCCTAATGACTTTCTCAAACCCCAGACTTTTCCTCAAGCGCCACCAGCAGGTTGACCTTTTTAGCTTTGAATGAAACGTCTTGACAACTCTTGGATGGACTAGCATGAAAAGTTATGTACCATCAGGCAAAGCACAGTATTCATGTCCCAAGAAACATAAATTTACATTTCAACTCAAAGAAATCAGGCCATTTAAAATGTTCTCTGACTGTTGATCAGAGCTTTTAAACTGTGAGTTTAAAGAATGTCACCAGGCTGCTATCAATCCTTCCACAGGTACGAATGTTTGGCCACTAATGCTGTGGGCATTGTCAAAAGAACTGTCCTGCTGGAGGTGACTGCAGATTTATCCTCCTTCTCCCGCCAGCCTCCTCCTCCTCCTCTTCCCATCCCTCAAACCCACCGCCATGGTGTACCATCCCGCCAGCACTCTGTCTCAGCTATGTATAGTTCTGCTGTCTACCTCCACTGTCCAGAGTCTACCGGATCCACAAGAGGGACCATCTGGCAGCTACCTTCCAAGATTATCATGGAACATCGATACAGGTAACATACATTTGTAAATACATGAATCAGTACAATACTGACCCAGGTAATTAATACAGTTATTAATACATTAAAAGATTTTAGTCTCCATTAAACCTGACTTGAAACTGCTTTAATCTCAGCCTCATTTTTCTCTCCCATCTGCCTGCAGTCCTGAGAGACCAATTAAAGTCTTCCGTAATGGGACTCTGAGGATACTTCAGCTAACAGAGCTTGATGGTGGAAATTATCTGTGTGTCTTTCAGCGGCCCAATGGGGAGGACATGGAGCTCTTCCAGGTATGAACAGGACAGATAACTCTTTTCCATTAGTCTTCATTTCATTTCTGGCTGAGAACACTTTTTTTCATTAAGAATCCCTTCCTTGTTAATGAGTATCAAAGTTACTCTTGCAAAATAATTTTTTTACACCTTCTTTTAAGAGTCAAAGATATGGTCTGTTCTCACAGTTGAGAATAGGATTAAAATTTGTCTGTATATATGGCATGAAAACAACTGTAGCAAAGAGTCATTCAGTGATCAATACTTGACTGAAGTCTGTCTCCGTATTTTCCAAGCTTTCGCTGAAACCTTTTTTTCACATTAAAAGTTATATTGGCTCATATTTCTATATGTATTTGCTTAATCAGGTGGAGGTGTTAATGACCCCTCCCAGAATTGAGCACGTGAGGACTGCACAGACCAGGGTCACCTTTGGAGAAAATTTCCAGGTAGCTATATGTATTTATAGTCTGATAAGCCGGATCAGACATTGTAGACACTTTTCCATATCACCTGTGTTTTTTAGTGTATTCTATTTATTTTTCGGTATTTTATGACTTTATGCTTACAAATACATGTGATCTTATAATAAGACATCACGGTCTCATTTCCCAAAAGCATCTTAAAGCAGTATTAATTATAGGAAATAGCGGACCCTTTAGCAGCTAAATTCAACATGTGCTCACCAGCTAACTGTGTCTGTCTGCTGTTTGGTGCTCAGCAGGTGGTGGCATAGAGTGGGTTTATCAGAGCTTTTTTGCTGAAAACAGCTGCAGCTGGAAACAAGGTTGATGAGGGCGGTGAGAGTAAACCAAAACAGTAAAGTTGCGAGCTGTATTACCAAAAGAATTAGCTTAAAGATGCTAAAACACTCCATAGAGCTGAGGGGAACTAAAGAGTTGGGTTATAGTAATAATCTTGAGGTTTGTCTCTACGAGCGAACCCTATTCAAATTACACCTAGTCGTTTGACCAATTGCTTTTATAAAAATATGGAATAGGGAAGCTTTAAATTTAATTGAATAAACAAGTAAATATACATACATGTGGCAGAGCGGGTCGTCCACCTATCGGAAGGTTGGAGCTTCAATCCCAGCTTCCCCCAGCCCACGTGTCAAAGTGTCCTTGAGCGAGATACTGAACCTCAAATTGCTCCCGAGGCTGTGCCTTCGGTGTGTGAGTGCGTGTGAATGGTTAGTTCCTTTGTACTGTTTGGCAGTTAGCTCCTGCCATCAGTGTATGAATATGTGTGAATGGGGTGAATGTGATATGTAGTGTGAAAGCACTTTGAGTAGTCAGAAGACTAGAAAGTCACAGTCCATTTTTCATTTAACATTACAAAGGATTCTGTTGTTGGTTGTTTTTATTCTTAAGAAAATTTGCCTGGTTATTTTAAAATCAAATCAATCTTACAACCTTTCAGCACCACAGACAGCGTCATTAAAACAAAAGTGAAAATTGAACATTTAGTAGTTTATGGAAGTTTTTAACACCCCTAACCAATAAGATCTTTTATTCAGAAATTAGCCTAGATTCATCCTTATTTTTCTACCTCATCCACTCATTCTCCCTCCTTTATTTTATTTTTAGGTGGACTGTGTTGCAACAGGCCTCCCTGATCCAGAGGTTTCCTGGAGTCTCCCAGATGGAACTTTAATCAACAACGCCCTTCAATCAGACGACAGCGGCCTTCGCAGCCGCCGCTATGTTATTTTTGAAAATGGAACTTTACTTCTCCAGCGAATGGGCAAAAAAGACGAGGGTGACTACACTTGTTATGCCAAGAACAAACTAGGCAAGGACGAAAGAAAAGTGAGCGTCAAAGTGGGACCGAATGCTCCAAAAATCAGATTAAAATCACAGTCACTGGTGACAGCTAAATTAGGAGAATCAGCTAAATTGAGTTGTCAGGCAACAGGTGAACCTACACCAAAAATCATGTGGATCTCACCAAGAAATGATATGATATCATTGATATCAGACAAATTTCAGATGATGGATGATGGGATGTTAGTGGTGAAAAAAGTAATACTGGCTGATGAAGGGAAATATGCATGTGTGGCACGAAATGCTGCTGGTGATGACGTTAAAAACATGAACCTTGAAGTCGAACCCCAGGAACCTTTTATCAATGGTATGAAAGGGAAGAGCACCTCAAAGGTCTTGGCTGTTTCCTACCAAACAGCACTACTGGATTGCAGAGTGGAAGGGAAACCAGAACCAAGAGTCTGGTGGATTACTCCCTATGGCCACTCACTCCCATCACCCTACCTGGGCGGGCGCTTCCAAGTCCACCGGAATGGAAGCCTGGAGCTGAGAGGGGTGAGGAAAACAGATGAAGGGAGGTACATGTGTCTGGGTAAAAACATTCTGGGTGAAGCTTCACGTTTGGTTGAATTAGATGTAGCATCATTAGCCGAGAAACCAAGTTTTGCTGTTCCTAATATTGAAATCTTACCAATTAAGCAAGATGGTGGGACAGTAATGCTGGAGTGCCCCGCCCGTGGAAAGCCGAACCCAGAGTTTGCATGGGTTCTACCCAACGGGACAATGTTGACACCTGGTGTTAGACTCCAACGCTTCACACATCATCTGGGTAATGGAACTCTACAGATCTCTCAACCGGTTGCAAATGATAAGGGAGTATACCGGTGCCTAGCAAAAAATGCAGCAGGACAAGCAGAGAAACGTTATGCGCTGGAGGCAGGCAGGAAGCCAGTGATCAGAGGATCTACAGGTATTTTCGCATCTCACATTAATGAAGCAGAAGTCTCCTTAGTTTGGTCAATAAAGAGACTCAGGCGTTTTCAAACTATAGTTCGTTTACTCTGGTCTGAATCAGTGGATGGGTTGGAAAACTTTTTGCATTTTCCCCTTTGTTTTGGTTTGTTTTCACACAGAAAATAATTCAAATGAACCAAAACATATCACTAGAAGTCACATAGATCTGCCCAAATGAATCCTACCAAGGGGGAAAACAACCCAGTCTAATTCAGTCGCACTAAATAACACAGGTTTGAAAACGCCCTAAAAGCATATGAAGAATCAATGGGGAATCAGCCCATATTGCCTTACTTGTATTGCATATTTTTTGTATAAATAATTTTTGCATGAGATCTAATTATTGTTGTACTTTAACTTTTCCAGGTGTGATAAAGGTCACTTATGGCCTCAATCTCAACTTGCCCTGCACTGTAGATGGCTGGCCGCAGGCATCAATCACATGGACCCTACCTAATGGTCTTGTTTTGGACAAACCTCAAACTATTGGTCGGGTATCTTTTCTTGCTAATGGGACCCTCCAACTCAGACAGGTCGCCACATTTGACAAAGGAACATACATCTGTAAAGCTTCTAACTCCTTTGGCTCATCAACACTATCCTACCCAGTTGCAGTGATGGTTTTCCCACCACGTATCACAAATACGCTGACCTCAATTACAAGAGTCAACCGGGGATCACCAGTGATGTTAAATTGTGTTGCAACTGGTATTCCCAAGCCAGATATTTCATGGACGTTGCCTGGACGCACAACGCTGCTTCCACATAACCGGTTTACAGTGCAGGGAGGGATTCACATGACAGAGGAGGGGAGTCTGATCATAGAGAATCCCATGCTCATGAACTCTGGCATTTACAAATGCAATGCTAAAAACGCACTCGGAACAGACTTTAAATCTACTTACCTACAAGTAGTCTGAGTGACCGTTCTAATTATCCTATCAGAAAAATCTCACAGCAGAATTAAGACTGGATGAAGATTTTTCTATCAGGATTTGAAAATACTACATAATAAAGATATTCTGGAGAGAGACTTTAAAACACCCTCACTGGTGGCGTGGCTTGAGATACCTTGCAAAGCAGTTTCCACTGACCAATGACTTTTCAAATGTGGACTTCACAGTTAACATTCACCTTTTGTGATTTTTAACTGCAATTTTTATTTGTTTTATGGCGCAAATGTTGCAGAAGTCTTAATTCTATATTTTGCACTTCTCAAAGTGCCTTTATTTTCTTGCTCAAAGCTTTGCCTTTCTGTCCTTACCCTGTTTATGTAATTTCACAGTCCCAGTACAGCATTACATGCAGCATTACTGCAACTTAAATAACTATTCTCTGTTGAGATTGATATATCTAAATATAATGTGTACCACTTATATGATTATTATTGTCTATTTGCTGGTAGAATTACAATTTACAGTGATTTCAGCTATACACGACAAATATTCAGTTGCTCACATCACAAAATAGACACTTTATCAAACACCTAAGAGACAAAATTTCACAACATTACAATTCATCAATAAGCAGTAATGAGTAGGGGAGAGTCATAATTCTCGCACGTGGGTATATCATTATACTATTATACTTGTGCTTATAAAGTGCCATGTTTTATGAACTTTTAGTGAGCACTGACTCTTTTATATGAGGACACAAATACCCCCTATTGCTGCTCTACAGTGTGTATCAGCGAATGAATTACTGTATGTATCAATCCAGTTTATTCATGGTCATAATGGTGGAAAGTTATAGATTATAATAGCTGTGTTATGAACTTACAGAAGCTATTAACAATTAAGGGTACACATAACAAAAAATATGTAAGTATATAATTTATAAGTAAAAAATAAAACATACAGGTATGTATTGGTTTTTTTTTTTTATCAGTCAGATTGACATTAGTATTCACAAATTTTACAGTTTATTTATTTGAAGCTCAGCTGAGCAAAATGGAAACATTTCCTGGCGAAATCAATTAATTCCAGTAGAATTGCTGCGATTGAGGTGACTTGCTCATTGTCATTGGACAAAATCCACACAAATTTGAGTTCAACTTGGGTAAACTTTTACCCACAAATGTGCACCGTTGACTAATAACAAGCCACCCCCTATCAGACAGATTTGCGCTGTGCTCGCCGCTGCGCCCGAAGCGCGTGAGTGGCGTCAAAAGCTTTGCTCGACACTATGAAAAGTCGTTGTGTAGGGGCGCAAGCCATTGGAAATAATGGGTTTCAGAGCACAGTAGTGCCATTGTGAAAGGGCCCTGACAGTGCTGACATTTGAGGAAAGGGAGATCAGGAAGAGGAAATGGTGGAAGCTATCCTTTTAGCCTAGCCTAGCCTATTAGCTGTATTGCACCATCCTTCTTCTTTTCCTTATTTTCCTTTCGGCTGCTCCCTTTCAGGGGTCGCCTCAGTGAATCATGTGCCTCCATCTAACCCTGTCCTCTGCATCCTCTTCACTCACACCAATTAACTTCATGTCCTCTCTCACTACATCCATAAATCTCCTCTTCCTCTAGACCTCCAGCCTGGCAGCTCCAACCTCAGCATCCTTCTACCAATATATTCACAGTCTCTCCTCTGAACATGTCCAAACCACCTCAATCTGGCCTCTCTGGCTTTATCTCCGAAACATCTAACACGAGCTGTCCCTCTGATGTACTCGTTCCTGATCCTGTCCGTCCTCGTCACTCCCAAAGAGAACCTCAGCATCTTAAGCTCTGCCACCTCCAGCTCTGCCTCTTGTCATTTCTTCAGTGCCACTGTCTCTAAGCTGTACAACATTGCTGGTCTCACCACCGTCTTGAACACCTTTCCTTTCATTCTTGCTGATACTCTTTTATCACACAACACACCTGACACTTTTCTCCACCCATTCCAACCTGCTTGCACTCGCCACTTCACCTCTTTTCCACAGTATCCATTGCTTTGAACCATTGACCCTAAGTACTTAAAGTCCTGCACCTTCTTCACCTCTGCTCCCTGTAACCTCACCGTTCCACCTGGGTTCCTCTCATTGACACACATGTATTCTGTCTTACTGCGGCTAAGCTTCATTCCTCTGTTTTGCAGAGCAGACCTCCATCTCTCTAGATTCTCCTCCACCTGCTCCCTGCTCTCACTACAAATAACAATGTCATCCGCAAACATCATAGTCCATGGAGATTCCTGTCTAACCTCATCTGTCAGCCTGTCCATCACCAGAGCAAACAAGAAGGGGCTCAGAGCCTTTGCCACCTCTACCTTCACCTTACGCTGCATCTCCCTGTACTCCTGTCTACTCTCTTCAGTCCTCTCAGTGTCCCACTTCTTCTTTGCTAACCTCTTTCTCTGTATACACTCCTGAACTTCCTCGTTCCACCACCAAGTCTCCTTGTCCACTTTCCTCTTTCCAGATGACACACCCTCCTACCTGTCTCCTTGATCACATTAGCTGTAGTGGTCCAGTCATCTGGGAGCACTTCCTGACCACCCAGAGTCTGTCTCAGCTCCTCCCTGAAAACTACACGACATTCTTCCTTTTTCAACTTCCACCACTTCGTCCTCTGCTCTGCCTTTGTCCTCTTCATCTTCCTCACCACCAGAGTCATTTTACACACTAGCATCCTGTGTTGTCTGGCTACACTCTCCCCTACCACTACTTTACAGTCACTGGTCTCTTTCAGATTACAATGTCTACACAAGATGTAGTCCACCTGAGTGCTTCTACCGCCGCTCTTATATGTCACCCTATGTTCCTGCCTCTTCGGGAAGAAAGTGTTCACTACAGCCATTTCCATCCTCTTTGCAAAGTCTACCACCATCTGTCCTTCTGCGTTCCTGTCCTGAAGACCAAACCTGCCCATCACATTCTCATCACCTCTGTTCCCTTCACCTACATGCCTGTTGAAATCTGCACCAATCACCACTCTCTCACCTCTGGGGATGCTCTGCATCACTTCATCTAACTCACTCCAGAATTTCTCCTTCTCTTCTAACTCACATCCTACCTGTGGGGCATAACCACACACAACATTGAACATCACCCCTTCAACTTCCAGCTTCAGGCTCATCAACCTGTCTGACACTCTTTTCACCTCTAGAACATTCCTCACAAACTCCTCTTTCAGGATAACTACTACTACGTTTCTCTTCCTATCTGACCCATGGTAGAACAACTTGAACCCTGCTCCTAAGCTTCTAGCCTTGCTACCTTTCCACCTGGTCTCCTGGACACACAGTATGTCCACCTTCCTTCTCTGCATCATGTCAATTACCTCTCTAGCCTTCCCTGTCATAGTCCCAACGTTCAAAGTCCCTACTGTCAGTCCTACATTCTTAGCTTTCCAATTTCCACCGGTACCCTGTAGGTCAACAGCACCGGTGGTGGTCGTTGTTAACCCGGGCCCCGACCGATACTTCCGGTATGGAAGTCATTGTCCTGATTCGCATTTTCGTATTGCACCATCTACTTTTATTTAACCCTCCTCTGTCAGATTATAAACTACTCCACAACAGATACATGGTTTACACACAGTTATGAGACAAGAGTCGATGGCTTGTGAAGTTAGTTTCCCGTTAGCGACCGAGTTAAGCTGATAAGCTAACAAGCTTGCTGGCTGTCATTTAGCTCATTAGCTCTGAAATCTCTGAAAACCTTTTATTGAATGAAATGGTGTACGATGGCACACAAAATGCTGGGGTGGAGCAAAAAGTATTGTACAGAGAAAATAGAGAGAACCGTTATACTGCACGTGTTATAAACCATAATTTACATGAGGTGTTAGAAGTAAAATCATGCCATTACTTTTGAAACATGCTTCGCTTTCAGTATTTAAGGTCAATGTTAATGCCATTAAGAATCAAAAGTTAGCTGTTGTCTGGTCAGTTTATCAGGTGGCTTGACTGCAGCTAAGCAGCCATGACCGTTACTCACTTAAGAATGTTTCCGATGGTTATA
The DNA here is from genome assembly GCA_011952105.1 of Coreoperca whiteheadi. NCBI lineage: Eukaryota > Metazoa > Chordata > Actinopteri > Centrarchiformes > Sinipercidae > Coreoperca > Coreoperca whiteheadi. The sequence goes on from CM022490.1 coordinate 7,383,028, forward strand.
GTCAAAGGACGTTGATGATGATTAGTGATCTCAGTTGTTTCCCTATGCTTGGACCAGAAACCCTACTGTATTTAATGCGATATTAGATGTAGCGCACATGTTTGCACAACCACAAGTGTGAAACCAGGACATTGTTTTGGTGTGTGTGCATCTAAATGTGTGTATGTATGTAAATGCATGCTATATTTCACTGTTGGTTTGTGTTCACCAGAATGTGAATGTCCCACTGAGCTTTGCTTCCAGACAAACAGGCGTTTGACTGAGGAAGAAGGGAGCTTTGTCAAACACAAGCATTGGGATTGTTCGACACAGTGCGAGTGTGTGTGCGTGTTTGTTGTGCCTGTGTGTGAGAAAGGGATAATGTGTGTCTCTTTGAGAGGGAAAGAGAGAGAGTGTATGTCTGTGAGGAAGAGATTGTGTCTGTGTGTGAGGGATTGTTCAACACACTGAGTGGTGTGTGCGTGTGTGTGTGTATAAGAGAGACATTGACTTAGAGAGGGAAAACAGGACAAGTGTTTGGTATTTCTGTCTGCATTTCAGTCTGATATCAACAGGCAGGGAGTGTGCGTACACGTGCATTCTGTATGTGTGTGCTTGTGTGTGCGCGCTTTTTATACATTTTTTTTCCTTCTGTTGCTGTTAGTCAAAATGAAAGCAAAGCGGCTCAAACACACGGCAGCACTTCGCACAGCTACATTTCATGCGGTGAGTGGCACTGTTCTCTTTTCTTTCTTGCATTTCAATCCCAATTTCAGCCGGTCGATCCACCACGTTGGCCCAGACTGAAATAGCCTATCGCAAAACAACTATAGGATGAATTGCCATGATAATTTTGAATAGATATTCATGGTTCCCAGAGGACGAATCCTAATGACTTTGGTGATCCTTTGACTTTTCCTCTAGTCAGGAGATCATTTTTGACGTTGACATTTTTCACCCACCCTTGGATGGATTGCGGTGACATTTGGTGGAGCCGTTCATGTTCCCCTCAGGATGAATTCTTATAACTCCTGGTGATCCTCTGACCTTTCATCTAGCATCATCATCAGGTCAACATTTTAATATTTTGGTTTGTGACCAAATAACTGCAAAACTAACAACATTCCCATCAGCTGTACTTTGTGTTTAGTGCTAATTAGCAAATGTTAGCATGCTTACATGCCCATCTAAAATGGTGAACATGATAAACATTATGCCTGCCAAACATCAGCAAAATTGTCATTGTGAGCATGGTAGCATGCTGACGTTAGCATTAAGCTAGTACAAGTACTCACAAAGCGGCTGACATGGCTGTTGACTCTTAGTCAAGATGGAGTTTAAATTGCTTTGTGTTGCTTTTATAACCAATAAGAATTGATCATTCATATTTTTGACTCTAGACATTTGCAAATATGCCACAAATTTCATCTTAAAAATGTCAGAATCTGCACGTAAGACTCGTTGTTATAGCTGTCTTTGAGTGGTGGACATTAATTAGTTCATTATCCATGAGCCATCCCAGATTGGCAAACATTCCCCCTGCTGAGCAAGAAACTGGATCCCCATTTCAAATGTCAGTCTTACCAACACAAGATGTTTGTAAGATTATGTTTAAGCCCCATGCTGTTTGTCCTCCAGTTCTCTAGAGCTTATAGCCAGCAGCCCTCTCTGTAGTGAGGGAGGCGAGCTGGTATTGATTCTGTAACACAACACCTGCTTGGTCTGAGAAAATAAGAATGGAATATAACAAATCATCATCAGTCAAACAGTGCGAGAAACTCGTCAGCTGTGACTATATGTAAAAACCAGCATTATGTATTTCCTATTGACTTAAAGAAGTATTGCCTTTGAAATTGTTTTATTTAAAGGCAATTCATTTATGATTTCGTACTGATGTTGTTGAATGAGAATTACTAGTATTTTTGTTATTCTTTGTACCTTGAAGGACAAACTAATCAGGCCTGGAATGTGGCTGACGGCCATGTTGATTTATGGAATGTGATAATATGACCAAGCTGATCAGATCACATGACTAATAGTGTGAGAAAATCTGTTTCACTTTCTCTCTCTTTTAAAACTACAGTGTTTGGGTGAAATGTTTTTTAAATATATTATCTCGAATCGCAATCTTCTTTCGGCAAGTGATTTTAAAGGTATATATGTGTGTGTGTGTCTTATACTGGTTTGCTAAAAATAAAACTAGCATTATTGCACTTTACAATACCCCATCCTATCTTCAAACTATAAAATAAAGTAATAAAATAATAGAATAATCCTAGAGTAGTTACTTTGTCTGTGACTCTTAACAGCTTGCTTAGGTTTTTATGGTGTATTTTAATCATCTTGCATAGGGAACACTAATGTGCAATGGTGAAAGAAGTGTTTAGATCCTTTACTTAAGTACAGAGATAACAATGTAAAATTACAATTACAATATTGCTTTTGATTTCGTGTGTCAATAAAAGTAAATTATTGATTTTAGTATTAGTATCATTAGCAAAATAATACTTTTAAATACAATTTAACTATGTATTATTACATTATTATACTGTTAATACTGATGCATCAATGTGTAAGCAGTGTTTTAGCGTTGTAGCTGGTTCGGGTGGAGGGGGTCGTGATATGATTTACGGGACAGGAAAGAAGAAAACGTAGGACAGTTCTTGAGTAAATGTACTTAGTTACTTTCCACCACTGCTATTGTGTCTGATGGGACTCAGCACTACTAAAATGGTGTTCTTCATGGGTTTTTCTTGTGTAAATGTAAAATTGCTCTATATATTTCTATAGAGATGTACGTATCTGTATGAGTCACTGGTGAGTTCATAGAAATCTTCAGGCACATTATATTACATTTGGCCCTCCAATTGTATCACTATAATATTTTCCATTCATTTCTCTAGGCAATGGATTGTCCCTTATAGCTTCATTTTTCATCTGGTGTTAATAAACTAATGATTTTTCATGTTGTATTTTATTTAGCCCCTTACTACATAGGCCTACCATGTTCAATGTGAAAAATAAAGCTTATTCTAGCTATATAAGCTATGATTTTCCTGTCCTTTACAATGCTTCTCCCTTTAAGGCCCCACTCTGCTGCTGAACGCGAGCATCGTTGGTATTGTTGCATCTCTGGTCTCCTCCTTCCTTCCTCCTTCTTTCCCCTCCCTTCGCTCATCCATCCAGTCGTCCACCCCCCTCTCCTCTCCACACACGCAAAGCGGCTTGCGCATCGCCTCCTCCGGCATAATGACCAACGATTCCCCGGAGGAGGAGACCCGAGCTCCGGGCGGCGGCGGAAAAGGAATCACGCGAAGAAACCGAGCGGACGACAATGTCACCATCCTGACATCCTCCATGGATTTACACAGAGCCAGCCGGAGCCGAGCCAGCAGCAGCAACGATGCCGCCCCGAGCCTCACATCCTCCGTGGATCTGAGCACCTCCTCCCTGGAGCTGAGCATCCAGACGCGGATCTTTAAGATCATCGTCATCGGGGACTCCAACGTAGGGAAGACCTGTCTCACCTTCCGATTCACCGGAGGCAGCTTCCCTGACAAGACCGAGGCCACCATCGGCGTGGATTTCAGGGAGAAGGCGGTGGAGATTGAGGGGGAGACTATCAAGGTAAAAGCAACACAGCGGCTGGATGTTGATTAGTGGTGTTTCCTCACTCCCCTCCTCCTCCTCCTCCTCCTCCTCGTCTTCTTTTTGTTGATCAGCTGCAGCTCAAATTCTGCCAGTGGATCACACAGGGCCTATTCTTACATTGTATCCCCACGTTCTGAAACAACAGAAAACAGTTCACAACCCTTAATTTAAGCATATCTTTAGGGATATTTTTTGACAACATAAGCTTTGCCTGTCCTTACCCAAGGGAAAAAAACACAACAATGACTGTCATTTGTATGGCCAAATGGGGGTTTGGGGGACATATTTCTATGCAGAAATTTACTTTTAAGTTTTTTGATGTTTTAATATACTGTGTTTTCTTAATGTTAATGCAATCTTAGGTGATACTGGGAAACCTTTAAACCTTTATTGAGTATTTTGTTCTTTGGAAAGCAATACATCCAATTTAAAGTGGTGCTGCTATAGATTCTCGTGCACCCGAAAACAGCAAATATTAAAATCATAAAAATGAATCTGCAACTATTTTGATGATCGATTAATCGTAGAAGTCCTATTTCAAGCAAGAGCTCGAACATTCTAGTTTATCAATCGTGTGAATTTGCTGCTTTTCTTTGTGTTATATCTTTGAGTGGCTGGACAACAAAAGCTGCTTAAAGACATCCCCTTGGATGTGATCTTGCGACATTTTTTGGACTAAACAATCAACTAATTGAGAAGATAGTTGGCAGATAATTCAAGAATGAAAATGCCTGATAGTTGCCGCCCTAATTCCAGGTATGTTTTAGGGCCCGGTCCACCTCTAGTGTCCATGATTCGTTCATTTTTAGAATTAAAATGAAAAGGTGTAGCTTCAAGAGGCAGGGTTACAAAGTAACTGCATTACATTTTCTAACAAGTTCCTCTTTTAGACCCATAAATAAAATCAGCCATCCATTGTTAGAATGTAGCGTATCACATATCATATCACAACAGATTCTATACAAGTAAAACCAACAGCATTAGAAATGTAGGCCCTAGAAGTGTAATGGTGTCCTGGTAATCCTGTTTAATAAAATTTTAATGATTTCCAACATAGTAGCAATGCTTATTGGCAGATGTAGCAAAATGAATTGAAGTGCAACAGTATAATAACAGGCTCCTTGAAGTATCATGACAAATAATATTGGTCAAGATTTTAGTGATCATGTGTTGAACATGTGCTCACAACTTTTTTCATTCATTTTGGATGATCTGTGACTAAATATTAAGGCGTTTCATTGAAATCTCTTACTCTGTTGTGTCCCATACGCACCTTCCCCCTCCTCACTTGGCCAGTGTGAGTGTGCAGCCTCTACATCTACATCACACGTGCATGTGTGGGCTCCCTTCCCCCCCTTTCCGTCTCAGCAGAACAGTCTGTCTGCAACCTCCAGATGCCCCCTGATGCCGCCTCAAAAACACACTCACACAGACACCGAACACGGCACCTGTTAGGTCAGCGTGTCTGAATCATTGAAATTCTCCTCAAATGTGTATGTCATGCACATACAGTACAATAAGCATTGTGAGAAAGTGTACATGTCCCTCTTTTCGTAAATTTAACTAATGTAACTATTCCTGCACTTAACTACTTTTACTGTGTTCTTTGCTATGAACACCTGGCTTTGTTGCTGCCTTCAAAGCTGGTTAGGTAATGTTGGTAGAGTACATCGTGATGGGGCAATAAGTAAATAATGTGTCATCTAGATTAAGGCTGTTTAAGTAATTAACTCACTCCTACAAGTACAGGCATTGTCTTCTTCTTCTTCTTCTTCTTCTTTTATACTTAAAAATGTATTTTTTCTATGCTTGGAAATGGGTTTTTCTGACATGCTATAAGTGTGACCAAGGAAGGTAATATTGATTGGTCCGCCTGTCCTTTTGGCTTGCCATTCATTTTGTTGTGGATGAAGGATTCCTGATGTTTATGGCGACCTCCTGACCTTTAATGTTGTGCCACCATCACGACACAATTTCCACTTGCACGGACGAATTATCAGCATCTAACAGACAGTTTGCCATGAAATTGAAATTGTCACATTTACTCCCAAGGGAATACTGTACGGATCTAAAAGATATGACGCTTTTAAGTAAAGGATTATTTTTAGTTTATCTTGTGTCACACATGCAGATTTTTGCAACGTTTTTTTTGTCCAAATTTGACCTCATTTTTCTTAATCTGCCACTTATTTCCAAGCATTTAGGCTGGCTTTGAAAAGCACACTTTCAAATTGTTACTAAATCAAAATTAGAAATAACTGAATATAAATCTGTAACAAGAGGAGACAATGGTTTCAAAAGACATTTGCACTGATGAGAGGTATGTAAAGTATACAGAAGGCCTTGTCATCATTTTTGTGGGATCTATTTTATCAACTTTCTCAGCTTTCATATTATGGGGCGCACAGCGTTCAACAAAGACCTTGAAGCTTTGATGTTATGAGTGGCGTTAAATGCAGCATTCAACCTCTGACGCTTAAAAGCCGGGCTTGTCCTTTCAAATGGTAATAGCAGATAATTCACTGGTCCTTTTTCCACTACAGGCCTGGACTGAGTGTTGGGAGACGTCCATGTTGACATACAAAGTGCTAGTGATTACACAATGGAGACATTCAGCAAGCTGACAATTAGAGCCCAATTTACAGTGCGATATATCCATGAGCCATAAATCCTTTTTACTCTGTCTGAATTTAATTTTTAGGTGAAATCAATGTCAGTACTTCTCTTGTGCAGAGGGGGCAAATAAAGCTAATCCCGTTCAATCTGAACCATCGAATGATGCTATTAAGAAATGACACTGCTGTAGAGTTGCTGGAGCAGTGTACTGGCTGAGGAATAAGGCTAAATCTGACAGCATAATCCAAACAATTGTATTCATTTGTCAAACAGCTGGAGTAGGGCTGCACGATATGGTAAAAAAATAAAATAAAAAATCATGATGATGGGACATTTGTTGGGGTTTGTACCAAACAACCATGTTTTCTTAAATCTGGAGCACAAGATCTTAAGGCCAGGGCATCTCTGCAGCACTACAGCACTTCAGTATAATGCTGTTTTGTCACACATTTTACCTTTACCAAAAAAACTTCCAGCTTCTGCGATTTGGATATTGCACTCGGCCATATTGCAATTTCAATAGTATTTTGATTAATTGTGCAGCTCTAAGCTGTAGAATACAGCGCTGGAAGCAAACACCAGTATATTTAGCTAGATAAATTAGTTCCTTAACATATGAAGTAAACTGAGAACAGGCTCCATAAACTTGCCTAGCACATTTTGGCCTGTGTCACTACACTTGATTTTGGCATACACCACCTGCCGTATACAGAGCAGACCTGCCTGTGGCCTTTGTTAATGATTAAACGGAAAAGCCCATCGTGCTATAGAGCAGTGCTCTCTTGAGGTACTAGTCTGGATATTCTGAAGACCACAAACACTAAAATACAGCCTAGGAACTCATACATTGATATTCACTCTTCTTTTTTTATTTATTTATTTTTTATTTTACCTTTATTAAACCAGATAAGTCAACTGAGAACCAATTCTCAGTTACAATGACGACCTGGCCAAGAGGCAGCGACGGGAGGCAAGTTGAATACAAGACGTTAAAACAGAGCTACAGCTAGTGCAAGAACACAATATTAGACTCAATTAAACACCACAATATATACAACAACAGTGATCTATGTACTGCGTTCCAGAGAAGCAATTTCAAAGGCAGGTGCAGTGATCAGAAACTATTTCAGATCTCTTCGTCGGTCATGTCAAAACACTGACTTATCGTGTCTGTTTCCACAGGTGCAGGTATGGGACACAGCAGGCCAGGAACGCTTTCGTAAATCTATGGTGGAACACTACTACCGCAATGTCCATGCAGTGGTCTTTGTGTATGACGTCACCAAGATGGCCTCCTTCCGCAACCTACAGACATGGATAGAGGTTGGTAACTGGCTCAATACATTGCAAAGCAACTACTAATAGTCTTTGTCAGTGTGGACAGGGTTGAAGGAGCACACTTTCAGCCACTCAGCACAGCCCATGCCTTGTCCTTCACAGGCATTACTTAATGTTCTCTTTTCGGCACCATGAGCATCTCTCCAGCTTCCAGTGTTCCCACCGGTTCTTCCCCAAGACTATGTAATAGCCGTGGGTTGACACTGTGATGTTTTCGTCACAAAGCGTGGTTTGCATCTCTGAATGCTAATGCTGCGACCAGTCTAACCACTGCTGTGAGCAAGCCAACAAAGCCCCATCTCATCACTAAGGAAATGAATTATTCAAAGGGGTTTGTGTCGTTGTGTTTGTAGGAAATATCTTTCCAATGTGTGCTAAAATACTGTTACTACTACTATAACTATTTCTACCATTACCTCTACAGGCACTGTGGCTACTATTCCTTGTAATAATAATTGCAATAGTCACTCGTTAGCTCCTAGAAATTGCATCAGAAGAAGTAATAGTAATAATATGACTACTAGTTGGGTTAGTAGTAATTGGTAGTCATACTAGAAGTAGCAAGTGGTCGAATTAGGTAGTGGTAGTAGTAATAGCAGTGGTAAGGTTGGTTGTCATAGTGACTGTTGTAAAAGTAATAGAAGGGTTTCATTTCATGCAGAAATTTTGACATGTCATAGCAAGAAGGTGTAATTAACAGCTGCATCCCATCTAGTTTTGCGACTTGCAGGCTTCCTGGGACACTTCAGTGGCTCTTAGTCATTGTCAATGTTATTAGCATTACCTGCTATGATAAATCAAAAAGTCTGACGTGAAAATAGTCTTTAGTAGTAATGGTGGGACTACTTGTAAGATGAGTAATAATATTAGTGTGTTTCTTTGTGTTTGTGGTAACATTAGCACCACGGCTAATTACAACAAGTAGAATATCAGTAGTACACATTGGGGCTATAGCTGTTACTTTTTCAAAAAATCTACTTAATAATTGAGAACTAACACATAATTGGTTTGAAAACATTTGAACGTAGCCTCTTAAAGAAACCTCATGTTGTAAATTTGATGTGGCTCTGTAGGCCTCTGCTTGAGTTACAAGCTAACAGGTGACCTCAGATCTGTCGTGGTAACGCTACTGTTAGGCAGTTACAATTTAAAAGGCCTCAGATTAAATGGCCTCATCTTTATCCGAGGTTTTTCCATCTATGGTGCTGAATCCAAAATGTTTCCACACATTACTTCTCAGATGTTTCGTGTCATGATTGTCTGTTCAGCACGGCCTGCTACTTTCACACGTGGGAGAAGTTTGCCTTCAGGGCTTTCTGGCAGAAACGCTTTCTGCTTTTCTTTTTTCCTAAACCTAACGCAATAGTAAGGCTTTCTGGCAGAAATCCCTGAGGGCGAACTTCTCCCATGTGCACTAGTTTCCTCCTTTTTTCTGTTAACAAAGACAGCAGCAATAGCCCTAATTTGCTAAGGGCCACTGGGCATGCAGTTGCTTAGTGATACCGCAGTTTACTAACACCCACCACTGAAGTACCAGACACTGCCTGTGCCGCTTGGTTATATAATTATGGATGGATTTTTGCATTTTTGTCGTGTTCGCGCTGTAGCTTGAATTTTTAAATGAAAAGCGACACCTCTAGGACACATGCAAGTTCTGTTAGTTGCAGAGGTCGTGTAACACGTTGTAGAAGTAAAATGATGTGTGACTTAAGCTGAATTTTTGCCATGCGAGCAGAATGGGAAGAATGGGATTCTTATGACCTAGAGACCGTCATGCATTATTCCAGGATGGCTGCCCCCAGACCTGTCGTTACAAAATGACTGTCGTCTTTGATCGTGCTACCTATTTGTAATGGTGCTAATTTAAACACGCTGTGCAGGCTTTATAGCTCATTTTCAAAGGGCTGAATCAATTCTATTAGTGTTAGGATTTATTGTATTCGATTTTATTTATATTGCGCTGTTGGGAATGGTGGCTGTATAGCCATTTTTGCACTGGCGCCTCTTTTTCGCCAAGTGGGACATGTTGTAGCTGTCATAAATTCCTCGTAATTACAACTGAGAGGCTGACGGTAACTGTTTCCACTCAGCTGCTCATATTGATAGTCACATATTATATAAGCGATATTCTCTTGTGTTCCAGGAGTGTAATGGCCATCGGGTCTCAGCATCAGTACCTCGAGTTCTGGTGGGAAACAAGTGTGACCTCGTGGACCAAATACAGGTGAGTGTACCCAAGCAAGGACCACTACACAATATAAAACTTTATTAACCTTCCTAGATTGAATTAGGGTTTGCAACCAAACATTTGTGCTGTCCCAGGTGCCCTCCAACATGGCGCTGAAGTTCGCTGATGCCCACAACATGCTGCTGTTTGAGACGTCGGCCAAGGACCCGAGGGAGAGTCAGAACGTCGACTCTATCTTCATGTCGCTGGCCTGCCGCCTGAAGGCCCAGAAATCCCTGCTCTACAGAGACGTGGAGAGAGAGGATGGGAGAGTCCGGCTCACGCAAGAGACTGAAACAAAGAGTAATTGTCCTTGTTGAAGAAAAGGAGGAGTGGGTGGGCCTAATGGAGGGGAAGCGAGAAGAGTAACTGTACATGTCAAGGAAGAGGAGGAGAGGGATGATGGGAGAGTGAGGCTAAAACAAGAGTCTTTTAAAATAAGTACAACTCCTGTGGTTTAGGAGGAGGATGGGGGGGGGTGAGGATGACACTGAGAGTGTCAATGTTTTTCGAGGAAGAGGAGGATAGGGTGCAAGTGGTAACGCTCGTGCGAGGGACTGACACATCATCCACATTCTTGTTCTTGAGGATGAGGATAGGGAGGAGGAGGATGGTGAAGATGGGGAGAAAAGAGGAAAAAGGGATTTGGGGTTTTTTATTAACAATTCTGAAATGAGACGATGTTGCCTTTTAGACTACAGTATATTGTAGAAATTCTTTCATTTATTCAAACATATACAGAAACTGAGTAAATATACTTTCCGGTGTGCCGAGTGCACAGGCAAACACAGCGCTATTAACATACGAGTCTTTTGGGGATCCACAAACAAACCGTCTTGATGCAAGGCTGTTATTTCCTAAACCAGCCCTGGTTTGGTGTTTGGTCACAGCCATTATTAACAGCAACATTCTGAGGCAACACGTTAAAACTCTTAAATCACAGTCTTATATTTGCAACCTTTATCTACTGCCTTAGGAAGCTGCCTCTGTCTTGGTTTGAGGCTATCAGTCAGGTTTCAAGGATTTTAACCACTCAAGACGATTTGACAGCCTCTTAAGTGGGCCTCTCAACTATTTGAAAAGATGAACGAGACTCTTTTTATCTCTGAATTTTAACGTACCTGATATCTATCTAGGTCAGTCCTTCACAAGTAGGACAGTTGACTTAAAATCACTGTGAGATCACGAATACATGGGAAAGATGAGAAAACACATCTTAGACAAAGTTGATGTGGATGAAATAGGGAGCTAAAAGTCCAAATGAGCTTAAAGGACATTTGCAGGAAGACCTTGACTACAAGGTTTCCAGAAAACAGACCATCTAGAGGTTGTCTGGCAGCATGTCACATATCGATTTAGAGGCTGTAAGATCCCCTTACCCTTATGCAGGAGAAGTGCTCTCTCCTGCAAAGAAGGGCCGTCATGGCAAGGTTCCCTTTTTCTCACCTAATCCTGATGTAAACATATCCACTCCATGCTTACCCTCTGGCCGAGTGGCTTATTCAGCGTTCCCTTCGTGTGCAGAAACATCCAGTCTTTGCCGTACGTGACGTCAAGATAGCCACTCAGCCACAGCAATTCCATATTCTGTAATGAACTTTTTCGAGCTAACGGCCATCCGTCTGTCTTAGATGGTGTGCTCGCCACACCGATATCACTGCCTCCAGTCTCGGAGAGGACAGGAAAGATGATAGAAAACTGTGAGCGCCCGTATACATAATATATATACTTACACTGTTTCGTAGCCTGAGCCTGGATGGTTGGTATGAGGGGACTTTTAAGCCAATGAGTCCAGGAGGATCCGACCAATGGATGACACAGGCTGCTGTAGAAAGCCATATTCATTATTTACTGCACACAGTGATCCAGTGTGCTTTACAGTGATATAGCTCCCAGCTGGGTTGTAGATGGAAGAACACACTGTGCATAACTCAGTGTTGGAGCTATGATGCCTTGGTAATAATCAATCCACAAGCCTGACTGTGATGCAACACTCACCATATCTTACCCTAATTTAACTTTGTAGCCTACTTTTGAGCAGTGCTATAAATATGTTTGGATGCCATATGTAAAGAAGTCTGCTCAGTGAGAATTTCAGACTCCAAGCTAATTCCTTCATTGAGTAATTTAAACACTGTGCAAATCCAAGTGAAATCCATAGCGCTATTGTCTGAGCTACATCAGGTTTTGTTCAGTTCTATTCAGAAATTCCCCTCTTCAGTTTCAGACAAGTTCGCATCAGCAGGATCAAGCAGCCGTAACAGGAGAATAAATTACTGTAAAATACCAGGAGGAGCTCTATTGTTTCTCATTGTGTGTACAGGCAAACCTGTGACAGAGCCCAGAGCCATAGTTTTGACAAAAGCTGGGCGAAAGAACACATAAAAACAAGGACAACATCCATTCATCCATTTTCTAAACCGCTTAATCTTGGGGGGGGGGGGCTGGATCAAATTCCAGCACATAATACATGAGAGGAGGGGGTACACCCATACAACTTTTTTATCTGTAATCAAATATCTTTGGCTCTGTTAGGTTAGCATAACCTGGCTAATTTAGTCGTTGTAATACCAGTGAGATGACTGGACTAGCTTTATAGAGGGTTTGCACCTACGTCGCGGTTTGGTCAGTTACCCGGATGCGCGGCCTTATTGGAGATACTCGGATGTAAACAACAGCATGGATTGCATGATTAATACACCACTGAAGACTAATTTCTACTAATTTGTTTAGTCTAAACCATGAAAAAAAGAAGCAAAGAATGGGCGGCAGCAGCCTTGTGTTTCTGCTGGGTTCGATCTACACGACGTTTGTAGCGTGACGTCAGTGAGTCCTCAGGTGATCGTGGTCCTTGTTTTCCGTTCATATTAACGCACTGCACTCAGTCTGTATACAGGTCGGATCTTTTACCTAGGATACAGTAATAATAAATATAGCACCATTAACTAAATTTCAGTAACATTTTACAGAAAATATGCAAGTCTTGTACTATTGGAGAAGGTTAAGAAATGAGATTAGAATCAGATTTTTAGCCAAGAAATAACAAACAGCGACGTAACATCAATATGAGAGTGAACTATTACACTACAACATTAGTTAAGATAGTAGCCTAATATTTCACCTAGCTGACAAGAAATAAGAAGAACAAACGCGAATGTTGTCAAGATTCTTTCCCTTGTAATCCTGGTTCAGTCTGACCAACAACCACAAACGCCTTCTTCCCTCAGACAGTTTTTTGCACTCTTCTCCTTGATTTGTTACTACTTTTGGCAGTTTATAAAACTCCAAATGTTTTTCCCGGACCGACCGATTAGTACGGCCTAAAACACGACAATAATTGACCGTTTTCAGCAGAAAACTTTTGCGAGTTCCGTTCGTTTCAGTGGCACCGTTTACGTTCAGTATCGCCAATATGGCCGACTCCCGCGTTGATGACGTGTCGTGAAAACCCACTATAAGAGTAAGAGGACAAACCTGTTGTGGGAAATATAAGAATATGCCTGCATTTTCTCCATAATAGAATAACATTTGATGTAGTTTTCAAATGACTGAAAAAGTCAAAGGAAGATATAATTAAGCCTAGCCTTGTTATTAGCGCGTATCACTCATCACAGCTATGAATTTCACATAAAGCTCTCTCTCTTCTAGCTTTGTTTACAGAACGCCAGCCTTCCTGCCCCGGCGGAGGCTGGCCAGCAGCACTGAGGCCCGGCGCGTTAGTTCAGCAAGACATTTTCATGTCAGCTAGCCTAACGCGTGTGCATGGTGTGGTAACACACTCTTTTTCAAACATTTGAACTCATAGCCAATTTGTATTTTATCCAGGTCTAAAAGTTAAAAATACAAATGTACAGTATGTTTGCTTGCCTTCCCCTTTCCCTGTACTATATTTTATTTGTTTTAACGTTGCAATTTTTTTTTGCAGTTGATTTGTGTCTTTTTTAACAACCCACGTTTGCTCTTAAAGGGATGCCTTGACATTTTGAAAGTTGCTATTTTTGTTTATCTGCAAAAAGTCAAAAAATAAAAAAAAAAAAAAAAAAAAAGGAAGAAAGAAAAGGTTTCTGTATGTGGAATTAATAAATAGCAAGTACACTCGGCTCAACACATCACTATGGGGAATGGGTCCTTTCGTCATCAGGTCACAATCTCTTGATGAGATGTACAGGGTACTAGAGCTGAAGCGATTGGACGTCGGCAGAAAATTAATCTGCAACTATTTTGATAATTGATTCATTGTTTAAGTGATTTTTCTAGCAAAAATGCCAAAAGGTTCCTCTGGTTTCAGCTTCTCAAATGTGAACATTTGCTGGGGTTTTTTTGTCTTATATGACGGTAATCTGAATGTCTTTGGACTGTTAACTTGGGCTTTGCAAAATTGTGGTTGTCATTTTTCACAATTTCACAGTTTTGCCCCATTTTTCACGTTGTACACACCAAACGTTTAATCAATTAAATGAGAAAGTAATTGGCAAAAGAAATCGATAATGCAAATAATTGTTAGTAAAAGCCAACTGTGAGCTAAAGACACATAAGTTGAAATCAAGTCATGTTTTGAAATTATTTCAGGTTTATTGTAAAAAGTCTTTATCTGCTTTCACTCTCCTTTTCAGTTTTTCTTTTCAGTTCCGACTCCAGTGTTTTTTTAGTGCCTATTTTGAAAAGGGGGTTGGGTTTAGTGCAAATAGACCACCTGTAGCAACCTGTGTGACGGTCACGTCTTACCTGTTGGATGACCTCAATTTTTATTGCCATTTTTATGGCTCTATTTAACATGGAATACAATATGGATATATTTTGGTTCACGCTCCATTGAGCTTGATGTGACACCACAGAAGCGGGAGGTCGGTCAGCTACAGAACAGCAGCACTTGCTCGACGACTCTCCCAACATGATGGATGCCTGCTGACAGGGATTTGCACCCTCATCCTCAGAGTACAGTACATTCTACCTAGTCAATACTATAAAACCATTTCAGATTAAAAGTCAAAATACTCCTTTAACAAAAGCCTTAAGAGTGGTGTTACTTGATTTCATGATATCGTCATTTTATTGTCGCATCGGAGATGACAATGTTCTTTGGCTGTGAGTTTGTTATTGTTTTGGACTGTATCGGATTGTCTTCTAGTATATGTTTCATATGTAACATTGTGGTTGTTACAATCTCACAAAGGGACTTCAGATAAAACTGCTGAAGGCGCTTCACTTGACTCAGATTCTCATTCTTTGGAGACCAGTCATTTTACACCAAACTGTTCTCCGAGTGCTTAAGCCTGCGTCCGCTTTTAAGATTATGAGCCCCCTAAGCATGAACATGACGACGTTTTAAGTAACATGTCTGTTTTGGCCATATACTAACTTGTGTCCTGACAACGGTATATACTACAAGAGCCTGTTTCCCTCCCACACACAGGAACTTCACATTCATGTCTGTTTTTCCATTCTCTTACTCTCTGCCCTGTATCTTATTTCAACCTTCATGTGTCACCTTGTTTCTACTGCCCTCTTATTCTATTTCTGTCCTAATCTTTGTCTAGTTTATCCCTTTAAATCCTTCTATGCCTGTCTCATATCTCACTGTCAGTGCCTCTTTGTTTCAGTGACCCCTAATACTTTTATTTCAATATTTTCTTTCTCCTTCTCTGCCTCCATATCTCACTCTGTCTGCATCATTCTGTCTGTGGCTAGAAATGAAATTCTCAAGCAGATCATGTGTCCATTAATGGATGCAGCCGATGGGTGCTGCCGAATGTTGCGTGTGTGAATACACGAGAGAGGTAAAACAAAGGACGTGCCTCTTTTAATTCAAAGTCTTCTTCTTGGTACTGACTCTCCAGGTCTCCAAGTGAAAGAAGATTCAAAAGTTAGCCATTGCATGTCTTGTTGTTAAGGAGCAACATATTTCACAGTTCTTGAGACAAACTGCATCTAGGCCTACAGATGTCTTCAAGCATCAAAACCATCCTTAAGACATGGGCCATGGCATCTTAGAGAACATGGTTAGACATTCAAATTTGGGGGTTTTGAGGCATGTTATACATTTAGTAGTGTTGACATGTTCCCAAAAGGCTGGACTTTGGTTTTTGGTTTTTTTAGGTTTTTAGTTTTTTTTATGGAGTTGATGATGTGGTTTGGCAAGCCAGCTATCAAGAGACAGACATCTGATTGGAAACAGACAACCAGGGATTTGAATACCAAAATGTTTAAAAATAAATAAATAAATAAAATAAAATAGTACATGCTGAAAATATAATAAAATGTAGAGATATGTGAGTAGGGAAGTCAAAATACCTTGCTTTTTGGGGTTTTTTTAACATATAGAGAGACATGGCCATAGTGGGATCATATTTTTAGTTTTGATGTGTGTTGGGAAAATAGGTTTATTGCAGGATAAAGACAACGGTCAGTTTGACGTGGATGAAAAAGGCATTCCCGTGTATTACCTGTGGGGAGCAGCACTACGCTCAGATGAGTGTTAGCCAGCCTCAGAGTTCAGTAGAAGAAGAACGCGTAGACGTCACATGGAGAGATGAGCGACCAGCAGTAGCTGCTTCAACGCTAATCACACACAACATTAACATAACTAGCTAGTTCAAGCTAACATAGCCTGCTTCATAATTCGCATTTGATACCATACATCCGGAATTGCAAATCTGCAAGGAACAGACGCAAGATTGATACACGGTGCAAAACGGGAAACAACATTACGGTCACACACAGTTGCCGTGGCCTCGTCTTGCTTCCAACTGGCAGGCTATTTTGGCTAGCTACCGAAAGCCAGCGATAGCAAACTCTGCCTTGGCTAGCGTCAGGCTAGCCAGCCAGCTAGCTAGCTAGCTACTAACATCGCTAACAGTAGTTAGCTAGCTAGCGAGCTGTAGTAATTTGCGTCATGGATGAACTGGTCGTGGAAGTGAGGGGAACAAGTGGGGCTTTTTATAAGGTAAGTGAAGTTGGCGACTTTTGTTGGGCTTTCTCATCTCCGTTACCACACCATGCCCGCACGTTAGGCTAACGGACATGGAAGTGTTTTGCCGGACTAACGCTAGCCAAGAGATACCTGCTTGTATCTCCGGGCCTCAGTGCTTATGTCCAGCCTCCACCGAGACCTGGAGGCTGGGAATCTGTAAACAAAGCTAACGCTGAGCTGCTGTTGGAACCTCAGTGCTGGCAGTTAAATTCGTTAAGTTGGTTATCGGTCCGGACGCTGGTAAGCCAATGCAGTTGCAGTAACGTTAGTTGGGTAACGTTAATGTTGACGTGACTGTAATATGATGTTAACTTATGTGTGCAGCGACGGGTTGGTTGCGGAGGCACAAGTGCCACAATTCGGTCATGATTTGTGTTTGTCAAAGTAACTTAATTCAGCAGAACAGCAGCAAATTTGGGTGGTGTTGTTTTTTGTTGGGTTTTTTTGGTTGGTTTTTTTTTTGCTTGTACGTTTCCCCTAGTGGGCAGGTAGTTTGTGTTTTATCAAAGCTGTTGAGCTTTTTGGGGTCTCTCTGAAGACGAGAGTCAACAAGTAGGATGGACTGGACTTTGAGGGGTTATGCATTGGCTTTGGCTCCTATTAACTTGTTATGCCACAGACTAAGGACAGAGGCAGAGAGCTTGTCTTTTGCAAGGGGCAGGGCCTGGGAGTCTTGCTCATGGACCCGTAGCCAGATATTAAATCCGATTCAGAATTGGCTTTATTGCCAAGTAGGTTCACACAGGTTTTTGCAAGGACTTTTCTTTGGGGTTTTTTTGGTGCGACAAAATAGACATAGTAGAAGTGTAAAGTAACATAAAGCTGCAGGTCTACTGCAGCCCAAGAGTCATAACTATAACAATGAACAATAAGATATGAAACAGGTGTTGATCCAGTGAACAGTCTTTGTCAGTTGGGGAAATAGCTTTTAAATACTTTAGATTAGTAACATACGCAGTACCTGAATGGGGGGGGGGGGTTTACAAGTGAAAATGCTACATTCAAATGTTGCTTAATGAAAAGCATTAGTTGAGTGTGACAGCCGCCAAACGTAGAGTCAAACTGTGATTTGTGGCATACAGTGAGAATACTGTTTTATTATTTGACAACTTTAATTATCAAATTATAGCACTATATGGCTGTTTAACAGGATCCACAAAGTGCACGTTTTCATTGCTACTTAAAAATAACGGCAGACCTTGCCAACTGCTCATAATTAAACTGAACCGCCATGTTGTTTTCTCTTCGTTCTACACTATTTGAGCAACTGAAAAAAATCGCTGTAGGGGGATGCGATGCAGAGGTGTGAACCCCGGCAACTGTAGAGGAACTCGGTATTAAAAAATTACACGAGCATTGAGTCCATCTCTCTGAGTTTGTTCATTGAAACATTTAAAGGCTTCCTTGAAATGAGTACTAGCAAGTATAATACAGTACATGTCAATAACTAAATAACTGTCATATAGTTGTATAGCATAAAGGCTTATATGCTGTTCTGTATTGAGATTTGATCAGTGTTTTGTTTTAGCTGTGATCAGTGATATAAGTCACTCACTTCCTCAGTATCTTCAAATCCCCAGCTTGTACAGAAAGCTATAGGATCCAAAGATGAGTTTCTCACTAAGCCACACTGGAGCTGTACAGTAATGCATTTGGTAAGACGGTGGACTTTGATGCCTGGGTCCAGGATGCTAATCCCAGAAGTGGTCAACTTAGCACTTGTACAGGGTTTAATAGAGCCAAATAGGTTGGAGGTTATTGCAGATATTTTGATTGTTGTTGTTTTTCTGAACAGGAACGGTTTGAACCTGAAAGCAGTTTGTAAGTCTATTACTTTATTTTTTTGTGACTAAATAAGCAATTGTGTTAGTTTTTGGTTGACTTGGTTGTTTTATATGATCTTTTAGTGTTGACTTAAGTTTTGAGTCATTAGTTATTACCTGAAAGGGATGGTCACGACTCTGGCATCCCAGTAATATTAAAAAGTTTGATGTGGTCTTTTAATGAATGATGAAATATCATGACTGCATTCATCTGCGGATAAGGCTCTGACTAGAGTAACTAAGGGACCCATGATACCACGAATAAGACTCATAGTTCACAGTTTATACTAATCTCTGCTGAATAGTAGCCAGATTTGTTGTAAAAGGAGCTGATTGAGTTGTAAGTTTTCATGTAAACATTGTCACGTTTCCTGCTCCCATGAAGACATTCTGCACCATTTTACAGTAAATCCTCTTGTGATGAGGACAACTCATAGTTTGCTTGTGGTAATAGAAGAGGAAGCTGATTATGTGCCAGAATCCTTCAGAATAATACTAATAAAATAAATCAATAACCAGAACGTCTCTGTGTTTGCGCTACAACTGCTCTTGGGGTTGAGCCATAATTTAGTTTATAATAAATAAACTTAATAAGCCAGATGAACGTGGCTTTTAAACTTCTTTCCTCTACTTGACAGTTCAAGTAGTCATAATCCTATAAGGTGTTTTGTCTCAGGTCAAGGAAGTCATACTGTTCGTGCAATAGAAAAGCTTTCTCTGAATTGCTGGGGATTTTGAGAAGCTCTCCTTTTGGAATAGTTTGGCTTCATTTCATTCATTCCTGACTGTTAGCTTGCCAGGCTAATGCAACCCATAGACTAGGCTCTCTCGCTCTCTCTTTTCCTTCAAGGCATTGCATGTCCTACTTGCAGTACTTGACACACATAGACGCATGGACTGTGTGTACAACCAGAGAGAGACCGAGCCAAACCTGACTCAGGTCCAAAGCTCAAAGCCCAAATAAAGGAAACCGTTTTGGCCGTTCATTGCTAACAGCTTCGGGCTTGGGTCGCAGAATTATAACCATTTTACCTGCTTAATGTCAGTATAAAGCTCTATTGGCTATTTGTATTGACTATCTAACTTTTGATGTTTCACCTCTGTGATTCTTGTAGGCCTTTGTGAAGGATGTTCACGAGGGGTCGGTCACTGTGGCATTTGAAAACAAGTGAGTAATGCGCATACACAACAAACTGTAAAACGTTAACCTTTTTGCCAATGATGAAATTCACACTTACTGTTGAAAATGTTTGTGTCCCTCTGCCCCAGTTGGCAGCCAGAGCGTCAGATCCCGTTCCAGGATGTGCGTTTTCCTCCCCCAACAGGGTCCTGCAAGGAGATAAATGAGAGCGATGAGGTCGAGGTGGGACTGATTCAATACTGTCAGGATTGTTTCATAAACTTAATGTTACCATTAGATGCGGTTTGTTTAGAAAGCAGAGACGGTCTAAGTGTGCGAGAGAAGAAATTAGAAGAAAATTCTGGTTTGTGGGCCAAAGGGACTCTTAGGGGCTCATTGTTTTCCATTTTTAGCGATTTTAACACAAAAATACCTGGAGTTGGGAAAAAAGGAGTTGATCAACTTCACATGATTTTCACATGGATTATATGTTCCCACACATGCTGCAGTTTATATTGTTCACCATATTATTTACATAAACTTTACATACATTTTGTCCCTTAAGATTCAAAATGACTACCGATAAATTGCTATATTAGTTTTTGTTAAATTACAATAAACAAAGCGCTTTAAGGTATGGTGCTGTGCTCACCTGAACACATTTTGGAGTAGTTCGATGTTGCTCTTCCTCAGAAATCATCAGAGAAAGCTGATTTGTTCACTTCCTAGTAATTATAG
This sequence comes from Coreoperca whiteheadi, assembly GCA_011952105.1. NCBI lineage: Eukaryota > Metazoa > Chordata > Actinopteri > Centrarchiformes > Sinipercidae > Coreoperca > Coreoperca whiteheadi. Next base: position 7,403,490 of record CM022490.1, read on the forward strand.
AAGTAAGTCATTTATGCTTTGTTTTGTAATACGTTTATATGGCAGCTTACCAATGCCCCGGAAGTCTACCTTTTTATAAGGACTGAATAATAAATGAGCCCACTTCAGTTTATCTCTGCGTTCACGTTGTGTATTTGCTTTCTCTGTGCCTGATGTCTTTATTGTAATCATCTGAGGTTTGGGTGATGAGTGGAAAGCTTTGTGACATTTTCTGTGTGTGTGTGTGTGTGTTACCAGGTATATTCCAGGGCTAATGACAAGGAGCCATGTGGATGGTGGCTGGCCAAGGTTCGCATGGTCAAAGGAGAGGTAGGTCTCAGAACACAGTCTTTCGAAGTCTGGCTAACAATCTCATTGCACAATGTAGGGCTGGGTATCAAGCTATCAGTCAGTGTGCATTGGTTCATAGAGCATAATGTTTCAGGAAACCCAGAAAACTATAGAAAATGTCCATCAAGGTTCTTGAATACTAGTATTTGAAGTATACCATGTGTCCTCTGGAGGCTGGTGTTGATTTTGAGGATAGGTGAGTTTGAATAAGTTTACTGTCTGTGTTCAAGTACTCACTGTTGTGATCAGGATCCAGACATTAACAATGGAAGAATTTAGGCTACACTGTCAGAATCGTCTCACTGCTGTGAGCTGTTTTCTTTTTCTTCTATACCCCAATTCCTTCTCTAGCCTAGTCTGACCATTTATCTCATCTACTGTCTTTTTATGTGTTTAGGTCTCTTCCTCGGTCTCTCTTCTTCTCTGTTTTTTATATCTTACCCATGTTTTTCCAGAAATGTTTTATTCTGTCTTGATACTTTATGTATTAAGAAACTGTAGTGGTGTAACGGATCACAAAACTCAAGGTTCGGATCACATTACGGATCACGAGTCACAGATCGGATCATTTTTCGGATCAGAAAAAAAAAAGGGGAGGATACAATTTTTCCATTTGCATTTCCATTTATTACATGAAAACTTACAGCCAGGAACCTTTGGCGTCTACATACTGTTACAGTTTTGTCCCCCCCGCCCTTCTTCCGTCATCATTATATTTTATGGGGAAGCTGAAATGCTCCCATACGTGCGATTTAAATCATGCGGGAGGCTTTTCAAAACTTAGCATCGAGTTAAAAAACAACGCAATTACTTAAAAAGCAACATCAGCAGAAAAACTCTTTCGCTCTCTGATCGCTAAACAATTTAGATTAATCCGCCAGTTAAAAAACAAAAAGCGAATTAATCTGCGGGTCACGTGCGTGCCGAACCATATGGATCAACTGCGATCCGTTACACCCTAAGACACAGTCATATTTTTTTCCAACCCTGCTGTCGCACATTTTGCTTTTCATAATGTGCAACATCGGATCACTCTGACGTTCTCCTTGTGTCTGTGTTTCTCTAGTTTTACGTAATAGAGTACGCTGCATGTGACGCTACATTAAATGAGATAGTGACGCTGGAGCGGTTACGGCCGGTCAACCCGAATAAACCAGCCACCAAAAGCACATTCATCAAGATCAGACTGGATGTACCTGAGGATCTACGGCAGATGTAAGTTTGATATACAGACATACACACAGACAAACGTTTTGGTTAGATAAATTCCAACTGGTTTTGTGCTTAGAATTTGGGCTTATCCATGGAAAAAACTCAAGGGGCTCGAGTAACATGAGTAGTAATAATACTTCATTTAAATTCCCTGCCTTAAAGTAATGCTTGATTGTGGATCTATTATACAGCAGATACTTGTACAGACAATAAACACTGTTGTATCAAGCGCTGATGCTCTGTACTGACTGTACAAGTAAAAAAATACAGCAGAGAGAAGAGGGGAAAGAGCAAAACCAAGAAACATGTAGTAACAAACGGCAGAAAAATTCAAAGTTTGGCATTTCAGTTTGAAAGCGCTCACGCATCTGCACTAGCTGCTCGGCCATGGTAGCATTAAATGGCTGGTCTCTAGCCAAGGCCATCCCGCAAACTTAGCTAACAAAGCTATTATTTTAGGTGGCGGCTGTCTACGCGGTTCAGTACCTTGTCAGAAGGATACAGCTTTTAAACAGGACCTGCTGATGTGTAGCTGCTTCTCTCAGAGGGGCACAGTGGCCCAATGCCAGTAGAACAGCAGTGGTATATGCCACTAACACGGCACTCAAATCTGTAGCAGCAATTTAAGAAGGTGTGAGCCACATTCTTGTGGGTTTTAATTATCGTGTCAACCTGTAAACGTAAGCAGCAAACTCTTTTATATGTGTTTAATAAATGGCCATAATTGGGCTACATGTGCACATGTTTGTATTGGGCTCCGAAAAGGCTATTTGATGCTTCATTAGCGTCACACAAATCTGTGATGACTTGAAGGTGTGTGCACACATGTCCCTGAATAATCAGCAATGATAACTGAATCATTTATGGACATGAATTAAACTGACGTGGATTATTTGTGTAACTCTGTGTTGACAGGTGCTCCAAGGAATCGGCACACAAAGACTTTAAAAAGGCCGTGGGAGCGTTCAGTGTCACCTACGACTCTGAGAAAAAGCAGCTGGTCATTTTGGTTCGTTGAGCACATTTTATTTTTTTTTTAACTTAAGAACATAAGAGGAAAGTTGTCTGTCCATCACTTAAATGACATTTTATGCACATTATCCAAGTCTTTATTCTTCCATTGATGCAGTCTGAGTGGCGCACCCTGTGTATGACTTCAAACAATATCAAATCGTTTTGCACGTGACCTCCATCAGTAACAAATTCCAAAGTCGGACTCTTTGTGTGAATGAAGCTTTGGTTGTTCTCGCAGTCGGTGAATGAGGTCACAACAAAGCGGGCCAATATGATGAGTGACATGCACTTCAGGAGCCTTCGCACCAAACTGTCTCTCATGCAGAGGAACGAAGAGGCCAGCAGACAACTGGAGGTAGATATTCACACACACACACAATGAGGCTTATGGACAGCTGCAACTTGAAATGTATGTGTCTTCTTGTATCTATGTACTGCATGTGATGTAATTTGATCATTTTGCAGTTAAGTGATTTCGGCTTTATTAAAGGATTGCCCACGAGAAATCGCTTAACTCCTCCTTCCTCTGCTGTGGCGGCGGTCATGTTTTTGCTCATGTGTTTCGGTTTGTCCCTGTCATTATGTTTCTGCAGAGCTCCAGACAGCTGGCGTCGCGCTTTCACGAACAGTTTGCGGTTCGAGATGATCTAATGGGTCTGGCCATCGGGACTCACGGGGCCAACATTCAGCAAGCACGTAAAGTCCCTGGAGTCACTAACATAGACCTGGATGAGGAGACGTGCACCTTTCACATATACGGAGAGGTAGAATGGCTCTACTAATATTCTAGTACAGACCTGAGTACAGAGATGTTTACCTTCCATGTATACTGTATGGTCTGGAAAAAAACGTTTCAATGCTTCTTGTTATTCATATGTTTTTATGTTAAAGTTCAATTTGAGTGAGGCACGGAAGCAACAGAAGTTAGAGTATGTTGGTTTTATGCTTGCTGTTTGTCCAAGGACCAGGATGCCGTACGTGTTGCCAGGAGTTTCCTGGAATTCTCTGAAGATATCATCAAAGTTCCCCGGAACTTAGTAGGTGAGAAAATCACTCAACTGAGACAGTGAGATTAGATCTTAATTTCTATCATTTTACACGGGCTCGGGCCGGGCTCGGGCTTGTGCTCCGGGTTGCGCAGTTAATGAGCAGTCAGGTGATGCGCTTCGATTAGTGCGAAAATGGATGCCGAGGAGGTGAAACGGAGGCTGGCGTCTGGCAATTACGTTTTGGTTGCAGCGGCAAAGCGTGCGCACATTTGAATAATGTCGGGCTGTAAACGGGTTCGGGCTTTTAAAAAGCGGTCAGTCAAAATGTACTTGTCGGGGTCGGTCCTTGTCGGGCCTAACTTTTAAGGCCCGATTACAGCTCTAAGCGGGATTATTCATGCGGTAACTTGAATGTATTTAAGAATTAGCCAGACTATGAATCTCCAAAGTCCTAGAAGACTGTCTGATGATGTTTTTCCCCCTTATAGGGAAGGTGATTGGCAAAAACGGCAAACTGATCCAGGAGGTGGTTGATAAGTCTGGGGTGGTGCGGGTTCGTATTGAGCCTGAGAATGACAAAAAGCCCTCGGCAGCAGTGGCGGCGGCAGCAGCAGCAGACGAGGTCAGTGGGAAAGGAAAGACCGACGCCTCCGCCTACTTACCAACACAACAAATAGTTAAAAGCTTTTTTTAAACTTATATGGAAATCAGGCTCAACCCTCACACCCCTAAATCCTTGACCTCTGATTCCAATAATGAATGTGTCTTTAGTACTACCTTCTTTCTTTACTCTCTCACAGGGAATGGTGCCATTTGTATTTGTTGGGACCAAGGAAAGCATCTCCAATGCTACAGTACTGCTCGACTACCACCTCAACTACCTGAAGGTGGGTATAATCACCAGTAAGGACAACATCCTGTATCAGCTGTTTTAATTTAAGCCAATCCCTTTGACCGTGACTTAACATGTCACTGTGTTTGCGTTAACAGAAGATAATAATGTATTTTTATGCCCAAAAATCTGAATTTAGGCTCGTGGTTTGTCTCTGTGCTGCCGCCGCCTAGAGCAAGCTTAAGTTATCACAGTAGAAGATTAAAATGGCAACTTTTCTTTAGAGCTTTTGTCAGTAATCACACTGAACTCTATGCAGAAATACTGAATAACTTAAGCCAAAAAATTTTTTTCCCACAAAACTGAAGCATTTTAAGTACAGTTTTCATAAAGGAATATGAATAACTCAGAGGCAAAGGAATACGTATTCAATTTCTTGCCGAAAGTTAGATGAGAAGATTGATACCATTTTCATTTCTGTTAAATATCAAGCTACCGCCAGGAGGCAGTTAGTTTAGCTTCATATAAATAATAGAAACAGGGCAGTTACACTACTGACTTTGGCGCACCTCAAAAGCTACTTGCTCCAAATATTGTAGGTCCTTACTCAGAACTAAAAGTCGATCCACTTAATTTATTGATGTGCTATGAATGAAATTTTAACTGCGAAATTCTGACTCCTGAAATTGGCGCGATGCAGTCAGCTGATGGTTTTACAAGAGACCACTCCTCACTCTGTTGGAGTTGTTGGAACTGCACGGTGGTGTTACAGAGTGATTCTTAATTCACCTCACAAACAATCTTTGGTTGAGGAAAGACACCCGGGTTTTCAGAGAACACACAAGCCCGACAACAGCATGTCAACAAGTTAGTCATGGAGTTAAGGTTAGTTAGTGACTGGGTAGAGGGGGGAGGGGTTGGAATGGGAGCGGGGGCTGCCTTGTCAGCCAGAAAGTCTACAAGAATTTGGTCAATTTTAAGACATGTGGCAAGTTGGGGTACACAGGCGTTTTAGCTTGTTCATAACAATTTGCTATTAGCCTAATAAGCGCGCTGTGGCTGAAGCACACCCGCAGTGAATGGGAGACTCTGATCAAAGGAAAGTAAACATTGCTTTTCTGCAAATGCTTGTTTAAAATGGGGCTTTACTCATGCTAAGTCGTTAGCTCGAGTAATATCTGTGACTTCACCTGGGTTTATTCTCTCCCCTGCGGCCCCTCTGCTCTGCTCTGTGCGTGTGTGTGTGTGTGAGTGAGTGAGTGTGCATTACTCATGTTAAATAAAAAAAATACGTTTACGCAGCCCAATTCTTGGGTACTCACCTTTCTTTTGGGGACAAAAAATCAACTCCCCGTAATGTAAATCAGACTTGGTTTAAGGTTAAGGTAAGATTAGTTTGGGCAAGAAGTGGTTATGGTTAGGTTTAGGGTAAGTCTCCAGGAAATGAATGTAAGTCAATGTAATGGCCTCTGAAGTGTCAGAAACAGGACTGTGTGGGTGGGTGGGTGGGTGGAGGACCTCAGCCCCGCCCTCAGGCAAACATGGCCACAGAGCAGAGAATGACTGAAAGACTGCAAGTGTGACCAATTAATTGCACTCCAACAATATTTTCACTGGTTCACCAATTAAAGAACCAACCATTAAAATGTTCCGGGTTCTTACAAATTTAGAACCGGTTTCAATTCAGAGCCCGGTTGCAGGGGGCATCTCTAGGAACTCACGGAGTCACTCGACACCGGTGCTCACCGTAGATCCCTGCATCCGAAGAAGTGTCACCAGACCTACACACAACAACATTCATGGTTTAAACGTATTTGCACCCTAGTCCTGACTGACAGTATAAGTGATGAACTGTAGAAACGGTCGGAACATCAGAAGAAAATATTAACCGCAATAGTGACATCACAGAACAATGGATAAACAGACAGGTGCATCCTGGGAAGCTTACCACAACACCAACCGTCCCAGGGTGCTGCGATATGATTAGAACCAGGCTACGAGAGTGCGTGCAAACATACTAATTTTCGTACGTTCATTATTCTTCACGTCCACAGGAGGTGGATCAGCTTCGTCTGGAGCGTCTTCAGATCGACGAGCAGCTGAGACAGATAGGAGGGGGAGGTGGAGGAGGAGGAGGGACGGGCCCTCGGAACCTAAAAGACAAAACCTACGTGTTCGATAACGGCATGGGGCTGGGCATGGGGAGAGGAGCAGGGGGAGGTGGAGGAGGAGGGAAGCCCTACGTAGGAGGGGGAGGAAGAGGTGGCAGAGGGCGAAGAGGGGGCGGTGCATCTTTCGCCTCAGGTAAGATGAAGTGACTACATCTCGATAAACTGAATTTATTAAAACATGTTTAAATCAATTACATTGATATCTTCTTTTTCAAGCACATGAAAGCTAACCTACATGATCTTAGTGGAAAATGCTCATCTCAAGTGTTTGCTAGTTACAGTTAGCTCTGAGTATAAGTGCTCTCAATGGTTTGGACGTGAAAGGCACAATGACAAAGCCATATTTGATGAAAGGTAATTACTTCACTTTTTGTGCAGTTCAGGGTAAAATAAGTATTTGGATTTCTCTCATTTCAATGGAAAGTACACAGAACATCCGGCTAGTACAAGGCTACAAGTACTGAATGGAGAGTCTCTTCCCCAGACGATGACTTCATTAGGAAACCAAACAGTGAATCAAAGCTTAATTCCACGTTGTCTTTCCGAGGCAGTCTAAATGAGGTTTGACTGGTGTCCGCCGTCCCCCCAGGCACCAACTCAGAGGCATCCAACGCTTCAGAGACGGAGTCGGACCACAAAGACGAGCTCAGCGATTGGTCGCTGGCCCCCACAGAGGAGCTGATGACAGGAGGCGGGACCCTGCCCAGACGGACAGATGGGAGGAAGAGAGCAGGCGGAGGAGGGCTCCGGGGACGAGGAGGGAGAGGAAGAGGAGGGGGAGGGTATAAAGGTAGGTAGTAATTATCATTGGCTGCCATTGATCTCGTGTCATTCAGGCTTTTCCTCAGCAGATATGTTTGGGAATTTATAGAGAAGAGTGAAATATTTACAATGGAAAAGCTTGATAAACTTTTTCTCTCTCCGTATACAAATGTATTCCTATTATTTTCTACCACGGCTAATTTCGAAGATAATGAATGGAGATTATCTTTATTCAAGAGAGAAATGAGTGTCGTGAACTGAAATAAATAACAGTTTGTGCTGCTTCCCATCACATTACAGCCTGAAGAAGGGGAATGAATCAAATAATGACATCCTGGCAGACTCCCTGCGCTAATAAATTCTCATTGAGTGTTTGCTTTTCAGGGAGATCCACATTTATATTGGAAAAAGCTTTTCCCCTGACATAAATCTAATTTTGACACATACGATTTAACCCCTAGGTTTGTTTCGCATTTTTATCATCCCAAGAGGGGGTGGGAGCGAGGATGATACTTAGGAACTGAGACTCAGGATTTGTCCATCCTGGTTTAGGTGATGACATGCAGTGGAGCGAGCCAAGACCTCGTCATGTGAGAGACCCCAAGACAAGAGCGCAGGAAGACACTCTACAGGTAACACACACACACACATTAACCCCTTAAATGACCTTCTCTGTTGTGTTTGAATCCTAACAATATCTAGGAACCATACCAATTACCCAGAGCTGTTTTTAAATGGACTTATCGAAGACCAAGAGAATGCTATAAACACTTCGACATCTTTTTTCTGATCTGTATTTATTAAGTATCTCAGAGGGGAAACCAGTCCAAACTGGCCAAAAGCTCTGTGACACATATTTGTGTCCTAGAACCAGGAATAAACGCATGGTACCAACTCTCTTAACATATGAAATGACTCCAGTCTGAGGCCAGATTCAGGCTGGATCCAGAGGAGACGGCAGTCAGGCAGAATTGAGAGCGAACACGTTCCCCTGCATGAACAGCTCATTGGTGAGAAAAGCTACAGCTGTGATGACCTCTTTTCTCGGGCCAGATGCTGGCGCTCAACTATTAGCGCTCAATTATTTATTTGAAATTATGATATGTGAGCGATCTGTTCATGTTGCCACGGTGTATTTTGCAAGACATTATGGGAAGGTTTTTCCCCACCTGTAAGGCCACACAAGTTAACGGGGGTGTAGCTGAACAGGGATCTGAGGGGAAGAGAGGATTCCGTGTTCTTCATGGGCAGCAGCGGTCAGAGGGGTAGCAACATGATTGCTGCGCGTGCGATACGCCACAGTACATGCAAGATGCTGCCTTGTTATAGAAATAATCAAACAATGTGATTGGATAGGCCAAACTAACCAATGACTCCGCGGTCATGCATTTGATTTCCCCTCCACTCGTAGCTGTGAAGTGTGGAACCAGAGTGTACCGATGTTGCTTTCTCCCACAGATCCGTGTGGACGGTAACAATGAGCGTAGCGTGCAGCACTCCTCAGGGGGGCGAGGAGGAGGAGGAGGAGGAGGAGGAGGGCCTTCCTCATCCCAGGGTGGCGTCAGTGCCGGCTGCGAGGGCCCGTCTCGCCATCACCACCAGAGACCCATCAGAGAACGAGGGATGAAGAAGGACAAACAGGACGTTCCTCCGCTGGTGAACGGAGTGTCGTAGATGCGTCACTGGAGGACCTTCTCACTTAGACACACACACACACACACACACGCTCAGAAACACAAACACACTCACACACACAGGCAACTCATCATAAACCATGGTAGAGTCTCTCTTGCTTTTTCTTTCTCTGTCTTTGTCAAACACACGAATACACATATTTCATCAGCGTGGAAGAGTTTACCATAGTGAAGTCGTAGACCAGAGGTGATCTGGTATCTGCTGGTCTGTTGAGGTCTTTGAGTGTACTGGTCTGGTTTCGTCTCCGGAGTGACAAATAAAAGCAACAGCACTTTTTTTTTTTTTGGACAAAAGGAAAAGAAGAAGAGGAGGGATTTGACTAAAGCTCATCTCTCACAGAGGCATTAACCCCAAACATGGAAAGGCAAATCATTGTTTACTGGCTTTGTTTTTTTTATAAATCAACTAAATTGGATGATTACCCTGTTTGGACTTTCTCACATCAGAAAATAGAAATGCGTCAAACAAATCAAGGAAATAATTGGTTGACAAGGAAACAAGGGATTACAGCCGCTTCACAAGGCAGGATGAGATATGTGTTGCTTCCCCCCTCCTGCTGCACACTTCAAACATATTTTTACGGTAGATGTTTATTGTAGAGATGATCTTGCAGCACACAGTTTGAAGGGGTGGCTTCAGTGTTTCCCACAGGTTGAGAATTTTATTTTTATTTTGTGGTATAAAGTTCCAAAAATGTAACACTTGGGAGTCAGCTGCAACACAGCATTGCAATTATAATATAACTATAACTGAGGATTAAGTTTATTATTATATAAACTTAAAGTGGTAGATGTATTTTGGTGCCACCCAAAAATAACTTCTATATATGGGAAACGGACTGGGAAGAGATGTTTGTTAAAGGAACTTGGGTTTTTTTTGTTTTTGTTATTGTTATTTTAACCCTGATCTCCGTGACGACATGTGAGTAAATCGAACCTGCCTTTGGGATCAGCAAATTTCAGGATGAAATACGGAGGGCCACACAATCGCCAACAAAGGCTTGTCATCGAAGTCATCTGTGTTTTGTCTCCTGTTGCCGAGGTAATGAGTTCAGCAACTTATTTACAATGGGGGAAACATAAATCTGAGGCACTCTGATGCAAATGAACAGTAAAAAAAAAAAAGCCTTTACTGAAGCAAACATACCAACTCCTCACAGGGTACAAAATGTCACGCACTGCTGTTGTCTTTAAAATGATTAACCTTTCCTGTGAGCAGGTCGCGTGGCTTTGCAGACAGTGACTGGGAATCCACGCTTGAAAGCCAGATGTGAGCGGCGCTACAGAAGTGTTCGATCCATTCAATCCACACAGACCGTGTCAGTCTATCAGCAGCTCCTGAGGTGCTGTGAGGACAGCGACCGGCCAAACTGTCTTCACAGGGCTGACGGATCATCCAAAAGTTACTGTACAGAAATAGATTTTAAGTAGGCTGCATGAGGGTTATAAAGGAAGCAAAACAGCATTGTTTTTATTTAATCGATGGATTGATTTCCTTTACGCCGCAGAGCTGTCCCCAGCGAAAGCACAAGAGCTCACGGTGAAACAAACACCGTTAAAATCTGCCGTTTTTATGTTTTGAAGTTATTGTGTGATTTAAACAGGTGTCTGTGGAGATCTCGCTTCCCTAAGGGCGCCAGAGGGAAAACAAAAAAACGGACTAGAAGCGTACAAACCACGCCTACGTGTGTTCTGTGTGGATTGTCCTTGACCTTCAAAGGGGTCAGACCAAAAAACGAAACACTTGCGTTAGCTACTGTAACTCCTCAATACAAAAAAAGAATGTAGCAGTGATAAACGGATTATGAATTCAGTATGCAATGGCCAGAAACAAGTAAAACCTGTCTGTTCACAATGGCATACAGTCATTATATAAGAACATGTGACTAACGCCTGTACTAGTCATAAAAAAAGGCTTTGTGGTACGGAGAATCCAACCTGTGCTGGTACATTCGCGGCAACCTGTCTGCGGTGGTTCCCAGCAGCACTGGAACTCAACCAGACTAATAAGAGCCTCATCAACCTCCGCAGTGGGAAATTTCACAAAGAGGGCTTAGAGGCTGGTAGCTAGACTTTCTTTGGCTAGTTCCACTTACTTACATTTAACAAGTCGTTCTTGGATAGTGCCGGTTCATTTAGTACAGCAACTTTTACTGTCCGGCAAACCTAATCAGGTTGCAGGATTTAAGGCGGCAACATCATGAATGTTGAACTGCAGTCCCCTGATCACGCGAGCTTTCCTTTAATTTATGAAAACCTTTTGTATTTAACCTTTTTCTGTTGCGGTTAGAAAACCTGTTTGAAGTATTAATGTTGAAGAAACAACGTTTCGAGTTATACCGTGACAAAATAAATTTGGTAAGTTATATTCTTGCTGGTTTTCTTCTGGGCTCTTACATAAACATTTTGTGTATAAATCTTATTTTATTTTGTTGTTTTCTGTTCGCTGCTATTTGGAAATGGTAGGGCAGGGGAGGGGAGCCTGACCTCTAACCTCAATCCCAACAGATGTACTTTCAGTTACACCAAACTGTAATCTTGTATCTTCTCATCGTGAAACCCTAATGTGAGGTCTTGCACGAACCGAGCAATGCGCGTTTTGTATGCATGATTTAAATTGGGCGTTGCTCTGCTTATTGCTTTTAGATTGCGGGACTGTGCATGTCACCTGACTAAGTTAGTGACTAAATTTAGTGAAACTGCTCTAAGCCAGAGTATAAGGTCTGGTTTAATGAAGCAAGTTTCATCCACAAGTCCAGTTTTCTAAGCCTCCTTTGGGAACCCCAAACCCCCCCCCCCCGGATTGGGAGCAGAGGGTTCACCACAGCCACGGAGCTGCAGTCTGTCAGTTTTCTGACTCCTCTCGGTCGTAATGAGGCCATTTTGTTTTTATCTTTGTGCCTTGGATTTATGCCCCTCCCGTGTCTGTGACTCTGGCCCAGTCTGAAATGCACCTCAAAGCTTTTAACACTGGCCGTTTAAACTCAGTGTAACACCCCTTCTGTGTTCTTCTTTTCATACATGGGTGTGTCTTGTGTGGGTGATTCTCTGACCCTATATGCGCTTGTTTCAATTCTTTCGGGGTGGCGCAATGATGTAAGAGGACTTCCACAGTTTCTGCTTCCTCATTTTGTCCCAGAACAGGTCCAGTCGTCTGGTGTTGCTTTAAACCTCTCTGCCCTGTGCTAGAGCTCTGTGACACACCGATGCAGACTTAGACCAAAAGAGGAATAGACGGTCACGTCACCCACTAGCTGAAAGTGATTCGTTTAACCAATGCAGGTTTCCAGACATCAAGGGAACATCAGACAATGTGTTGACGTCAGGCTCTCATCTTGAGGTGTTCCAACCTGCTGTTCAGACACTGGGAGAGTCACTGACTTCATAAATCTCCTGCAGCCTTAGTGGCGTTGTCACCCAAATCGAACGAGTACAATTTACATCAGGTGGCATGAAAGCCTTTAAGTTCATTTGGATCCTCATTTGTCCCAAACTGTACCCTAAATTCCAACTGACTGCAGTAACTTAGATTGGCTAGTGTAGATTATATTTGTGGGCTTATGATTGAGGAGAGCATTACTTTGAACATAAAAAAAAAAAAAGGTTGAAATGTGAGTCACTGTAAAAGAAAAAAGCCAAAAAAACCCCCAAAAGTTGCTTGAGGTTTCTCTGTGCATTTGTAGGCTTATCGACATTTCATGAAAATACTGTATTACTGCGTCTCCTCACTGTAACCAATCAAAGCGGATTAGCTGTGCAAACGCTCATTTAATCGCTCTTGTGGCCCAGGACCTGTTCAGGAGTCACCTTGTAAAGTTGGCCCTTGAATTTAGCGTCCCTCTTTGTGGTGCTCTTAAAGGTTTGTTTTGCCATTTTCGGGGTAATGCGCGTGCTTGCTAAAAGGTAGATGAGAAGATTGACACCGCTCTCACGTCTGAATGGTAAAATATTAAGCTAGAGCTGGAACTGGGAAACAACTGGCCTGGCTCTGCCCAGAATCCGCCTACCAGCGCCTCTGAAGCTCGGTAATTAACATGGAATACCTTGTTTGTTTTAACTGTACAAAAACTGAAATTTAAAAACGTGGTTTTGTAGGGGGTTGGAGCTATGTGCTTCTTGAACCGGCTACAGTGACCTTCCGGCTAGGCGTTTTCCACTGCTCACAGAACACGTGCTTTCATTAGGTGGTCTTCAGTGAGCACAGCATCAAATTACTTTAGGAGTAGGTTGGGTCCGCTTTTATCCAGGCAGACACACAAAACGTTTTGTGAATAGTCGCTGTGCTCCATCTTCAACGGGTGCTTCAAATCTCGTGGTAAAAATGCGCACATAATATAGGCTGACTTATCTTTTTGGAGGGGGGGCGAATGCTCAGAGAAACCTCACCATAGCTTTTGTGACATGTGCCTTTTAATTGTGGCTAGTATCACAACCTAGACATGGAAATCAGGGACGATGAGACGCCGGTAGTGGACCAGATGTGTGAAGATGGCCACTACCTGTTGTGACATCATTGGTTCACCCCGGGCCGTCGCTGGCAACGCTGAGTATTTTTGAGCCTCCTGTGGACTCAAAGGGCGGACGGTAACTGTACTGGTGATTTTTGGCACACCGGGAAAAAGCCTGCTTTGACCACTGGATCCTTTTGAAACACTGAAAGTGTTGTGTCCTTGTACAGTCGCCAAACACAAGCCTGTAGCTGATGACCTGGTTCAATCGATCCGTGAAATGGATTCAGTTACTTTTGTACACCAGTGCAGCTCGTGACCTCGACGGGCTCCTTTGTCCTTTGGTTCTGTTCATAGCCAAAGACAGCCATTTCCCCATAACACAACCCCCTTTGTTAAAATGTCACCCGGAGATGCAAAATGGTGTGACCCTGTGTAACTTCACTCCCCATCTCTCGTTCCTTCCTGCAAAGTAACTGAAGTAATGAAAGGAATTGCAAAGATTTCCGAGGCTGAGCCAGGTCGTATCTTTACCAGAGATCAGTGTACCTTTCTAGTCTTGCGATGCATGTACATCTTTATTATGGACTTTAGGGAGACTTTCTGTTGGTTCGCTCACATCCTACAAAAAGACATACATACCATAAGTTTAGTTTTTCTTAATCAGTGTTACTTTGTCTCATTTCTCCTTGGCCTCAGTTCAGCTGGAGTAGCCAGTGATGTGTTAAATTTTCTGACAACCATCAACTTAGAGTCAAGTGACACATGGCGAACTTTTACCTTTTAGAAAATGTCACAAGAAGCGGTTATGTAACATGAGTAATGAGTCATGAAACAGGTTATTTTTTTTGTCTTTTAGAAGTTAATTTCTCCTTTTTCAAAAGTATTATTGGTGTCAAATTCTCTCTCACTAATCTGCCAGGACCTTTGCTTTCACTTGCCGTTCACGCTGCAGCCATGTTGCGTTTTCCCCCCAGTAAGCATTCTCTGCAGTGAAAGTGCAAGTAACCTCTATATTGTCAACAGAGCAGAAACAGTATGGAGTTGCTCTGTGTTGTAAAAAAACAAAAAAAAAAACATGGCGGGGAAAAAAAGAAGGGCGGGTCGCATACTGTATATAATGATGTCATTATTTGTCTGAGAAAAGATTTGTACTATTGTTTCAAATGTGCACTTATCCTGATATTTTCTTTTTTTGCTGTTTAATATCAGTTAAATGCTAGAGTTCTTGATAATAAACTTAATGATGTGTGAAAAAATAGTATCCTCTGTAGCAGGGTTGAGCCACACACAGCTGTCATTAATAATGAAATGTCCATAGTGCTGCAGAACCTGGAAAAACAGCATTACATTATAGAAAGAGGGTTAGTTTTTTTTTTTTTTTTAATCTGACAGGGAAAATCCACTATAAAACTGAATCCATGAATGGAAACCCTTTAGAGATAACCAGTCCTTTACAAAGTTCATACAGTGGCATTGTATATGAGACACGCTTGGTTGGCATGGTGACAGTTCTGGTTAATACCAGTTAGCACAATGAAGTAGGTCCAATTTGTGCATTAACGCTTAAAGTTATCCTCTGTCCAACTATATTATTAATTACACCTGTAGGTTTGATGGCTCTTAAAAGTAGGTAGCTTCATCCTTAGGAGAGAACAGCAGTTGTAATGGATTTCTCCTCCTACTCCTGCAGCACGATCCAGGCCGTCCGGTCGTGTGTGCTCAGCTGGTCTCGAGCGGCAAACCCCAGCAGCTCCGTTTGCACGATACGAACAGAACTCGTGCCTTTAGCCATGTTTCGGTGAAAGGTCAGATCATTTGCAATACACGGAACTTTTAAGGATTTACGGCGGAGACGTGGATAATGGTGCGGGTAGTAGTTGGAGAAATGTCCACGGACATTTGGATGCTTTTTTAAAAAAAAAAAATCAACTTTGAAAGAACACCTTTCAAGGCCAAAGGGGTGGGGTATTTGAATTTAAAAAGATTTTGGGTGGATGTGTGTGAAAGTACATTTGTGACCTTGGGAACAGTAATTTGACCGGGGGGACGACACTCCAAAGTCCAATTACTAGCTGTTTCTTTCATGCACATCACTGCAGATGTAGTTTGCTCAGGTGTCGCATACAACCAACTGTTCTCACATGACCGTCACGATGCCAATTACTGTTGTTAGCTCACGTTGAGGCGGCGTCATGAGATGCAATTCAAAGCTCAGAAAGCGGGTGGACTTTTGAGTTAACATGTTTTCATCAAATGTTGCGTGGCGTGTAATTTTACGATGACCCCCCCCCCGAAGTATTGCGAGTAGGTTTGAAGGAATGGAGAGCCATTTTGGGAAATACGCCAGAGTTAGACGAGCCAATCGTTATCAAGCTCGTGTCTGTGCGCTAACCGCTACAGCCAGGATGCAGTTAGCTTACCTTAGCATAAAGACTGGACACCTGGGGGAAAAAAGCTACCCTGGCTCTCTCCGGCATTCATAAATACACCTACCAGCGCCTCTGGAGCTAATGAACACATGTTTCCTTTGTTTATGTCGAACACCAGCAGAAATGTCAAACGTTGTTGTGGTTCGAGAACGCGAGTTCCTGTAAAACTACAACTTCATGTTTTTACCTTTCTGTTTACGTACAGATTCAACACTTGAGATACAGCTTGTTAATTTGTGACCTTTACAGTGTGGTGTATTTTTGAACTTTGGACGGAGCCAAGCTAGCTGTTTTCCCCCATGCTTCCAGTCTTTATTATCCCAAGCTAAGCTAACCCCCTCCTGGCTCCTCAATACGCACAGGCACGAGAGCGGCATTGATTGTCTATTTTCTGTATGCACTGTAACTGTATTTTCCAAAACAATTCTTCCGACAATGCACATAATATGTCTACTATCTAACATGCAACATACCGTAGCTTTGGGAAACGTTTGCCTCCTGCAGCAGCTGGAGTAACCTGTGTGAATAATGTTTTATGGTGGATTTTCCCTTTTTACCTTTCAGTCACCAGAGTGATGGATGATGACCGGTGTTTCGTTTAGATTCCCATAACATTTTATTACTCTTTTCTTTCTGAGTGGTGTAAAGTTTTCACGGGGTTAAGCCAGCAAGATGCTGATGGTGAGACTTATCTCCAAAAAAAGCCAGTTCCCCTTGAACTGACAAAGAACCACAGGCAAGTCGGATGCATTTGGAGGGTGTTACAGACCAGAGCAGCAGTTTTGTTGTGTCACGCCAGAGACAATGAATTTCTTTGCATCGGTGGCTGTGCTTTAACCTGCTTGTTGATGTATTTTATTGTGCCTCCAACCACCAGGTTTAGAGTGTATGTGCGACTTACTAACGACATTATCCATTATCGACGTGACCAACAAACCGTAATGCTGGGCCAAGGCTTGTACCATGGGGGGGGGGCTGTTGCATGCTGATCAGTTGGGGTCATTGAAGAATTGGTGCTAAGGAAGCATTTCTACAATAGGGATTTTACTTAAGAGTCTCCTATGACTGACTGGTGGTGACCTCATTGTCCAGTCCTGCTGTTTTCCGGTGGCCTACCATGGAAACAGCTAACTTCAGATGAGTGCAGTCGAGATCATGGCAGAGAAATAAATGTAGTGTCTCGGTCTGGCATCATAGCCCATGTGGATCATTGCGAATGTGGTCATATGGAGAGTTAAATGGGGAACATTTCCATAGAAGTAGGTTTATGAACCATTTGGGATCCCAAGCCAAGGTTTAAGCCAAGGAACAGCATGCGTACATTTAATTCCCCGAATCAAGCTGTGTACTTTTTGATTCAACCTAATGGGCCTATGAAGAACACTGCGTCTTATGTTTGTTGTTTTGGCATGACACTGTCCTCAATGCAATCCTCTGTCTCCAGTGCATTGGAACAGTACTATAACATGTGTAATTTGGCACTCCATAAAGTAAAATGGCACTATCAAAAGTGCACACTCCTTAAAGATGGGTTTTGAAAGAGTAACGCTTCCTTAAAATGGTGAGTCACTGTTAACTCACATGAAACGTTTTCTCATTAAATCGGTTGACTCATTTCGCGCACAGATGCTGTGAGGTTGTTCTCATAAAACTGGCTCCAAAATGTGTCTCCGTCTAGCTGTAATATCTGTTGTCAACAGATAATATGGAGTGATTGGATTAGAGATGTGTGGCTTCAGACAATTTGCAACTTTCCAGCATTGTCATTGTGAGCGGACTGTTGAAACAAGTGAGTGAAATTCAGTTTGATTTACAGAAACCAGGTTTTGGCAGCTGTTCACATAGTGAAAGGATTCACGTCAGGTGACCGTTTTAATGACAAGAGTTGTAGGGTTGTTCACTGGTTTTCCCATGAAATGTTTGTACGTTGAGGGTGTTTTGCAAATTGCTCCGTAGTAACTGGCTTTTCTTGATATTCAACCGTCATGGTTGTCTTGAAAAGCGGGCTGTTCTAACGTGCTGGTGTACAGTGTGAATATTTCACCCGTGAGCCAGCGGCTTGCAGAAGGGCAATGCCAGTGATTTAATCTTGCATTTGGCGCGAGTGACGTTCATTCTTCGTCAGCCCCATGGGATGCTCAAATTCGAAACGAGGAATTTGACTCAATTAACCAATTCTTCCTCTTAAAGCTACAACCCTCTGGTGTGTTGTCTTGCAAATGTTGGTCACGTGACTGAAGTATAGACCCGACCGTTTCCGCAAACCTTGATTTTTGACTTGATATCGCAAAAGAATAAAGTGTGCATGGCAAACGTGCAATGATAATGCAGAAAGTGCACGCGTTTGAATCGGGGGAGTACCACTTCAGTTCAGAAACTTTCAACCCTGTGAACTGTGAAAGTGTCCCATAGGACCCTTTTGCATCCCTCCTTCGCTAAGCCTTTAGTCCAGCTGGGGTTGCAACATGGTTCGTGTGGAACCAACATAAGATAAGGTGACCCAAAAATGTCCTTGTCGTTGCTCGCCAGTCCACAGCAGTCATTTATTCGCAGAATGTGTATATAACATCAACAAATACTAACTAGACTCTACTGGGGGGGCTGTTCAACAGTAGAGTGCCAGAACACGAAGACACGCAGAGAATCTGTAGATACTTAAACCAGGGTAGTCAAAAAAGCTGTAAACCTTGTGTGCACTTTTGGGCATTTTTTTTGTTTCCTTGTGTACATACTACTAGCATTTAAGATGTTTGGGTTGACATGTCTGGTTATAGTGTAATATATTTTGTATGCAAGCAGTTTCAATAAATAAAGGTTGATCTTCCTCCGTGAGCTCTCTGGATTTTATGAGTTTCAGGATTTGACTGTCAGTTATCAATACACAGCAACGTGTGCCAAAAGTTGGGTGAGCATTCTAGTGGAAGCCCAGTATTCTTGTTGAATGATGTGTTGACCTATCTGCAGGCCCTGCAGACACTCAACCCGGTCTTATGCTGTATCTACATTGTATCTGCGTAGGCTAAACTACAGTGGCTGGCCCAACTGGCTTGATTAGGCAGTTTAATCTGACCGCCATGGCCCGAAATAGTTACGAGAACGCTTTCCGCACCACTCTCTGACCTAATGCACCTTTTAAAGTATCCTTGAATCTTTTCCCCGCCTAAGCAAAGAGCGGATACTCAACTCGACATTGTGTCTGCTCAGGCCAAACGAAAGTGGCTTGATAGGCGACTTCATGTGAAGGCCATGGCCCGCTCAGTTGTCCAACCACCATCGCTGGATATCTGGTTCCAAGAGACTTGCCGGTAGCCGCTAGTTAGCAAATGTCCCACTGGTAGGAGAACCCTTTCCTGACTCATCCCCCCCGCCCTGCCTCACCAAAGAAGAGAACATGCTTTCAATTTGAACTTGTGCGTGAGCGGTAGAATTCAGGTCCACAGGGTGATCAGGTGGCCACCTTCTCAAAAACTGGTGTTTCGTTGATTTGGGCCCACGACAGCGAGAAGGCTCGCTCTTTACCTGCACCCACACACTCAATGCAGACCCCCCTTTTGGAATTTAGGGATTAATCTGCCTTTACTAGCGCAGTCTAACCAGTAGAGGCAGCTGGGCACATACTGCAAATACTAGACTAGATGTATTTTTTTCTTCTTTGGGATTTTTCTAAAAACAGTAACGTACACTTGACAGTTTCAAGTTTTTTTCCCAGGGTTTCAGCTATTAAGGGGGCTTCTCCTACTTGTTTGAGTAGCAAAGCAACATTAATTCCAAGGTTGATTCAATTAAAAAAAAAACAAAAAAAAAAACAACCTATTGCTTTAATATTTTATTTATTTATTTGTATGTGTCCTTTATTTAAACCAGGAGATCCCCATGAGATGTTAATCTCTTCTTCCAGGGAGACCTGGTCAAGATGGCAGCCCATAGAGTTTCATACATAACCACAGAAATCGTAACCAAACAAAACAATGAATGAACATACAGTACAGAGGAAAAGCACTTCAAAGACTCGTTAAAAGCACTTTGCAAAAGACATTTAAAAGCACTCCGAGGCGGTAGTATCTCTAATTTAACCATATTTTGCAGATCATTCCAGGCCCATGGAGCAACAAATGAAAAAGCATGTTTTCCAAATTCAGAGTATGCCTTTGGAACTTTTAATCGCATGTACGATAGGGATCTAGTACAGTAACTATTTGTATAATACATTAGAAGTTTTGAAATATAAGAGGGCAATTTACCTAGGAGTGCCTTTGCAATGAACATGTACATATGCAGTTTCCTCCTCTGGTGTAAAGATGTCCACGCCAGTGATTCGTGAAGTGAGCAGCGACGAGTACGGAAATCTGCACCACTAATAAAGCGTAACGCTGCATGATAAACCGAATCCAGTTTCTTTAGTAAAGATGAAGCCGCGTGCATATCAAAAAGGTCACCATGATCTATTCCAGATATAAAGGTACTCTCCACGATTTTCTTTCTAGCCTCACAAGGAAAGCCATTTTTTTTACACGATAAAAGAACCCCAATTAAGCTTCTGCAGCAAATTATCAATATGTACATTAAAAGCAAGTTTTTAATATGTAAATAAATGCTAGTTGTAGTTTGATAGTGTGTCAGTGGGGTAAGTGGGACCTGTGTGGTGGTCGACAGCCATGCTAGCAGCTCTGTGAAACTGTCCTAAGGAACAGCGGTGCTTTAAGCTAAATGCTAATGTCAGAATGCTAACATGCCCACAATGACAATACTAAGATGCTAATATTTGTCGCATATATGTTTGCCACGCTCATCATCTTAGCTTGATAATATTTACTACTGGAGGTAGCAGAGCTTAAGATGCTGAGGTTCTCTTTGGGAGTGACGAGGATGGACAGGATCACGAACGAGTACATCAGAGGGACAGCTCATGTTAGATGTTTCGGAGATAAAGCCAGAGAGGCCAGATTGAGGTGGTTTGGACATGTTCAGAGGAGAGACTGTGAATATATTGATAGAAGGATGCTGAGGTTGGAGCTGCCAGGCAGGAGGTCTAGAGGAAGACCAAAGAGGAGATTTATGGATGTAGTGAGAGAGGACATGAAGTTAATTGGTGTGAGTGAAGAGGATGCAGAGGAAAGGGTTAGATGGAGGCGCATGATTCGCTGTGGCGACCCCTGAAAGGGAGCAGCCGAAAGGAAAAGAAGAAGTACTAAACACAATTTAGAACTGAGGCTCATGGCAGAGATGCTCACAAGTCTCTGAGCTAGAGTCCAAGTCAAGTCTCAAGATTTCTTTATTATAATAAGTCTCTGGTTACAATAGGTGTTGCATCCCGTACGGCGACCCATCCAGGCTGTGTAGAACACTGCAAAGCTATATATAAGGAATTCAAAGCATGTAATATGTTAATTTGACACCTTTCTCTATTAACATACCGTATCAGCTTTGACTTTGTTATATAACTGTAAACAGGCTGTTGCAACATGACAGAAACACCAAGAATGCTTTCCTTTTAAGATAACATCTGTACTTTTAAAAACGTTTTTTCCCCACTTTTTGAAAACGCTCATTTATATTTCATAAAGAAAACAGTCAGAGTAAACCTCCCGTAATGTTAGGTAGTAGCTAAAGCAAGAAGCAAGCTAACGGTAGATGGTCAGTGAGCTAAACAGGTTTACCGACCTGTCAGGGTGCGTTTTCAGATGCCTGATAACATTAGTTGTGGTTGAGTCAGAATCTTTCATCTTGAGACCGCATATTTTGCATTGAGCGCTTCTTTTGTCTGGGCCGTCGTGTTGGAAGTTTTTAAGCCCAAAACTTCTGATGAGTGGCACAGCAGCGGCAGGTGCGGTCGACATGATTGTTGGTTGTCCTCTCACGTGTGGCCGCGCGCAGCAGATACGTAGTACGTCACGTGTTACGTGGCAGGTTAGAGGTACCAGAGGGAGGGGAATAACCGCGAGCTCATCAGACGTTTCCTAAAAATAAACATTGTTCACGGGTCCCGCAGCTCGAGTCCGAGTCGGGTCTGAGGTCTTTCGAGGACGAGTCTCAAACTCGAGTCCCCATCTCTGGCTCATGGGATTGCGTGTTATGCAGGTATTTGGTCATAAACCAAAGACTGAACAAGCCGAAAATGGGACCTAATGGTGGCACTAGATGAAAAGTCAGACGATCACCACAGTGATTACATTTCATCTTGATGGGGACGTGAATGTCTTTTTGCACAAAATGTTTTGGCAATCCATCAAATAGTTGTTGAGTTATTTCAGTCGGGACCAAAATGTTGGTCTGACGGACCGACATGGCCGTCATGCCGCTAATAAAAAAACAGCTATAGAATAGTAACAGAACATTTTTGTTCTGCCACATGGGGGCAGCAAAGGCAGCTAAAAAACACAACACTGACATATTATCACCTTTCTGAAGCTGACATGGCGAACTTGCTAGCAAACAGTTGCCCATTTACGCACCCGGCAAACACGGAGCAACATTATCATTCACTTGGAGTCTCTGGCCACCCGATGATTGTAAGTCCAATATTCACTCTCCTTTTAGCTCTGTTTTTGGTCTCCACCAGCTCCTGAGGGAAATACCTGGCTCTTTAGTTGCTAAATGCGCCACTGCGTTCACCAGCTAGTCACTAATTGTGTCTGCCATTTGGTGCTGGGCAGGTAGCGTACAGAGGGTCCATCAGAGCTTTTTCACAGGAAAGAGCTGCCTGCTGTGGGCAGAAACGGGGCCGGCGAGAGCGAACCAAAACAACAGAGTGGCTCAGGGGTCCCTACCTTCCCTGGTTAATTCAAGGACACACCTCTGTTCCGTTCATTACAACTTTGTGTGATAAGGCATCGTGGCCTTGAATAGGATCGGCATGTCCATTAGTGAACTGACCACGAGGATGCTCAGGATAAAAGGTTATTATTCAAGGCTCCCTGGTGGAGCACAGTGACAATCAAGAGCCAAGGCCAAACTGTTCCGCTCCTCCGAAATTGGAATTGGAAAAACTCTCGAAATCCTTGTTAAATGCAATTTGAGTGGAAATTATGGGTTTTCTAGATGAAGATCATAGACTATATAAGGTTCCTGACCACATGGCAGACACAGAATACAAATGAAGTATTGTGCGCCACAGAAATGCTTAAAAACTCCTGCTTGACAATCAGGGGGGGGGGCTCCAGATACACTACAAGCCGATAGAAAGATTTAAAAGATGACATGTTTGTGCCCCTTTTCTAATAAAACTTATTTTACTGGTAATATCATTTAAAGAGGGGTAGCTAAGCTGGCTTCCAGCTCCAAAGCTTGTGAAAAAAAAAAAAAAAAAAAAAGAGTTAAAATTCTTGCTATCTTTATGGCCGGAGTCACACTGCTAGTTTTCAGCAGGTTTCCTTTTGAACCGCATGGCGGGGAGGTAGAAGACATCGACAGTGAGACTTCAGGTCAGGCAAGAAACAGAAGAAGGAAGAGGAAGAGTCACCATTCAACCTTTTCTGTCATAGTGTAATGCTTATTGTTAGCCACATGGGGGAGCTGTGGCACTGCGTTGATCCACGGCTGCTTCGGGGTTACCGGAGAGGGGGCAAGAGAGTGCCTGGGCACATATTGAAAATTCATGACATGCACTCCTCAACTTCTGCGAGATACACAGCCAGCATAATGAGCTCGAATCTGAGAACTTCCTGACTATTTCCCCCCCGGTTTTTGTGTTTCTTCTGGGCTCTGTGTCTGCGCATCTCGCCGTGTCACCGTTCAGATATAAATGACTGGCACAGCTGTGGCTTTAACAGAACTGCGAAAGACGCTAACGAAGAAAATGGAAAATCTCTAAACAAACAGCTTCTCTGGTCGCAGTAAAGACTGTGTAATGAGTCGGAATGGAATTTCTGCGTGCAGCTCTCTGGATGTTTGCCCCTAATTACATTTTGTCTTCATGTCTCTCTTAGCTTCTTTTGTCATCTAACTCCATCAGCTCCTCCTGCAGTTGCCTTTTTGAAATTCTGCCATATCTTTCCGTCCTTTCCTCTCCCCCTCTCCCTGTCTCTCTGTGTCTGACCTAGTTTTGGACAGCCTTTCTTACACACACACACACACACACACACACACACACACACACACACACACACACAACCACTGTTCCCGCAGGTGCTTAAGACCTTGAAAATTGGTTGAATTTCGATGTGGTGTTTTTAAGGTCCGGAGATGTCTG
This sequence comes from Coreoperca whiteheadi, assembly GCA_011952105.1. Lineage (NCBI taxonomy): Eukaryota > Metazoa > Chordata > Actinopteri > Centrarchiformes > Sinipercidae > Coreoperca > Coreoperca whiteheadi. Next base: position 7,427,562 of record CM022490.1, read on the forward strand.
GAATTTTGATTTGTGAGGTTGAAATGGCTGGAATTGATCAAGGTCATGAAACAGCACTTTCAGACAACGCTGCTCATGACTGCCAGTGTTTTATTCCCGTCATGCGCCGTGGTTAGCTCTCTTCTCTGCTCTTCATCTGAGGCTGCTGTTTGTACTTTTTGCAGTAGTGTGATGCAGAGCAGTGCTGGCATGTTGCCCCAGACCAGACCAAAATACTCACGCACACACAAAGCCGGTGACACACCATCCAAAACAAAGACACACACACACACACACACACACACGCACACGCATATACAGCCTGCAGTATATCTTCAAATATTACTTCCGATACATTTGGACTTCTCGTGTTCTCTCTCGTCACGACCGTCACGAGGAAAGACACGCAGGCTTTTGCGTAGGAGGACTTTTTGTTTTTGTTTTGTTTTTTAAAAGGAGAGGACCGTGATGTCACAAAGGAGCGACAGCAACAGCACATGCTGAGTGAGACGTTTCAACCATCTGGTCAATCATTATTCAGAGCAAGGCTGTATACAGTAGAACGTGCCGCTGGGCGTGTGTTGCCGCAAGTGTATGGTAGAGAGCGCGGACGGTGTTATCAGCACGCCGCCACCTCGGCGGATCCCCAGACAAAGGTGGTCGCATAAAGACCCAAAAGCGGGTGACAAGTGCAGTTGGCGAGGGGGTCAAAGACCACGTGGACTAAGCACTGATGTTTATGGGGGAAGCTGTCGTCGGGCCTGGCTTGCTGCTTTGATGCCTCCCTGCATTCGCTGATTTCACTGAAAGCTGCACAAGTTAACTTTGCACCGGCGGCACCGGATTGCACAGGGGCGACCCTAGGAATCCTGTCATGTAACCATCAGGAAACTGCACACACCGACACAACGCTCGCTCGCCATCCAAATGGGCGGAGGCGGCAAAAGATAGAACCCAGTCGCTGCCGTCCAGCAGGCTGAAGTTTGGGAGATACGGAGGAGTGGTTGTTTGGACATCCAACCCTTCATTTAGCCGACGGGCAGCAAAACAGATTCCGTGAGAGGGTAGCCGCACGGTGGAGTACAGCTCCTGAAGGTTATTAGACTGGGCAGGCATAACGTCTCGACTCTGAGTGCGAACCAGTGTTGCTCCAGCTAGAATAGTCTTTTGACGTTTGCAGTATCATTCTTTCGTATTCAAGGGGAGTGTGACAAGCACAAGCGCCGATGCCTTCCTCGGTGTGCACTGCATGGTTTAAACAGATGAGTGGGGTCAGCTGCACGTAATGGAAACACATCAAGCGCTCATAGCTTTGAGACTCGAGGACACGCAAACTGTCAAAATGAATGAGCGCACAAGCGGGATACAGACTGCAGACGTTGCCCGATTAAGTGCAGCAGGTGAGCAAAGGGGAGGGTGGTGACCCTTCACTGAAACGGCAATATGAACCGTATATATAGGCAAGAACACTGATTACATCATTCGGAGGTCGTGGGCAACCACTCAAACAAAAGCCGAAAAGTGGGTACACTTTCGAATGAAGACAAGAGACGAGATATATTGACAACAAATCAAATGGTCGGAAAAACACTCGTACCAAAAGTGTTGGTTTTAGTTTTCTGTGTCTGGAAAAAAAAAATGCCCCTGAGAACGGGACGTGTTTCTGTCCTGCAGTCTTACCTCGTGGTTTAAGCGGATTAGACGGACACAGATTCGCCTCCACAGATAACAGTAGATGATGCTACTCTACACCAGGGCCATAGCTGCCATAAAGGGACACCGGGGTCACGTCCTCGGTTGTCGTTCCGGGGCGTTCTGGGGCTGTCACATTCCTCATTTCTACACACACTTCGTTCAGGGTGGATTTTGAAGGCTCTTTCTGACTAGCTATCGAAAAATGTGAGGCAGAACTTGTTAAATGAGATTAAAATAGACTAAAGGTTGTAGTATTGTTTTTCCTTCAAGGAGAGGGCCTTGAAATGAATGAATAAGTAAAATGAGGAGGGGGGGGGGGGGTTGAAAAGACCTCCGACCTTTTTTTGGTGGCCAGTCTGACACTTTCTTTGCTGGGGTTGGGCCTTCCTGTAGTCCTTTTAGAATCGTGGCCAGGTGCCCTCCTCCACACAGACGTGAATAGGAATCCTGTAACTGAGCAAAGACCCTCACACACTCCGCAGCGTCTGGACGGGCGCAAAGAAACCACCTTTCAGGAGTGCGCGCGCGGGGACATTCTCTACGTCTCATGACTCATAGGGGACGCGCGGCGCGCCAGAGGTGGTCTCCAAAAAGGACCTGTCGCAGGTTCGATTCCCCGGCTGTAACATCCTGACTCACCTCACCGCGCGTCTACAAGTGCGCTTTTGAAAAGACACGTCAATCATTTTCCAGCTGTTGCAGAGTCACTGTCTCACATGAAATGACTTATTTGTTTGTTTCTTTTTTTTGGGGGGGGGGTAAGGTTTAATTTTGGTGAGACCTGAAGTATAAATAGCTTGTTGTGAAAGAAAATGTTTGTGTGCCTTGTCTTCCACAGCCTTCTTCTGCGTGCGCGCGCGCGTGCGTGCGCGCGCGCGCTCCCCCTCTACCCCCCCCCCCCCCCCCCCCCCCCCCCCCCCCCCCCCCCCCCCCCCCCCCCCCCCCCCCCCCCCCCCCCCCCCCCCCCCCCCCCCCCCCCCCCCCTCCCCCCCCCCCCCCCCCC
>CM022490.1:7430263-7518406 GCA_011952105.1 Coreoperca whiteheadi
CCCCCACCCACCTCCGCCTGCCTGTCAGCTCGCCTCGACCACGTAGCAGCTTCCTGGCAGCGGCAGCGGCAGCCGCTTGTGTCTGCTCTCTCCCTCCCTCTGTCACACTCACACACTCAGCACCAGTAGCCCATGTAGAACCACGTAGCACCAGCCTTGGATTGTAACCACCAGCAGCGGCGGCGGCAATGGATCTCTTTGAATTCGACTTTTTCAGAGACTGGGAGCTTGAACAGCCATGGTAAGTCCTGACCACGCTGCTTTCTTATCATCGTGGGGTTTGTTTGGGGTTTTTTTCTGTGCGTCCGGGTTTTTTTATTCATTTTTATTTTTGAAATGGGTCTGCGTGCATCTAATGTGGAAGGTATTTTATTTTATTTTATTTTTTTAAAGAGGGGATGGACGGACATGGCATCCGAACATATTGCGTTTTTGTTTGTTTGTTTTTGTTGTTGTTGTTGTTGTTGTCGTTGTTGTTTGGGGGGTTTTTTTTGGAGATGGAGAGGCAGCCAAAGTGAGTCCCGGAGAAATCGTGCAAACCGTCTTTCTTTGTCACCGTAAAAGCGGCCGCTGTTTTGCTTGAGACGAACCGGGAGGCTCGGCATGCACACGTAGCCTGCACGCGCGAACACACACACACACACACACACACCCGCACGCGCACACGCACACGCGCATGCAAACATACCCACACGCGCAGAGCAACGCCGGCTTTTACTGTCTCGTTGTGACATTATGGGAATGTTTGATTTGGCTGTGGGACCGCGCCGGGTCGTGTGCGCAGAGCGGAGACACGGCCAGCGGCGGGGATGGAAGTTAGGCAGAAATCTGACAGTGGGAACGCGGGGTCCTGAAATTCAGAGAGCTTTTTTGGACAATGTGAACAGACTTTAGGCGAGTTTCCCCTCCACCTTGTGCTGTACAGATGTTGGTGATTGGTGGGGGGGGGGGGGGCACACACACAGAGTCATGGACTCATGATGAAGTTGGCTTGTGGTGGTTCTGGGATGTCAGTGGAACCTCAGTGTAGCAGGCGTGGTGCTTGTAAGGCCGGCCATGGTAGCTGTTTGGTTTGGAAATGCCCAAACTGGATGCGCCTCCTCTCGCAGCCCCGCGCCTCCTGCTGCAGTGTCCAGGGATTCCATTCCGTGAAAGATGAGCCTTGTGCTGTAGTGGTGTGCCCTTAGCAGAGTGTCTTCTATCATTTTTTGCCTTTTAAAAGGGTTTTTGGGGTAGTTTTTCCTTATTCGAATCGAGGGTCGAAGGACAGAGGGTGTCGTATGTTACAGATTGTGAAGCCCTTTGAGGCAAATGGGATTTGTGATATTGGGCTATATAAATAAAATTGAATTGAATTCTTTGTTGACCCATAGTTGGCAAACCCATTAGTTGACCCCCCCCCCCTGAATTAACCAGCAACTTATTTAGATAATCCATTAAATGCCGCCTTTTTTTTTTCCTGTTGATGGACAAACACAAACACTCCTCTGGTTCCAGCGTCTCTGATTTGAGGAACAGCAGTTTTATATCCCAGTAAATTGAATATCTTTGGGTTTTAGACTGTCATTTGGACAAAGGAGGACATGCTGAAGGACTTATTTAATGAATTAATAACTTAATTAAAAGAAATAATAACTGACAGACTAATCCGTAACACAGCTAGACCGATAAATCGACCATGGTGTGTGATATATACATTGCATATTGGCGTATTGTGTCGGCCGATTAAGTAACCAGGTTTGAGGTCATTTTTAGGTCATTTCTTTGATAGTCTCACCTTTGCCTAGTCTGTCCGCCAGAGAGCTGCTGATTTTTCAACTGTAAAATGTTCTGCTCAGCACACAGCTTGGTCACAGTTTAAAAAACAACAACAAAAAAACCCCCCAAAAATATCTAAGGTATTGGTTTCAAGATTGGTTGTTTATTCCATGTGTGTTAAAAACAAATGTTATTGGCCCATATGTTGTTATCAGGGTTTTTTTTAAACTCCCAAAATGTGGGTATCACTGTCGGCCTCAAACATTCGGTGTGGGCCGGGCTGTAATCTCTGATGGAAAGGATTGTTCGTTGCAGCCCTGGTCCATTCTGCACAATATGCCATTGCCTTACATTACAATCCATTAAATTACAAATGCAGCAGACAGTCAGAAAGAAGTGCCGTTTTAAGGCTTTTAACACATGGGGGGGCCGAGAGCTGCTGGAGGTTTAGAGGACGACTGAGAGGCTGTCAGCTGAGAGAAGTCAAATTTAATTCTCTTTCTCCGCATGATTTGGAATTTATTACAACCTTGACATGGACGTAAATTAGACATGTGTAAAATAATGGAGGGGCTTTGTACAGTATGTGAAAACTCAGAACAGCTTGTCAGCGTGGACCCTGGGTGGACTGGCCGGGCAACGCTGCAGACTGCATCTATAGAGCTCTTCTGTCCACGGCGCTTTACAGTTTCTCCTCTCGCTTACCAACAGCCCTGACATCAGCGGACGACCCATTCCACCTGCTGAGCCACAGCCGCGCCGCTGTTTGCACGACTGTGATGCGCCTCAGCAAAAACCCTTCATGGAATAAAAACAACATAGAACGAATCCATGTATCAGGATATTGACAACATTACCAGAGCTGCTTCAGGACAGGGTTTGCTCTCTGGATAAATACTGCATTGGAAATGATTTTGGTAAATAAAAATGTATTGTAGGAGGTAGAGTATAAGGTATAACAGCCTCTCCAGTTCAGCTATGTGTTACAGCAGGAGCACAATAACTTGGCCACCGCGTTGCTGTTTTGAATCCGTGTCCCAGCGGGGGGGGGTCATCTGAGCTAGGACACCATGGAAGGGCCCTGGAGCAAGGTACTTAACCCCCCGCTGCTGGAGCGGAGCTGCTCAGGGCTCAACAGCAAGCTCAGGGTGTCTACACATGTAACCCCCCCCCCCCCCTTGCTGTCAGTTGGTGCTGATGGGAAATTGGGCTCGCACAGAAAAACGCTTTATTACAGAAAAGAAAACACAGCTGTTTGAAAAGAAAAAAAAAAACACAATAAGCTGAGCTGCTGATGGAAACCTGATTAGATCTTTACCTGTAGCTGAAGGTGGGAATGAAAACTCTCCTTGACTTATGATTGCATGTTCATGGTTTGGCATGATATAAAGCAAAGTCTGGACTGCTGCTTGTAGTCAATATTTACTGTCGATGTCCTCAGAGAAAAAGAGTCCACCCAGCTGCACCACCTCCAGGTTTGAGACACCGTAAAAACGGCAGGGGTTTGGCCATACTGTTCGTACCATGGTAGCTATCTCTGTAACATCTCTGGGTGAATTAGGCCCGTGGTTCCCAACCTAAGGGGCAGGTCCCTTCTAAGGGGTCACAGGATATATCTGAGGGGTCACAAGATGATTAGCGGAATAAGGAAGAAGGAAAAAAAAAACATTGTTCTGCAACAGTGAATTATGTTCTTTTTTCCCCCCAAATCTTTGCTTTTTCCATGTAAAATACTGGCTAGTTTTACCTCTAACAGTTTGCACCCAGTCACAAAGGGTTACAGGTAGACATCAGGGATGCAGCTCATGATTATTTGATTATTTTTAATTGGTCTTTTCCCCCCATAAAATGTCAGAAAATTGTAAAAACTGCCAGGTGTAATTTCCCAGAGGTGGCATTTCCAAATTTGTGGCAATATTGGACTTTTGCATCAATGTGATGAAGTACCTTGATTTGTGGTGTGTGTAATTAGCTGGTTTTTAATGTAAAAACTGATTCTTGTCGACAAAGCGTGTGCCGTTGACACAGGAGACCACCGTTTGTTACTGACAGTCAGCGTTTGTACTATTTCATGATGCCACCTTTCTTTCTTTTAATAACTTTGACCAAGTAATTAGTTTTTTTTTAACGCCTAAACCTTTCCTAACCTTACAAAACAGTGACATGCATCATTTTGTTTAACATTTCACAAAATTCTCATGTCAGAAGTTTAGAGTTTTTGCCAAATTTCCGTCCTATAATGTGACTTTTTATTGTTTTATCATACGTGATCTGGTTCACTTGAGTGGACAGTGTGACACTGAAGGCTTCGGTGTGCGTCATTTGAAGTGCTTGTTGTCTGAGGGTCTGAAAGCCCCAACACCCCACGACCTTTTCCACCGTCAAAGTCGGAGAGGCTACAATTGTTTTTGGTTTTTTTTACTTTCCGAAACTGACAATCACAGCCACTTCTCACCGCAATTGGCCACGTATGCAGAGGTGTGAACGTAGGCATGGTTTGAGCTTCTTTTTACGCTCTTCACTCTTCACTACCTCCACCACCCTTCATTATGTGCAACGCCATAATAACTTGGGAGGAGGGACTGTCTGAAAGTGTGCACTGTTATCCCCATTTGTACGATCCATTGTGTTGAGACTACAAAGAGCAGCTGAAGACGGATTTCTTGAATAGAGATCGTTGAAGAAGTAGAATGCAGCCAGAGGAGGATATGACAGCAGCGTCTTTTGCCTTTTTAAAAAGTGGTCGATTCATACTGAAACCCTTGAACTAGCCAAATAGAAACAACACATACAATACATTCAACTTTACCTCCATGGTCCAGGCCAAAGAAAACCATGATGGAATGGAGCCAGTGCAGCACATGATGCTGCTGGTGCTGCTCTTAACCAGTCTTCTACCAACAGCTCTGGAAAGCTGCCTTAATCTCGGTGACTTCTCAGTGCTAATAAATGTTAAGATGGACTCAACTGTCCATGATGATAAGGAGAAAAACACCTCCACTGGAGGACGAGAACGAGAATGGAGGGAGGGAGCTATTTTCAAATGGCCCTATTTTTCTCAAATTGTACAATGGATTTTACAGGCATAAAAGACGACACACACCTTCAATAGAAACCACGAAAATCAGTCAGATTGGAGTTAAAAGTCTGTCACTCGCCATTGATGTGCAGCTCCTGGTTGACAGTGGATTTTCCCTTTAAGGGGAAAAAAAAAAAAAGCGAGAGAGAAAACAATCTTGAAGCTCCCCACGCCTTTGTTAAATCTGAACGAATCCAGCACTGTAGGTCTCCTCCTCCTCCTCCTCCTCCTGAAGAACAACCCTTTCATCTCTTCTCCTCTTTGTTGCTCTTTCTCCCCCCTCCTCCTCCTCCTCCTCCTCCTCCCATCCCGCTCCTTGTTTCATTCTCTTGTTTGGAGATCTGACGGCTTTGTATTATTGTAATAGGGCTTGCATTGAATGTTGCATACTCCTCACTGTAATTGCCCATCATGTAGCCGTCTAATCACGGCAGCGGAATCTGGGGGAGACCGCTTTGACTGTTAATTGACACTGATGGTGATTGGTTGAACCATTTAGTAGTTAATTAGGGAATTGATTACACATATCGTCAGCATGGAATTATAAGATTCCAGCTGCGCGTTTTGGAGCTTAAAAGTTCACATCTGCGGGAAGACACTAACTGTTATTATTATTATCATTATTATTATGAGTGGATCTCATTGGATCTTTAAAATTGTTTGAATGGTTTCTCTTTTTGTGCTGCTTTAAGATGGACTAATAATGTTGCTTCCAGATACATAAAAAACCGAGTCTGGGGATAAGCCCACAAGTGGATCTCCAGGAAAAAGTGGTGACAGTCAATTCATAGTCAGTGCATTCGATGCTCAGTCTCGCAGTCCAATATTCAATCTGCCCATCAATCCTCCCAAGCTGTCAATCAGCGCAGTCACACGTGTGAGCTCAATATTAACAGAATCATTCATCACACAGAAATTTCCAGCCTCGCTGCGTGATGCGCCTCGGCTTGCCAAACCAGCTCCGCTTGATGATACTTCACACCAACATCATCAGCAGCTCAGAGGCTGTGAAAGGAAGCTGTGTCCCATCCCAAACTGCCAAGAATTCACAAACAAAATGCTCAAAAACTAACACAAGATGACACTGAAGGAAGCCTTTTATCTGGAAGAAATCCCCTTTATTCCACACGGGTGGGACAATTATCCCTCAGGGCTGTAAAGAGGGAGCTCCGTCAGCAGGTGTGAACCGGAGTGAAGAAGCCGGGAAGACCAGTCAAAGCACCTGGAGTCCATCTGGGAGGAAGCAGTCGCTGTCCGTGGTTCTGAAGTCTCTCATGGAGGAAGAAAAAAACCAAACCGATGCATACATTTCCAGTTGAACTTTTAGCTTTATTGCCGTGGCTTTAAATTTGAAGTTCTAATTCTACATACAGTACGCTAACAAAGTCAAACATATCGATACCTACAGATCAATTCAAAGATTCACACCAAAAACAAATCTGTAAGCCAGCTGACTTTAAAAAATGGACATAAAGAAACAGGAAGCATTACAAGGTTATAGGGGGAGGCACAGTCCCAACGTTTTGGAGGAAACAAATTTCACTCACATTTCTCATATTTAAGAAGCTGGAGCCAGAGAATGTTTGGCCTTTTTGCGTGATAAATAACTTAAATGGCGAATCGACTATTAAAATAGTTGGAGATTCCTTTGCTAGACTTATCGGTTAGTCCAATAATTGTTTCAGCACTAATACCGAGAAACCCAGCTGTAAGGACAGTCCAGAGTCTAGTTACTTAAAGCTGCAGGAACAGATTATTAAAACGGCAAACATGTTAGCTAACAGCCGCCAAATTAACACATCCGGCAGACATGGGGCGACGGTAATGTTCATTTGGACTCGCGTTTCTGTCCACCTGATGAATGTAAGTCCAACATTCGCTCTCCTTTTAGCTCTGTTTTGGTCTCCACCAACCCTTTGGCTGCTAAATGCTGCACTATGTTCACCAGCTAGTCTCTAATGCTGTCCGTTGGTTTGGTGCTGAGCAGGTAGTGTACCGTGGGCATGTAGAGCGGGCCCTGCTGGAAACCGCTGCCTCCTACGGCTGAACGCGACGCTGATGGGAGCTGTGAGACTGAACCAAAACAATTAGGCTGCGGGCTGTAGAACCAAAACAATGAGCTGAAAGACGCTCCATAGAGCTGAAGGAAACTGCAGAGGCCGGCGAAATTCTCATTGGCTTTGTAACTGCGATTCTCAATTTTCCCATTACACACAGTCATTAAATTCATTGTAAAAAAAAAAATGTGATTAGCACAGCTTTAAGCGAGTGTTGCCAGATAAATAAATAAAAACTCGCCAGTTTTATGTGGATATGACGTATTCCAGAAGTATTTATTCCATTCTGTGCCAAAGAGTAATTGTGAGGACTCGTCAGTGATCCACTGCAGACTTGGACAGATTTTTCTTCCTTGCAAAGGATGTAATATTATACAGATGTGTCTTTCCAACTGTTTATGCATTTTAACGAGCAAGTCTAAGTAATGAGACAGAATCTCCAAATCAACGTAACATTTTTGCTCACTTTCTTATAGGATTTAGATCCAGAATCACCGCAACATGACACAAGGCCGTAAACAATCAGCTCAAGTGCCACGTCTGTGACATATTAGGATTAAAAAAGGGTCTAGCATATCCCAAGAGGCGATGTGAGGTGATCTATTCTCAACTGTATTGCTCTAGTACGATTACATACAGTTATTGCGTTCTTACAGATGTCGTTCACACGTCATAATCACTTACTGAAGCTGACAGTTGCTTTTCCCCACGTCTCTTTAGTATCACCGGCTTTCAGAGATCTGAGAACCTCGAGAAAGAGATCTCGCGGAACACTCCAAGTGAAATAACTGAAACAGTGCTGTCAGTCATCAGCGTAGTGCAAGAGGTAATGCAATGCCTCAATTTCAGGAATCTTGAGAAATCATAATTAAGGAGATGGCGCTTTTGAGCTAATTGTTCAGCAGACAATCCGCTTACATTATCACATCACACAATTTCCAAAAACCTTTGATCTCCCAGGCTTTAACGTCATTTTTGATAATTAAGGTATAAAAATTGGTTGCTGAACTGAGGTCAACTGTTAAAACTTTACTACAGAGCCCTACCTATGGCTGAGAGTTGGAGCGTTTGCACTTGCTCCATCTAAAGAGCTAAGCCATCTGTTCTGTTTCTTAAGTGTCTTATAAGAAAATAAAATATCAACCATCTGGATGGGATATAAAATCCTCAGCAGAACATTTATCTTTATTAGTGAAATGTTGCCCAGCCGAGATGTAATGAGAGTGCAGCCCCCCCCCCCAACCTCTGGTTCACACATGGAAACATGCAGTTGGTCTGTGTAAGGACATTTCTTGACACTGGAAAAAGGAGGAACAGGAAATATTGGCGTCCCTTAAAGAGAAGAAATGAGGGATTATGCAACTCTTTATCACACTCACTACGACGCTCATCTGGTCCAGGGGCTTTACTCTTCTGTATGTTTTGTGCAGCTTCACCGCTGCTAATGCACGCTTTTAAAATTGACTTCTGTTCCTCAGAAGTGGATGGCAGATCTCATCCAGCAAAGAAGGTCTCTTATTAACTTTAGAAGCATCGTTCTTTTGTTGCAGGGGACAATAAATGAGTAGAAAGTGGAATGAAAATATCAGAAATGCCTTTGTTTTCGAAAGAAGTGTTACCATGCTGAACTAACTCAACTCACCGAACACTACAAATACACCCTTTTTCTGATGTTTTAGTCGGATGTTTTCCTGGTTTATCAACACATTCATAGACAACGTGAACAAAGCGCTTATATGTTCTTCAACATTTCTTCCACACATATAATAACGTGGTATAAGTGATGTTAAATAGCATCCAAAGTTATATTTGATACAATTAAGCAATGTGAAGGGGCAACTGTGGCTCTGGGCTGACATATATTATGATATACGTATAATGGCACCATGTTCCATGTACAAAGCCTAAGCTTAGTGCAAGTCAAAACATAACCATTCAAAATAGGGGAAGGTATAATCACAAAAGACATGAGGAAACCATACCCCTCCAGAAGAAACTGGCTGGTTTAACTTAAAAGAACTGAGTAGGCCTTTCACAACGTTGAAATAAGCACCCTCATCTAAAGCAACAAAAGGCTTGAACTGAAATCATCCAACACAAACATGAACTATTACTGTCTTTCAAAGCTTCAGAAAACACTTCTTATTACTACATTATTAGCAACATTCACGCTAGCATTGGCTGAGGATATCACATGTTTTTCCTAAATAAGATTTGAGGCTCCCCTTTCCCTGTAAGTTGATTTGTGTCACGGATAATTAGCCTAAAAGCCACAGGGCTCAGTAAAGCGCAATATGCCTATTAGCTGTAACACCATTGTCCCCAGAAGTCAAACTTCTACTTTATTTCTTGAGTTGGAAAAGGATTTACATGAGATCTTTAAATAAATCAGATTACTGTGTAATTGCTGACTTAAAACGTCAACTCTCTAGCTGGATTATCATTCGTTCTTCTATCATTTCCCATGAATGAAAAAGGGGTCGATTTTTGCTCGCGTTGTTATGTATTAGTACTAGTAATATCTTAAAAAATGTAATTAAGTTAAACTAAATGTCAAACAGATAATGAAACTACAATAAAAAACCCAACGTGAATCCACACACAGCAAATTACCATGACAAACATCAGATGATAAGACCCAACAGGCACTCAGTGGCTCAATGAGGTGCAATAAAAAGTCACTCATGAGTGCAGCTGAAGTGCTCACACTGAGGTATGTCTCTCTGAGCTGCAATGTCTTTATTAAAAAAGACTGATGGAATAGAAGATGGAGTGTTCCCGGATCAAAAGCTGTTGAAAACGTTTCACATTGTAAGCTCCCAGTTTACCAAGTAAGCAGAAATGGAGATTGTTGCACTGTGTTGACATATTATTTTCTGTTAATGGTGTGTAAAAAAAAAAAAAGCAATTGCCTTGTCAATAGATGTGACTGAAAGCCGTGTAACTACTAATTAGACTAGAAAGCGGAATAGCGTACATAACAGTAGCGGATCTTCCCCGTGGGATCAGCTCACCAGGCTTCTGTTGTAGCTGCTGTTCTAATATTGGAGTTTCCCACCTTTTAATCCTCATACTTATCTGTGTAGTTATTGCTCCAGAGTCCTTTTTAATGTCTTTTTCTCTTTTAAAGATTACTTTTGGGGTTGTTTTCTTTATCAGAGAATACACAGTGGAGAGATAAGCCGAGCTGTTGTAGAGTTGTTGAACCACGTTCAAACCCCACAACAGAGGGCGAGGCACGGAAGTGATGGGAAAATTACCAGAAACTGCGTACAGTAGCCGTAAAATGCCGCTCATCACGCTGTGGAGTGCATTGTAATATGAAATGACTATTTCTTTTTTTGGAATGATATTTTGTTTGTTTAGTAGTGCGTTTATTTGAATTAATAAACCATTTGCGTCTGATAATATTCATTCATTTGCTGTGAGAATTGAATAAGGGCCGGGTCGAATTCGTTAATGAGGGGCTTGCTTGAAATTACATTCCCTAATTTGTTGTTAAAACTAATTAAGAACTGGTTTGATTAGTTAATCAAGTATTTGCTTGAAGTAGTGTTACTTATTTTGTTGTGAAATTTTAATTAGCAATTAGTTTAATTAGTTAATGGAGTACAGTGTTTGCGCTGTAACACTTATTCAGACGGCAGCGTTGGGCGTCATGATGATGTTAAATCATTATGATGGGATTCTGTATGATAACACTGAGTTATTGACCAGTTCAGTTGGATTTCTGCGGGGAGATGCAAACTGATTAACACATTACTGCCACTGCCAGTCTTACCACCACTTGTATAAAGAATAAGCTTGCTAATCCAAATGACAAGAGTAAAGATAATCATTATCATTGTCTTCGCTACAGTATCTTTCAAAAACAGTTTTAACCGCTGCACCTTATTAAAAGAACAAAAATTCAATCGCATACACAATAAAAGTCGTGACTGGTGCAAGGCATATCAGCAGGAGTGCGTGTGTGCGTGAGTGCGTGTGTGTGTGTGTGTGTGTGTGTGTTGGAGGATTTAGAGAAAGAGAGGGCACGAGAGAGCGAGAGACTTGGCAGTCAACACCAGGTTGCTTCTGCCCTCTTGCCCCCAAGATACTAAGACAATACACACACACACACACACACACCCCAGGTTGGCAGAGCCATCTGCCAAGAGGAGCATGGTGCTGAGGAATGATAACGCACACAACAAAACCACACACACACTCTCTCTTTCTTTCTTTGACACGCACACACACACACACACACACACACACACACGCCCTGCCTTGAACCCAGTGCTCTAGTAGTTCGCTCCTCTCTGCTGAAGTTGGCAGTTGATATTGCTGATACCTACTTTGTGACTGTATATCTGTAGACACGTTTGTGTGTGTGAGTGTTCTATGGTGGCAGTAAGCCGACTTAATTCTCGCTTTTAGCTGTCTGTCAGAGGGATGTTTCAGCCTTCGGAACTTGCATGTTTTAGCAGGTTCATTTTGGCCGACATCATTATGGTGTAAAACACCAAGATGCTGTGATGTTTCTGGCAGTTTCCCGCACAGGTCCACGTTTGTAAATGCATACAAAATGCATGTCAATTTTGAAGTTTTATCAACCTGGGCAGAGTTTACACTCTACAATTAGGCAGGCTACTGTATACATGAAACATGGTGGCTGTTTGACCGGCTGATTCGAGTATAGATTCAGTATATTAAAAATGCAATTTAAACCTACAAATTGGAATTACTAGCCACTATCACAATGCCCCCGCAAAATAGTTGTTCCAGTTAATTGAAACATTTTTCCTTTTTGGTATCTGGTCTGAATTTTCAGAGGGGTAGGGCGGGTGCGCGCTGGGGGGACTTGGACTTCTAAAATCCTGGCTACGGCCCTGGTGGGTGCCATCTTTAATTATTCCAATCGTCTAACATGACAACGGAAATGAATGGCAACTGACCGCCTGTGCTTTCCTGTGCAATGGTGAGCTGTTCCAGCGTATAGTGACTTTTGAAATCATTTTTAAAATTTTAGGTCAAAATCCAAAGCTAGACAATGATCTGGTGCTGGTAAAGAGGAAGATAAAAAGACTGCAAACACTGCACATTAGTTTCATCTCTTTTTCTTCATGCTTAGTTTTTTCTTTTTGCCTGCTTATTTCAAACGCAGCCTGCCCGCATCTAATTCATGTTTTATCTGTACCTGCAAATTCTAAAGCACTTCATCACCACTAAAGTACTAAATTAAGGCTCTTACAGTTTTCCATGATTTTTAAAATATCAAAGGAGGATGTTGTTCTCTAATGGAGGCATTTGTTACATCTGACGTTAAGGGTTAAAAATCCGTCTTATAGGTTGTAGTTACAATTTGCATAAACAGTTCCATTTGACCAGCTCAGTTTGGAATAAAACGACATTTTTCGATTTCTAGCTGGCAGGTTAGAATAAAACAGTAGCAACTGGATTTGTTTATGTACAAATACATATGTTTAACTGATTACTGGACGATTATGTTAGTGCATTCCATCCCACATACAGCTATACTTAGACTGAACAGCATTAAAGGTCATAGTCTGTGTATTATATATATTATGTTACCTGTATGTATGTAGCCAACAATCGGACACAACAACATGACACCAACGAAACACACAAATTAATAAAAAAAAAGAAATAATAAACACATACTGAGAACAATCACAAGGCTACTGGACTTACATATACAAAACAAAAGCGAGAGAGACTTAACAGGGAACACTAAGCAGCTGACAGTGTTTCAATGAAAACACTTTTGTCGCAATCAATCAGTGTGTGTGTGTGTGTGCGTGTGTGTGTCTGGCTGCGGCACATTTGAGATTCGAACAGACGGGCAACTACAGCTAGTTAGCCTCGCAGGACAGTAGATTAAACGCTGAATTTAAAATTAAACAGAAATAATAAAACTGCATTAGAAAGCAGGGAGACACTGTGGAGGTGAGAGCGAGCCCGGAGACGGAGAAGGCTAATGACGTAGCTGCTCTAGCCGAGGCCAATTTACTGTGAGGTTTCGAAAAGGTCATCTCCTACATGGAGGCCTGTCTGTGACAAATTACATTATTTACACCGGGTAGAAAGAGGCAGCGAGACCGAGAGAAACGCAGCGAGTAGACGAGGAGAGAGGGAGAGGAGAGAGCGCGTGTTTGACTGTAATTGGTCTACAGTGTTAACACGAGAACCCTGACGACATTTGCTAACACTTTTCCTAATGATGCTCTTATCAAAGCACAACACCTGCATTCTTGACACGGCACTGCTATGTCCTACGTGCCACAGAGAGATGTTTTACCCCAACATTTGGATGTCTTAATTTTTGGGGCACAGGTACGACTGTAACTGCAAAAGTAAGCCGCTTCAGCTTGCATCTGCGGGTGCATGAAATTACTAATTTCAAAAATGAAATTCATAAATTCAAGCAATTATCTGCCCTATTCTTGCATAAACAACAATACTCTTTCTCTGATTTCTTTGACTTTGCAACTTTTTAACTGGCTGCCAGTTTATCAAAGCCTTATTATTTACTGCTGCAAACACGTGATGCCGGGCAGGGGAGTTCTTAAAGGGAAGCCCCTGTGGAGCTGAAGAAGGGGTGTGTTTGATGTTCCCCATTGGTTCACCTTACGGAGAAGAAGTGGGTAATTCGCATGAGTAGCATGGCTGGACAGACAAAGGGCGCCACACGCACAAACTCAAACACCACCGAGAGAAAACCGGGAGAAAAAGACGTCACACGCACGTTTTGATGGACAAGTGAACTCTGGAAGGTGCAGTGCGGAAGCTGTTTTGATTGACCGGTGATCCACGGGAACTGCCAAAGATAGATAAAGAGATAAGAAGCCCCACGCGAAACCCTAAAATTTGCGAGATGCTGTGACACCGACACTGTGTAACATTGGATCATTACGTAGTGCAAGATGAGGAGGTAATGTATTATCTTGCATTGCATAATGTTACTTCCCTTTGTTTCATTATTTTCACTGCATTACTAAGCGGTGAAATGAAGACATTTCAATGGTTTTCCTTTCCCCTGAAGGAGAGAAGCCGGTTCCCCCAAGACCAGCTTAGTGTGTGCGCATGTCTGTGTCCCTTGGGCTATCCAGAGAAGGGAAGAGCCAAAGGGATTAGTAGTTAAATGGTTTGGGACTTGGGAATGAACAGAAATATTAATATTTAGATTTAACTTCTTAAAGGAGATGTCTTAAATGAATAAAGCATAATATTTGATTAACATCCCACAGTAAGTGCACAAAAATGTACCAAAAAAATGTTTTTTATTGTAAGTGGCAACGTAGTAAAGTGTGTTGGATGAAAATGTTTTAAGAGAATTGTTGTGTATGATTGATTGTGCTGACAATTTCTCAACATGTCTTCTATGTCGTATGTTAAAATTCCAATAGAATATGCATTTCACACCTTTTTTAGTAAATGTACTGATTATGCAGATACAGTGCTGCGCCACTGTACCATTCTTTTAAAGAAAGCCCGATATCGAAAATGACTTTTAGAATTCGAAGCATTTGTGGATTTTTACATGAATGGGCAATATCTAAAGTAATTTATTTGAAAATAATATCTGAATTATTCATCGGTGACTAAATTAGGGCCCTTTATAGATTTCTGTGTATATACAGATACCCACATGGAGCTGATGATAGCTGGTTTCTGTCCACAGGCAGCAGCCAGCATTAAACAGTGTTTTGCGATTCTAGCTAGCTGGTTAGCGTTGAACAGAAGTAACCATGTTGCTTATTTTCAACCGGTTAAGACCGTTTACTGATTAAATTTCAGCTCCCGTAAAGCAAAATATTCGACTCAACTGTGTTGAATATAATATATTTAGTTTGCATTAGCCGTGTATGTAGCCGTGTTGACGTGACGCTAGCTAGCCTCTTTTTTTTTTTAGCCAAAATGTCTTAGCATTAGCATTTCCAAAGGGCGTGCCATTGCTTGTATCTCAGCGGGAGACACTCATTTCGGACCTCACAATATCACAACTGAAGTGCTGTTCGCCAAAGTTAATAAACAAAAGTGGCAATAAGTTGTTGTTCGATGCTTCAAGTTTATTATCAAAAGTCCTCCTTTTCTCCTCCGCCGCTCCGCTGTGTCCTCTGTCTCTGTCGCTCCTGCTGCCCTCCAGGACATTTATAACCTCCTTATCAACTAGTTCATAATTATCCCCGTGTTTCCCTCTTTCTTCAGTGTCTCCCCTCTCTTTCCTCTGTCTGTTAACCTTTTCCTATCTCTCTCACCCCTCTTCCTCTCCTCGCCTCTCCTCGCCTTCCTTCAGAGGCCTGCTAATACATTTGTTATCAACCTAGTCCCTAATTAACATGCGCCCTCTCTGTCTGAGTCTCTCCTATCTCTATTACTCTGTCGAGATGTCTTCCTCACTCTCTATTTTATTCAGACTTTTTCCACATCCCCTCGTTTTCTGTCTTTCTATATATATATATATATATATATATTTTTTTTTTTTAATAGATGAATTTCAGGACGGTTCCTCACCTTCACTTCTGAGGCCCTATTATCAACAGACAGACAATTTGTCTGTCTAAAAGCCAGAAGGACACGTGGCTCCATCTTCTGTGGGAATGTGTGAGCCTGGGTATCTCCATCTCCCCTCGGCTTCTCTTGCTTTAGCGCTGTGTCTCCCTGTGTCTGTCCGCCTGTCTGTCTGTGTTTCTGCGTGCCTACCAGCCTGGTGGTTCTCAAGCTGTGGTCATAGTCTCGGACTCCTTGGCAGGCTCCCATGCTGGGTTCAGGGGGTTGTCTGTGTGATAGCCATTAGCATTCGCTTTAAATGTTGACCTACAACAGCTCCTCCTCAGTGGAGTTGCTCTTGTGGTCCCCGTATCTACCCTTGAAAAGAAAAGAAAAATCTCATTTGCTGTGTACATTTGACATTAGGAAATAGCTTGCAGCGGAAAACATGTGAGGGGAATTATTTTTACACCCTTTATACTAGCTTCAGTATTGCTGCCAGTGCTACATATGTACGCGCTCTCTCAACCAAAGCGCCACGCATCCAGTCTACACCTTCAAGCATGCCCGCAACACATAAACACACACACACACACGCCCTCAATAGAAAATTCTGCTGCTTATCCAGCACATGAACAACAATAGTATAAAATGGAATTGAATCTGTATATTATCACCATAGAAATGTTTGCATTGGCCGTGTACGCAGGCCTCAAGCCCAGGCAGAATTTGAACATTTCTGTCAGTGCGAGTACTTTTACAATAGAGCCATAGTTCAGCTGTGAGAGCAGCCTTGGAGTGTGTTGTTTAGTCTGCTGTCATGCACTAGACCTTTCTCCAGCTGCTACTACATTGTGTAACTCTTGTACCGTGCCAGCGTAAGTCACACGGGCCAATCCAATTTACTTACCCAAGTAAAGTGAATAGATTCTGATACAAAAGAGCAATGTAGTAATAGTGCAAACTAGTTGGCATTATGAGTTGATGTTCAATGTCAGTGGTTAGTGGCAGTGCCATAGAGTGTTGGATAGATGCACCATTGAGACAGTGTGGGGGAACAATGGTGTTACTGTGATAACTGTGCGGTGTTGTATGTTTCTGTCTCATAGTAATGAAAAATGTCTTGATGTCTGATCAGCCTCAAACTGGACTTCCTGGGTCACAAATCTTCTCACCTGCACCTGTAGCAATACCTTCACATCAGTGCATTTTTCTTAACGTAGTAGTTATTTTAGTCTGAACGCCTGCTCAGCATCTAGGGGGCCCGAAGTGAGACCAGAACTTCCATGTTCTGTTGCAGAAGTAGGTAAACCTCATTCAAAAATCACATTGACAAAAATCCACCTTGTAACGCAAGCTTACCTCACAGTCATGTGGTTCACTCCATGTCTCTGGATAAGGATGGTCGTTTTTTTGAAAAACTATTTCACATCGTTGTTTAGTCAGTATTTCTCTTCACAAACATAATTTTCCTATAAACCCTGAACCGCCGTAGATTACAGGTCGTCTAGTCCACGGCCGAAGTGAGAGGCTGCAGCTAGTCCAGACATGTCTGTGATTACAAAAAAGAAACGAACAGTGACTTACAGAAGTTAGTGGAACAGAGGCTAACACAGACATGACGTGAGGGTGCTTGGCTCTAGATGCCTTTGACGTCGGTATCCCCGGTTCATGTGTCGCCGTCTCAGATGAACGTTAGCCATGTGTTGACCATGCTTAAGCTGCAACGCAGGAATATTCAGGAGTAAATTCGTAAGGCAGGGAATATTCAGCAGATGCAATACAATGCTCCAAAATTCTATTTTTCTAACACAAAGCAGTTCATGGGCATGGCTTGAAGACAGTAGGGTGGCTTACAAGATCATTCCCAACGATCTCTTTGCAACAGTAACGGTAAGGAAAAGAAACTGACAGTACTTTGTCTCCTCCATTCTGTTTTCCAGTGAGGACTGACCATCTTTAGTGCATGTTATTCTACCATGCAACAAAAAGGTATATTCTTTATAATTGTGTGTAATCCTGACTACACTACTGCGAAGCACAGTAGAAAAAAGAAGGGGGGTGAGTTGAGTTGAGCCTCATTAACCTGTAGATAGATGGCAGTGGTTTGGTGAGGACAGACTCTGCCCATACAGCTAGTGGAGAAAATGACTAACAGGGAGCTCAATCAATACGTTAAGTGTGTGTGTGAGTCTGGCTCGCGCTCGGCTGCGTGTGCGCATTTGCATTACGTGTGTGACCACGCACAGGCTGTCTAAATGTGTATTGATCCGGAGGTGTTGTTTTGTGTATCTGATGGTCTGCTGTGTTTTAGTTTCATTAAGTTTGGCTCGCACACACAAATGATGACAGATGAAATCCACTGAAGCACGATGCATCAGTGTGATTTTCTTTTCTTTCTTTTTTTTTTTTAAAGTAGTCTCAGGACGTTTTTCAGCTCCCGGGAGTTCGGCTTGATGCATTTTGGGTAGCGTGTGTGGAGAATTCCTCATTCCCAGTTTGAGTCGTCTTTGCGCTTCGAGTATTCACACACTCACACACACGAGACGAGACCACCGAGAGACGGGTCTGTGTCAATACATACATTGAAGGCTTGTATTTGACAGGGATTCGATTGCACACACTCACACACCCTAACTGCACATATACACACGTACGCATATTTTTGCGCAGTTGTCCAAAATCCCACATATCTTCGCTAGTGCGTCTTAGTTTGTGTTTCACATCATCTCTGTGATGTGTTCTCATTATTTCCCGTCTCATGTAGCTTGTAGTGTGTTATTCAATAGATAACTGGAGAAAGAAATATGTTTTTATGCTTTTGCATGTTTCCTTATCCCTCTTGAAATAATTCTACATGGGTTTGATCTTGATGGAATACATTCTTAAAGGGTAACTACAATATATGTATATGTTGTTAACAGATCAATATCCACTCAATACATCAGTCTAATCATTCCTATTTTTCAAATAAATCCCAAGACTTTTAATTCAGTTCAATTCAATTTTATTTACATAGCCCAATGTCACAAATCACATTTGCCTCAAAGGGCGTCACAATCTGTAACATACGACACCCTCTGTCCTTAGACCCTCGACTCGAATAAGGAAAAACTACCCAACAAAACCCTTTTAACAGGGGAAAAATGATAGAAACCTCAGTGGCAAATGGCAACAATGCAATGGCAAAATTGTTGTATATATATATGTAATTATGTTGAAAAGTGTGGGATGTAAAACATAAGGGAAGATGACGGGTCCAGACGGACTGCCGAGCAGGACCCGAGCCACTCGTCCCCTGGACCATAGACACAGCAGCACAGCCCCAGCAGGTCGCCATAGTCACCGATCCAGATACATCTCCGGACGCTGAAATACCTGCCGAAAGTGACACTAGGAAAGAAGAGACGGACGACAAAGCACAGAACTCTGGGAGAGGGAATTCAATGACTTTGAATTGTCGTTGTAGTCTTATTGCAGTGCATAGCATAGTAAGAACTTAGAAACATCTGAGGTGTCAACCAATTATTAAAGAGATAAAAAAAAGAAGAAAAAAAAACCATTTGTTACACAAAATTACAATAAGTAAACAACGTTACCCCAAATAACGCTAATTTTTTATCAAGTTTTTCTTAGTCGAGTGTGATACTGGATACTTTCCATGCTTCAAGCCTTTTAAAAAACCTAAAAAAAATATATATATATAATCTGAGGAGGAGCTGATCACAGGTAGTCAGGTAGGCTTTGCTTCATTTTGGTGGCAACCATTTCAGGTTGGCAACCACTGGCATAGTTTAAATCAATAAAGTTTTAGGCTAAGGGACTGTACAAAATTATTAGGGTGGGGAGGGGAACCGATCCGAAGATTCAGAAAGACCCTACCCAGTGTCATTAATATCTGCCTCCCCTACCCTTCCTTTGACTAAGAGAAAAACTGCAACAGCCTACCCCTTATTTCTCAAAAACATATTACAATACTGAATTAGTACAATTTGGACTCACAGTAGTACAAATAATTTAAAATGGTGGGCCCCTGGCTGCGGCTTAAAGTTAACAGTAGAATCACTTTGGCATTACCACCACAATATAACACAGATGAGAAACAATCCGAGTACCCTGCCTCGGCCCATAATCATTTTTATACAGTCCCTAAACAGTTGTGTTATTTGTATATAGATCAATAATCTTTCCAACTTACTTTTAAAGCATTAGAACCATAATAATAAACTATTTTCTTAAGGATAATACCAGAATTTTGATACAGTATATTAGTATTTAAGTAGTCCACATTTAATACTTACAGCGGAGGCGGGTTAGGGCCCTGAGCGCTATTTTTAGCGCCACCATTAGGCAAATAGGAGCAACATTTGTTTTGAAGAATTTGCACATCATTAGATATGTAGTTATACACAAGTCTCCAGGCTCCCAGGGGGGAATTGTGAAACAGCTGGAGGAGAATAATAAGGATAATAAACCTGAGCAAAAACAATCGAGTCTCAGACCCTGCAGGGCTCGAACCTCAAAAGAAGGATGGAAAGAAACCAGGTCAAATTGTTAATGCTACTGTAAATAACAACACATAAACACAAAGCCTATCATACACACCCACCATCTCTCTATACGCTGGCAATTCAGTCGTTTCTCCTCTGCTCTTTGTCTTCCTTTATGCTTTTCATTTCTCTTCTCTCAGGTTTTCTTCTTCTATCACTCTTGTCCTCTCAGCATAATCACCATGTTATCGGAGTAAATCCTTCAGACTCAAGTCCTTTGGCTTCATGGGGATTTGTAATATTTCCCTCAATTATTTTATAATATCATGCTTTAGTTATTTTAGTCAGAGATAATGTTCGACTTTCCTATTTCTAGAGACTAAAATGAGATCTCTATAACGTTACACAGCGCTGTGCAGCGACTGCAGCTGTAATTACTCTCTGAAGAGTTTTTTCTTTATCATCTTGGTGAATTTTCAGAAGTTGTTAGCGAGCCTTAAAAAGTCAGACAGCCCCTCTTTTAGATAGTGTGACACATATGGTTTTACTTATGAACTCTTGCCAGTTTTACACAGACAACGTACATTATGTGTAATTGGTGCGCCATTAGCGAAACAGCGTGCGGACTGTACGTTTCCCTGCAGTTTTAAGCCCGTAGCGAAATCTGAATTGTAAATGCCTCAATTTCAACAAAATGGCCATCGGTCCCGCTTTGTCTCGTCTGGTTCCACTTGCACTCCATCACTGAGAGAAACCGTGACCCGTGGCTGGTTCCTTGAAAAGGCCAGGGCTGTTGTTTAGCAGCTGTCAGATTCACTGCTGCTTTGTAGCCTTTCAGTAACCTTTGAGATGTGTGGGATACTTGGAACCTGCCTGCTCACTTGTTCAGTGGGTTGTCGAGTAGTAGTTCTGAGTGAAATTTACACCGATAATCTCTGCTGTGAAGTCGCAGATAAATAATAGTTTGGGGCAATGTTCACTATCTGTAGAGGTTTCTTAACTCAGAAAGTTTAAGCACTGAAACTATATTGGAACTGTTTATTCAGCTTCAAGTATTTAAGGATAGCGGGTGTTGCATACTGTAAAGTCCTTGGAGGGGAATTTTGAGCTATATCAATAAAATTGACATGACTTCTAAAGCAGCACATAGACCAAGTACATGAACTGAAATCTAGGATCATAGAAATAAAATCATAAGACATATCTATTCATGATTATTTTTATGAAATACAATTAACATTGTTGCATTAGAATCAGTGAATGAACTAGACACCGATTTGATTTCTTGCTGAGAGTTAGTTGAGAAAATTGATCCCACTCTCATGTCTGTATGCTAAATATGAAGCTAGAGCCAGGAGAGGGTCAGCTTAACTTAGCATAGAGATAAAGGGGAAACAGCCTCCTCTATTCGTTGCCGGACAATTTGATGTAGACCTGTGTGTAACGGAAGAGGCAAAAAAAGTGTTTGTTCACAGTATTTGTATTTATTCAAGATATTGTGATGTCTGTTTCAAAAAAGTCTTGCAAAGTGCACAGTGCCTGAAAACATAACATTTCTGGACTTGTGGAAATAACTAAAATGATCTGGCAATTTCATTGCACACTGTCTCGCCGACAAAAAAAAGCATCTCTGCTGCTTTTTGCAACGATCTCGCGCTCTTTTGTCCATTCCGGATTAAGCGAGGTCTGACGTTTTGGCACGTTGACGTGATGATATGACGTAGCCTGTAGCCAGCACGTGGAGGCCTGTTTACGTTTTTAACCAATGATATTTATTTGACACAGCTTTCAGCCAATCATTTGATTGACCGGAGATCTTATGGCAGTAGACGCTACGCTGCTGTGTCCCAATAGAGACTCTAGAGCGGGTTTTTTTAGGCCGAGGAGGACAAATTAGTGTCCGGCTTGAGGCTGCGCTGGGCGCCGGACAGGGGGCTTAAAATCCGGACTGTCCGGCCAAAATCCGGACGTATGGCCACCCTAAACTTCACATAAAGCCACAAACCGTTGTTGTACACTTCTAGAGCTTTTCTACGAATCTTTTTTTACCTTACCAGTCTTTATGCCTAGCTAAGCTAACGGTCCAGCTTCATATTTAGCATACATGGGAGTGGTATCAATCTTCCCATCTTATTCTCAGCAAGAAAGCAAATGAATGTATTTCCCAAAATGTTGCACTATTCCTTCAAGATTAAGATCCTCCCTCAGTAGCACGGATCAATTCCACTCCACCATGTCCAAGGGATCGCACTCACTGGACGATATCCAACTTGTAATAGCAGTACAATGTCTGCCCAGTGTATTGACAAGCTGATCTTTCAGTCTGACTCCACACTGGTGGAGGGTTTTTTTTCTTTGTACTTTTGCAGCTGGCTGTGTCAGTGTGCAACGCCACATCACCATGAGCCAGCCTGTGCCTGCGAAGGGATAACAACTGAAAACAGATTCCAGGTCCCGCCTGACGTTTTCACACTGACAGAACACAAAGTCCTTGTCTGTCTGAATCTGCTGAAGAACGAGGCTTCTCAAAACATCATATCCCCGGTGTAGCGACCAGATATGTGGGTGGCCTTGATGGTCTGCCATGCAGGAAGAACTGACCTAGAAAACATCGGCTGTCCTGTCAGGCCCTTTCCTGGAGCCCCCGGGTGCTGCCCTGCTAGACAGACAGACAAAGGAAAGAAAAAAAAGGATGAATGTTTACTCCTCAGAGATTCGTCATTTAAATGTTTTGATGAAATGAACCACATAACTGAGTTTTCACTTTAGCTTATATTCGCAGTTAATTAACATCTTCAAAGATAATTTTGTTTGTTACTCAAAGTCGTTTTTCACATTTTGAAACTTGCACTGAGGTTACTGAGGCACTTTTCTTGTAAACCTGGATTGCGTGGGAAAAGTGTAAACTCAGAGAGAACCTGCTGTACAAAAGATTTATATAATTTCAGTTTTCCCACACATTGCGCTACTCTCATTTTTAGTCATAGTAGTAATTGATTAAAGAGATTGTAGTAGGTCTTTATCATAACATCTCTCTAGCAGAGCTCCATAAACGCAACAGCCCATCTTCATGCAAGGTGTTCGGTTTGTATGAGCTCATGGATGGAACTGTGAAAGTCTTTGCAGATGAGCAGGATTCCTGTCGGATGGATGGATGGATGCAGAGATAAAGGTGGATATGCAGAAGCTCTCTTATGTCAGGATCAGACTGCATGATATCAGCCCGGTAGTCGCCCAGCTCTGCTGACGTCGGGTGTCAGGAATAATGAAAACTGAGAGTCAGACGTCACGATTGCCCGTTTTCTCGCGTGCAGTGTGCGATAGTGGGACATCCTGACCAAAATACTAGCAGCGGATTTGTTCTGCCTTCTCTTGCTAGTGCGGTCACTGTTTATTCGAATGTTTGAAAAGTGGGGAGAAAAGTTAAATATTCAATCTGAAACCATCATGTTCAAATTCCAAACTCTGAGCAGGCGCAATAGGCGGTCCCTTGTACGCGGGAGTGTTTCTAAAATGCATTTACGTCAGACCCACTGGGTGCTCTGTTGCCCTAGCAGTAAAACTGAGCATGGGTTTCATCTTTGCTAATGCAAATGGAGAAAACTAGCAAGCCGTGCTCAGTGACTAATCATGACACCAAACCACCTGAGAAGTAATGCGTGGAAGCATTTTTGATTCAACGCCATAGACGGAAAAATCAAGGAATGATTTTGTTGGTGTTGCCAGCTGCCAGGTGTTTTTCACTCTCTAGCACGTCCTTCTGGATCACAAATTTACCTCACACAACTCGTAAAGGACGGCAAGCTTTGATTGGTCGGGGTCCAACTCAATGCCAGATTTATGACTGATGACTGAATGATCGCCTAATCTGACTAAGTGATCAACTTGAAAGACAAAAATTGTTGTACAGTCTTTTCCTGGCATTAGTTGTAAAATACAGAGCTGAATCCATGCGCTATTGGCAGTAGTTTATACTCAGTGTGAAATATGGGGTTTAAATTCATCGGTATTGTTCCGTCTTTCCGAAGAATCAATTTTTGTGAGGCTGGGCAGATTTTTCCACCACCAGTCTTGTTTGGGGCTCAGACAGAGATCCAAACCTCAACACTAATTCAGTAAAACATTGGTAAAAGGTGTGGGGCACAGACTTTTGCAAATGTAGACACCTGGATTTTCTTAAGTAGAGCCTCTTTTGGCATTTCGAGTGGATCTGTTCCCCCTTGCTCCTAAAAGTGAAGCCCATGGCCAGTTATCGTGCTCAAGTACTTCCACTACCTGCTCAATTGCCTGGCTGTCCGCTGTCAAATTTGATGGGGGTGTTAGGTTACACGGGAAGTCTATAACCATTCCTTTTGTTTTGGATGCTTTCAGATGGGGGTGATTGCTTTTCCTCCAGGAAGCAAAAGCACCGGCGGCCCTCAGGAGCCTCTTAAATGCGTCCAGGATTACGGTGTCATCAGAATCTTTCAGAGAGAACATATCAGGGTCTGTACTCCTGCAGTCATCTGTATGCAAAGTAAACAGCCCTGGTGATAACACAGAACGCTCAGGGCTTTCCTGTGGCGCTAGATCTGATAGTGATACAGCGTGTAGAGTGTCCATTGAAATCTGACCTGCTGTTAGGAAAGACGGGATCAGCTGAGGGTTCACATTCAGCCTAAGCAGCTTGTGGCCCACAGGATGGACTTGCACAACATTTTGAGTGCACTTGAGAAGACAACAAACGCCAGCCTGGCCTGGCCTTTGATTTGTGTGAATAAGCAGGGTGATACCTGTATCACCCAGCAGAATCAGAATCAGAAATACTTTATCAATCCCCGAGGGGAAACTCTTTAACACCCCCATCTTACCTGTAAGTACTCCGAAGTGGGTTCGTGGAGCCTCTGGCTTTGTGCTGTAGCCTCTCGAAGAAGTTCATAACTGCTGAGGTTCGTGCCACCGGGCCGGATCGCTCCTCTCGGGGTTAAGACAAATGACTGAGAATTTCCATACACCTGCAGTGAGCGATTAAAGTGCTCACACAAGATCCCCGACAGGCTGGCTGGTCAATCTGTCTGATCTGGGTGCTTGTTTGAGGTTTATGTGTTTAAAAAGTCTCTGCGCCTTCTCTGTACAAATTACACTGTGTTACGCTAGAAGTTCACAGAAAAGGTCATTTGTTTCGATCTGTCTGATCGCAATGACGGCAGTCCTGCCAGCGTCTCCTCCTTCTCCCAATGCAGTCATACATGCTCACTCTTTTATTTTGAGTTCACCCACCTGAAATTGGGAGGCTGTGCCCCCTCCAGGGTTGACAAAATTCAGTAACAATGACAAAGCATTGTTTGTATCCTGCTGTTCACTAATAATTCAATCTAGTCAGCTTTTGAGGTACTCAGTACAGTGTATTTAAACTGCATTCCCTATTAATATTAAATCCATACTCATTGATATTATATTTAAATACATTTTTTTTTTATATTCAAACAAATATTTTCTAAGGCCAGAAGTGGCAATTACAGTTGTACAATGGGGATGACAGCTGAAAAAAAAAAAAAAAACAAATCAAGCTTTAAAGTTGCACTAATTAAATGTATACATTGACAAAGGATCAGATTACTACGTATGTGTAATATGAAAGGTGTTTCTTGTGGTGACAAACCCACAACTATCTGCTCTACGGAGCTTTTCGGCACCCTTTGGCTCCTGGTTTGGGTTTTACGGCCCACAACTAGCACCAAGCAGCAGACAGAGAAAGTCAGCAACATTTAGCCGCTAGGTATATTTCCCTCAGGAGACCAAAACAGAGCTAAAAGGAGAGTGACTATTGAAATTGGCCACAAACACGATTCCAAATGAATGCTGATGGCGCTCCAATGTATGCTGGATGTGTAAATATGCACCCCGGCTAACACGCTACCTGTTACCATTTTATAAGATGTTAAGATGACAGTGTTGTGTTTCCAGCTAGTTGCGCTTCTGACCAAAAAAAAATAAATATTAAAAATCATTTAATTTCAGTTTAAACTTTAGCTCTTGGAAAAAAGTTGAAATCTACGAACCATATCTGATCTTGAGGTGTGTTTGTCATATTTCCCCATGACTTCCCCATGTTTGTGAAAGTAGCCTCACACTACTCAGGATTGCGTGAAGATTAACCTTGATCCACAAATTCTACACTAAAGAGTTTGTCACTAAATGATACTTAAAATGCTAAAAACAACCGATAAATGGGCTGCTTAATTAGGCAAGTAGGCGTCTTAATGACTTAAATGACACATAATGGTGACATAAGGCTGTTGAGACTCTAGAGCAGGGGTGTCCAATACGTCCATCTCAAAGGTAGTGTGGTAGATCGCATAGAATTAACAAGGTAGACGTCAGCCCATCATCCGTCCTGCCCTGTACGTCACTTGATTGACGTACAGGGCAGTCAGCCAGTCTGACATCTGACCTTTTCTGCCACACGGGTCACCGCGCATGCGCAGGCATACAACGGCGCCAAGTACTGCAAAACTCTAGCAAGCTAGCGATATAGCCTCCCAATTTATCTCTTTGAAACTTAAGAAAGGGTATAAAAAAATGAGTGGGGTAGCTGGACAAAGACGTCAACAACTATGGAGGTGGACTTTTTATTTACAATTTAATTTTCGAAGTGCGTTTGCCTCATCTGCCAGTCTTTCATCGCTAACGTTATTCCGAAGAAGGGACATGTGGAGCGGCATTTTCGGGACTGTTCATAAAAACTACGACACTGACTTCCCTCCCGAAAAGCAAACTGAGAAGAAGACGACGAAGGGTGAAGGGGCTAAAATCTCAGTCGTCCGGACAGCAGTCATTTGTCCCACAGCTAACTTCGAAAGCAATGGCAGCCACCGAAGGTGAGAAAGAAAATGTACAGAGTTGTATTGTGCACTATAAAACTCTGTTGTTCATGTAGTTACGCAAGCTCCACCAAAATATTGTGCATATAAAGAATTTTCAATATACTCATAAATAAATATATGTCTTGTATTTTTATCTTAAATTGTGATTTCACGGTCATTTTAGAAGTAACTTAGTTCACAAGCCCAAGCAGTGTGCAAACCCCTGCTCTTGACAGTCGTTCTTATTAAAATAGTTTGAGCTGCACTCAACGTAATGACGCACAGAAACCCTTTGCTACCAGCTCTAGATGTAGTGTGGTGATGCTAAACGATATCATGTATTGATTCTGAGCTACTGGAATAAACACAGGCTTACCGTCATGACATTAATGCATATGAATGTTGAGTCACCATAATGGACAATAGATTAAAAAAAAAAAAAGATTTTGCTTTATTTTAATACAAAATATTTATTCCCCCTAAATATAATACCCAGTGATGTATTGATTCTGGCTCACCAAAGATATACTAATTAAGTGAGGAAACCTACATTAAGGGACACGCAGATATTGATTCAGAGTCACTATGAGTCCAGTGACAATAAGCCACATGCATGCTCAGCTGGTACATGGTTAGTCAGACTGTGTCACACTTCTGGCATGTAATGTCCGTGCGTGTGTGTGTGGTGGGCCGCTGTTATTGCAATTTCCCACAATGATAGAATGCTATTTCACACAGTTGGCATGCATGTACCGCTGCAGAATAGTGTGCAGCAGTTACAGCCAAGACCAAATGGCTCGAGGTAAAATCTCTGTGGTACAGACACCAAGCAGCTGTTAACCCTTCATGTGCCGACGCCGGATAATTGGCTGGAAAAGCCTTTGTCTGAGACAGAGCGCGAGAGATAGAGAGGAGGAGGTGGTGTGGAGGCATGTTTGCAGTGTGTGTGTGTGTGTGTGTGTGTCCTTGGGGGTCTCTCTATCCATCTTTCTCGCTCTCACTCTCTAGTCCGGAGCTTGTTACCATAGCAACATAGAAGAAGAGGTACTGCTGCCGGAGTCCCAAAAATTGTATTATCTTTTTCAGACACGCACACGCGCGCACACACACACACACACACGCGCTACTCCTTCGTCTATGTTGCATATATACAAACTGGCAGGCAGCAGTGCGTGCGTGTGTGTGTGTTTATCTGTGTGTGTCCAGTACAACTTGCTAATGCTGGCAGGCAAACGCATACAGACACACGCACGCAACAAGAAAGAGAGAGAGACTGGTTGAAGGAAAAGGAGGACAGGCGGAGTGTTGCAGCACAGCAGACGAGGTCATGTAAGAACAGCAGGGTAGTTCATTTATGCCACTGAAGGGGGATAATTGGCTTTTACTCATTCGTTATTTCTTGTTTTTCTGTAGTTGTCAGCCTATTGAACAACAGGTAGTTTTGCCTCTGCAAGGTGCCATAATGCATGGTTAGCTGGCTTACAACAGTTTTGTAGAGAGTGCCATGAAATACCACAACTCTGTGGCTTTACTTTGGGGTAGTTTGTTCTGTTGCTGTACACGGTGTGGTGCATTAGTGCTCGATGGTATTTTATAGCAGACTCTATGATACCTGAGGGCAGAGATGTCGACTCGAGTCGCTGTTTCGATGAAGTGCAACTTGACAGAAAATAAATGGCTTGAGAATCGACTTGGACTTGGAAATTGGAAACGTGGTGTCAAACAGCCCTCTAAGCCAGTAGCCAACCACCCAACCCACCTCCTCCTAACAAGAAAGTGAGCTCATACAGATTCATTAGCATACTTTAGAAGAGGTTAGATAAATTGCCCAAGAAAAATCTGACTTCAACATTCAGTATTTTAAAATGTGAACATTTTCATGCCACAAAATTAGAACTATATGCAGAATTTCAATGTGACCTTCATTCTAATTTGGGTGGACATCAGCCTTGCAAAGAGATTTAAGTCTGTTCAACATTCACTGAGAATCAACTGAGTGTTAGAATGTCCAGAATCACTTCTTTGTCTACTCATTCACTATTCTCTCTATAATAGACACTCAAAGGGTTTTTTGGACACTCAATAGTTTACTGTACAGAGAAAAGTAAATTGAGATTTCAGACAGATTCCCATTATCATTTTACATCATCACAGAGGTGTAGTGGTCATGTTCACCTCATTTCCAAGATTCACTTGAGTTTGTTTGTTTAAAGCTGCACTAATCAATGTTAAAAATGGCTGCGTGTAATGTGAAAGGTGTTGCTCTTATTGACGAACCGCACTTTAGCATCTTTCTGCTCATTGCTTCGGTTTTGATTCAGTCTCACCACTCTCATCAACCCAGTTTCCAGCTACAGCAGGCAGCTGTATTCAGAGAAAATGCCCAGCGCCAGAACTAAACGGTAGACTGACACAGAGACTAGCTGGTGAACATAGCGGAGCATTTAGCAGCTAAAGAGCCTGATAGTTCCCTCAGGAGTTGGTAGAGACCAAAAACGGAGCTAACAGGGAAGGAATTTTGCACTTAAATTTGCTAGGTGGCCAGAGACCACAGCTGCAAACTGAATGTTGCTCTGTATCTTCTGGATTTGTAAATGGACAACTGTTTGCTAACACGTTCGTCTTATGAACTTTGAATGGTAAAATAATATGTCAATGTTGTGTTCGTTGAGCTTGCCCCCATGCGGCCAAATATCCATGAATTTAAAGACATCATAAGGAGATCTGACCATTGAAATGTTTATTTGTGACATTCCAAAACATAGTGTAACAACAGCACAAGTAAAGAAGAGTCAGAAAGTCAGAAAACTGACTTTGTGATGTCAGTAACACAGCAAGATCTATCTAAAGTTTGTCATGTTTGTCAGTCATCTTTGTACTACGTACAACGACTCATTGAACCTCACCAGACCACAATGGCGGAAGAAATAGTTGGTAGTGCAAATGAGAAAAGGCCTCTAAAAGGAGAATCTAATACAGTATATTCATGCTTACGACTAACACATAAAGGTATAATATGTAACTTTTCCACATTAAAATGTCTAAAAACGGCTAGACCTATGTTATGTATTTTGCTGAGTTGTGTACTTACATTATCCCAAATGTTGCCAACAATTTTCAAACCTAGAGAAATCTGTCATTTTTTTATCAAGGTAACATTGTGTTTCATTTGGTCGCCTGTCGATGGTGTCATGTCCCTTTTGGGCATACGACAGCGTCCAGTTTCAAGCCACTTTTCTACAATATTCGTTTTAGGTCTTGGTCGTTTCCCACTAAATATTTTAAGCAGATGAAGGATTTTAGTCACCTGGATCTCAGAGAAACAAGCTGAGCAAACGTTAGCGGCAGCTCGGCTCGCAGCCCCTCTGAGACGTCCTTTGTCCACAGAACAGCATCGGAGGAACATTGATTTTTAACGTGAAACTGCGTTATTCCGTGTTTATACCGGTTTGAATCACCCGGTCCATTTGTTTTGGAGAGGAGGAGACCTCTGTGGATAATTCGGCTCCGGGTATAAACCTCCTGAACGATGAACACTGAAGGAATCCTGACTGGGAGAAGCGGGCTGCAATGGCGGTGAAGACGACAAGTCCCATGATCCCAAGCTACTTCACGATGTCATCAAAAGACGTCTTTAGTTATTGTTTTGATGTGAACACCTTTGCTGTACACTCACTATGAACGAAAACTCCTCTAGATTTTTCAACATACCTACAGGCAACATCACACATCCACAACCCAGGCGACACTCACACACACACGTATGAATGTATGTGGCCGTGTACACACATGTAAATGAGCGAGATTAACATGTGAGGATTACACGGCTGTCTTTTCAGTTACATTTTCAGAATCACATAATTCCTTCACTGTGAAAAGCAGAGGAGCCGCAAGAAATGTCGACGGCGCGCAAACGACCAGCACATTATAGAAGCGGAGGGGACACTGTCAGAGGATCCCGGCAGCGTTGACAAGCATGTGACATCAGTGATAATGTCTGCGACAGAGATCATAAGCGTGATAATGGCTGTGATTACATTAGTGAAGCTATTATGTTCTAGATGACAGATTCCATTAACATATAAACAGCCTTAAACACTGTGTTCACCGTGGAAATTAACAGGCCCACACACACATACACACACACACACACACAAGGGCAAAAATGTATATACTGGTATGTGGGGATATAAATGAAGGTGATTAAAGCACAAGGATTATCTGATACAGATATTAACAAACATAATGTCATTAGATATGGAGACACACACACAAACTGTGTTTATGGTCCTGTGAATACAGGGATGGTCTCTAATCTTTCTCTGTCTCTTCCTGCCCTTATGATAAACTGCCTGTCTAACATTGTTTTCTTATCCCGCTGTGTGTGTGTGTGTGTGTGTGCGCACGCATGCATGCCAGCTTGTTGCGTGTGGGTTTGTGCGACTGTGTGCCAAGCGTGTACGAGCGCATGAACACCTCCTAATGTGAGTGTTTTTGAGACAGACAGTGAGGGATACTGTGTGCGTATTTGTACGTGTGTGTGTGTGTGTGTGTGTGCGTGTGTGTTTGTTTTAGCCAGACTGTGTCTCCAGAGCTGGGCTCTCAGAGCATTTGGAGGCAAACATTAACGTCACTAGGTGCCTCGGTCTGACTCTCTTGCTCTGTCTTTGGCTTTCTGTCTCCCCTGTTCCTCCCTCCTTCCCCTCTCTCTCCATCTTTTGTCCTTCTTTCTCTAACCTTTTATCTGATCATTTGCTGGGTCTCTCTCTCTCCCCTGCTCTGATTTCACAGAATACAGGATGTAGTTACGTGTGTTCAGTCATTATCTAATTAACTAATTTACCGAGCGCTAATTCTTTCTCATCAGCTAATAGTCTGCAGATTAAGTATGGACGTGTGTGTGGGGAGGTGGAGGGGGTTTGCTTTTTGAGTGCATGTTAAATTATTAACCCCTCATTATCAGGTGAAAGTCAGAAGATAAAGAAAGCTCTTATCACTGATCTGGCTAATCAGGGAATAATCAGTTTTTCTTTCAAAAGGCAACAGTGAACAATCAGGTTTTTCTTCCCACCATCGTTTATGATTTTGTGTCATTTGTTGTGTTGGCCGCTGGAGAACAGACCTGTAGCCTTTTAGCATAAAACATTCCTGTGAAAGAAGTGCCAGGACACATTTTAATGTTAGGAATACAGCGTCATTGTTGCCACTGCGCGCACTCATTTTCCACCGGGATGATTTACGTCATGCTTTTTGTTTTGCTTTTCCGGAGCAGTTTGGAAGTCACTGGGCCCGCTGCAACATGAAAACACCCTTCAGGCAGACTTGGGAGTTACACATCAAAGGCAGAGCGGAAAGAGATCTTGAAATCTGATGATGGGGAGCAGCCCTCTATAGCGTCAAAACATTAGCACTGCTGGGTGTAATCAGAGTTCATTGATAGCCTATGCGGAAATCAGGGTGAAGGCAGAAGATGCTTGGTAATGACATTAAATCAATAAGTAAAACATCTGTTTGAGCTATAAAAATAAGTGTTCTGCACATTGCTCATGTATCCAAACGGAACAGTTGCAGGTTTAAACTCACACTTAAAACAATTTCATTTGCCTCTATCAGGGCTGCAACTAACAATTCTTTTTATTATGAATGAATCTCTAATGAGTAATTATTTAGTTTGCGGTGAAAAATGTCGATCAGCCCTAAAGATATTGAATATATAGTGATATCAAACAAGACAAGCAGCATATCCTCACAATTAAGACGCAAGAAACAGTAAATGCTTGGAAACTGTACGGAAATTGGTGTGTGTTTGTGGGGCGTGGGGGGGTTAAAGGAGGGTAGTCTGACTTTTTTGATTTCAAGCGTATCTTTTATTTCTCTCTCATTTTATGTTAGCCTTCCCTTGTTGAGGTTATTGTGACTTAGCATGTAATTGGTTTATGTGTGACAGACATTCAGACATCTGATGTCATATGTATGAGGCCACAGCATCACGTGATCTAATTCATATTTATGTTTTCGCTCAGGTACGTATCCTTTAAGGTACCCTGTGGAGTTTTTGGGCACTACGAGCGCTGTAAAGCAATGTTTTTATAGTGGGTCCCTGTTTTGCTTGCGTCGTGCAGCCAATGCGATACACATCCCTGACGCAGGTTTTTCGATACTCGGTGGCAACGCGTGTCAAAGAAATTCACATTCAAAGGCAGTGGGGGAAAAAGATATGGATGTAAATGTGTGTTTGGTGAAAAACTCTGAATGTAAACATACCTTTTTAATTCATTTACAAGAAACCTCCACAGGGTACCTTTTTATGATTTGCCTTTTCAAAAATCAACACGAGGTCCAGCCCCCCACCACACCCAAATCATTTTTGTACAGTCCCTTAGCATTTTTTCTTGATAAATGGCTTTACCCATTTATCGATCATTAAAAATGCCATTGATTGACTAATCGTTCCAGGACTAGTTTTTCAGATCAGCATAAAACTCCTCCAGCTATTTAGTTTCTGCTTGAGTTAATCACTGAAAACAATATTGCTTTAAGGAGATAATGCTTGCTCTCCTTTGACGTGACAAGAAAGTACAGCATGTGGACTCAGACATACAGTACATGAACACTGATCTGTTGAATGCACCTATTGCACAGGCTTGTTTACTGTAAAACCAAACCATCTCACTGGAGCGTTCAGGGACACATGCACTATATGGTCTCATATGCATTCTGGTACATTCACCTTAGATGTCCGCAATATGTGGAGCTGCAACCGCATGGGCATCAAAATGGCCTTGTTTGAAAAACTGAAATCATGCTTATGTCAAGATTATGTCAGTTAGTTCATTAATGTTACCAATCAGCTGTGTGTTGACATCAACACCACAGAGGTAAAGTCAGGTTACTCACGCTGACAGATTCTCTACTCCACCCTGCTGCCTTTAAATACATTTTTTTTTTTTTTGGTTTTGTTTTGTTTTGTTGTTGTTGTTTTTTTTACAAAACTTGTGACAATTTGTTATTTTCTATCTTTCATCTGGTCACTTTTCAGCAGCACCTAATTAATACATGCTCCATTATAAAGGAAAAGAGCATGAATCTTCACACCGTAGCTGTGAATTATCACACATCTTTGACAATGCTCTTCTTGTGTTCTGAAAGAAGAATAGGTCATCATCACCGATGTGCAATTGGACCCGGGCTGAAAAGACTCTTTAGTGAGAGTCAAACTTTTCAGAATGATTTCTTTCGGCCTTCTACCGCTGGGAAAACGGTGAAACGTAACTGTCGTGCACGCCCTGGGGTACACTAAAGCAGAGATGCTCACAAGTCTCTGAGTCCAAGTCAAGTCTCAAGATTCCTTTATTATAATAAGTCTCTGGTTACAATAGGTGTTGCATCCCGTACGGCGACCCATCCAGGCTGTGTAGAACACTGCAAAGCTATATATAAGGAATTCAAAGCATGTAATATGTTATTTAAACTTTTGGTCTTTTTTGAATTTCAAAAAACACCATTTAGTATGTTGTTGTTTTTTTTAAGCAGTTTGGATTATGAGCCATGATTACTTTTAATTGTAATACCCATGTCATTATACACATTTGTTCCCTCATAAACCATATACAAGAACACACACTTTTAAAAACGTTTTTTCCCCACTTTTTGAAAACGCTCATTTATATTTCATAAAGAAAACAGTCAGAGTAAACCTCCCGTAATGTTAGGTAGTAGCTAAAGCAAGAAGCAAGCTAACGGTAGATGGTCAGTGAGCTAAACAGGTTTACCGACCTGTCAGGGTGCGTTTTCAGATGCCTGATAACATTAGTTGTGGTTGAGCAAGAATCTTTCATCTTGAGACCGCATATTTTGCATTGAGCGCTTCTTTTGTCTGGGCCGTCGTGTTGGAAGTTTTTAAGCCCAAAACTTCTGATGAGTGGCACAGCAGCGGCAGGTGCGGTCGACATGATTGTTGGTTGTCCTCTCACGTGTGGCCGCGCGCAGCAGATACGTAGTACGTCACGTGTTACGTGGCAGGTTAGAGGTACCAGAGGGAGGGGAATAACCGCGAGCTCATCAGACGTTTCCTAAAAATAAACATTGTTCACGGGTCCCGCAGCTCGAGTCCGAGTCGGGTCTGAGGTCTTTCGAGGACGAGTCTCAAACTCGAGTCCCCATCTCTGCACTAAAGCCACATAATACAAATATATTTTAAGAGGCCACGTTATCATGAATTGGATGATTGGACGAAGAGCAGTCACGGCCCAAGTCAGACATTTACAATGAATTCTGGGACGTGATGGCCGGGGAGAGAGATGAGATGAGATGGCGTGAGAACGGCCTCTAGAGTCACCAGAGTCCGCGTTTGCTCTGACATCCCTCCTACTCAAAAGTGTTTGCACTCAGAAATGTGCCTGAGTGGCCTGTGTTCATTGTATCACGCACACTTCAACATCTCGCTCCCTCTCATTGTGGCTTTCTCTCTCGCTCTCTTTAATCCTTTGTTTCACTGGGCTCCAAAAGCCATTATGATAGAGTACCTGAACGATAGAGACACACGATTTCATCCTCTCTCTCTCTCTCTCTCTCTTTTACTTTTATACTGTCAGGTAGATTTTCTTACTGAAGTCTCTCTGACTGTCCAGACACCACAGTCCACATGATCTGAGTTCATAAATATGCTGATACATTCATCTTAGTTGCCTTCAATTATTACCGTACGCTCAAAATTATTTAACTTCATTGTGTCCCCCCCCATGTCTGAAATCAACCCTACACTCTTGTATCATAGTGTGTTTTTAATGCAGCCTTGATTCATTGTGGCGGTGTTTTCTGACTGTAAGTAAAGTGAATTTTTGCCTTTCGTTATCCATGCAAATTAAACCGCGACTGCAGTCTGTATTTATTAGCCCTAAACTGCCAATGAACCAACGGTACATACATTAGCTGTGGCTAGCTAGCAATGTACGCACCGACCGTGTGTGTGTGTGTGTGTGTGTGTGTTTGGGTGACAGCTCGGACTCTGGCTGACCTCAGAACTCACCAAATTTATCTCTTAAATTTAGTAATTTGCAACTCGCGTCGGCGTCTCTGCATTGCTCTAAAATGTACTGTGGGAACAATCTGAACATTTGAATGGTAAATGGGCTGTACTTGTATAGCGCCTTGCTAGTCGTCAGACTACTCGAAGTGCTTTCACACTACATGTCACATTCACACACTGATGGCAGGGGCCAACTGCTCATCAGTACAAAGGAGCTCACCGAAGGCACAGCCTCGGTAGCAGTTAGGGTTCAGTATCTTGCTCAAGGACACTTCAACACGTGGGCTGGGGGAAGCCGGGATCCAACCGCCGACCTTTCGATTGGTGGAGGACCCGCTCTTCCACAAAGCCACAGCCGGGCCCCTTCCAGCTTTGGTGTAATACCGCCCCATTTCCACAACTCAAGCAAGTTTCCAGAGTCCATTTACAGAAATGAATGTAAATCAGCATGGTTTGTCAGATGGTTAGTTATGATATAAAGTATATGGGATTTGTAGGAAATTGGCTATAACTTGCAAAACCACAGGTGTGATCCTTTAAGGACTTCACACAGCTTTACTTCCAGTAGTACTTACTTTTAACCTCTGATGTTTTTGGGCTGTTTCTGGAACAAACAGATTAGAAAGCATTTTTCATATTGATCGGATTTGAGATCACTGTTTTCTAAGTGCAAGCATATGTACATATATAAATGAGAGAAGTCCTTTTACATACTGTGTGATTTCTTTGTTTGTGTGTCATTGTGAACCGACAGTGTGATGTAACACACACAAAAACACAAAGCATATTCCTGCTCTGCCCTCGCCCTCTGTCTATTTATCTATCCATCAGTGTCACATACACGCGTCTGTGTGATGTACATTAAAACAGAGCTGGAAGTAACGATGTGTTTGAAGGCTGCGTCTCATTATAATGTCTGCGCTCATGTCAAACCGACACAAAGCAGTGATTTCTGATACCCTCCTTCTTACCATCCACATACAGAAACCTTAAAGCCGTATATTTTCATATTGCTGGCATTCCGGATCTTCTTCTTCTCCTCGGTCTATCCAGGAATGCCTGCTGATATTTCTCTGATGTCTAATGCCGTCTGAATGAACACACAAACCAGAAAACACACACAAACACGCACAAAATGCGTCGTTGAACTGACACTTCAAACAAAGCTTTTGTCTGCTGCCTGACAGCTATTCCTCTCTCCTTCCCCCTCTCCTCCTCCTCTCATTATCCCCCTCACTTCTCCCTGTCATTCCAAAACACTCGTTCTACCCCCTCATCCCCTCGCTCTCTCCCACACACACACACACAAATGCATTCAATGGCTTATTCCTAATTGAGCTGCCTGGTTAAATGCAGGTTAAATAAAATACAAACACTGAAAATGTGAAGGGCTTTTTATAACACCACTTGAGCTAAAGGTATAATGATCAGCTGTGTTTCATTTCGAGAACAACTAGATTAATACAAGGATTTATTTGAAAGCAAACTGTTATAACGACTGGCAGAGGTGTCACTAATGACACAATGACACTAAAGCGTGGGCTAAACTTTGAAGTCAAATAAAAACAGAATCTCCGTGAGTTTTGCCATCATGTTGGACAGTTTTGTGAATGTGAACACTGTGTTCACTGACGGAGATATTACTCTTTCAGGAACAAGAATGCCAGGACAAATGTATTTTAACACAAGATCCACAATATTTAATGGGTAAATCTCATTTGGTGGAATGCAAAGTTATTTTGTGTTCCAACTTAAACCGAACCACAATTCCATAACACAAATGTGTAAATGAATTTTGCTCGGGAACAATGCATACCACGTTTGAGACCAAGTTGACCATATCGTAGTGTTCCATTTCGTTTTCTTTTTGTACCAGTATTGGGTTTACCCAGTCTTGGCGAGGTGAAGAGAGTATGCTGAGTTTCACTGGCTGGCAGTGTGTTTGAGATAGGGGAATTTCAGTGAGACACACTTGTGTCAAGCAATTGACCGTTTATAGCTAATGGTTTCCCAGTTAGATTTGGCGGAAAAAGCTCTCAAACAATCCAAGCGGCAACAAGGATTCCACTGGGAGAACTAATCCCCCTTAATAAACACCAAATGTGAACATTAAATCTTAGTTAAATCAACAGTACCAAAAATACCACATAAGGACAGGATTGAGGTGGTGGAGTGAGTTGTAGCAAGCAGCGTTGGCGTGAACAAATAAGCAGAGAAATGGTGTTGAGTGTCATAATGGCCGCCTGTACACCAACATGATTAAGATTGGAAGGTCCTAGTCAGCTGGTAGCCGCGCAGCTGTGATGAGCCAGCGATTGTGAAGCATGAATGAAGCAACCGATGCTAATCAGCCAATACAAGTGGGACTTCAGTGTTCTGCCTGGATTAATTTGTTTACAGGGCCACTAAATCTTTGTTGTACATGAACAGAAAGATGACTCTTGGCTGTTCATCTTCTTACAGTGCGGGTGTCATCAGCCTGCATTAATGACTATGATCATTTACAAATTAAGATGTGGAAAAATGAATTGATCTCACCAGCATAATGTAAACGAATATACCTGATAAATACTGATATAGTTACAAAACATAAAACAAATTTAGATAGATGGAAACTAATACATTTGAGTTGAGTGGGAAAGATGAGCATTATTAAAATGTTAGTTGTACCTCAGTTTAGTTATATTTCAATGATGGTGCCTGTCAACATTCCTCCATTTCAACAGTTAAATCCGAAGAAGCATATACATATGCATGCACTACCAGGAATTTAGGAGGGTTGGCGTTACCAAATGTAGAATTGTATGGAATATAATTTTAAATGACAAAATTGGCTAAACATTGGAATCCTGGAAATAATAATCAGCTTGCATGGACACAGATAGAAAATGAGCTTGCTGCCCCCTTTGGGCCAATAAAGGGATTGTCACAGAAAGGTGAACCAAGCTCGAATACCAATCCGATTCTGGAGTTGTCAGATAGTGCTCAATATAAAGGACGTTCTTCTATTTGGAAGAACCCATCAATGTGAAATGGGGGGGGGACTATCCCGTGGGAATCATGGTTGTATAAGAATATTAAGAAAGTTAGTGATTTTGAATAAAGCAGACATTTTACGATCCCTCCAAAAGTTTAAAGACGATTTGGCTCAAGACCAGATGAAATTTTGGCAATATCGACAATTTAGGAGCTGCATTAAGAGTTTCATGGTTCTTTCAAGTGAAAAGGGAGAAGATTTATCCTATTTTAATTTGCCTAGGAGGGCACCATCAGGCTCAGTTTAAAAAAAAAAAAAATACAATTATGGCAAACTATGGTAACTGAACATTTTGGAAAAATCTGGGGAAAAGGAAAAAGATAGTGGCTGATGCTGGATGATCAGTTAAAGATGCAGTGGGCAAATTTACACACAAAAAAATTACACACAGGTATTATTATAAGGCCTACACAAGGCACACCTCAAAAAATTGGACCCTTGAACGACAATTACTGTTAGAGGTGTCGAAAGGAAACAAGAACTTTTCCTCATTTAATGTGGGATTGTGCTTTTGTTTCTCCTTTTTGGAAACGAGTAATCAAAAGTAAAACTAATGGTAGCACAAACCATAATCTCCCCAGCTGTGCCTATTAGGAGACAGGTCTCTCCTACCACCAGGTATAGCCAAACAATATCTGGACTTCCGTTGGAAGGCTTCGTTGGCATTTCAACGAACCATTGGAAGAGTTAGACAAAGCCAGTTTTTTGAAAATGTGCTACTCCATTTAAGTTGTATATATATGGCATTTTATTTACTCTGAAATTCCATCTCTGGTGTGAAAGAAGCAGTAGAAACAGACGTAATGTACATGCTTGGCTTCCAGCGAAAAAAGTCAGTGTCCAGTATTGTGATTGTTTTGCTTCAAATTAATCGGATAAATGTTGTAAATGTACCCTTTCAGCTTGTGTTATTTACAAAGCATCATTCTGAATATGAAGTAAATGATGAGCAATGTATTCACTTCAGTTAAAACAAATGCTTTGATCCAAACTATGTAAAATGCCACAGGTAGTACATTTAGATTTAGTGTGGAAAAGCTGATTGTGCATGACCAAAATGTTTGACCAAAATGCTTTGCTTAAAATGTCTTCATGGCTTCAAATGAGTGAAAATATATTTCCAAGCAGTTGCCTTGAACTGTTCTGACAGTTATTCCCATAAGACACAAATGCAGCATGAGTCCACAAAGTCAGGCTCCAGTTGATTTTCAATGAAGCGGCTCCAGAAACTCTCTTGATGACTTACGCAGACTGGGGCCTTTCTTCCTACTGACGACCGAACACAGAAACTTCATCGGGTTCAACTCAATCCACTGACCGGCTTCAACATCTGGCTGCTGTGCAGCGTGTTGGAAACAGCTTTCAGTTTTTACTGGCATTAAATGGAAGGGTTCTACGTTATATAATATGAGTAAATATAATAAATTAAACCAAACACTGTAATTTCAGCACAGCTCCATACATTATTTTACTATTAGAACATATCAATTGTAGTGTAATGGATAACCTATCAGTTGCACTTCTTATTTAATGTACCCTAGTCCTACTTACAGCTGCAGAAGTCCAGTTTCCCCTCGATAACCCCTGTGATTATCAGGAATCTGTATTTCCACTGGGCAGCTGCCTGCTACCACAGCCTGCTGAGTTGCACATTCAGTGCCTTGCTCATGGGCACCTGAGTACCAGTTGCTGAGGAAACGAGAGTGTTACTGAAGTTCTGTGCAGTGAAAGCGAATGAAATGGTGATGAGGCTGTGTTTAGAGCCACTGGTGAGTGGGGTTGTGTGTGTGCGTGCGTGTGTGTGTGTGTTTAGTTATCGGGGGAGCACAGCATAGCTCTGCTGAGATTAAATTCCCAGAGCTTACTCTGGCTATCAGCATTACTTCAGGACACACACAAACGCACACACATTAACACACACAGAAGGAAAGCAGAGTGGTAGGAAGGAAAGCTGCCATCGCTACATTTTCATTCACAGAATATATCAGCATTGACAGTGTGCCCACTGCTGATATCACCACTGCTATTAATCCCTACCAATCCATCCATCTGTCTGTCCATCTGTCCATCATCTCCCTGCCTTTTTTTCTTTCTTTCTTTCTTTCAAACGTGTGTGTTTTGCTGTTATCTATCAGCAAACCAACAGATCCAGCCGCCATCTCTGCTCTATCAACATGCGATTTCATCAAAAATGGAATATGAAGATATGAGATCAAAACGGGTACAATTTGAATATGCTCAACGTCGAAACTGACATTACATTTTGCCTCACTTTTGTGTAAGGAAATATAAACTATGATGAGACTGCATCCATCATGCATATTTTTCCATTTT
The DNA here is from genome assembly GCA_011952105.1 of Coreoperca whiteheadi. Taxonomy (NCBI): domain Eukaryota; kingdom Metazoa; phylum Chordata; class Actinopteri; order Centrarchiformes; family Sinipercidae; genus Coreoperca; species Coreoperca whiteheadi. The sequence goes on from CM022490.1 coordinate 7,471,385, forward strand.
TCTAGAGTGGAGAAAAAAACCATTCTTGGACATATTTGTGGCGCCTGTGGGTGACATTTCCCATCATAGCTGTTGACTGACATTTGAGCGACACGTTGCTGACTGGAGCATGTCATCGCCCCTTATAACCGACGCACGTTGATACAAGATGTGCTTTTTCCTTTTTTCAACAAGCACGCGTTGGTTATGTACTGTTTGTTGTTTCCCTTCGGACAGTGAAAGGTAACATTAGCACTGATTCGGTCATGTTCCAGCATTTCAACGCTTGCTGAGTCATCGGCAGCACACAGCTCAGTGTTGTGTTCATCCTGCATTATTGAAAGCAAAACCTGTCTCTCTTTCATGGGTCCAGCTGTGGTGATGGCAAATGACCAGACTATCAAAACTAACGCCAATGGGTAGTCCTGTAAGTTCAGTGCCCCGTACGTAATCCTGTGATTCGTATCATGACACGGAGTTACCAACTAACGTAGAAAGTGTTCAAATCACAGCTGGGACTATGGCTCTGGCTAACACTGTCGGCTCCACCTGCCTGTGTGTCCGTTGGACCTCAAGTGATATTATGAACTTTTGTTTAGTGCCTGTCCACACAGAAATCAGCTAAACTTCAAAAGCCATGTCGCCAGCACCACCCGGTCCTGCAGATTCATCCTCTACAACATCAGGAAAATCCGACCTTTCCTATCTGAGCAGTCCTAGTACAAAAGTCCTAGTCCAGGCTCTTGCCTTGTCCAAACTGGACTACTGCAACGCGCTGCTGGCCGGACTCCCTGCTTGCACAACCAAACCTCTGCAGATGATCCAGAGCGCGGCGGCAAGAGTGGTCTTCAATGAACCAAACAGAACCCACGTGACTCCTCTCTCATCAGGTTACACTGGCTCCCTGTTGTCGCCCGCATCACGTTCAAAGCGATGCTCTTGGCCTACAAGACCAGCACTGGTTCTGCACCATCATATCTTCCCTCGCTGATACAGACCTATGTTCCTGCCAGGTCCCTGCGCTCTGCAAACGAACAAGGTCTGGTAGTACCATGCCAAAAAGGAAGTAAATCACTCTCGAGCACCTTCTCTGGATCTGTTTCCACATTGGTGGAACGATCTGCCTGCTCCTACAAGATCAGCAGATTCTGTAGCCACCTTTAAAAAGCACCTGAAAACGCATCCCTTCCGTCAACACCTAACTGACAATCACTAACTTCTAACTCCTTTCTATCTCTTTTCATAAAAAAATAAATAAAAAACCTTCCTATCCTTAGCTTTGTATACTGTGCTAGACTTTCTGGTGCACTTATGCTTTTTGTTACCTTGTGTCGATCCATTGTCTTCCTCATATGTAAGTCGCTTTGGATAAAAGCGTCAGCTAAATGACTAAATGTAAATGTAGAACTCGAACCAATCAAATTACCACTACCAGCATTGTCAGTCAGACACCAGAAAATTCACACCACCTGGAGAACTCTAATGTAGGGGGCGCTAGCAGAGCAGAAAAGAACGTAAAACTTAAATTAATTCTTTTTGGTATTTCCAATTTTGACAAATATGTACACAAGGCATAACTAAATCTCGGCAGATATGTACTGATGTTTTTAGCCTTTTTTTTTTTTTTTTCAGTTCTACACCAAGTTAAATTAAGTTTCACTATGTTACCACTTTGACTTTGTTAAAAGTGCATTTAAAAAACCTTGATTTGTACAATGTGACTTTTAGTGCAGCGATTCTGACCACAGCACTATGTTTCATAAACCGGTAAAGAAAACAAAAACAAAAATTCAGCGAGGTGTAAAAAGGCCGAGTGGCAGACTAACCTGTGTGTGACAGGTAGTGTCATACTCTGTTATTGCCGCATGCTGGGATATAAATCCTGGATGTGTTAATTACCTCGTCTGACCTGATTCCCTCCATGTGAATGTCTAGTGTGTGACAGACGGAGACAGAGACAGTGATCTGTGGCATGGGACTGCAGCACTGTGTATACGTGTGTGTGTGTGTGTTTGTCGAAGTCACAGCTCTGTCAGTTATGTTTCTGCACTGGCACAGAATGCACATGTCAACCAGCAGTCCCAGCGCACGCAATGATCACATCTACGTACGCTGCTGTAACACACACACACAAACGCACGCGCACACACACCTGACCTGTCAATCATTTTGTCTGGTATTCCCACAGCTCTCTCTTGCTTTTTGCTCCTCCCTTCTTCGTATTCCAACCCGCCATCCTGCCACTCTTTCATCATTCTGTTATTTTTCTTTCCTTTTTAAGAAACTGTCTGTTGCCCTGAAACAGGGTCTTTTTTCCTCTCCCATGGGTCTCCATGATTTTATTTCCCCCTCTCTCTTTCCTCTCATTGCCTCCCCGCGCTTTCTCCCTCCCACTCACATCTTGCTGACAGATTAAATGTGGAAGGCAAGTTCTGGTAAAGAAAAAGGAGAAAGTCTTTTTTTAATTGTGTTGATCTCTAATTAGCCAGCCTGTCTCATCCCTCGGCAGTGGATATGGTAAAACAGGATGCCCCTTCCTGGGTCAGCAGGCCACAGCCTCATGCATAACTCGCGCTCACACACATTCTCACACCATATGCACACACATTACTTTGTACTCCCGAGATTCGAGTTTGTCTGCCAGCTTGTAGATTTCTCAGTGGAGGTTGGTGACTGAAAAAGTTTAGGAGGGCAGGGTGAATAGGTAACTATGCAGTAAAAGGGTTTTTTCGCTAAAAATACATGGTTATGTAAGGAAAATGTTCCAAAAACCTGTGTTTCACCACCCTCTCTATTCCCCACAGACCACTCTCCCTTGCTTCCAGTCATCCATTGTTTACTGTCAGCTGTCTCATATTTTAAATGCCACAGGAAACAATCTTGAATCATATTCGCAAGCAATAATTCTGGCTTTCAAGACAGAAAACCATAGTTCATAGCGGTAGTGTAGGAATGTTGAAAGATTAACAGCAAATGTTATTGGGACCCATCCAATGACACTGTGACACGACATAAACGCATCTGTCCTTTGCAGCGCATTGTGGTTCAGTGGGCACAGCTTGTCATAAACACTGCCTGGATTAGGATTTCAATTGCCACTGGGCCCACCTATGTTAAAATGAATTCACTCATGAATGAAAGTACCCAGCTAATGGCATATATTACATCATATTGACCTTATTATAAATAGAAAAACTGTAAAAGGGTTGTCTTTTTGAGCTAATATTGAAGGGTCAGACAATTTATTGTTCGTGCTGTGTTGAGCTATATTGTGTGAGTGGGTTCCCCTCATAGACTGTATATAAAGATGATCATTCATTGTCTCATTCGTTTAATTTCATTATTTACTGGTGGGCATGTTTGGGGGTTCCTAATGCCTTTCGCATTATAACCCAGGCTGTACAAAGGAATAGTTCAATATTCTTGGAAATACGCTTGTTCGGTTTCTATCCGAGGAGTTAGATGAGAGCATTAATACTACTCTCATATCTCTGTGCTAAGTATTGAGCTGGAGCCAGTAGATGATTAGCTTAGCTTAGCATAAAGAATGGAAGCAGCTATAGCTCTAGTTCAAAAATACGGCTACCAACACCTCTAAAGCTCACTATTTAACGAGGTGTATGTCATTTGTTTATTCCATACATAAACAGTCATGTAAAAACAACAATTTGTGGTTTTAGGGTGAGTTACATGCGATAATTATTTCTTGGTATATTCATTTCAGGTACAGTGACGTGCTGAGCGGAAAGTTCAACTTTTTTTGTCAAGAAATAGGCTAGCATAACTCCCCTTACAAGCACAAATTGTAATGGTTACATTTCTGTTTGTGTATGTAAATGAGATACAGTATGTTCGAGCTTTGGAGGTTGCATGTATCATACTTTTAACTTTGGAGAAAGCCAGGCTAGCTGTTTCCCCCTTCCAGTCTTTATGCTAAGCTAGCTGCCTCCTGGCGTCAGCTCCGTGCTGAACGCACAGACAGAAGAGTGTGGTGTTGTTCTAGTATGTGGACAGTTATTCCACAATTCCTTCACATCTCAAGACCTTTTGTAGCAAATTAAATGAAACAATCTTTTACTGTTCCCCGTGCATTTTGCAGTATATTGACCTTGGCTGAGCTTGTTTTCTTTTTGACTGAAACTGTTTCCTGCAGATACAGCAAAGCTATGGGTGATTGCTTTTAGAAAGTTCTGGATGACATAAGGGTCGTAGCACGGGATAAGCGTTTCATGGGAGTCTGACGACCAAGCAGCCTTTGCAAATCAAATTTAAGACTACTGGAATTCAATCAAAAGTCCAGAGTAAAAATAGCTACTTGTGCTCAGCGCTGAGCTGATTCAAAGTAACAGAAAACTGTCTATATATTAATTTGAAACTATCAGTCCAAATACTTAGGTCACCGTTTATGTGTTCATGTGAAGACAGCATGTGAAGGGAAGTAAATAGTGACTATAATGGAAACGGTATCATATCCAGAGACATGTCAGAGAGCCCAGTTTGATGAGTAGTTTAAATATTATTAGTAATCTTAATTCAGCTTCATTAATCAGGTTGGATATTTTTACCTACTTTACTCAGGCTATTCTTTGTTGAGTTCTTGTTTTACCCGAGTCATCTTTTCTTGCTGTCACTTTGAAACTGATACCAGCTTTCAGTTTTACTCAGATTTGCCTCTTTCTTCCTTGTTTATATGTTAAGTGGAATTTGAGTCATTTTCAGAACTTACACGATTTACCCCGTTATTTCCCTTTACCAGCTACCCGGCTACTCTAATCACACTGCAGAAAAGGAATTTCAGCCAATGCTCTTTGCAGATCCAAAAATGACTTGTTAGCAATACTCATTAAAAGAAAAAAGTGCCGGCAATGTGCCGGCGTCAGTGGGGGATGCTAACAAGCTTTTCTCTTTGTGTCCTTCCAGTCATCTGGAGTCGGAGCGCAGCGCCCTGAAGAGGAGAGAGTGGGAGAGGAGGAACCAGGAGGTCCAACAGGATGAAGACCTGTTCTCTACTGGATTCAACCTGTTTGGAGAACCTTATAAAGTAAGAGTGATTGAATAACGGATATAGTTAATAATTAGATCATTACGTAGTCAATCGTTTTTAAATAGTTCAACATTTTGGGAAACACGAGAGGGACCGAGATTGTGGGAGTTAGATGAGAAGATTGATACCACTCTCGTGTCTGTGCGTTAAGTGAGCTCGCAGGCGATTAGCCTAGCATAAAATAAAGACCGGACGTTTGTCAAGACATATTGTAACTCCACCTGAAGCCACAAATTAGCATTTTAACATCTTTATTCATGTACAAATTACATAAATGAGATACAGCATGGTAAGTATTAGAGGTGTCATGGGTAGGCATATGGGTTTGAACTTTGGAGTGAGCCACACTAACGTAGGCAGTTTTTGCTGTTTCCCCCTGCTTCCATTCTAAAGCCCCATTCGGACTGGATTCATTTCTCCTGAGGAGGTGGGGTGATTTTAACAGTACGCGTATGTGGGTCATTTTTCACCTCCACCTTCGGAATAATTACAGCTGCAGTTACCTACAGTTCTTTGGTCCTCCTCTGATTTAAATCCCGTCTTGATCTCCGAGTTTCTTGTGCAGGAAAAGCTGCTTGTCCTTTTATTTTTAATCAACTCAGTGTGAAATTTGAATTTTGTGTGAAAATGGAGTACGTCAAAAATGTTTTCAATGCTGCTGATCTGATAGACACATAGGGCTATTTGACAACCAATATAACGACAGAAAACATTAAAGCTATCAGGGGTGTAAGACCCCATAAAAGCAAATCAAATTAGCAGCTGTAAAGTCAGCTACAGGTAGGTACTGTATTCTCTTTTGAGCCCAGTTTTTAAAAGTATGCCGAATTAGCTAATAGCAGTTCCAATCAACTATGATTGGATTACTTTGACACTGAAGAAAATGTATATAAGGATCGTTGTTTTCCGATTATTTAAATCTGATTGATTTATGGACGTTCGTTCGTGATGGACATAGGGAAGTGCAAGTCACACTGAATGGTATCAATATCTGTTTTAGCTCTATGTGTTAAGATTTGAGTGAGTTATGACTCTGAGAAGGAGTAAAAACCTTTGGCTCAAATGTCTTTCCCTCTGGCTTTTGGGTTTGTCCTGTGGAATGTCCTTGTCTGTTATAAAGCACGACATGTCATTTCCTAGTAAAATGTCCTAGTTAAAATGCCGTCCAAGAACGACGAGTTAAATTACAGAAGAGCACTGTGAATGTTCCCCATCTCCCCGTGTTTCCTGAATCCCGTCAGAGTGGTGCTTTAAGCTCGGTTATTTGCCTCCCAGCTCTAGCTAGTGTGTAACAACCAGTGTATATAAAGATGGACGACATGACAGCTCCCTAAAAGTGAATTCAAAACATACCGATGGCCCCCTGGTGGCTGGCTGCAGTATAGGTCATAAATCCCGCCTCCTCCATGGGACATGAGCCAAAGAATATGTTTTTGAGAAAAACATGAGAATAAGTTTAGGTTAGGTAGTTTGTTATCACGCTGCTCAGGTGTTCGTTTTTCTGCTTCGGTTTTAATTAGTTATTTGATGCTATTAAAAAGGGGATATCACGTCGTGATTGACAGCTGAGCTCTGCTTGCAAGTGAGGCAGCCTGCAGTGTGGGCGGGGCCTTGATACAGGCGGCTCCAACTCCGATCACCACTGCGCAGACTCTGGTTGCAAATGATGTCACGGCTCCTGTATCCGGAATGTTTTGGCTTCATTACAGTCTATGGGGACGAGGCGGGGACGTGTCCTCCATCTGTATATAGTCAGTCTATGGTAACAACATAGTGATCTCCTAATCTAACTCATAAAGAAAGTAGATGAGCTTATTTTTTTTTTTAAAACTATATCTTAAACCCTTCAAATCGGAAATGTCAACAGTAACTGTCTATCTGTTTAAGTTTAAGGACTGAAGCACAAAGCAATCCTGTAAGCTAGCGTCAGTAAACTGCACACGCTGGTCTTTACACCCTGGTGCTGCTTTCTCGCACAGAGTGCTCTCTCATTGCTGTTTAGGGGGCAGTTTTACGTTTCGCCGTTACGTTTTGATTGATCTCTGCTGGAGGAGAATGGACATACTTGACACCAGAATTTCATTTGGGCAAATGGAGTGAATTTACGACATTTTAATCATTGAGGATGGGCCACTCTCCTCTAAAGCAGCCCCGCTTTGTGATTTAAGCTCAAATGAAACAATTGTCCCTCGTGCAAGCGATCAATTGAAAGGAGTTGTTATTGCTAAGCAACAATTATCCAAACATGTTTTAATGCACTTTCATGCTATTTCTGTGGATGACAAAGCTGATGATGGCATATGGGTCATTATAGGCTATTGTAATCATTTTTTCCTCAAGCTCTCCCCCTGAGACCAATAATGTAATTTCCTCGAGCATACGGTTCTGGTCTGTTCCGTTCAAAGGTACTTGAGATGCCATCATTTTGTTTCTTCTTTAGCTGAAAGTGAACTAGTCATGCATGAAGTCTATGGCCCTCTCCTGCCCCTGTGTATAAAATTGATTTTGGTTTGTTAACTCTCATTTGCTACCGCCAGGCACTTCAACACTTGGTTATGCCGCCAAGTGTATTGACCTTGGGACAGACTGGCTTTGAATCTTGACAGAATGTGTTTAACTGCTGTGTCTGAACGCAGAGGACACGGGGGCTTCTCACTAAGACGCTGCTCGAGGTTCGGGAGCCACGGCAGCACATGAGAGGTTGTTCTGATAATGAATCTAATCCTAGGTGCCTCCATACTCCAGCTAATTGTTTCCAACTAATTAATGGTGCTGAGGTGAGGTCAAGATGTGTGTGTGCGTGTGCGTGTGCGTGTGTGTGTGTGTGAGGAGAGAGCAAGGATGACTGTGGACTGGGCTGTGTGAAGGGTGATATTTCAGGCACCACTGCTGCTACTTAGATGAATCCTGAGGGGATGATGCATTCGAGCATCTGTTCTAAAGGGTTTGATCTATTACAGCGATTGGAGTCAAAAAGAGAAGATTGTTTGCTCACGCTTGTCATTCATTCTAGCATTTTTGCAAGGACTGGAAGAGCATAAACCTTGTTCCAGGCCAGCTTCATCAGGCTCGCTCATCAATTAGGTGACGGGTTACACAGGCGACATAGAGGATTTCATTCATGTGTTTGCACGATCAAAGGCTACAAAAACCTCAGCTTAGGGCTGAATAACATTTTCACAAATCACACGAGACCTGTGAGACTGAGCCATAACACCAAAACAATAAGCTGGAAGATGCTAAAACGCTCTGTAGAGCTGACCGGAACTTCAGAGTTCACTCTCATTACACATAGTCATTTCATCCATTATTAACATAGTCATTTCATCCATAAGAATATTGATGAGAGCACCTTCAACATAGTTTATTATGAATTACATTTTAGACACAGTAAATTCACGTGTAATCCAAGCTCACTAGGAATGAACAGACGCGCCGTACTTCCAAAAATGCCAAAATTAATAAAAAGACAAAATAAATTAAGATAGTGGGTCTAGAGCTGAGTTTCGGTGTGTATCAAACCCTTTTCTCATTTTGGATTCTTTCACATACCAGCACCTGACTGAAGCGTGCTGCTCTGCAGAGGATTTCTACATCCCTCAGTTATTACAGTGATTAGCTGAACAAGGGAACTAAAGGTAAAAATAATTCAGATACAACTTGGAGCGATGATACATAAGTGACTCACTGGCCCAAAGGGGTGACTGCATCATTCATAGGGGACAACATGTTTACTTGTTTCATATTCCAGGTCTTTCCAACTAATCTCTTTCCTCCACACACTTCCCCAGTTTATCTCTCACGGCTGCTCAACTTGAAAAACGGCTTTGGCACACCTTGCTACTTTCTTCTGCTGATTTATTTGCCACACTAACAATTTCATTATTTTTTTTGCTTTACTTCATACAATTCAGTGGATTTACCATGGCCTCTACAACCTCGCTGCACTTTCTCTGTGTCTAAGTGCTGACTGAACTTACCGAACTGCTCCTTTAGAGATCTATATCGGCCCTTTTTCATTATCGCATAGGATTTATAGAACTTTTATCGTTCCCTGTTCCTCTGTCTCTTCTTCATTTTTTCCTGCCATCATTCTCACTATGTACCTGTATATTTATCGTGTGTCCGTCACTTTAGTTCTCTGTCTTTCCCTCTCCCTCTCTCCAGTATTCATTCTCTCTGTCAGCTATTAGCTAATCCCTCTTCTAATCCTGTTAAAGAGCGTTATGCTGTTAGCAGCTATTTGGAATGATCTATTCTCACACACACACACACACAGGTATTCATCCTCTCATTCTCCTCTGTTTTCCATTTTGCCTCTCTGTAAATGTGTTTTCTGTTCCTCTTCAGCCACCAGATCTTTTATTCATGAGCCCGAGATGGAGAAGAGATGGGCTAATTTATTCACAGCTAACTTTGGCTCGCCACGGTGTGTAGTGTTTGTGTATGTGTGTGTGTACACACAGAAATTACATCTGTTAAGATTATTTGAAAGCATTTCTCTCTGTTCTTGTATGAATCTTGTGTAAATAAGCCTTAAATCTTTGGTGTTTAATTTTTTTTTTGGGGGGGGGGGCATTGTCATGGTTTTCCTGCTTCATAAGAGCGTAATAAAATGAAGAATACAGTGAAGTGGGGAAAGACATGGGAGAAGAGATGAATGTTGCTTCCAGCCACATAGATTTGAGTTGACGTATTTGTGGACCACAGAACCACAAGGATCTGTGATCTAAAACCTACGACTATTACCCGGGGTTCTCCTATGATTTTTTAATAATTGCAGAGGTTTTATTTCAGTCTTTGTTGTCAGTCCTGTGCAAATCTGCCTCAATCTATAAAGTAAACATTTCAGATTCAGATCGGCATCTTCATAATTTGAGGTGGTGTTCTCTTCCTCTTCCAGGCTGAGAATTGTGCAAGTTACAGTGGAAACGATTAGTTAGAGCTTTAAAAGCACAGTACGTGCACATTTTGGAGACTCTTCTGGCTATTGATTTTGGTGGTTATTAGAGCCAGCACTTGGGATGTAAAGCAGAAGTTATGTTTCAGCCACTAGATAATCCCGGGGATTTGGTCTCCATAACTTTGAGTGGAACAGATACCTCCGTTATCTAGCGCACATGCAGTGAACGTAACGTGTGTATATATATGGGGAGCTCGATCGCTTGAATCACGCGAGGGCCACAAGGAATTCCATCCAATACAAAAAGGGCTTCACTCCAGTGCTGAAACAATTAGTCTGTTAATCAATAAGATGGACAGAATATTGATAATAATTTGATAAGTTATTAGTAGTTTCAGTAACGTTTAGCCACGCTAGCGCCGTGGCTCCATTTAATGACTGTGTTGGTCGGGCCACCCCTTTGGTCCAGACTGAAATACTGTATCTCAACAACTACTGGATTGATTGGGTGGTGTTATACTCATTTGTAAAGGTTGTGAGGTGTCTAACACACACAGACAAACACACACACACACACACATTCCCTCCTCAGCAATGAGACCTCTCCATGGATCATTGCCTGTTATAACAGTATTACTTAGACCGTTATTTGACCGAAGCTGTTTGCATAGGAAAAACAAAACCACACACCGATACGTAACCAAGATCCATGCTTTCTAGAGAACGGAAGAAAAAGGGACATATGGATCATGTTCATTAACTGACACGTTTTTTTCTTTCTTTGAAACTACACATGAAGTACACTGTGAAAATAAATGTCGTGAGAAAATCGACCCTGACAGCCTCACACCGATCTGCATCATTGGTGTTGAGTTCCGCTACAATCAGTGAAGGGATTATTCATTATTATTACATGTAACTTGATGCTCTTTCCAGAAATATTAGCTAAGATTAGTTAAGCTCCTACTTCCTCTGAACATAAATTCATTATTCATGAATTCATTAACCTCTCCGAATACAGGCAATTTCACCCTGTCTTAAACTGTAGATAACCGGTGTTATTCTCTCCTTCCCATATGTTTCAACCTGCAAACCTTCTTTAGCTTTATTTGACACTATCACTCCATGTTACCACAGGGGTGATTAGCAGAGTACAGTTTGTCCAATACCTTGCCTTTATGGCTCAAATCTATTGCGCAAACCACAAAAGTCGCAGGGCCACATTTCACATTCATCTTATTCAGTTTTAGTCCAGTGTTCATCATTTGTCTGTAATTCATGATGAAATGTCGCGATTCAATTATAGCCCGTAGACCTTGCATAATTCAGACATGGCTCATGATTAACATTTGCTTCACAATTTGTTGCTCAGGTAGAAAAGAAATGGCAGAGCGCTGGATAGAAATCTACTAGTGTTCCCTTTTTCCTCCCCTTTGATGGCGTATCGTAAGAATCTGGTTCCAAATATAGAACCCACTGCTGATTGCCCTTGTCCTTTCAAAAAACGCCATATGATCAAATGATGTAGTTTCATCATTACAGAAGCCATCAGTGACTGACACAAAAGGTACTCTTGAGCTATTCTGAGGAACATCTGAGCACTACCACATAGCAGCTGAGGGTGCTGTACCGTCATATATCAGTAAGGCCCGCGCAGTCCTCTAAGCGATGATTGCTTGAGAATCTGGGGTCAGGCTAATAATGAGTCCTGCTCCATTAATTTTACTGCTCCAGCCTGGACTGGACCCTCTTAAGTGTGGCATGTGTTTAATTAATCATCTCGTCCTGATGTCTGGTCAGTGGTCACCCTATCTGTCTCTCACTGTTCCTCTCTGAATGAATAAAGAGGGCTTTTCATCAAGCCTAGATAAATGGAAAAATGGAAGACTTAATTAATACTCTTCTCTCTCCTTCTCCCCGCTGTGTTTTTCCTTCTTCCTTTTCTCCCTTCAGACTAATAAAGGCGATGCATTGGCCAGCCGCGTCCAGAACACGCTGGGCTCCTATGAAGAAATGAAAGACCTGTTGACCAGCCATTCCAACCAGAGCCACTTGGTGGGAATCCCCAAAGGCAGCAACAACCTGCAGACCCCGACCACTTCAACGACAGAGAGACCCGCCATGGAGACGCAGCTTTTCAACGAAGCCCAGAGAGGAGGAACAGGCGGAGGAGGAGGAGGAGCAGAGGGAGGTGGGGACAAGAAGGTGGGAACTGCATCTTCCTCATCTTCAGCTTCCATGCAGCCTCCTGCTTCGGCCACATCGTCATCAAGCGTCACAAGTGTCCCACATCAGAATTCAAAAAAGTCACGAAGCTCCATGGACTGGTCGAGGGCAGGCCACGGACCGAGTCCCCAAGGAACAGGCCTCGTTCTGGGGTTAGGACAGAACGGGCAGGGGCAGGTCACAGCAGCTACGAGTGGAAGAGGGAAAATGTCTTTATTAGAGGAACAAAGGCATGAGGAGCTGTTTAGCTCACTTAAAGATGAACTGGGTCTAAAAGGAGACTCAAGCCCTTCTTCCTCCTCTTCGTCCTCCTCCTCCTCTTCCTCTTCTTCTCGGAGAAGGCACTCTTCCCACCCCTCCAAAACCCTTCCTCTCCCAGGTGAGTCCTACACAGAAAGGCTTCAAAGGGATAGGTTGCCATTTTGGGAAATACATTTATTTGAGAGAGAGTTTGATGAAAAGGTCGGTACAAGTTTCATGCCTGCACGCTAGATATATAGCTAGAGCCAGCAGCTTAGCTTAGCATAGAATAAAACCTGGAAGCAGGGAGAGACAGCTAGCTCGTCTCTGTCAAGTGTTAAAAAATCTTTAAAAACTTTAAACTTTAAAAAAAAAGAAGTAAACTTTAGATGTTGCCAGGCTAGCTGTTTCCACCTTCTTCCAGTCCTGATGCGAAGCTATTGCTGCATTCATGCAGTGTCAGCAGAATGGGAAGAACCGGAGAACCTCCCGTTATTTAGACTTGGGAGGGTTCATTCCAAGACGGGTACCTGTGTTCTTAGTCTTGTAGACACATTATTTAAACATCCTAAATTAGCTACTTTTGTGGTGTTACGTATTTGGAGCCGTTCGTTAAGTAGTGAAACCCGTTTTATAGCTGCTTTTTAAATTGGCAAACTCAGTTGTACTAGTGTTACTATTGAATTTAATTTCCATGTAACAGCCAGTGATTTTGGCTTTGCAGCCATTATGCGCTCTGTTGACACATCGGTCATGTATCGGTCATATCGCCATCTCTGAATCACAGCTCTGAGGCTGCCATGAACGTCTTATCCCACTCGGTTGCTCGTAATTACGATCTAAACCATATGACGTGAGCGCGGCATTAGCTAATAGATTTCTGGCTCTAGCTTCATATTTAGCAAACAGACATGAGAGTGGTACCTATCCTTTAATCCAACTCTCGTCAAGGAAGCGAAGAAGCGCATTTCCCAAAATGTCTTAACCATTCCTTTAACAGTAGTGGGGAATATCTCCGAATGTGGTCGATTAAACTTGCCGTTCACACAACAAACGGGGGACTTCTTAAATTTTGAAGTTCATGGAAAATCTTTGTATTTGCTGGACCCATGAGTGCTTATAAAAACGGGCTCTATCACCTTTTGGGCGGGATTTAGGGAAATTTAACATCTGCATCCAATGATAACCGCATCTTTGAGTTGATTTCTAAACCACCCAGCAACCCATCATTTCGGGGAGAGGGGGTTTTTGGCATTCAACCTTCATTAGATTTTGACAGCACGGAGCAGAGCAATATTCTACAATAACAGGTGTTGCTTTGGTTATATTTGACTTTTCTTTTTGGCTTTGTCCTTTGTCCTTCTGTCTTACAGATGTTGGCAATTTTCGATCTTCCACCATGGAAAGTGGCCATTTTAAGTCTTCCACTAACACAGAAAATGGTGGACATTTTAAATCCTCCCCGTTTGAAAATGAGACGGGTTCTCACCTCTCGACATCCTCCTCCCCGCTGGCTTCGACATCAGTTCTGACGACGCCTACTCCTGGTCTAACCACGCCCACATCTGGACTGACTACCCCCACCTTCCCACCTGGTAGCCTATCAGGGAAGCCGATAGCAGTGCAGCAGAAGCCCACAGCCTATGTTCGACCAATGGATGGCCAGGACCAGGCGCCTAGTGACTCTCCCCAGCTTAAACCCCCACTAGTGGCCACAGAGGGATTTAACACCAGTCAGGCCTACGGAGGAAACTCCGGGAATGTGAAGAATAAACTGCCCAAACTGAGTCTCAGCCACACAGGGGAGGTAAGAGAACAACCACTTATTATAGACTTATTATATTCATATCAAATTGTTTAGTAATGAATGGTGTACTGAACACTAATTGATAAGTTAAAAATGGTTAAAATGGTCCCAACAGTAACAGGTCACGTATTATTTACAATTGGTCACAAATAATTATTAATAATTTAAATTATTTTTTTATCATACTAAATTTTCATAACAGCCCATGTGCTAATAATTTTTTCAGAATCAGCACACATTTACCCCAAGCAAAATATTTACAACTCAACAGAGGACCAAATATTTTCCATCAATAATAATGATTTGAGAGACTGGCAGGAATAATATGTCACAATTATGACAAAAGAGCGTTCATGCGTAGGAAACTTTCAGCATGTTGGACTTTTGTCCACACCCCAATCAGTGATGGACCAATAGCGGTTGTGCTTTTGACAGGTTATTGAAGCGTCTACTGTGACCTCACTAACTGGGGTGTGGTCAGAAGTACAACACTCTTAAAAGTTTGAACCCGTGGAGAGCGATGCAGCAGCAGGTTTCCGTGCCTCGATTCACTGTTGATTTACATGTAAGGGCGAAAAAGGAAAGCAAGAAAAAACAAAAGTGCGTAAAATATATTCAAAATTTAGACAGTGCATGGTTATCTCATACTGCAGATGCAACAACTCTAACCAACAAAACAACAGCTGACGTTTTAAAAATGAGTTCTTCTGAATGATCCCTCCCTCCATCATATTCTACTGTAACAACATGTTTCAGCAGGAAATACATACATTTTCTACTTTATTTGGATTTAGTCAACTTATGTCTTTTAAACATACGAATGGACAAATGCACCTTTAATTCTTTATTTTGCATTGTTTGAATATGAGAGCCAAAATATAATTGAAGTGTTCAAAACTAATTTAAAATTTCTGATTATTTTTTGGTTACAATGTAATTCACATAGTTTCTTTAATCTAGCCATGTGTGTAATCATGTTAATATAATGTATTATTATAACTTTTTCTAAGGAATTTATGTTAAATGACTTAAACTTAAATGACTGTATGTAGTGCTACGCAGTGGAGACCTCCTTCCTTGAAGGCACATTATTCTAAGGGTATAAATCCCACCGAGCTGGCAACAATAGAATCTATCACGTGTTCATGAGTGTTTGGTTGAGTTGGTGAACACTGACACGTACTGTCTGTGCATCTGCTGTCGTGAGTGCATGTCTGCAGTTTTCGATCATGACAGCAACTCTCTCTCTTTTTGAAATCCAGCACTGCATTGTTTTGTCGCATGATATCATGGTGAATATCCACACATTTGGCTAGTTGTAATGTCAAATGAATCTGACAATACCAAACTCCTCCACAAGTCCGTCACTCACTCCCTTTGTCTCGCTCACTTAACTCTCCGGCCTGCTCACTCCCTCTGTCTATCTCTCACTCACTTTCCTTTTCAAAACAGCAAGAAACACCAGCCTTGATGATGTGTATGTGTGGGCGTGTGTGTGTGTGTGTGTGTGTGTGTGTGTGTGTGTGCGTGTGTGTGCGTGTGTGTGTGTGTGTGTGTGTGTGTGTGTGTGTGTGCTGTACGAAACTGGTTGACAGGCGAGTAGTCATCCATATCGAGCAAGCCAGCTGTTCCTGTGCTTTGATAGAGCTTGTGTGTGTGTGTGTGTGTGTGTGTGTGTGTGTGTGTGGCACCCCAAATGAGCCCGAGATGGAGCTTTGAGCATATGGCACCGAGAAGGAGAAAGCAAGGGAGACAGGGGAAACAGGGACGGAATTAAAATATACTTTGCTTTCAACACTTTCTTAAGGAGGGTGAGAAAGAGAGTAGGTACATTCATGGCCGTGAGTGGTTTCTTTCACTTTGTTTCACCCACACATCCATGGATGCTCCGTTATCGCCTGCTTACCGTTTCGTTTTCACTCCTCTCATATTTATTCCGGCGAGAGTTTGTTGGAAATCAAAATGTAAACTAAATACTGATTGAGGGGGAGGAAGAAAGGGATATGTGGATAAAGAAAAAAGGGGGGACTGATGATGAGAGATTGGTGGTGGGGGGGGGTAGAGGAAGACAATGACTGACTGATTACAGCACCTTATCATCGCTGTATTTGTTCTGGTTAGATTAGTTATAGGATGTGTTCTGCAGCTTAAACAGCAAATAGCAGCAAATCAGAGGATTGAACCAGACACCAAATGAAAGACTTTAAGAATCCTGCTTCTCATTTATGCTAGAATGCCACGGTAAATTGTCCACATTTCCCCCTTTGATTAGTGAATGTAAAAACTGAAGGGTTGCAACACAGTATAACAGGTGACAGTAATGACAGTGGTAGTCTTAATGTGTCAAATGCAAACACCAATAAAAGAAATTCCTGTGGAGTGAATCAGCATGATTGATTTCCCATTTAACGGTTTTCAAATTAGTTCAGGTGCCATGAATGTGTTTGAAATACTCAATATTTGGCTCCCAGTTCTGTTGTTGAGTGTTCAGTGATTTTGTGAGTGAGTGTGTGTTAAGGGTGTGTGTGTCCGTGTGTGCAATAAGCTTTAAACTGCAGTGGAAGCTTTCTGTTAGCACTATAGAATTATTGATTAGAGCCCTTTATTCTGAAGTGTGTGTGTGTGAGAGAGAGAGAGAGAGAGAGATACTGTAAAATTATTGATCTTTTCCTTACAGTAAGCTTAAATTTACTGCTTGACACACACACACACACACAAACAGACAAACATTTAGTTGTTGTCAGCAGCTCAAAGGGAGGCACTGCATAATTTTACCTTGGACTGATCCATTTTGAGATATTATGATGATTATGATATTTATACTGTAGTTTAATTACATATACAAGCCACTAGGCCTGCACGATTCTGGGAAAAATATGAATCATGATTTTTTTTTAGCTTAGAATTGATATCACGATTCTCTGCAACGATTTTTTTATCATGAAGCGTGATGTTCATTACACACGTGAACCATAACAAAACAAACTGGCAGGAACAAAAATATCTGTTTTGGCACATAGAAAATTGCACATCGCCACAAGCCTACAAGTTTTCATCAATATCCATGAGGGGTGTAACGGATCGCAGTCGATCCTTGATCCGTACGGATCCCGACCCACGGTTCGGCACGCACGTGGCCCGCAGATTAATTGCGCTTTTTTTTTTATCTGGCGGAATAATCTAAATTGTTTAGCGATCGCAGAGTCAACAATGGCTAGCGGCGGTGCAGAAGCTTGAAGAGCCTCCCGCATCATTTAAATGGCACGTATGGGAGCATTTCAGCTTCCCCGTAAAATATAATGATGACGGAAGAAGGGCGGGGGGACAAAACTGTAACGGTATGTAGACGCAAAAGGTTCCTGGCTGTAAGTTTTCATGTAATAAATGGAAATGCAAATGGAAAAAATGTATCCTCATCATTTTTTTTCTGATCCTCAAAATGATCCGATCCGTGACTCGTGATCCGTAATGTGATCCGAACCGTGAGTTTTGTGATCCGTTACACCACTAATATCCATTTTGTTTATTTCCAAACTACAGCGCTCGCTCGACAAGTGAAACACTTGACTAAAAGATGCTTTGTCATTGGCTGAGGGTGAAGCCCTGAACTTTGTGAGAGCTGTCCTTTCTTAAGATGCAAAGTTTCTCTGTGCTCATCTTACATCTCAATTTAGAACATGGACGTATCGGCAGGATTTATGACATCACAACTAGTTTTGGGCCAGTCATGGCCCAGTATGAAACTTACACAAGTGTGATGTGGGAACTTGAAGCCTCCATTACACCTAGCCTCATACACACATCTTGGGTCAAGTTGTTAAACTAAAGATACGTACCTATTTATATACTCTGTATTTTTTAAATGACGGGAAAGGAGTAGATGTGCTTTAGAATTTCTAGCAAGGTTAATTCAACTTTGTTTTGTGGGAAACCACATCAGACACAAATTATTGTTCCACGCAGAGCATTTTAATGTGTCTTAAAACATGTCCGGAGGGGAACGTTAAAAGCCCCTGACCACCTTTCTTCAGTTAAACAAAGAAGAACAAGTTAAATAAAAACATCTTTACTTATTATTTATTAAGACTTTAACTCAAACTCAACACTTAAAAACTCAGCTAATCTGTTTTATCAGGCCTGTGGCGGTGTGGTTTGATCAAATTTAATGACCAACTGTCAGATTCTGATTCAAATGTTTCTTAATCCTGATTGGTACAGGGAAGCATGTCCCACCCACCATAAACCAGTGAAAATAAGATCGAGAGAAAAGGACAAATAGATATCACAAATGTGAAATAACCAAAACAGCTCGAACTTTGGGAGAAATTGTTGTGTTCATGTGGGGCCCTCTCACTCACAGTTAGAAGCTTTTGGAGAAAGTCGGTTGTCAGGGCCTTTTTAAAGCAGCATTAATTACCTTTTTGGCCACTTGAGGACAGCAACATATATTGCCTTATAAAGCGTTACGTGTGTTTACACAAGCAGCAGACACGGAGCAACATTAGCATTCATCAGGATGAATGTAAGTCCGTAACGTTCACTCTCCTGTTAGCCTTATTTTGGTCTCCGCTAACTCCTGACGGACATTTAGGCTCCTTAGCTGCTAAATACTCCACTATGTTCACCAGCTAGTTGCTACTTTGTCGATCTGCTGTTTGGTGCTGGGTAGGTAGTGTAAAGTTTGTTTTTAGAGTGCTGAAAACAGCTGCTGCTGTGACTGGAAGTTATTGAGAGCAGTGAGACTGAATCAAAACAGTTAAGTGACGGGCTGTGAAAACCAAAATAATGAGCTGAAAGATGCTAAAACGCATGCTAGAGCTGAGGGCAACCGCAGAGTCAGGCGATAATCCTCTGTGGGTTTGTCATTACGAGCCACCATGTAGTCTTTTGATCTATTTTTAATATAAAAATGTTGCAGCTTTAATTTGTGACTTCGCTAATAGATCAGGCCTTCTTCATAACAAAACTAAAAAGTCTATTATCTTGTCTTTCAAACCTCACATAACATGTAAAAAATAACCTTTAAAAACATCTTTATAATTTCCTAACTCTTACAGTATCACAAAGTCACATACATTCAATAGGCTTACACAAAAATGCTATTCTAATTGGGGAAAAGAAATCTTATCTTTTATCCTCAACGGGGGAAACGAAGCAGAAAACGTCTTTACAGAAACTCTTGCTTCACCTGAAGTCAAGCTGTCACTATGCTTTTAGTGACATTCAATTGCTTACAGTCTCCACTGCATTCTCATTCAGGTAAACAACATCCAAGTCAAATGGATATACAAGTATATTTGGGAGACCCTGCCAGCGAGGCCGCGAGAAGGTAAACATGGAGGTGGCAGGTGACATTTCCAACAGCACTGTGACAAGTTTCATTTACATGTAGTTCAAAGTATAGAGCTGATGTAATTTCACACTGATTTGAAGGCCTGCTGTGGTGTTTCCGTCAGGCGTGTGTAGAGGTGCACACGGCGCCTCACCGCTAATGTAGCGGTAAATAAGAAGCAGGGTAGACTAAGACCTCCAGACAGTAATCACCATGAGGCTAACACCAACCAAATCAATTCTGCTCTCCGAGAAAGCATTCATTTGTGCCTTTTTGCATGAAAAGATCCTGCCTGCATATAACACACCAGCTTGATACAAGTGATGGTGGGAATGTACATTTATAAAAACGAATGTTAGCTTAAGAAGCTGGTTAAACTGAATTTAGTACAACATTTAGCTTCTTGCCCTCTAACATGAGGTCTGTCATGTTCTTTATGTTTCAGCAGAAACTGGTTTCTGTTCTAAAGCAATATATACGTAACAGGTTAAATAGGGACCGCTCTCACAAGGCAGTGTAAAACCTCAGAGTGATAGGTTGTGTTTGCAAAGCCACGAGAACCAATCACATTTAGTCAAAATGCGTATTCTAAAATGTACCATTTTGTATTTTTGCTCCTACTTCAAAAGACGGTCGTGCTTGGATTTAACAAATTAACTGGCCACTCTCTTCCAGTTTTTAGACGCTTGAACAAAATACCAAACTGAGCAAAGTGCAAAAGGGTGCGAATGTCGGCTGGTGTTGCCTGGGATATTTTAGCCGCTAACTTTAGTTCTGGTGGGTTAAACGCGTACTGTTGGCTTCTGTGTCACTGACACTTGAGCAAAAGCTACTGTAAGTGTTGGTGGAAGGTGCCAGATGATGTCATATGCTAATTTACATATTCATTTGCTACATCAAGCGTCTTTGAGTTCGACAGGCCAGTGCAAATCAGCATCAGCTGTACTGATTTATTGGCAAATGCATGTGGAGTGATTGCATTAAGATCCTTCTGCCATGGTTAGAAAGAGTTATTTCTAGCTACAGTGGGGAGCTTGCGGACATAGTACTTTACATCCGCTACTGTAGATGGGCCGCACTTTCATAACACGTTTTTCACACACAGTTGTGGGCACAATCGAGTAAAGAAAGCGACCAGAACCAAAATGTGTATACGTGCAAATAGCACTGAAAAGAAAGGATGCAACATGCTAGGGGAAACACCCATCAGCGGTGATGTCTGCAACCACAGCGAAGCGGTCTCGTCTGGAACAGTGAGGGAGGGAGAGAGTTGAATGTAAATATATTTTATTGTCCCAGTGAAGCCTCTTTGATTTTAAGTGGGTGGAGAGTCAAAACTGTGAAATGAAGGGAATTATTTTAGGGAAAATCACCAAAGATAGAAGATGCATTAATGAGGACAGATGCTTTCTACTAACTGACTGGCTGCAGAGGAAAAAAATATCTGAATTAACATGAGACCTATTCATGGAAAACTGTTTGTTTGTTTTTCAGTGCGCTATGGATTCAGAGCCTCAGAATAATTTACCCCACACTCTAGAAGTCAACAAATGCTTAAGGAAGCTTCCCCTGTTTGTACATTCATTACTGTAACCGTGCAGATGGATAGGCAGGCAGACACGGGGGAATGACGGTGAAATGTGGCGAGAGGGCTGCATGTAAAATCCCAGTGTATAGAAATAACTTCTCTGAGGAAATGAAGAAGAGGAAGGAGAAAATGTGGCGACGAGGGAAACAGGGATAAAATATTTTCTCACTTCCAGCAGAACTAGAAGAGAGTTATGAGGAGTCTGCCAATGCAGCAAACAGCTGGCTTCATTTGCATAATACCCATCAGGCCTCTCTTTCCTTCAGGCAGCCTGTCAACTCACTACCGAGACATACACGAAAATACACACTCACGACAGCATCGTTCACTATATCCGTACCTATGTATTCACAGGCACAGAAACCTGGAGTAGTGATGCTGTATCAGTCGTGTGAATTCAAAGCTCCACTGTGACTCAGTGAAAGCTTTTTAACGCTTTAATTTATTTGATTTTCATAAAGCGGACTAATTGCCTCTGCAGAGAGAGGGAGATGAAACGATTCAGCTTTTATGCTGATAATAAAATGATCATAAAATCGCCTTCTAGAAACAAAGAATACAGTCCAATGAATCAAACGACTCTTGAGTGGCCGCAGGATGACAGAGGAGAGGGTGCTTGGGGAGAGATATACTTTAACCAAATAGCATAGCGGAGGTCTCCCATCAGCAAGGTGCTGCTGGGGTGTCATCACAGCAATAGCGGCCCTGTGAGAGAGGGCAGCAGCCCGGGCTAGCCTCTGTGGGCTTTAAAGTTCAATATTTGAACAGCTAAAATCATCTTCAGGTTTGTTTACGAGATGATCTGGAGAAGGCTGTGCTCTGTGCTAATGAGTTCATGTGAACGGTGTTGTGTTTTAGATAGCAAAGTGGGGGTGTCATGTCATGTTACATGGCAACGCACAAGAAGCAAGAAAGTGAATAGGAGGTCGGCATCAGCTAAAACATTGCTGACAAAGTCAAAAGTACATCGCTACATTTCACAGATTGCTTTTTCTTAAGAGAGAGCTTACACACACACACACACACACACACACACACAGTACGATGGTTTTATGATTGCTGTTGCCACAGAGCGGTTAGTTATTTTAGCGATGCTGTTTATAACAGACAGAATATGATTTGAGATTAACTGTGTACCCTGAGGATTAACATTATAGCTTTGTTGACTGGATTAGCTGCAATGATCATTGATCTCTGCTGTCACTATAAGAGGCTGTTAGTGTGTATTATCACCCCTCAGAGTACCGCCGTCTCGCTCCTAAGTAAATCCCCCCTTCACACCATCTGAATTGGACATTTTTCAAGAGGCCAGTCAGATGAAACTGCTGTTATTTAAACATTTCCAGCCAAGCAACGCCGGTGAATCTGAGGTCTGAGGTTCAAGCCGGAGCAGGGCCCGAGCGCTCGACACGCAGCTGCTCCCGGTGTTCGTTGACCAGGGGTCACAGCAGTCAATCCCTGCACTTTAACTGCGGCTTCCACATGGTCTGCCGGAGTGATTTGAGGGCTTAGTGTGCCAGCAGTAGCATGTACCTGATGTCATGGGTTCACGCAGTCAAGAATTTAATTCATAGTTTGAAGCCTGAGTCTTTGACATTTTTATAATAGAATTATGAGCAGTATAAGTATTCAGATCCTTTTCAGTAAAAGTAGCAATGCCCCAGTGTAAAAGTAGTCAATTATAAGTAAAGGTCCTGCATTCAAAATGTTACTGAAGCAGAAGTATTAGCAGCAAAATGTACTTAAAGTAAAAGTACCTGTTATGTAGAATGGCTCCTTTTAGAGGCTTATATTAGATTATTGAATTATTATTATTATTGACTTGAACATGTACGCAGCATTTTATTTTTTGCAGCAAGTCAGACTAATTTTACATGTTTCTATACTGTTTTCATGGTATTTTCATCAATCACAGCGCGTCATGTTTTATAAGGTGATCATGGCCAGGTTAACCGGTTGGGGGTCACTGAGGCAAAACGTTCAAAGTCCCCCATTACATCTAGTGCTATTGCTGTGGTGGTTACTCTTAGCATGACCGCGGGAAAACTACTTCCGGGACGTGGGTAAAGTAAAAGCACAGGGACAGCTTCTTCTGTATAACTTTGTCCACTGTAATGAGCACTTCAACAACAGTTGGACACAAGTACACAGAGAATAAAAGTAAGTGTATGACTCACCAAGCCAAACAATTTCTAGCATTCTAACAGTACAAGCAAGTGAGATATTATATATATCTAACACTACATGTACTATTATTTATATATATATATATAGTGTGTGTGTGTGTGTGTGTGTAGTGAGCATTAATTCATTTATGTACATCCTCCCAATAAATGTCAGTAAAAATAATCTACAAAATAAGACTTACAAAATCGATTCTCATATTACAATTATGTGTTTGAATGTTGCCAATTACCAAATAAATTTGCAATTTAAGAAGTCACCAAAACCAACTGACTTGTAGTGAATGGGGGCTTTGGGGGCCCCTCTGGGGCTGGGGTAGTTGCCTACTTTGCCCAGTTCATAATCCAGCCTTCAAGATGAAGACATGTTTTGTATGAAAAAACTGAATCTGTAACTAAAACTGCGTGTATATATTTTATATATATATATATATATATATATTTAGTGGATTCTAAAGTACAGTATTTCCCTGAGAGATGTAGTGAAGTAGAAGGATAAAGTAGCATCAAATGGAAATATTCTAGTAAAGTACAAGTACCTCACAATTGTGCTGAAGCACAGTACTTGAGTGAACATACTTAGTTACTTTGAGGGCTGAGGCTCCCTGTGAACAGCTAAACCCGCGGCAGCAGCGAGGTGTCTAACTGCAGCCAGAGAGGATTGTTTCATATGCCTCACAGTCAGGATTCACAGTTTGACTTTGAGAAAATGTAAATCCACATTACTAATATTTCTTTCTGGCCCTTTTTGTTGATTATACCCCACTATATTATCTCTTCTGATCTCGCTGGAGCTGCTGTTTCTGGAAGTACATTTATTCTTTTATATGCCCACACGGTGCCAAATAAAGTGGATTGCCCCCTCTCCTCTAAAAACAGAAAATGCTAATATACTGTTCCAGTAGTAAGTCCATGTATCATGCTCTTATGAGACTGTAGGCCACTTCACATAATACATTAGAGAACTTAGTGTTTGGTAATATATGACTGAAATTCTTGATGTAATATAATAAAAGAGGGATGTCATATGTCTTTTTTTGGGAACATTCTTCAAGAGTCCAGATTATTTCCAAATTCAGATTTCCTTAAGTTGTCCTGAACACATTGCTGATAGGTGATGAATAATGACACGCTGCACTGTTTTAACGCAATAATATTAATTCCCCAGTATTTTAAGGAAATGAAACATCCTAGTTAATACTTACTCATGTTGTCTGGTTAAAAAAAAAAAAATTAATATGCAACTTCATTTTAGACAATAAAAACTGGTCAGAACGGCTAATAAAATATCCGACTATTCCATAGCAGCTTATGTCTGGTGCCCATAAAGATATGCTAATAAAAATCTTTATTGCTCTTGGCATTACAGAACAATACACGGAGAACCCCTACTGCTAGCTCTTTAGTATTATTCATTAGGTTCTGATACAGGCCAGTTGCTGCTCCTAACTTTGTGTATGTGTTTGTGCGTGTGTGTGTGTGTGTGTGTGCGTGTGTGTGTGTGTGTGTGTGTGTGTGTGTGTGGTAGGGCCTTTTAATAAAAAATGCCCCGCTGGGCTCGACGTTGCCAGTTTGCCAATCAGAGCATAGCCACGATATGCAAATCACACACACACGCACACAGACACAAACAAACACACACGCGCACACACACACACACACAGCGGCGGACACACACACACACACAGTAGGAGAAGGAGTGTTTTGATCTACCAGGGCCATTACAGACATTTTAAAATCCTATGAATATAAAAGAGAGAGAGAGGGAGAAGGATGGAAGTGAGAAGAGGAAGATGAGAGAGATGGGCGAGAGAGCATCGGAGACAGAGGGAGGGGGAGAGAGAGGGAGGGGAGATATAGCCGGGGAGCAAAGTGAGAGGAAACAACATTTTCTGTTCTTTTTCGGTTTATTATTAAGTTCTAGGGGAGAATGCATCGGGAGATTACATGGAAGATAGACGATTAAATGGCTCCCTCAGTCTTTCTCTGCCAGTGTTTTGTTTTTTTTGTTGTGTTGTTGTATTTTTCAGTTTTGTATATTGTTCCTTGATATTAAAGGAGTCTGGCAGCGAGAGATGAACCAGATGAAAGCCTGAGATTCATGGAAATGCTCGGGTACCAATAAACATGACGCGTGATTGGTTGATTGAGCATAAGGCGTCGTGCAATCAGGACAAATGCATCATCACTGTTAGCCGTGTGTGCAGCCGCCTGCATCACCGATGATTTAAATGGCCGTTAATACAGGAAGACACAGACACTTACAAACTCGGTCGAACAACCGTGACTGATGACTAACAAGACAGTGTTGTTTGGTCGGTGTGATGAATTATTAGACTCCAGGCACCAAATCGTCAGTTTATATATAATAACAGGTTGGTGTCTGACCCTTATCTACCAGAGGAGAGGAGAGAGGAGAGAGGAGGAGAGGAGAGAGGAGAAGAGGCTAATAGGGTGATTAAGGGGGAGGAGAGCTGCTGTTGAGAAAAAGACTTTGTGTTGGATTATTTTCTCCTCTTAGGAGCTTACAGAGAACCAGCCGGTGTTTTACACCTTAGCTCTTAACACCCCCAAATCCCCTGATTTAGACTTAAACTGCATAGAGAGGGAGGCGAGGAAGAAGGGAGGATGAGTAAGAGAGGGGGAAGAAAGGAGGGAGGAAAAAACATATAGCCAGACTGATGAGAGACAACAGACGCAGAGTCTAGGAGGGAGGTTAAGAGAGAGAAGTGTTCATTTACAGTTTATCCTGTCGAAGTATTCACACATTTTCTAGCGCACAGGAATCAACGTGTTTGTTTGGAATAAACAAAAGAAACCGACAAAGAAGCAACACTTAAATAAGCACACAGTTGGAAGAGGGACGTTCCCAAAGTGAGAAATAGATGCGCACTGTATATCTAACTTTTAGGTGCCATTTCCCACCGATGAAGGCAAGAGCCGAGGCTTTGAAAGACAAAAGTGTGTAGTGTGTGTGTTTGTTTTTGTTTGTGTGCGTCACAAGCTTGCTCACTTGTCGTCCTGCGAGTGTGTCCGCACCACCGTGGTGTGGAATACTGCAGCAGTGCTTTCGGCTGCGGCGTAAACACACACAGCTCACCTGTGAAGTCCCATACAAGTAGGTCTCACCTCATTTTATAGCCAGCGTCCGGGCCGAGGGCCAACACTGGCACCTGCGACGGTGCAGAGATGTCTCTGCTGGGTAACCCTGTGCAGATGTAGCTTGTTCTTTAACACGTTTTATGGTGGGGTTTTTTACCAGACAGTGGAGAGAGGCAGAGGAGGAGGAAGAGAGTCCAGATGTCCATGTAGGGCCAAGACGGTCCAAAATAATGTATAGATTATGCTTCAAATTGGTCATCAGAATGGACTTGCCAGCCATACTATTTTATCCCTTCTCCCCAAAATCCTCCTTTCATAAAGGAATTAGAATTGTTTGTCCCCCTGGCTTACCTATCTTTAAAATGATATCAGAACACCTGCCAAGAACCTCCATGTGTTCTGCTCCATGTCCAACACTCTGAGCGACAGTATCCCACGAGCATTATATTTAAGTTTAGATCCTCTTACCATTCAGAATTGTCACAAGTTTTCATTTTCTGGCTTTTAAAAAGGAAAGTGACCCGTCTGCTATGTTAGCATAGGGGCTGCTTCTACAGTGGCAAAAACCTACTTGTGTGGTTTGGTATGACCAGTCGCTTATGGTGGCTAATGTTAGCAAACTTTCGATGGATGCTGTTGTTTGACTGACACTGCTTAAAACTTGATGATTTTATCACAAAGGCAAAGCAAGAAGTACACAGAAAGTTCCTCACCGGTAGAAACGTTTGTCGCTCACTGCTTGTGGTCACATTTCTCTTGCTCTCGGACAAGTCGACTTATGAGGATGTCTCTTAAGTGACTGACTCAGGAGCCTTGGGAAAGGAATTTCAGTGTGCCATTTGGCACTTTTTGCCATTCCTCTTTGCCACATTGGCCATAGTCTCCCTTTATATTTATGTATAAACATTATAACACTTTTAAAACGCTCATTCCACCTTAAGACAACCTGATGCAGTAACACTGTGCCCTGCATATCATTACAGGAGACAAATATTGTATTCCTCACTGTGTACTAAATAGAAAAAGTAGCCTGGTCCTCACTATTAACAAGAAAAGAACTACAAACTATCGTCTTTGTTCATGAATGTCTCCTACTAAAGGCACCTCCGTCTATCCCATCTCTTCTCAAATGTAAAACAACAGTTCATCAGAGCAGATGCCAGGACTGGCTCACTCTTGATAACCCACGAGTAAATACTGAACTTGGGAAGACTGCCTTTCAGCACTTCGCACCGTATAAATGGAATAAACTTCAAAGGACACTGAAACTTGAAAGTCTCATCCCATTGGATGAATTTAGACATTTAATTTTGAACATGTTTGGAGATGTGTGTGACCGTTTCGGATTCAGTTTGTATGTACTTGCGTGTGAATGCCTGTGTTTTGTTGTGTGTCTCATCGCGGCTCTATTTCTGCTGCTGTACTCAAGACTGCCTTGCAAAAGAGATCTCTCTGAGTCTACCTGATTAACTAAAGTTTATATGTATCGATCTTCTAGAAGCATTTCTACATGTTAATTTCTATTAGTGCAAAGTTGAGCAAGTGGCTTGTTATTTACCGACTAACACGCCAGATGTTAACTGGCTGCTTTGTCTTTGTCTTCTGCTGAAGATGAAATGCTATATCCAAAGACCCAAAACCTCCAGTGATACTGATACTAGCAGAATGCTAGTGGAACCCAACTGCAGTACAATTAGCATCATCAAAGACAATGCTTTTTGACCTTTTGGTATTTAGAGGTTCATTTTGCATGCTGAAGGCATCTACCATGCTGTTAATGTTTTTCATTACAGGCAAAAACTTAAAACTGTATTTCATCTAAATAAAATGTTCCATGAGTGTAAGGAACAATAATTTGGTTGAAATGATGCCATTGATTTTGTGGACAAAAGGGATTTATTCAGTGTGTGTGGATAAACATGCAAATAAAGGTATGGAGGAACACAAACACAGACACACACATTTAAGCACCTTGTACTGTTGAGGACCCCTCCACCTTCCGCTCGTCAACCCCCCCCTCAAGAGGCACTTATTTAGTTGGTACACAGACGTCATGCTGAGAACCCCACACAGACAGACCACACACACGGCAAGCACAAACACACACACACACACGCACACACTCAAAACACATCCTGCCAACAGAACAAATCAAATATACTCAGCTTGAATATTGCCTCTATACACACACAGACAAAAACACACCTGTCAATCATTCTCTTTTTACTCTCTAATGAAAACAGAGTTGCGTGTGTGTGACCATATACAAGCCCTTTTCTTTCCATTAATAAATCCACATGTGTATGTTTCGTGTATATTTATATTCGCAACTGAATGTGTGCGTATGAGGCGGAGAAGGAGGGACCGTCTGTGTGTGGGTCCATGTAGGAGTTCTGTTTGCAATTAATCATAGTAGTGAATCTCCGTCCCCTTGTCGTAAAATATAGATGTCATCCACAGCAGTAACTCCACAGTGCTGCTGCTGCTGCATGAGTGGTTCGAGCAGTATTGTTCATCTTAATAGCATTTAATTAAATTTTCTTAATATTATTAAACCCATAGGTTGCATTGACAGTTTTACAGCATCAGATAATAGAACACCTTTGCCATATGTGACAGTTTCTTGGAGGCGGAGCTATTCAGGAAATAGAGGGCCAAAGTGAAACGGGAACATCCCGGTTTTGTATATATGCTAATAAATGGATTGCGTAACTTAGTGAGGGATGTAGTAGATGCTATTAGCTAGAAGAGTAGCCCAGTGAGGGATTGCATTGCAGAAGCTAGTGAAACAGCAGCTAGCCCGTAGGCAACGTGAGGACAGCTCCATCTTTGAAATTCACATTTCTGAGCAGAGTCAAGGAACCACAGGTTTTCTACCAAAGTAACACTGGACTAGTGACAAAAGACAAGACAGCAGATCATTTCTTTTATAAAGCACAATTTATGCTAACTGAAAAATGCTGTCCAGCCATGGAAAGTTATCTACATAATTTAAATCTAGTTGACTTTCCAAGTTCAGACTACAGGTCTGCAAAAACTCAAGTTGAAATGACAAGGTCTAGAGATTAGTTTTTGTTTCCCACTCCGCAGAATTCCAGCGCTAACAGTTTGATTGGCTGTCAATCAACATCAAGCCCATGGGACTCACAAAGCTAACATTAAACTTTAACACGTGTACGCACGAGATGATTTTGTGACCTCGCAACTAATTTGGGAGCCAATCATGGTTCAGTATGCAACTTACATACTTACATAAGTGTGACGTGGAAACTTGTGACGCTTCAGTGAAGTATAAGGGCGGGTTCACACCACTCTTGTTCAGTCCAGTTGAACTGAACCCCGGAAGCGTTTGCTCCGTTGGTGCCGGTGGGAATGCCAGACTCGAACTCTGGTGCGGGCCAAACAGCCGCTCGCTGGTGTGCCTCAAAGGGCTGGTCTTGGACCACTGTCAAGTGAACTTTGGAGCAGTTCATTTCTGGTGTGAACACCATTCGAACCAATAACAAGCTTACCGTTTTCTCTTCCTGGTTTGGTGAGCCATTTCACTATCTAACATGAATATGAAGGGATCACAAATATGTCATTTCCATTTCTATTTCAGAGTTCTTTATGCCCTCAAGGTTTGTCAACTGTGGTTCTTAGCGTCCATCGGGCTGGACCAGAATATTCAAATATTTGCTCAGTGGGTTGGTATTCGATTTTTAATTTTAGGATTCGAATATTAGTTTTTTTTATTTATCTATTTTTTTGTTTTTACACATATGTATGTGTAAATCTGGCGAAATACAATACTCCGGTTTAATTAGGATGGGACAGTTGAAGGAAGGTAACATCGTTATACTCAATAAATATATTTGCTTTTGCCAAAGTTAAAGTGTTCCCTGCAGCTGGAGTATATTCTCTGTGTAGAGCCACACCTGCATGTGCTTTAATGGACAGAAGCGCCTGCGCTTGTGTTTTGGGTTATACTGCATTGCTTTGACATTGTGGAAAATAGAATAATAGAAACACAACGCATTAGTCTTTTTAGCCGTTATTATAAATCTAAATGAATCTGCTGCAAAATGGAGCAGCTTGTTAAAACTCAAACGTGAGATTTTAGCGGTAAGTCACGCGTCCCAGTAAAATCGCCCCGACGTAAACATCGTGCACGCATGTCATGATTCAGTTCATCTGGAAGAGAAGACAAGATGCCGAGGGCCTCAGCTGTGTGGGAGTGCTTTAGATTGACAAAGGCAGTATTCAAAATATGCGATTTGAAACTGGCCGACCACAACAGCACAACATGTTTGAAAAATCCCCTGAGTTCCGTAAGTAATGCGCCTAAACGTTATATAGCCTCGCATATTGTTGGCATATACATCCGACATGTTAATCAGTAATTTTACACGTGATAAAAATGTGCACTTAATTTGCTTGGAAAATACTTGAACTGCGTGTTGTTTTTGTGTCACTAATGCAGTGTCCGTTCTCGGAGTATACAAGCCCTGCCCGCGTGAATCGCGCCGGCTCGCGCTATTCTGTAGTTTATTAAGTTTGTCGCGTGTCCAATATTGCACCAAATGCGACACTGCACTCCCTTGGGTCCAGGCAACACACTCCACGTGTGAAGTCGATTGAATGAACGGTTCTCGACATAATCAAGCAGCAAACCAACGGGCACACGGAGATTCCTGCCTTTTATTAGAGTCCCCTCCCACCAAAGCTTCGAATATCTTGATTGCTACCGAAGCTTCGAAGCTCAAAAAATGGTATTCGGACCAGCCCTAAGCCCCCACCCACTCAGGTGTTTTCAGGTTGTTGCCTCTCAGGACTGTGTGGGCGGGAACAAGCGTGCTTGATTGACAATTCTCTCACTCGCCTGTTAGTTTTGTTGCACCGTAGTTAGTGCAGGATACGCTAAACCTTCATCGTTACCGTTTTGGAGTTTGGAGACATAATGCTCACATAATTCTCAGCAATGCTTTGCCGAACCTGAGCAGAGGTCCGTTAAAAACACCTGTGCGGGAGTGCAGGGCCTTTAACTCAGAGCCAGTTAAACCGTTATGAATCATAGAAATATTTGTAAAAGACAAACTAGACTCAAATCAACAGCAGGGAAATAACAGAACATGCACGTGTAACAATGAAGCACAAAACGTTGAACATGGGAAGTTTGTGACATTATTGGGACATGTCCATGTAGCAGCAGGGACAAATGGTTCTCAAAGTAGATGGTATTCACTACTCACAGATCTAAAGTATTTTTCAGAGAAGAGCTAGAAAATATGCTGGAATGGGGTGAAAGCGAGCTGGAAACTGTCGTCTTGGCACGCTCGATGGTGCACTAGGTGAGAAAACGATTCAGTGGAAGGTCCGTGCCAGCTGTTGCTTGTTGCTGAGGAGATGATGTGCTGTAGTTCCTTTCATATGTGACCGTGTGTGTTCCTGTACAGACAGTGAGTGGGGGGGGGGGGTCATAATTCTCTCTGCAAATCAATCGGGAAGAAAAAGATCTGTCCAAAACGCAAGGGGCTTGAACATTACAATTGCAACATTGGTTTCAACTTCTGCTTGTAAAATAAAGAAAAGTCTAGGTTTTAAGTACTTTAAGGAAGTTAATAACCCCAGTTTTTCTTAAAATGAAAACAAATCATTTAATCTATCAGCCTATCAATTGTGTAGAAAACTTTTGCTAATTTTAGTCCTTTAGACGGATGACTCTGGGTCGTACTAATACAGAATGAAGCGTTTAGCTTGGCTGGCCGGCTCCAGGATGTGATCCATCAGAAAACAAGGCTAATGTTTTCAGCTAAACCACTCCTGGTGCAATTATATGGTCCACTGGCATTGATCATAGCTCCTCTTCTTCAATCTATTCTCCTCTATCCCTCTCTCGCCCCCTTTAATGGCTAAGTCAGTGTTAAATGTTTGATAAATGAGTTTAGAGGCCGCGTTCCCATGGATTTATTAAAATTCTATAAAAAACACTCTTTTCACTGTGTGTGCCAAAGAAAGAAAGTGATGGGGAAAGGTAGACTGTTATACTTTGTGTGTGAGCGGGAATATCAAATACTATAGAGAACAGGCTTGGCTGCCTTTTTCAGCCGCGCAGCCCTGAGATATCACCGAGCTAATGCTAACATGTGAGCAAACAGTTGCCTGTCTTCACATCCAGCAGACTCAGAGCAACGCAGCAATTTAAGTCATGTTTCTGCCATGTGACAAACGTAAGTTCAATATTTACCCTCCGTTTAGCTCTGTTTTGATCGCTAACTCCTGACAAATATTTTTGCCTTTTTAACTGTTAGCTGGGAGTTCGACTCTCTTCACCGGCCAGCTGCGAACTCTGTCTTTCTGCCATTCGGTACTGAGCAGGCAGCGTAGGGTTTATTGAATCTCTGAAGCGGACTGACAACAGCCGCCTGCTGAAACACGGTGTATGTGAGAGGCAAGGCTAACGTATAATGTAGTAAATGTGTTGTAAAACCGTAACAATGAGTAAAACAGAAAGACTGCCTGCTAGCGTTTTAGCCTCTAAAGAGCTGCATGGTTGGCTGGTGACTCTCTGTGGGTTTGTGACCCCTTTCACATGCAGTGATTTGGTGTTAATATAAAACAAATATGAATTAGTGGGTCTTTAAAATTGTTTTAAATTCAAAAATCCTAACTTGGCTGAGTTGGCTGTTTATATGGATATTTAGAAAGGAAAAGAATGGAAAGAAAGAATGTGAAGCGCCATGCTATGCCAGAAGAGACAAAAACATCCACACACACAACTTAGTTTGAACTTAAAATGACCCTCTTTGAAAGTGGGGAACAGCCACAATCTGAATCTGCTGGTCCGAAGTAAAGCATTAGATACACACACAAAAAGGCAAATGCACACACACACACACACACATCCTAGCACATGCACATGCTACTAGAGGAAGGCCAATTAGCGCAGGGTGAAAACGACGGGCTTTTTTGAAGCAATGTTTCAATGACGACATTTAATTGGATGGTAAATCAACTCCTTATCTGCCTCTCCACAGCTTGGGGTGGGGCGAATAAGAGAGGTAGAGAAACAGAGGGAGAGATGGAAGAGAAAAGGGGGGATTGAGAGGACAGTGAGTGAGCAAGAGAGGGAAAACTGGTACATGTGTATGCTCGTGGACCGAGGTGTAATGTAACCTTGCCAGTCACTTATGTGTGAGTGGCAACTCTGGGACTTTATAGTGGCCTCGGCTGATAGGAAAGTTAGTTTAGAAGACAACAACAGAGGAAGGCAACCGTGAACACCATGATGGATGTGCATCTAGGAAACCATCCATCCATCCATCCATCCATCCATCTGTCCATCAGAATGAATAAAAGTAAAAGTAGCAGGCCAATATTATCTGCCAACACACCATTTCTACTGCATGTCATAGGAGGAAAAGCATAGTTGTAACTAATTGAAATTACAATGGCTTCATTCTATTTAAGTGTCACAGCAAACCACTAGGCAAGCATACACACCAGGACCATGTAACTCACGCTCTAAAACACCCTTTCACATGTGATAAACACATAAAGGTAAATGTTATTTTTGGACATTTAACATGATCAAAACTTACATTAGAAACGTCTATTTCATTTTCAGATATTCACATGAGAAATGTAATCTTTCAGATCTGCAAACTTAGAAATATTCTCGTTTAGTTGTGTATGTCATAAGAAAGTTCTAGTACAGTGTTTCACTGCTCCCTCTGGTTGAAAGTTTCACTTGTGTGGAATAGGGATGGAGCTGTCGAATATTTTAGTAATCGAGTATTCTACCGAAAATTCCATCGAGTAATCGGATAAAATGTATTTTTGCCTAATTAAAGTGCAATATTAAATATGCAAGAGAAAATAAGACAGGTCTCTTAAAATGAACAACTAAGTTTCCCATTTTTAGAAAAATACACATTTTTATTTTTTAAATGCATACATCCAAAATAAACATTTAGGTATTACCCATTGGTCCTCTGTCTGTACTTTTACTGTGAACAATGACAATAAAGTTGACCGATGAATTAAGTGCCATTCATTTTGGGTTTTAAATAAAGCATTTCCTGAGATGCAAACACATACAATTAAGTACTTTCAAAATACTTTTTGTTTTAAGTATCAAACTAAGGCGTACATTAAAATGTTTAAAATGCTCTCTGAAAACTCAGCTGCTTGCTCAGTGGAACATGCTGTCCGCACATATCTGTCCGTACGAAGCTGTGAGGAGTTACTGAAAAAGAGGTGAAGAAATAATTATTGATGATATTTATTACTAAGCTAAAATATCATTATCATACAGTAAGTTCATGGCTGTGCATTTATAAATCCTATTCATGGCAATCAAACTAAAATTAATAACGACTCAAATTGAAGCACATTAGGCTTAGGGACACGATTACAACACGTATTCAACGTTCAAACGAAAGTATCAACTAAGCATTCAGAGGCTTGGTATAAATCTCGCAATGGACACACGCCACGACGATCTCTTTACGTTTCAATATGAAATGATCCCAAAGCTTGGACATTTTGAGTCGTTTCCTCCTGTTAGTTTCTTCTCTTTGCTCGTCGCCATTGTTCCCATCGCTCCCTTCCGCTTTGCAGCTCTGTGGGTGACGTAAACGCGTTGTGTCACATTAAAAAAAAAACAAAAAAAAACGTCATTGCGAAAGAACCAGACGTGAGCTTTAAAATGAACTCGTTTACAAAAAATGATTGAGGCAAATTCCGCTGCCTTGCAATGGTGTTAAGTAGAAGTACAATAGAAAACTGCTCAAACCACCTCTGGAGAAAGATCCTACTGGCTATAGCACGACATCAGAGACAGCCACGAATAGACACACACAACTATGACCATCACCGATGAGTGCCAACGCATGCAGTACTACGAAGTATGCCATTCAACCACCAGCGAGTGTGACTGAGCTAGTCGGGGAGAGGGATGGAGTGAGTGAGAGGGATTAGAAATCTTGCGTCCTGCATACCACCAACGTTAAGAGTACTGGCTATAGTGCTATGACAATGAAAACCACTTTAGTGACAGCAACAAAGACTTCTTTCGCAGCAAAATGAACAGATAGTTTATGGGGGACCACAGAACTTACAATAAAGGCCAGAAAACCGGCTGACTTTACATTTGCGAGGTGAACTCAACGAACGTGTGTGAAGAGGGCGCATGGGGTGAAAGACCTACTTCTATATGTACTCAACGATCTTTAGATTATTAGGCAGACTGACTCATACACAAACATGCCCACATTTCAGTGTACACAGTGAATCACACACAGCAGCTGTTGAACCAACACACACACACAGTCTCCTCTGAGGGCAGTGTTTGTGATCTATCTAGCATGCTGGTAATCCCAGCGATGGCGGTCACTCCAGCTCTGTAAACAGCTGAAATATGGATGATAAAAGGAGCAGATGAAACTGAATAAACGAGAAGCCTGTGGACAAAAAAGTCCTTGAAGATTTTCCAAACCCGGTTGGACCTCAGTCTGAACCAGATACGACTCGAAACTTCAATCGCGCCAACTGGATGATTGACACTATTCATTTGACTTTGACATTTTTTATGACGGCAAAGCAACAGTTTTTCTCTGTGGCACATTTTGCGTAATTTAGTCAACAAAGTAAGCCTCTTCCTCATTTTCCTGAGAAAATATCCGTAAGACAATGGTTCTAAAATAAAACCAAAAGAGGGGAGGATGAGTTAATAGCTCTCAGAGGACAGTGCAGGAAGTGTTTGCATTCATCTAGATTCGATTCTGTTTGACTTTGTCTTTGTATATATTTCTATTTCTTTGCTCATTATCCTCTCTCATCCCCTCTTTGTATCTCGCCTTTTCTCTCTTTCATCTTCTCTGCCTGCCAATCTCCAAGTCAAATGTTACTATCTCTGTGTTATTGTAGATATGAATAGACTGTATGTCTTCGGGGTTGTTTTATTAATTCATATTTTGTCATCCCACATGCTTTCACGGAGTCATTCATCTCTCTCTCTCTCTCGCGCGCGCGCGCGCACACACACACACACACACACACACACAGACGCAGACGCACACAGAGAGAGGAGCCCGTTTCTTCAGTCTCAAACACATTACTATAATTACCTCTTAATGATTTTTAATTCCAGTACAAAAGAAACAAGACACTGGATTTAAAACATGAAAAGAGACAGTTATGTAAAAGGAAGTAATCTGAGTGGAATCACATTAAACATGTTTGTTATGCGATTTTATAGGTGGCTGCTTGTGGAGTGCAAACTGGCTCCTCGCTAATATGACAAATTGATGTAATAAGCACTCATTCGGCCTATCAGAACAGTGTGTCAGGCCATGCTTCACATCATATGTGGGACATCTGAGAATAAACCAAGCCTTTTCTCAGACACTGACATTTATTACTATTTAGCCCTCTGTGTTCAGCAATATTATACAGGCTTTTGATGTTAATCTCACCATTTGATACTGTGATTACAATGTAAATGATCAATCAATCAGATTACTGTCAACTCTTCACTGTATGTGTCAATCAGAGGAATTTCAAATGTATTTAATTTCTCATGAAAAACAACAATAGTGCAGTCTTAGGTAGAGCAGAATTTAACCAAAAGTCAAAGATTTCTGTGTGCACAATCGCAATTCTACACCTAATCTTTTTCGTTCCGATCAAATGAGCTCAGGTGCGTTTCGCTGTTTGCTTTGGTTCGAAGGCAAAATGGACCAACCACACCATCGACAAAAACGATCCTGGGGAGCCCCAGTGGCTCACCTGGCAGAGCGCGAACCACGTATCAAGGCTGAGTCCTTACCGCGGCAGCTCGGGTTCGATTCCAGCCCTTCACCTTTCCTGTCTCTCTCCAGCTATCACTATCAAAATGAAGCAGAAATGTCGAAAAAAGATTCCTTAAAAAAAAAAGAAAAACGATCCTATAAGTGGTCAATAGAAAGGGCTACTTTTATTCCAAGATTATTTGGTAACCATGGTAACACAATGCGCATTGCCACAAGAGTGTAGGGATACATCAGGAAGTGAAAAGGAGTCAGTACGACACAGTACTACACCCCCCAGCATAACATCACTCAAGATAATCCATAAAACTTGTTGTGAGCAGTTTCATGTAGGCACTATCGGTAGAAAGAAAATAGTTCCTACATGAAACTGCTCACAATAAATCTGATTATCTTGAGAAACCGGGTCATGGTTTCTGGAAAGCGACGTTGTTGTTGAGTGTTTTGAAGGTATTTTCTTTGGCACTTTGACCACCACAAGGCGTGTGCCATCTAGTCAAAAAAATCTCTACATCTCCAAATCTCGGCAACTCACAGCAAAACAATGTTGATGGATAAATAGCACTACAGGTAAGAGGGAAAATCTGTATTTTTGATTTAGGGGTGAACTGTCCCTTTAAGCTTTTGTTTGTTCCTGTATATCCATATGTAGCTGTCTATGACTGAGTGTATCTGCGTATCTGCCTTTAGGTTGGTGCGTGTGTGTGTGTGAGAGAGAGAGTGTGTGTGTGTGTGTGTTCATGTGTGTAGACGTCTATCTATCGGAGCACCATTTCAGAGAGAAAGGATTTCTGCCTCAGTAATTGCCTCGGCTATACCCCCCCCCTCCTCTTCTCATTTTTCTTTGGTATTTTTTCTCTCTGAATTTTGTCCTCTCCGCTCCTGCAGACTTCGTCTCCAGCTCATCTTTCATTTGTCTTTTATTTTTCCCTCCATCTCTCAGTCCTTGACATTAACCGTGATCTCCCAGTAAGATCAATTAGGGAGACACACACGTA
This sequence comes from Coreoperca whiteheadi, assembly GCA_011952105.1. NCBI lineage: Eukaryota > Metazoa > Chordata > Actinopteri > Centrarchiformes > Sinipercidae > Coreoperca > Coreoperca whiteheadi. The sequence continues at coordinate 7,509,577 of CM022490.1, forward strand.
CACACTCTTGCACGCACACACACACCCACACATAGTACATGTTGGAGTCACGTGTCTATTAAAATCCATGAAAGCCAGTTTCTATTCACTGAGCTCGGAATAGACGTCTGTCTTTGAAATGACTAAATGGTGCGATGTTTATTATAATACAAACAGTGTGCCATCTGGTTTAGAGGTCCATACTGCAAACAGGAATCACACGGTATCAGCGTTGTGCTCCAGTGAACTAAACACAACCGTGATGGACAGGGATGGTTAAAGTGAGGCAGGGAGAGACAGATGTATAGACGGATGGATAGAGACAGAAATAGACAGACTCAGTGAGCCTGAAATCATATGAGTGTTTCCATATTTGTCTGTCAGCTGTGTTTTATACTGAAGTGGGGAATCGCATTTAAATGTTCTTGTTTGCAGCCATCAAATATAGTGTGAAACTGTGAGGAAAATGACACAGGGAGTGTCTTATATTGCACAAATGGCCCACTTCTCAGTGGTTTGGGACAAAAGTGTTTTTATTAAATTGTATGTGGTATATTTTTAAATCAACATATCACGGTCAATTTAATGGGTGACACCTTGGTCACTAAATAACGTTGCTTCATTTCAATTCACAATTTAACATCTACTATTTATAATTTACAATTCAGGCAAATACCAAGCAATATTCATAACAAAGTAAATGCATTAGCATACAAGTCCTACAATACTGAAAAGCAAAGTAAGACTGCAGTCACGTTAGTTTTCCTAGAGATTTATTTAATCAGATTCATTTTTTCCTCCTGTCTTTCCACCTTCTACACTTACTTTACTAGTTTGACAAAATGTTGAAGCTTTTATTCTCTTTCAACAAAACAGTCAACCGCTAAATCCAAATCACATATTATATATCATTATTATATCATGTATTGTAACAGCAATGTGCTTATTTTTTATATACTGAAATGCCACAATGGAAAAGTCTTAAAGCTACACTAAATAATATTTTTATATCAACAACGGGGGAAAATGTGACTATAGGTAATGTGAAAAGTGTCACTCATAGTAAGAAACCCACAGAGAATAATCACCCAACTCTGCAGTTCATTCAGCTCTATGGAGCGTTTTAGTGTCTTTCAGGTGATTATTTTGGTTTTTACGGCCCTCAGCTTTACTGTTTGGTTCACTGTCACTGTTCTAATTAGCCTAATTTCAACAAAAAAAAAACCCTCCAATAAACCCACTGTACACAACCAATGTAGTGAGAGACAGATATTTCCCACAGGAGCCGGTGGAGACCAACATAGTATTATTATATTGGACTTCAATTCAGCATGTCGCCAAACCCTCAGGGAAAAAAAATGCTAATTCTAAATGTTGAACTCCAAATGAATGATAATTTTTGGGCGTGTCTTCTGGACATTTTAATAGGTTAATGTTTGCTAATATGTTTGCCATATCAACCATACTGATATTATGTCAGTGTTGTGTTTACAGCATGTTACACTGCCCCCAAGTGGCCTGAACATCACTTATTGCAGATTCAAGGGTATCGCATGCCAACAGCGTATGACTTGCGTTTAAACACCCACACCCACTGTTTTGTATGTGAGCCAGCACTGGCAGCGTCTTGACTACGCCACTGTCCAATTTCCCCATGTTGATGCGCGTCAACTATTAATCTCACTGTAAAAGCAGACATTTTGATCACATCTGCTTGCCAAAATTGGCTAGGGTACCTTGAATCTGCTTCCTCTGTCTGTATAATGGGTTCGGTGTGTGATAGAGGCAGTCAATAGACACTTGTCAAGTGACGCGCCGCTCTGTAGCCAACATGTGTTGTGCTGTAGATTGGTTTGGTTGGTTGGTTTATTTTAACTCAATATAATGTTGCACATCTGTTTTGTTTTGCCAAGATTGAAACTTGCCAAGCTTGGGTTGACGGTAGCCTCAAATCCTTCGTCGGAAAGCACACGTCCTCATCCTCCCACTATGGTTTCCTGTTGACTCACTGCCTAATTATCATAATGTTGATGTCGAGTAATGAGCTCATGTGGAAGCACAGCTCATGTCTAGAAGACATTCAGATGGGTGTTTTGTTGTTGAGCTCAAGCACTTTTGACTCCGTCTATGGCGTCCACACACACACACACACACAAACACACGCTCCAGCTAGAGTTACTTTTATTGTTTTGTTGTTTTAACGGTCAGTAATTTAAGGCTGAAGATGATGTCATCCTCCTCCTCATGGTTACTAAAGTGTTCCTCTGTTCATGTTGGTGCTATTAGTAATGGTGTGTGACAGAGGTTATGGTGCTGTAATATGTTAGACATGAGATCTACAGTAAAATGCTCTCAAAGTCTTTCTCCCTTCCTCCAGCTGTTCCCCAGTCTCTTTCTTCTTCTTTAATGAGCCTGTTTGTTGGGTTGATCTAAGCCAAGATCTGGCCCAGTGAATTGCTTTATTTTGCTTTCAATTACTTTTTGGAAGTGATAATTTGGCAATGTACTTTTATTCATGTGTCTTGTAGGTTTTTGCTAACAAAGTCGTGCTTCCAGCAGCGGCTGTAACGGTTTGTTTTGAATAAATGGAAGAACGACTCAAATATGCACTTTGGCTTAACTGAAGGCAAAGAGTTCCAGCCACAAAGACTTCTTTTTTTAAAACTTTTGTTTCAGTGTGTTATTTTGACGGCTGTGTTTTGTTTGAAATTAAGATTTCATTTTCGTTCCACCTTTCATGACCCTTTTTAAATTGTGTGGTTAGAGTTGCACACCTGTCTTAATTGACAGCTCAGGCATCTCGTATAATGTCACCATAGTCTTAAGTCCAGCTCACTCCTGTTCAATAGGAAAGACTTTATAGACAAGGGCACATGTTAACACAGATTAGCAGTGTGCAGCCACTGAACTGGTAAATTCAGTCAGAGTAGTTGCATATGTCTAAGCTCAAACCGCCTGTTTCTCCTTAAATGAAACTCCAGTCAGTCCCATGAATTGTCGAGCTGAAAAGGGCGTGTGGTTAACGCGACACGGGCCAAACCACAGGCATTTTATGGCTTTTTTGAATTTGAAAACTGAAATATCTCAGCTTGCTAAATGTCCCTCCATTACTTCTCTCTGCCCACATGCACAAGCCAGTATTTATAAATCAGACAAAGACAACTAAAATGGGCAAATGTTTGGACTTTCAGCGTGTTAATGTAGATTCACAGCATTAGCAGTAAGTAGACAACTTTAAATGAATGTTTTGAAACTGATGAATGTTTTTACGTCGACTAAAACCCTCCGCCGAACAGCGTTTGTCCAAACATAGCTTAGCAACCGTAGGCACGGCAGGTCTGTCAGGCTTGGATTTGTCCACATGCCAAAGGGGTGTGCATGGCTGTGGTAAAACCAATTCTTGGAATTTAAAGAGTTTGGAGGGTGGTGCCTATTTTTTTTCCCCCAGCTTCTTTCAAAACCACAAACACGTGAGAAAAATTGTAAGGAATGGTTCAAATGGTGTCTTTATGTGCTCTAAAGTAAGATGCAGTGTACTACAAGTAACCTACTGTCGTGGCCGATTGTTAATTGCGAGGCCAAGGAGCACGTTATTAATTAACCGGGCTACATTAGATTGTTGGGGACAACAGTTACATTCAATAAAAAAAGGCCCATTCAATGAAAATTGCCCCGTGCGAGAAAGGGAACCTTGGCAACGAATTTCATTATCAATTCGCTGTGTTACGCAATTATTACGCCACTCAAAAAGACGCAGAGATGTTTGAGTATTAAAAAAAAGCAGTTGTCATTTCACACTAAATGAATCGAAAACGTGTATTAATTGCAAGATATCCAAAAGTGACAGGGAGTGAGAGAGAGCGTGAGTGTGTGCATCTCAGAGGTGGGTAGTAACGAGTTACATTTACTCCGTTACACTTACTTGAGTAACTTCTAAGAGTAGTTTTACTGCACCGCACTTTTCACTTGTACTGGAGTAGATTCGTGAAGAAGAACCGCTGCTCTTACTGCGCTACATTGGGCTACACCCGACTCGTTACTTTTTCTTTTCGCTTTATTTTTGCCAGAGAGATGCCGTCAGTACATCAACCACATGACTCCATTTTACCGATCAGACGTAGCGACAATTATCACGTAACTCTGTTTCACCAATCAGACGTAGCGATGCAGTCACATGACCACACACAAACTGTGGCACCACAGCCTCACAAAAAAAAAGATGCATTGTTCTGACAGCTCAGGTCTCTTTAATTTATTGCACTTTATTTCAAAAAGCCTATATATTCTGCAGACGTAAAGCAGACATGTGTATGTTAGTCCATTTGTTTTTCGGAGCAACCTGTTTGTGCACTTTCTGAAGATTTTGTGCACTGTCAGTTCTGTTGTTGAATAAAAGGGTTGGAAATTAGTGCTGTTTTGTTTCATGTATCGTTAGCCCTAGTCTATTATGACTGATGTGGATTAATCTGCTTTACTTTTTCATTGCTTGTAACGCTCGGTTTCCTGCTGTTTCACATGTAATGTAATTGTGCTATGAATAGTGCTAAAGTCAGTCTCTCTCTCTCTCTCTCTCTCTCTCTTCTTTGTCTTCTCCAGGTCAGCCTACCAAATGACTCCAGCTGTGTTGAAGAGATTTTGCGGGTATGTTGCTTGGGTACACACACACACACACACAAAGTAATTGCACTGATTATCAGCTGTTTTCTGTTTGCTCACAAAGACCTTTGTCTCGAAGAAAGGACAGGGGAGAGAGGAAAACAGAAACAGAGGGAGTAAGAGGCAGTGGGAGGGAAGAGAAGGAGATCTGTTGGCTCAGGTCAATGATTATACACGTTTTTGTTTTTGTAGGATGACTTCATGCAGAAATCCTTTCCACAATTTTCTCTCCCTCCTTTGCCCTCCTTTCATCTCTCTGTCCTCCTTTTTTCCTATCTGCATGTCATCAAAACTACATCAGGCAACACTATTTTTCCACAATTTCCCCCTCTTTCCCCCTCCTGTCCTCTCCTGTCTTTTTGTTTTGCCACTGTGTTCCTCCAGAGTGATGTCAAAACAGAAATGTTTTCCCACAAATCCTCTCGCCAGTCAGAGGATTTGCAGCTATAAAGACAAGGACCTTCTCTGACTGCTTGATGTCAAATTATTTCTTTCATTCTTTCTTCCTCCCTGTATTTGTCTCGATGGCCTCTCTCTCCTTTGTCATATCACTCACTGTGCTAGCTCTCTCCTTCCCTCCCTGTCTGTCTTCCTCTCTTCATTCCGCTCTGCCCGCTGTCATTCACCGCTCTCTTCCTTTCACAAATCAATATGCTGGCCAACAGGCTGTGTGACAGATAGTGTGCTGTGCGCTGCATGAAAAGCCTTTGTCAATAATATTGGTGCGCTATTGAATACAGTCTGTGGTTTTTAGCCGTGTCAAGTGGAAAGATCAGGGAGTTCAAAATGTGAGGTGAGGTGAATCGAAGCGGCGGCCTGCGGTTCATTTTTCCCTTTCTGTGATGGCACAGCTACAAGTCGGTTGTCACGGACGCATTGTTGTTTTGGATGTTTTCTCAATTCAAGGTAACAGTGTGAAGCAGAAATATTGTGTTCAGAAGTAAAGCTGCATGAAAATGACTTCAAACGATCCTTCATACCTTTAATAGACTACACTGACTTTTCAAGTATTTGGACCACCTTATGAGAAAAGAAACCACCTTTTGTCTCTTATCGATAAATGTATCAGTGCTAATACATGGCATGGTAACTAATCATAAACCAGTATCCAAACAGTAAAGATAGATATTTAGCAATCCCAAGATTGAATATAAGCAAAACACCCTCTTCTTCTTCTTCGCCTTCTGTCGCTTTTATCTTCTCTTTGAGGACACCTCAGATTTGGCTTCTTACCAGCAGAAAACAACACAGTGTTTAAAGGGTCAGTTTGGCCGTATTACAAAATTATTATTACCACCTCTCGTGGTATGTAGCCATGCAGATTCACTGGTACTACTTTCAACCAAAGAAACAGTCCCTATAAAAACTGTCTACTGTGAGGGCCGTGGAATATCCAAAGTTATCGGGACTTTGTTTCTGGAAAGTGACAATTCTGTTACATTTTTTAATGTATTTTTTAAATGAGCATCACAAGCAAAATTCCATTCACCTCCATTGTTTTGCGGTGGAAGCATACATTTCAAAGACAGATATCCTAAAACCTAGACGAATAAAAGCAAACTTAACTGCCTTGCTAGTTTTCTTCTTTTTTTCCTGTAATTTGGATGAGGCAACCCTTTTACATTGACCTCCACTTCCTACTTTTTGCATTAACCTTGCACGGTGATTTTGGAAGGCAAATGAACAGCTGATTGTAACTGTGTTTGAGCTGTACTACGGAACTATTGTATGGACACCCACCAGCCAATCAGCAATGAGAAATATTAATAGCTACGGTAAAAACATCTTAACTCCTTATCTGTTCATTTATAACTTTTGAAAAATGAAATGAAAATGACAACTTCCACAGAAAAGCTGAATGTAATAAACCTTTAGATTCACCCGCAATCCACAGATCTTTTTATTTTTTCTTTCAACATAACCCATAATGTCCACTGGATGCGGCTACGTTGCGTGCCACGGCCACGTCACACCTCCATCACGGTTTTAATGTCCTCCGGAAGCCTTTCAGAAGTCTTCATGCAGTCTGGCCTTCAGCAGACACATTTTTGATTCAAACATCGGTTTGAATTGTTTTGCCTTTATTTTCTTTACGTTAACAAGCATACGGTAATGTATGCACGTTCGTGGCTCATTTATGTTGGTATTACAGTTGTGGCTATACTTAAACACCAAGGAGAATTAGTTTTGCTTCATGTCCACAAAGACAAAGCTGGTAACAAATGAAAAGCAACACTGAATGTGAATTTTAAGTCCGCATGAAAACGTGAGAGGGATGATCTGCTCTCGCACCTAGCGGGGTCTGTGTTCAGGTGTAATAGATGGTGGATCATGGATGATACGACTAGTAGATAATGACATCACAGCGGTAAATCACAGCGACATGTTTGTCAGTGTCAACGTCCGTGTGTGTGATGGGGTGACAGACTGAGTTCATCGCATACAATGGCAGTAGTAACACATTTATAGAAACACACACACCCCCACACGCCATCATGAGTGCTGTCTGTCACAACACAGGAACTCTTCTAGGAGGGACATGATGATGTCAGAGAGGAGTTTCCTAGCAACGCACCGTATGCCGTCAGGCCAAGTGCAACACGATTGCAGAGAGGGAAAATACACATAGACTAGAATTATACTTAGGAATCTTCAATAATGTTGAGCTACTCACTTATACACACACACACACACACACACAGGCAAACACACGAATACATGAGTCATCTAATGAATATGAGTCATTCACTCCAGAGGGGGTGAAGAGACGCATGATGGGAAACTGTGACGTCAGTGACCTTTCAAGCCCTCTGACCTGATGACCTGCTGTATGGCAGCTGTGTGAGTGTGATGTATGTGTGTGTGACGCAGAGTACAATGCAACATTTAGAAACTGAAAGACCATAAAGACAAATATTGATGTTTGTTGGCATTTTGTCGTAGATACAATATATAACTTATTAGAATTTGAATTACAAATGACCAGAATTTAACTTTCAAGTGAGTTTCAGATTTGTGTGTGTGTATGACAGAGAGGGAATGAAAGAGAGAACCTGAGTGTGTGCGTATATGAAAGCATAGCTGGTAGCCTCAATTTGCTTTGTGAGCAGATTTCCCACTATATACCTTTCCAATGTTTGTGAGAAAGAGAAACAGCCTAACAGATGATGTAGCACACACACACACACACGCTTATCTTGTTAACTAATTGAAGCTTCTACATATTGAGACTGGAATTCAACTAAGAAGACTGTGTGATTGGAATAATTGAAAGGGGATGCTGTGGCTGCTGCTGCTGCTGCTTAGCTGTAATGCAACCGACTGGAGTCAGCTTTTATTTTGGTAATTCAACAACTCTGCGCTCAGTTGACTCTCAGTACACTGATCCCTGGTGGGCCACCAACTCCCCGTGCGCCCCTCAGTTTATACTCTAAGTTATATTAAAGTCCACTCTGATGGGGACGGTTCAGCACAACCTTGACTGAATGCTGACTCCGCTCCTCTGCATCAAAGATGTTGCATAAGCAGTCCCTTTGCTCAAATATGCTCAACTTTAGACATCATTGTTATTCACGAGGTACTTTCCGCATGAGGGCAAATGTACATTTTCCGTGAGTTGTACATTTTATTTAGTGTGGACTAGTGCCAGCAATGTGACATCTTTATAAATTGTTTGTATTAATTTAATACGTTTGTGTGTGTGTGTGTGTGTGTTTAGGAGATGACCCATTCCTGGCCTCCTCCTCTCACAGCCATACACACTCCTGGGAAGGCTGATCAGACCAAGTTCCCCATCCCAAACAAGGTTAGTATGAGTTATCGTTCTCTGTCCTACTACAGACACCTCTAATTCACCAAAGTCATTTAATTATCTGCTCACATTGTGACCTAATAGTGAAAATTCATTTTGGATTCCAAGCCTGGTAATGTATGCTTCCTTAAATGTTGCTTTCATGTTCTTCTAAAAGATCCTGTTGATAACGTATAAGGCACTCCATGACCTTTCCCCCAGTTACATTTCTCATCTCTTCGCTCCTCATTCTTTTCTCGACCACTCCTCAAATCTTTTTTTACCCCCCCCCCCCCCCCCCAACCCAAAAGGAGAAAACCCCCCCTGGTTTTTTCCCCCCCCCCCCCCCCCCCCACCATACATTTTTTTTTTTTTTTTTTTTTAACATCTTCCCAAACACCCCCT
>CM022490.1:7518431-7528845 GCA_011952105.1 Coreoperca whiteheadi
TTCTCCGCCCCCCCTCACATCTTTTTTTCCCCCCCCCCCCCCCCCAAAACAAAAGGGGATCATGCCTTCGCTGTTTTAGCCCCAACCCTCTTCCACAATCAGATTAGCTTAATCTTTGGACTGTTTAAAGCAGCTTCTCAAAGCCCGTCTTCACAGGCAAGCCTTTTGTAGATCTCCATCCCTGTCATATGTTTTGGCTAGTTTCCGTTTGGTTTTGTGCTGTGTTTTTGTATTTTAATATATCTTTATTTATCTATTGATTTATATTTCCCATGCGTGTGTGTATATGTGATGCACTTTGTAACTGTGTGTTTTAAAAAGTGCTATACAAATTATTTACTTACTTACTTACTCTACTCGTGCACCTGACTATCATCCTTTTCCTTTATTTGTCAGTGAGTGGTGGAAAGAGATGTGAAAACAGTTGGAAAAGCTTCACTTAAACTGCCACTCTTATTGGTGCCTGATCAAAGAACAAAACTGCTGTCTGTCTATGGAAATCTTCAGTCTGCTAATTAGATCTGATTAATACATTCACTGCGGCAGTGATTGCGGGGACTGGATCAGATTACTGTTGCCTCACCCTGCGCCGTGCTACAAGTGACAGCCAGTGTTAATTAGGTATTGCATGTTTAATTCCCCTCCTGTGAGGAAGTGGACATACTCTTGTAGAGAGCCACTTCTTCTCTGCCGAGGTCTGTACTGTAGCTGTTAATAGTTGAATATTTAACAAGGCACTCCTTTATAAATGCTTTCTAAGTTGTAAGTCATTTATTAATCGTTAACTAATCTACTGCTTTATAGTCAGTTGTAAGCCATTAATAGGAACAGATTTTGGGTTGCCAAACTGAGACAAATATCTTCTCCTCCAACAGGACACTTGATTTGTCTTTTAAGTTCTTCAGGTACTGTGGAGTCAGTTTATTAATAAATAATTAATATTAACATTTACAGTTGAATTTTTACAATTTGCACATGAAATACTGACTTTTGCTACATGATTACTGGAAAGTAAGAAACCTGTGTACTTATTATTAATGACTTATTGGCATTTATTTAACTGCAGACTTGATGGATTATTACAACATCACACACTCATTAATGACCTTATAATGACTTTGCTATTTAAAAACTCACCACCCAGAGATTTTTCACAACCTAGCTTCCCAAAGGTTGTTCAAATTAATAGCCTATAACCGATCTGTAAGCATTAGTAAATGATTTATTAACCATTAATGAAGCATTAGTTACAACTTAAAAACCCTTTATAATGGACAGAAAGCCTCTTTGCAAAAGGTTTGCTTCTAGTAGCTCGGTGACATAGAAAGCTAGTTGTGGGCTAGTTAGTGATCCAGCTGGTGAGCATGTTAACCAGCCTGGACCATGCTAGTGCTAGTTAGTCTCAATAGGTTCCCCCCCAAGCTTTTTATATTTACGAGGGGAAAAAAGCTCCCCAAGCAAACAAGCTTGCTAACTGTCAGTTAACGAGCTGGTTAGCTCGGTGACTAGCGGGACAATAAGTTGACGCGTTTTATCCAAAAAAAACATATTCCTACCATCGACTCCTGTCTCATAACTGTGTGCAAACCAGCGGATGGTGCAGCACAGCTAATAAGGAATGATAATTTCCTCCATTTTGAACTCTGGCTCTTCATTCCTTCGCAGGTCGACATTGTCAGGATGGCTTGCTATTGGTCACCAAATTCACCACAGTTGAACTCGATGGGAACATCTTTTGTAGGTTTTACTTCGTTCCCACAGGCGCATCTACCGATTCCATCGGAATAAGTTGATTTATGAACGCTGGTATGACCAGGCCGAGAGAGAAAAAAGGGTACCTTACTAGCAATGTTTGTTTGGCTCCTCTCAGCCATCACAGAAATAAACATTTCAACACACTTCAAGTTAAAGAAAGCTCTTCCATTCTCTATTTTAAGAACTTGTTATCTGGTCGCTGTTTCCTGAGAAAGAGCCTGTGGCGCGCAGCAAATGATTTCCTGTTCATAAAAAAACCACCAGAAAAATAAGTGGGTTTTTAACATAAACAGTGACAACAACCGTGGCTGAACACTCAAAGAAAAGAACATCACTTACAGAGAGCCAAACTTCATCAACAGAAATTTCAAGGAAATGACATTGTAGCGCCTCCCACACCGTTTGCTCGACATGTGATGTTTGAGAAGTGCAGTGCAGAAGCATGACAACAGTGATCAACAAAGACTGGGACACAATAAAAGCAGAGACTAAATAATTGCCACTCCAGAAGATAGATGTAGGGAAAGTTTCTCCTGCTCCTACAAAAATGCTTTATGACACCTTGTAATGTAAATAGTGGGAATATTTGTCACATTAAAGCCAACGCAATTATGTTCCACATTTATTTCAGAAATAGCCGTAATATTCTCTCTGAAACGGCAGGTGCATTTTTTTCTCACTGCAGAGTGCTTTTATGAATCACTTTTAATATGCGAAACAGCACATTGGTGGCGACGTCAAAAGAAACAGCAATGTAAACAGAGAGGCAGTAAATCTGACCTAGTAGTTAATGAATTAGGAGGCTGTTGTGGCGCTTTCAGCCCCCAGCGTCACACTAATCCTGCCAGTGAGGTTTAAGAATGAGGTGGAGCGTCGACGCGGGGTGATGAGAAGATCTGAATTCTGTGTAATGGCATCATTGTACTGCTGTGAAATCAATAATGACATCTGCTGGTTTATTCATTCAACTCATCGCCCTCTGGCTCTCTCTCTCTCCCTCTCTCTAGGAGTCACAGCATGTGACCTCCGGCTACAGCACCCAGAGTAAGTTTCCCAGCATCCACACTCACATAGCAGCTCTGTGCTAATTAACACTGGTGAGGCCATAAAGGTGGTACAACCCAGAGGAAATGTGAGAAAAGCAGCTGATGTTCAAATGAATTCATAGCCACAGGAGCACGAAAACCTTTGCTTTTGTCTTTCTGTGTTCATCTAAACAAGTAATGAGACGTACATGATTTTACACACACTGCTCAATTGCTTGATTGATTGTGGAGGCCATGTTTATTTTTATTTATTTATTATTAAAATCAGCAAGGATGCTCCCCCAATGGGACCACAGACCTTGTTACTCAGCATTTAGATCTGGCTGCTGTAATATACCACACTGTGACTTACTGCCATTAATGGACGATTACACATTTGTAGCATTTATTTCCATGCTCACACTTACAGTAAGTGCTGAGTGGAGCACAGACTGCATATCAGGTGCTTGTGTTTGAACTGACAGCATCAAGTGGGTAAAATGGATAAAATCGGTTGTCACATATATACTGTATGTCATATATATTTGATATTATGTATGTATATATGTCATTTTAGATTGCAATATTAATATAACACTTATATCAATATATAGTAGTTTTATGAAAATAAATTAATTTGATAGTCTTTTTTTTTTTTTGGCTGTTAGATCCCAAACGCATGAAGGATGCATTGTGATCAGAATGCGATCGGATTGGCCAGACCCCGTCATTTAATTTTTAGGGTAATTTAAAAACGTATGGAGCTTGTTCATGGCCAGTGTGTAGTCCACCAGCCCCGCCCAGCTAATTTACACACTGAGATTCGATCACAAAGCAGGCCGAATTGAGATCGAGAGAACGCTTGTTAAATACCAGGTGTAAATGCAAAGGCAGGTAGATCGAATGTCATTATCCAGACAACGTATCTGGATATAGATCATGTTAATAGCAGGTGTTAACAGGTTATTAGTCCTTAGACCTAGAAATATGCTGGCTCCTACACTTTCCAAAATGCTACTTAATAGCATCGTTTCATTAATCCCTCCCTGGCTGCTAAATGGCCACATCTTGCAAATTTCACACTCCTGCGTTACAGATGTCGCTACAAACTAGGGACTTTTGGACTTTTAGGCTTTTAACAATGTAAGTCCCCAAGATAACAAGACAAATGCTAGTAAAGAGTTTTCTTTCTGGGAAAATAAATGCTATGCTACAAACTGGGGGTTTAGAGAGTGAAAGCTTTTCTTTTTCCTTATTTTTTGGCAAAGTTGCACAGCAGTTATACATCTGTTTTCACAGTTTTGGTGGAGTTACCCTTTAAATACCTCACAGATGAAGATATTTCATCACATCGATGCGAAAATCTATACCTATGCCTATATAATCCTATCCAACATAGTCTTAAACCTGCTCATTGATTTGCATCATTGGTCTCAATTGTCTAAGACAAGAGATACTGTTAGCAACCTAAACACAGTACATATGAATGTATGGCGAAATCTAGACCAGTCGAATCTCTTTAGTCTCAGGATGCCTAACACTGCATTTAGCACATTACAGTAGTCCGGACTCCCACTGTTGGCTTCAGACCATCAAAAGCTCCTCTGAACTGGTGCTCTTTTGTTAACTCTCATCTTGTAGTGCTTTGAGATGTTTGTGATGTATATAAAGCTGAACTATTTCCCCACTGGCAGGTTTTTCTCTCTGATATAAAAAGAAGAAATACAACTGACTAGGATTGAAGATGCAGTGAGAGGGTTCTGTTCTAAAAGCCTGTATATCCATTTGGAAAATAAGTCATCACCTCGAGTTTTTGTCAGCGTGTGGCATTACATTTAAAATTATATTGTAAAGGGGCATAATTTGTGTTTTTACCCAACCTCCTGTTACCAAAGCAAAGCAAACACACACACGCACTAATTAAAAAACACTGGAGCAGAGTGTCATGTTTTCCAGTGTGACAATAGTAATACACATCTGCACAGTGATTTGAGCCTGGCTCCGTGTCAAACAGTAATCACTGACAACCCAAGACACATGCAAAACAGTGATACTCGAATGTCCTCTGTTCTGTTGCAGAGCGATGTACTGTATCAGCTAACAAGCCTGCTGCTAAACCACCAACTGCACCACAGAAGTCGTGAGTATCTCTCTCTCTGATACACACACACACTCACACACACACATAAACAGAGGATCTCTGACCCGCTGCCGCTGCGTTTGCCTCGAGGTAAAATTAAGCCTGGCTCTTGGATGAAATTCACTGCTGGTAGGAGGAAAAAAAAGACTGTGTGGATCAGAGCGGGAAAGTGCAGCTACATTAATTTGACGTGAGCCAGGAGCATATTGCAACATCTCTGGCTGCAGCCCACTCCACTTCACTCAGTGCTGTGCAGCAGGATTCATGGCAGCGTTGGAAAGGCAGAAATTGTTGGCTTGTAAATCTGCCTCACGACCCTGATTTATCCTGTGCTTGACCACAACAAGCGTAATGATTTTGTTCTAGAAATTGACAGTTCGCGGAACGCTTCCCCCGCGCAGTGATTGTCCAATCATAGCTTAGTAACTAAGTTGGCACGGCCTTAAGTCTTTCCAAAATCCAAAACACAAAAGCATAAGGAATGGATTAAACAGCATGTTTATCTGCTCAAACGTAAGCTCCAGACGTTAGCATGACTAGCTAACTAGCTTTCTACAAACAGAAGTAACCGGACGTTTCTTCCCAGACCAAGGAGCATTATAAGCTCCCTGCCTTCTGTGGGGTTTATTAAAAAAGCCCCGTTCATGATAATACATCTGCTGTGTATCATCTGTGCACTGTTTGGAAGCTGCGCCCGGACGCTACTTGTAACGTTAGCAGCTCTGCCCTGATTTTTTTTATTGTATCTGGGGAAGTTTGCACTCCAACAACCCCAGCCAAACTCGTCATCCAAGATAGCGTTACGTTAGCCAAACATATTGGTCAAGTATGTAAGCTAAGCTGCTAAACAGTTACGTACGGGTCTGAGCTCACGTTTTACCTTGTTGTACCTGCAGGCTCCTCGCTGCAGTGCAAGAACAATGCCTGCTCCTTTATTTCCGTGTCATCTCACGTATCATATTAAACTGGTGAGGATGTTCTTTCCTCGGAGATAGAGCCTCAGTCTTTTAGCACCTCCTGTGCCGTGTTGGGGAGTAACGGAATACATGTACCGGCGTTACGGGTTCAGAATGCAAATTATGAGTAACTGTATTCTGTTACCGTTACAATTTAAATAGTTGGTATTTAGAAAACAGTTACTTTGTTTAAAACAATCATGATGGCAACTCGATGTATTTCCCAGAAGCCCCAGTATTGAAACATGAAAGAAACCCGCGGTCAGCGTTTTCACACACTGTCTGATCAGTCACAGTGGAGTCAGAAGAGGAGCATTGGGCGCTACAGGTAGAGATGGAGCCAGGACAGCAGAGCCAGGCCAAGAATGCGTGTTGACATATTTCTCATGTCTGTGAGGCGAGTGTAGCCTACAGCTGAGTTTCGGTTCATTTATGAGACGCGCTCCAGTTCACGCGCAATGCGATTGACCGCTTCCGCGCCTCCATATACTGTCTGCTTTATTTGCTTCTTATTTATTCAGTGCATAAAATTAAGATGCAATTTACAAAACTTTCTACAAAACGATGTGACAGCAAAATAGCATAGATAAATAGTCACCGACTAGAAATAAGAAGCCTGCTTTTGTCTGTCTGAAAACAACGGAGCCTCTGTTTCAAAAATTGCTCTAAGTTATCACTGTGAACTATATATATACCATGCAAGAATGGAAAGCTTAACCAGTAGCTGAGGTTAGTGAACAGTAAATTATCCATTTTGATTTCCAGCATTTCAAACCGATAACACATGCTCGGGTTTGAGAGCGACTCAATGTAAAACCAAACTGAAGAAGATGTAGGCTATCTGTTTGTAAAATCCGAATATTATCTTTCCACTTGAAGACACAAGTGTGACTTCAAACAAAACATGATTACACTAGTTATTGCTTTCCTTCAAATGTTTTGCTACTCCTTGTTTCGTCTCTTTACTCATCTGGAGAAGAGTATTTTTACATTTTTCTTTTGCCCTATCCACTGGAGAATCACCCGCTAAACATTAGTTCAATATGACAACTCCTGTGTTGCTACCTCTAATGAGAGTTTTCAAGTGCTAAGTGCAATGGATTATTCATGCTTTTGATGAAAGCTAATTTTACATTTTTTTTTTTTTTTTTAAAAAAAAGGAGAGAAAATGTGGCAGGCATGGCGTCAAAAAGGAGCCAAAAGATGATGCAAAAATCCTGCAAGTTTAGAAGATATCGAGGCAATCAATAGTTAGCAGTAGATCAGCTGGTTTGATTAAAGTTCTCAGGTCAGCATGTAAACTCTCATTTCCTCCTCTTTGGATATGTAGTTAAATACTTAATTACAGCTCCATTAGGATGATGTCTGCTGGAGCTGTAGTGCTTTTTGTGGCTTATTACACTATTTTGCTTCCAAAGCCAATAAGCCCATTCCTTTCGATTACTATTGTTTGCCCCGAGGTATCATTTCCCCACCCCCATCTTGTATTCAAACATAAATGCTGCTTTGTTTATTAGGGTGAAATAATCATTATTGGTTTAAAAACAATGTCTAGTTTACTGCAGCCATTCGGCTCTTCTATAGTTTTATTGTGGCGCTCAACAGCGTCAAATGTTCAGGATTGGGAATAGGCCTACCTCGTCTTGTTCAAGAGTAATTGTGCTGTTGAGGCTAATTGCTATATTCTTTGCTGAATGTTTACTATGTCCGACCATTACAGAAACCCCATCCAACAGCGGTTCCTCTCAAAGAGGCTTTGTACCTTAATGCCACATTAGGAACGAAAGCAAGAGTGTTGGTTTCATTTGATTCCTTCATTAGAGCAGAGAGAACACCGTCCCCTCCCGCTCCGAGAGGCTCAATACGCTCTGATCCAATCGCATGATGTTGCGACAGCTGCATGTATGTAACAGCGCGGGAGAAGCGAAGAAGATACTTGTCTAGGGGAACCAGCTTCTGTGTTTGCTCAGTCTGCGGTGTGGTTGTCTAACCTGCTGGCAGCAACAGAAGCCCAGACAAGTCCAGGGTCCTCGTTTTTATTGTCACCGAGCTGTCTGACAGTAGTGCTGGACTTGTCACAATGTGCAGAATCACACACGGTGCCCTGTACAGCGTAGCATCCTCGCTTGAGCAAGGCACTAACACTGCCAGGGTTATGGGTTCAGTTCTCTGTTTTGCTCAGTGTGTAAAGAATGCCGTCAAAACATGTTAACACTGATGCTTTGTCACCACCAAGTAGCAGGTAATAGGACAATAAGAAGCCTAGTGTTAGTGTGATGCTACTATACTTTAATAGTATAATACAAGTTGAAGTGTGACTGCATTTATTGTAAGTTGCTTTGGACAAAAGCACCTGCCAACATCTGATGGGCAAGTGATCATGCATTTGTCCATGTGTGTATATGAGGGTTTGTGTGTGCGTGTTCTTCATGTTCTTATATCCTGTTGGGGACTTAAACCTGAATGCACACGGACCCGTGGGGACACAATTTGAGGTCCCCACAGTTAGAGACTGGTTTTTGAGGGTTAACACTTGGTTTTTGGGTAAATGTTACAATTAGGTTAGGGCTAGGGTTAGGTTTAGGCATTGATTAGGTTTAGGGTAAGGGGCTGTGGAATGCATTATGTCAATGAGAGTCCCCCACAGGGATAGAGAAACAAACGTGTGTGTGTGTGTGTGTGTGTGTGTGTGTTTCTGTCTGCAGCGACTGGACCCATCAGCCTAATATGTTTTGAGCATATTAGTGACTGTATGCTCAAGGGCCTCTCATGGTTGCGGTGATTCACAATGTTAGAAAAACTTGTTTTATGGACTGAGCCTATCGTAAAGCTTCGACTTTCGTCTTTTCAGCAGTACCTGACCTTTTTATGCAAAATGCGTTACAAAATGGCAAAAGGCATTTCCGGCAATTGGCTAGGCTAAAAACAAGCCTTACCTAGTCTTTTGCAGGCCACATTTTGGCCTTTGTCTTGGCTCAGAACCAGACATTTGTAGAAAGGTTTGGTCTCATCTTGAACCAGGGCATCTGAAGACATCTTTCCCTTCACGAATGAGGCAATGTGAGAGAGGCTAGCCAATGAGGCCTCGGTTAAAAGCTCGTACGGAAAGCAAAAATCTTAACACGTAGCTTCAAACAGACGAATCTTGCCCCTTGCGTTGTCAAGCACACATAGCATTGTAACAAAAACCGTGGAAGGAAAAAAAAAGAAGATTTTCTTAAGAACCATCCAACACAGCACGTATGCACACGTGCACATTAGTGCGTCATGGAAACACAGACTGCGGAAATAAATGGAAAATGCGAGACCTGCAAGAGGACCTCAAAAGCTTGTTGAACTGTGTCTGTGTTCAAATCTCTTTTTTTTTTACAGACCACTGCAGAATAATGAACCACAGTAGTATTCAACCTCTGTCCAGTTCCTCTTAAGGTTTTACATTTGTGTTTCTTGTATCCGTAGACCTGTGGTTCTTAGCCTTTTGGGCTTGTGACCTCTTAAAATGAAGCTGTTTCTACTCTCGACCCCACATCCCTGTTTGATAATGTCTTCCGCCCACGGCCAGGCCAATAAAAGAGCGATTTTAATCATTTTTAGGGGTAAAAGTCTACAGTATTGCACAAGGAAAACAGTCTGAAAATGTTAGCATAGTTTGGTGCAGCAAATATCCATTTTTTCGGCTATACTCGTCTTTTAATCATCTTGTGACCCCTAGGCTTGTGTTGTGCCCCCTCGTTGGGAGCCACTGCCTTAAACAAACCCCCTGACATGCAGCAAGTTACAGTATGTGTATGCCGTTTTTGGACTGGGAAGTTTGCATGATGCAGTGATGGCCACCATAAAAGTCAATGGGAAGAGCATCGCGTGTAGAAACTGAAACATCATTAAAAGAAGATCCGAGGTGATCTTGTGCAGCAGTGATCGCCGGTCTGAATAAGTTAGTCTGGATTCTGGACAGTAATGCAGCGACATTGGCAGGACACCCTGTCCAGCTTGAGCGTTTTCCCTGTAAGATATTCAAGGGAGAGGAAGATTCATGCCGCTGTGCGTTTTGTTTTGGATTCTGAGTACATGTGCATCTGAAATTGTCTACAGCGGAGTGTTGAGCAATTAGTCATTAGCTGTGCGGGGCTTTGATTTAGCTTCGGAAAATATTGAAATCCTCTCAGACAAACTTCCGCGAGTGATGGAGCTCTACTGCCGCTTTACTTTACGAAATAAAAATACTCCATTTTATGAAGGCAATTAAGAGCCTTGTAGAAATTTGATGCTGTGCCTTCTAAGCTCTGCGTGTCATGGATGCTTTAGTCCATAACTCATTTATATCTGACTGCCTCTGTCCTCACAGACGCTTCCACTCTCTCTTGCATTTTATTCCTTTCCCCCTCCATGCTTCCTTTCCTCCCTCTCTTTTAGTCTGCATCTTCCTCTCTATACCCCACCCCCCCCCCCCCCCCCCCCCCCACCCCCCCACCCCCCCCCACTCACCCCCTACCCCCTCCCCCTCTCCCCCCTATCTCTCTCTTACACAAAAAACCATA
>CM022490.1:7528870-7584669 GCA_011952105.1 Coreoperca whiteheadi
TTCCTCCCCCCCGACGCCCCCCCCCCCCTTTTCTTTTTTTTTCTTTCCCCCCCCCCGTCTCTCTCCCCCCCCCCCTTTTTTGCCCGCTCTTCCCCCCCCCCCCCCCCCCCCCCCCCCCCCCATCATTATCATCTCCATCTCACTCACTATCTCCCTCTCTCCATCTGTCCCTTCTTATGAAATAAAACATGAATCCATTATTCATTCATTCAAACATATCTATCATCGCCGCGTACTGCACTGTGCCCCTTATCTGCAAAGCTTTTTCTTATTGTGCTTCAGCTATTCACGGCTCGTACGGTCCCTTCTGAAAACAGCACAACACTGGGGAGTGTTTTTTAGCGGTGCAAGCACTGACAAGAGTGGTTCGTGAGGCAGTAAAAAATCCCTTCAGGGGATTCTCCTGTCATAACAATAGCAGTGCCAGCTTAAAATAACAGTAGTTTGTGTGGAGGGTTTATATAAAGCAATAAAACATGGGAACTTGCCAATGCACAGCACATAAATACTGAATAATTTGTGTGGTAAGGAGCAGGTGATACTATGAAGGAGGTCATGTTATCAACTGTGTCTTTTATATCGTTTTCATAGCCACCATACATCTATATTGTTAGAATTTCATCTCTAGCATGGGGAGAATAAAACAAACACAACTAATAAAGGAAGCAGGGCAACAAACAGGTCCTTTTTCTGATTAGAAGCCCCCCAAAACATCCGCGTACAATCCTGACTGAGGGACTAATCTCGGCTGAGCACGTCCTCTTTGTTTCCAAGGAATTCTTGGCTGCAGGTCAGCGGTTGTCAGACAGAAAGTTTCCAGGTGAAAAAACAATCTGGCTTTCCTCTCTCCGAGCTCTCCGAGCTGAACATCTGGTAGGTTTTTAGCAGCGGAGTGCTCCATCCACTGTCCACTTCCTCATTCCCCAACATGAACCAGCGCTGTTTTTTGGTGTGTAATTAATGCGTTTGCCAGAAAGGGTCTTCAAAGGGAATACAAGCAGACAGGAGGTTATGGCTGCAATAACACGTGTCCCTTTGTCTCTGCGCAGAATGTTGGAGGATGACCTGAAGATCAGCAGCGATGAGGACGAGGCCGAGCAAAAGGTGAGCTCCCCCTGCAGTCCGTCCACTCATGCATCTATGCAAATCATCCGTGGCTCCAGCTTTTCCTCCAGTCATTCCTGCTTTCACATACAGTACGTCACATGAAGTTCATCTTTGTATATGTGACCCTTACTGATTCATTCGTCTGTCCAGAAATCGGTTCAGCTCAAACTGAAAGTCACCGACCTTAGGGGTGGAAGACGTATTCAGATCCTTTACTTAGTCAAAGTAAATAATATCACGCTGTGAAAATTCTCCACTACATGGAAAAGTCCTGCATTCGAAACCTTACATAAGGAAAAGTATGTTATCAGTGTAAAAGTACTAATAAATGTACTGATTATGCAGTACAATGGTCCCAGTCAGTGTTTTACTATTATATATGATGTTGTTGGATTCATATTGCTGCTGCATTAATGTGTGTTTTACTGCTGTAGATGGAGAAGGTTGTGCTAATTTTATACTTTATATGCTGTCGGGTAGTTTAATATACAGCCATGCGTCATGGTCTATAAGATCATCAAATGTTTGTAGCGTCGCTTGTGCTATGAAAACCACGTATCTCTAAAAGATCCACTTTTCATGAGCGCAGAAAAAGCTTTGTGGCGATGCAGTTTCCAGCTAATTCAAGGGGGTTTCAAATAGTTTATTCAGCTTAAACTGAGAGAGGAGAATCTTCTGAAAAATTTTATCTGGAAAGTATCTAAACCTGCCAGACAAATGCAGTTCAGTAAAAAGTAAAATATTTCCCACTGTGATGTAGTGGAGTAGATGTATAAAGTTGCCTAAAATGCTAATACTCAAGTAAAGTTAAGTACCTCGAATCCGTACTTGAGTAAATGTACTTAGTTACATTCCACCACTGACTAACCTTTGTGACGACTATAGGGGTCAAGGGTCAACACCTAGAACATGAATAGTTTACAGAAGCATCATAACCCATAAATAACAGGGAAATATTTAGTGAACCCTTCCCCCATTAAGGAGAATGGGACACAAACAAGCTTTGTTGCACACATGCTGCATGCCTTTAGTAGACAGCTGACAGTAGAGACAACAGGAGAAAAGGGGATTGAGAGATGGGGACATGCAACAACGGGTCCCCAGCGGGACTCAAACGTTGCAGTGAACGGTCAGCACCCTCAGGCCCCCGGGGCGGCTCATGTGCCAGCCTCACCTAAACAGTGGGCGGAACACCAGCGTTCTGCTGCGACTGAATGGGTTCACGGGTCAAATGTGTGGTAAGAATAGTAATAACAATCATAAGGAGGCACATGTATACATTCGTTGCAGTTATCAGTACCTGCACTTTGCCAAGTTCTTCCCAATACTTTTCCTCTACATGGATGACACAACGTTTCAAAAACTATCTCAGGTAATGTAACACGGATGAAGAAAAACCTGAGGAGGACCTTTTGTGGTATTACAGTAACTACCTAGGCATATCAAAAACAGCTAAGAAAAGAAGTACTTTAAAGCTAGCTAGAAATTCTGGCTGAAAAATTCCAGTCATGTGATTGCACTGAAGTCGTAAAAGTTTGAGTTTCGCTGTATACATACTATGGGAAGAGGCTCTTCTTTCTTACAAGTACCTTTTAACTGCCAAACAGTTCCACAAACTATCTTGTGAGTTTACCCTAGCCCGTCGCAGTGTATACTTTGTGGCAATCAAAGCAGTACTTTCCTGTAAATGGGCCTTTCTTACAGAGTAATTGTAGAGTGTACCTACTTGGAAAGGCTTTCTAAACTGTATAAACTTAGCTGGGATGTAGAAGTGTTTTTCTTCCCTTTGAATGTGGTCCCTAAATGTCACACACAGACACCAAGCACGGCTTCCAGTTGGGATTTTCAAAATAATTCCTTTGTTGATGTTGCAAAGTGCTAGTTATTTATAACAGTAATTACTTAATAGTGTTATGCAAAGAATATTTCAAACCATGTAAGGGATAAAGAGCACAGAGCAAACTGTTTCCATTCATCTGTCAAACATGATACCTCAGTAATACTGTAAACCTTTGCACATTCCCATGTAAATGTTTAAATAGCAGTCACATTCTAAATATTCTTTATTGTTTTCGTACATATTCTGTATTATTTGCTTAAATAATTTTTCAATATTCTTTAACGTCTTATTGTCAATTGTATATCTTTAACTGCGGCATTTGCTTTATATTTCTTATATAGCTACCATGTTTATTGTTTTTGCACCACTGGTCTGATTTCACTCATGGAAGGGGGATGCAGTGTGTATGGAGCCTGGAGTGTGACACCAGAATAAATTATAAACTTTGAATGTGTTTAACTTTAGCTGTTCTGGAGCTTTCGATCATGTCACATGATTATCAGCAGATGGAGTTTTCCCAGCTGCGAAGCAATTCAAGGCACTTCAAGGACCCGTTTGCTTGCAAACTGAATGAGAGTTAAGTTCGTGTGATATGATCGAAAGCTCCAGAACAGCTACTTCAGGTAAAAATAGAATTCAGTTAGCCAATTAATAATTATATTTCATTAAAACAAAAACTCAAATTAAAGTTTTTGTTATTCAATTTGTGTCAGCCGACCATATTCAATGTATTTGTTTCCTGCTTTAACATTTCCAGTTTCCATTTTGCGATGATCCCGTAGATTTAAAGACTTTAAGTCCAACCCACAGAGCTGTTAGACCTCTCCTTCTGTTGATGATTTTTGTATTAATAATATTTTTACTTTACGTCTTGTAAAGCACCATCTAAAAGCAAATTTCACTTATCAAGTTGTAATAGCTTTTTTAGATTGATCAAATGATTAATTAATTAGAATCAAACATGCTTCAAGTTATTCAGGTGGCACACTTCAGGCTCCATCATTTTGGGGCTAAAAACACCATTAGCAGTAATTTCAGGTCAAAATTTCAAACTTTGAAAGGCCACACCTACTTGGTCTGATACTGACAAACCTTGGAGGGATTACACACCATGTTGTTGTTGGTTTTTTTTTTTTATCCAAATGGGGTTTTTCCGCATGTTTAGGTCAGTGTCCACGGACTGAAGAGGTCGTGTTTGTCACTCCGGGGCACTTTGCGCATCAGCGATGCAGTTGTCCTGCTCTTCTTGTCTTGTTTATCAGTATGGAAATTGGCATGGCGGGCCTCTCTCCTCTAATCACTATCATTATGCACTAATGATGCCAGAGATGAGTTCAAAGCAGTCAGTGGGGGTCTTGCTTCTGCTCCCCCACCCCCCACCACCCCCTCCCCCACGGTGCGGACTGATATCCGCGCTCATCAAAGAGATATTTTCTGTTAATGAAAAGATACCAATACCTCTCATCCCCTTTTAACTGGCCTTCTGATTGTATAATTAGCATGATGGTTGATATTATAATTATAAGTGATGGCAGGTCATTTATAGTGGTTTTACTTATTATAATTATGCTGAAAGTAGATCTGTTAATTACAGATAGTTAGTGTGCATTCAGAATTGTAGCGAGTGGCTTCCCTAATCATAGGGGTTACATATGATTACTCTTAGTATTGGGATGAATAGACAGGTTGAAATAGGATACAATTCATTCTTATTCTTCGTCTGTCTGTCTCTTTATCTCTCTTTAATCTCTTTATTTCACTTTCCTGTCTGAAAGGCATCTTCATTTTTTCTCTTGCTCTGTTTTCTGCTGTGTCACAATGCCTTTATCCGTGCCTTAAAGACACAGTGAAATGAGGACGAGTTGATCCTCGTGTCCCTGCGTTAATTGTTCAGTTATCTCTGGGTATGTGCCAAATATAATGTTGAAAATATCATATATCACATACTGTATATATATTTAATCACAACACCTCTTCGCTCACACCGCTTCACCGTGACTTGAAAGGAGAACAAAGTACTCACCAAGGTAACTGCTTAGATCTGGGAACGTGGTGACATCGCTAAAAATAAGTCCAACAAACAAACATGAGCAGTCACACAATCGTAAACAAAGATGAAAAAACAAAGGTAAACTGTAAAATTATTACCCAAACTGTCTGTTATAAACATTCGTCACAGTTTACAGACCAACTTCCTGAATGACCTTCACCCTCATGGTCTTTCTGCGTAATGAGGGATTGTTACTGACATTTCAGGCATCCAAATTTTTGGTTTCAGCTTCAAATAGCTCATTTTGGCTGAACTGTCGGCCTGTTCACAACCTGTCCGATTGCTGCGTTGGACCTATTTTGTAGCAATGGTGCCCTGTCAGCGGTTACATTTGGGAGTGATTGCCCAAGCTACAAAAGTATAAAGTTTTCCTTTAAAGAGATAGTTTGACGTTGCACAGGTTTTGGTCTCTCTACAGGCACGGTGTTGCCGAACTTGGCGACCTCCCAGTGAAGACAAGCCGTGTGCGGTATTCTGCGCACAGTCCCCCGAGCTGGACCAAAAAGCTGAAGACAAAGTTTTATATGATGAGGTTAGCGAGTCGTAGCAAATCACACCTGATTGGATAGTATTATGTGTACGGCCTCGTGGTATCGAGTCACTGAAACTATTTTCATGTGCTACGGGAAGAGAAACTAGCGAGACCCTGATATAGAAACAATCAATGTTGAACTATTCTTTCAAGTCTCCACTACACATCCTCTCTCTGTATTTTTATCTTGTCGTCAATCTCTTTCTCTATGGTCGGCTGTGCAACACAGACGTGGCGAGCGATCAAAATAAAAGTGAGGAAAAAGTGAATAAGACAGCGGCAGACGAGACAGACCGATAACCGTGCAGACAGGCGGGGAATAAAGAGAGGGAAGACGGAGCGAGAGACAAAGGGATGGAATGAGAGCGATGGCGAAAGAGAGCGGCTGGGATGAATTCAGTGGCATTTTTTATGTGCATGCTGTTAACAGGCTTATAGCAAATGAGTGCACGGTGTATTATCAAGCTTTTATAGCCTGAAGTCAAACACAACACACACACACACACACTCTTACTCAAATATACAGACGTGCATGCGTTGCACACATTCACCCATACACACATACAAGCACATACAGTGTACACATGTCGATTTATACTCACAAGCTTTTACGCCAGCAAACGCATAAATAAAAACACATGCTGACAGTCGCTCGCTCTCTCACACACACACACACACACACACACACACACACACACACACAGTCATTAGTATGCTGTGGCACAGTGCTGTGAGGGCAGCAGAGGAGTATGATAAATATGTTTTTGGCACAGAGCAAAGAGACGGAGGAGAGGAGGGAATTGAAAGAAAGAGCAGAGGAAGGAGGGATGGAAGAGAGAGGGAAAGGGGGAAAGGAAACGAGAGATAGTAGGAAGGAGAGAGATGTTTGTAATGACTTTAGAAACAGAAAAACAGCAACCCAATTACCGCCGCAGGACTGTCCTTTGTCTCTCTATCTCCCTGCATTTCTCTCTTTTCTCTCTGCGAGTTTGTGATGACAGATCACCTCGGTCAGAGCAAAGTCAAGCTTAAAAGCTCTGTCTTTATAAAAAAAATACAGTTGCAGCTGGTAAAAATGTCCAGCACTCTGGGGAACTCGGCCGTGTCTGCTAGACACTGTGGCACAGTCGGCTAGACGCAAATATATTTAGACAGGTTTTCTGAGGTGTTTCCATACATGTGCAGCGTATGTACTGTTACATGTCACATAACATTAAACTTGAGAAAATGTCACAGGAGGTCAGTTTGAGCTGTGTAGCTTTCAGACAGATCCATTGGGTAAGATCAGTTCTAAAGAAATAAAAGAAATAGGTTTGCCCCGGGAAACTGGTTAGCGGAGGTGGTAAGTGCTGCTCGCAGCCAACCACAACTTATTACAGCCATTGATGGTGCAAGTCCATCTGGTCACAACCAACTTTAACCTGACTCCAGCGTAATGCAGACTCTATTGTCCTGTACAGCGGGCATTTTGTATTGTCATAGTGGTGTAACTAATAACATTAACGATGGCTCCTTTCTATTCACGTGTCCCAGACAGAGTGACAGCGAGCCAGCATGCCCAATACCAGGACCCTGAAACCGAAGCAGCTAAATGGAATTCAGCCATTGCTAATTTTATCATTTAAACCTGCCCCTTTTCCTACTGTGACATGTCAAAGTGTTAAAACGTGTGTTCAACCGGTGGTTATCTAACCAACTTGAGCCTGGTGTCTGATCTGCAGTGCAGCAGTGAGGTTTTATTACACGTCTTCACCTGATTTTCACGTCTTTTTTGCCGTTTGTCTCTACTTTGATCCCAACTTGTAAAAACTTGGGAAACTTCATTTCATGACATTTCTACGTGCTGCTTTGATTAATTACGGCAAAGCGAACGTACAATGTAATCAATCAATTTACCCGCTGGGCTGAATCAGACAGATCCTGACGCATCCCGTCTCGTTATCAAAGTGGTTACTGGATGACGGTTTAAACAATCGGCTCACTCACTGGCCTCATTTTCTGCGGCAC
Organism: Coreoperca whiteheadi; assembly: GCA_011952105.1. Classification (NCBI taxonomy): domain Eukaryota; kingdom Metazoa; phylum Chordata; class Actinopteri; order Centrarchiformes; family Sinipercidae; genus Coreoperca; species Coreoperca whiteheadi. Next base: position 7,536,407 of record CM022490.1, read on the forward strand.
TCAATAAGACTAATATTATATTTCATAAAAAGGTAATCATTTCCTCTGACAATAGTGGAGGAACTCTTCATTTTAGGCCAGGCACCACCATGGTAAAATACTGAAACCCTGACATAATATCTGTATTCTTGATGTAGGATCACAAAATGTAATAATGTAGTTAAAGGTGCTGATCAATCGTTGCCGGCGGTAACGCACCAGGAGAAAGAATCCAAGAAGAAGAAGAAGACTGCTAGCTTGCAAACATAGATGTAAACAATGCAGGACCAAAATGTCCAAAAAAATCTGTTTTTCCAAGTACATTGTTTTCTGAGGAGGGAAATACATCCAACACGTTTGTTAGGCCTTAAGGGTGCAACACATTGCGTTTAGGTGAGAACCGCTGAATGTAAACAGAACATGTGGAAACTGCATCTGCTGAGAATGGTCGTGAAGGGAGCAAGGCCGGCTCTTCACCAGTTCAATGGCAACTTACCACTAAGCATCTATAGCCTGTGGTTATCGAGGGACCTCCAATCCCAGTTTGGCTTGGTTTTAATGTGCAGTTGCAAAAATGTTTTATAAATAAGGAAGATCTGAAAAAGCACAGCATGCGTAGAGGTTTATAGAGAAGACGAGGGCACCAGGGCAAGGGTCAAAACAACTTTAATTAAAGAAGTTCAAACCAGAGTTTTGGGCCTCTGTATTGCCCTCACGGTGAGATTATGTCAAACAGAGCACAGTAGGTTGTGCACCGTCTCGTAGAATTGTGGCAGAATGAATCCAGACCAAAAAAAGCAAAGTGCAGATGCTACTAATCGACCTTGAAACAGAGATAACTTGTGACAGATGGTCAGCGCAATCTAGATGGGCAGCACAAAGTACAGCTAGCATGTGTGTGTGAGGTATAGAAAGGCATCGATCACTAAGTTGCGGAGCAAATGGAAGGGGTGAAAGTGACTATATGGGCTTAAAGGCAGCTGAGTAAACAGAGAAATCTCATATCTTGGTTGACACGTGAGAAAGGAAAACATTTGTTCATTTTGTCTGTTACCTACTGTACATGAAAGGCATTGCCTGTGTCACACTAACCTCAAGAAATAGTCAAGGATGAGTGATTGTATATCTAATCATGCATGAATATGTCATTCGACTCTAAAAGATTAAAGATATGCATACAAATCTAAAAACTAATATTATTTCTGTACACAGTCAGATGTCAGTGGGGATATAAAAGTGAACTGGCTGTGTTAAATCCTATCGGCACGAATGGAAAGATGCTAAAATTCGGGATATAGAGCCTCTTTTGTTTTGCACTAGTAAAAATCCAGTAGCTGCTGTATTTTCTGCAGAGCAACCTCTGCGCAAGAGTTGCATCAGAAATCAGGCATGTTGAACCCGTTGTTCAGGTGTTAGAAATGCTTTATAAAGTCTCTCACGCAAAATAAAGCGACACCGTATAGACATGCAAAGAATTAATTGTTCAGCTACTGTTCAAGATGGTGCGGGGGCGTTCAAAGCCTTGTTAAAACTGTATCGCCAGGCCTGATGTGAAATCCTGTGACGTCTTGCACCCACATGAGAAAGAAAGGATAAGAGTATATGGAGATTTTACAAACAAACACAGGTCATGTCAGAGCGCTCTATGGCTCTAAAGCTTTAAGGTTCTGAATTGTCTTGCTTTCGGTAAAACGGCTTGTCGTCTTTGTCAGGAACAATGCTCACAGCCGTGTTCTAACAGAGGAGATTGTGTGAATAAAAACTGGTTGGCTTATTCTTTATTTAAATCCAAGTAAAGCCACTAGCTAGCTAAACATATTCACAGATAGATCCTCTCCATGAGCCTCCCAAAGCCAAAGATCTGAGGAGGTTTGTTGTTCTAGCCTGCAGCTACGCATCGATCTATCAGAAACTTCACTGGTCCAGTTAATCACCTTAGTCCTGGAGAGAGAGAGACAGAGAGAGAGAGAGAAACAACAAGCCAGGGGCGAGAAAAGGTCCTGTTTTTGTTTGAGTAATTCCTTTTAATTGTTGGGTTTCAGTGCTTGAAGATGAATTAATGGCGGATATTTGCAGAAATTGAGTTTACAGTTTTTGTTTTGTTATTGTAATTGATGTAGTCATGTACAAAATTGACTTGGAGTTGACAGAGGGAGGAAAAGAGGATGAGAGGGGAGAGGGGTGGGTGGGAGGAAAGGCTTCACTGGCAAACTTAATCACCCCGTTCCTTTACTGAAAGGAGGGGAAGCATGAATAGAAGTAAAGGAGTGAACAGAGGTCGGGGGGAAGACAGAGGGGCAGGGAGGAGACAAGGGAAGGAGGGGCTAAAGGAGGAGAAGATAAAGAGGAAATAGAGGGGTTTTTCTCTCATTTTAATGAAAAGAAAACCACTGTTCATAGAGCAATGACAGAGGAAGAGAAGTGAGGGTCAGAAGAGTGGAGGTTTAAGTGGGGGGAACGGGAAAAGCTGGATAGTGTCTTCGTGTTGTATCAATTAGCACAGTCTATGATGTATTCTGAAGTTTTAATTCCCTGTACAGTGCTTGATTACTCTTTTTAAGAAAAGGCTATGTAAATAAAGAAAATACTGTGGTACTTGTTATTATAATTATTGTTATTTGTCATAGTAGTCAGTCAGTTATGTTATTTATTGTGTCATTCCCAGCCCACATGAACTCTCAAAGACCCCCCCAAAATACTGCTCAAATACTCAATTCTAATATGAATTTTTTATTATAAATATTCTCCAAAGAAGACTCCTTTCTCCTAATAATAAGACTTTTTTTTTTACTTCACTTTTTTCTGGAACCTTGACTTTATTCTCAAATTGTTGCGATTTTTTTTCTCGAAAAATGATGGCTTTCTTCTGATGATTTATTTCAAAGTCTAAGTTTTAAAATGTACATGTTAAACGGTAGTAGTAGCAGTATTAAAAATAGTAGTAGTTGTAGAAGAAAATAGTGTATATGGAGCATTTTTAGAAAATGTATTAATGCTAAACCCTTTGCACAATTCTAACAAAGGTTCCATTTGGCTGAGTACATTTTGCTGCTACAGACACACACATCCTGTTGTGTGGTCTGTACAATTGAATCTGTGCATTTTGACATATTTTAAGACATTGTATGAATAACATGACAATTTGGTATTGACAGAGTATAAGTTTGAATATTATCTGTGTTGTTCATACCGTACCTCATGTAATCTAATCAAATCAAAATTAATTGTATCATATTAATTAGTCAATCAACTAATTGGTGTTGGGAACTGTCAAGAGATTTAGGATAATGAACTCTATTAGAGGATCAATAAAAGCAGATCTCTGTTTCATCATCTTCACTGTCTATCAAGACTTTATCAAACAGCCTCACATTTGCCATTTAACATGAACATGCACGCCCACCACCATCCATCATCACGATGGCCATACACGCTCTTTTGTCACAGACAGAATCATTATATTACAATCTTTGATACTATGGAACCAGGTCCTGGTAAAGTCCTGTATGTCTGCGAAAAGAAAAGTGAAAATGTACCCATCTTCTTTAATTATTTGCATTTGAGTTTAGTCAAATCAATAATAAAACTGTACTCAAAATTTTACCTGAATATAGAACTTACGGTTTCTGTGTATGTGTATTGACAGGTGTCTGACAAGCCCAAAGCCAGAGGCACAGCCGTAAGGTAAGACAAATAGCCAAACGCTGTGTTGTAACATAGTGATTTATTTATCTCAATGCCATATCTATTGTGGTACAACAAAATGTTCACATTTTGTATATACCAGCTGTGTGTACGGCTCTATTATTTTAGTAAATGTCACCTTAAATCTAAAGGATGGAGAGGCTAAGGTTCCTGGGTGCTGTTGAAGTGTTTGAGTGTGGATCAAAGATTCTTTCTAGGATTAGTACCACTTGAAGGTTATTGCAAATACAACCACTATTACGTTTTCTGGAGGTGTAGTGGCTCTAATTCACTGAAGCATCTGTGATGACAGGTGCCCACTTGATAACCCCAGTCACCAGCCTGCACTCACACACTCAACTCTGTACCATTTGGAATTAGGCAGCAGATGTCCTCTATAGTCACTATTTGTAGGTTAGTACATTAATCTTGCCACATCTGAACAGGGTTTCTGCATGCCCACCTGGGATTATGGTTCAAAGGATGAAACATAAAATCCTGTGTATCATCATACAAGTATACATGACAGAAGGTCACTGAGTAAGAGTTCCTTAGCTCTCTTTTTACTAAATGTAGTCTCATGTGGCTTAGCACAAATGTTTAACATGTGACATTCATCCAAAACAGAGAGCATACGGTGAACATTTGAGGCGCTGTGCAGCTGAAATACTAAGCTTTATCCTGACTGTAATATTGGATTTTTTAATGTGCGGAACCCTTGTTCATATTGCTTTGGGATAAAACATTACACTTAGGCACAAATTTGAGGCACTTGTACTTTACTTGAGTTTTTATGTTTTATGCTACGTTCTATTTCAGCTCCACTATATATCAGACAATTTTTACTTTTTATAGTCCATTGTAGTTATTTCACTATTGTCGCAAGTTATCTTGCATATCAAATTTTAATAAAGAAAATGTTACCGTTTTATAAAATATAATGCATCTTTATAGATTAAACAACCCAGCAGTATATAAAATAGTTAAACATTGACATACCTTAGAAAGTTGATATGGCAAACTGTTTATACATTCAGCAGATACGGAGCAACATTAGGATTCATTTGGAGTCGTGTTTCTGGCCACCTGAAGTCCGATATTCCCTCTCCTTTTAGCTCTGTTATTGGTCTCCACCAACTCCTGAGAGAAATATCTGGCTGTTCAGCTGCTAAAGGCTCCGCTATGTTCACCAGCTAATTGATAACTGTGTCTGCCTGCCGTTTGCTGTTGAGCAGGTAGTGTACAGTGAGTTTATCAGAGCGGGGAGAGTCAACCAAAACAGTAAAGTTGCAGCGTGTACAGCCAAAACAATGAGCTGAAAGAGGCTAAAATGCCCTGTAGAGCTGAAGAAAACTGCAGAGTTGGTGATTATTCTCTGTGGGTTTCTCACTGCCAGCACATTTGATCTGTTGTTAACATAAAATATTGATTTGAGCAGCTTTAAGTACTACCTTTATTACTTCTTTAACCACTGCTCATATTGTGTATGAAGTTCAATTCACTAGGTCTAAGTCGATGTTAACACATAACAAGATTCACTGCTGCTTCTTCAAGGTTTGGCTGTCCATAGCAAAGGTAAAAAGACAGACAAAAGAAGCACATCTAGCAGTGTAAGCACTGTGTCTTATTCTGGAATTTAAAATCAAAATGTAACAATCTAGACTTGATTTGATGGTGAATGTAAAATAAGTGAGTGCGTCTGACTGTCAGTAACAGAGCAGAAAATATTGAAGAATTTCAGGATCAATGAAAGCATTGTTCCCCTGTTTTTCTCATTTCAAAGTGGAATGTGAGGCAGAAGACTCTCTCCTTGTCAATCATTCCAGCAAGGGGGCCGGAGCTACTGTAGTGAATGTTAGAAGAGTTTCTTTCATCATATTGGTTGCAATGTCTTGACATCATTACCCAGAATTCATACACTGTGATGTCAGTAAAGGCTTAGAGCATTGTATAAACAAAAATACAATCTTGATTGAGATGGTTGAGGCATCTCTGAAAAGGAAGTAGTGCTTGTTTGTTGGGAGTTAGGGTTGGGCAATGTCCCCTAAATTGGCCGTTGATGATGTTCACAGTAGAACTTCGCGGTGGTCGAGGTATTTTTATTTTTTGTTGTTATATAAACACATGCCAAACTAAAAATGCGAATCATGACAATGACTTCCATACCGGATCGGTCGGGGCCCGGGTTAACAACGACCGCCACCGGTGCTGTTGACCTACAGGGTACCGGTGGAAATTGGACTACTGTTGGTCGAAGACGAAGAAGGAGAGGAGGAAGGTGTGTTTGTAGGCAGAGAGAGAAGAGGAAAGCTAAGAATGTGGGACTGACAGTAGGGACTTTGAAAATTGGGACTATGACAGGGAAGGCTAGAGAGTTGATTGACATGATGCAGAGAAGGAAGGTGGACATACTGTGTGTCCAGGAGACCAGGTGGAAAGGTAGCAAGGCTAGAAGCTTAGGAGCAGGGTTCAAGTTGTTCTACCATGGGTCGGATAGGAAGAGAAACGGAGTAGGAGTTATCCTGAAAGAGGAGTTTGTGAGGCATGTTCTTGAGGTGAAAAGAGTGTCAGACAGGTTGATGAGCCTGAAGCTGGAAATTGAAGGGGTGATGTTCAATGTTGTGAGTGGTTATGCCCCACAGGTAGGATGTGAGTTAGAAGAGAAGGAGAAATTCTGGAGTGAGTTAGATGAAGTGATGCAGAGCATCCCCAGAGGTGAGAGAGTGGTGATTGGTGCAGATTTCAACGGGCATGTAGGTGAAGGGAACAGAGGTGATGAGAATGTGATGGGCAGGTTTGGTCTTCAGGACAGGAACGCAGAAGGACAGATGGTGGTAGACTATGCAAAGAGGATGGAAATGGCTGTAGTGAACACTTTCTTCCAGAAGAGGCAGGAACATAGGGTGACCTATAAGAGCGGAGGGAGAAGCACTCAGGTGGACTAGATCTTGTGTAGACGTTGTGATCTGAAAGAGACCAGTGACTGTAAAGTAGTGGTAGGGGAGAGTGTAGCCAGACAACACAGGATGCTAGTGTGTAAAATGACTCTGGTGGTGAGGAAGATGAAGAGGACAAAGGCAGAGCAGAGGACGAAGTGGTGGAAGTTGAAAAAGGAAGAATGTTGTTTAGTTTTCAGGGAGGAGCTGAGACAGACTCTGGGTGGTCAGGAAGTGCTCCCAGATGACTGGACCACTACAGCTAATGTGATCAGGGAGACAGGTAGGAGGGCACTCGGTGTGTCATCTGGAAAGAGGAAAGTGGACAAGGAGACTTGGTGGTGGAACCAGGAAGTTCAGGAGTGTATACAGAGAAAGAGGGTAGCAAAGAAGAAGTGGGACACTGAGAGGACTGAAGAGAGTAGACAGGAGTACAGGGAGATGCAGCGTAAGGTGAAGGTAGAGGTGGCAAAGGCCAAACAAAGAGCATATGGGGACTTGTATGCTAGGTTGGACACTAAAGAGGGAGAGGCGGATTTGTACAGGTTGGCCAGACAAAGAGATAGAGATGGGAAGGATGTGCAGCAGGTTAGGGTGATTAAAGATAAGGATGGAAATGTATTGACAGGTGCCAGGAGTGTGATGGGAAGATGGAAGGAGTACTTTGAAGAGTTGATGAATGAGGAAAATGAAAGGGAACGAAGAGTAGAAGAGGTGACTGGTGTGGAGCAGGAAGTAGCAAAGATTAGCAAGAGTGAAGTGAGGAGGACGTTGAAGAGGATGAAGAGTGGAAAGGCAGTTGGTCCTGATGACATACCTGTGGAGGTATGGAAGTGTCTAGGAGAGGTGGCAGTTGCGTTTCTGAATAGTTTGTTTAACAAGATCTTGGAGAGTGAGAGGATGCCCGAGGAATGGAGGAGAAGTGTACTGGTGCCAATTTTCAAGAACAAGGGAGATGTGCAGAGCTGTGGCAACTACAGAGGAATAAAGCTGATGAGCCATACAATGAAGTTGTGGGAAAGAGTAGTGGAAGCTAGGCTAAGGGCAGAGGTGAGCATTTGTGAGCAGCAATATGGTTTCATGCCTAGAAAGAGCACAACAGATGCAGTATTTGCTTTGAGGAGGCTGATGGAGACGTACAGAGAAGGTCATAAGGAGTTGCATTGTGTCTTTGTAGATTTAGAGAAAGCGTATGACAGGGTGCCGAGAGAGGAGCTGTGGTATTGTATGAGGAAGTCTGGAGTGGCAGAGAAGTATGTTAGAATGGTGCAGGACATGTATGAGAGCTGTAAGACCGTGGTAAGGTGTGCTGTAGGTGTGACAGAGGAGTTCAAGGTGGAGGTGGGTCTGCATCAAGGATCGGCTCTGAGCCCCTTCTTGTTTGCTCTGGTGATGGACAGGCTGACAGATGAGGTTAGGCAGGAATCTCCATGGACTATGATGTTTGCGGATGACATTGTGATTTGTAGTGAGAGCAGGGAACAGGTGGAGGAGAATCTAGAGAGATGGAGGTCTGCTCTGGAAAACAGAGGAATGAAGCTTAGCCGCAGTAAGACAGAATACATGTGTGTCAATGAGAGGGACCCAGGTGGAACGGTGAGGTTACAGGGAGCAGAGGTGAAGAAGGTGCAGGACTTTAAGTACTTAGGATCAACGGTTCAGAGCAATGGAGACTGTGGAAAAGAGGTGAAGAGGCGAGTGCAAGCAGGTTGGAACGGGTGGAGAAAAGTGTCAGGTGTGTTGTGTGATAAAAGAGTATCAGCAAGAATGAAAGGAAAGGTGTTCAAGACGGTGGTGAGACCAGCGATGCTGTACAGCTTAGAGACAGTGGCACTGAAGAAAAGACAAGAGGCAGAGCTGGAGGTGGCAGAGCTTAAGATGTTGAGGTTCTCTTTGGGAGTGACGAGGATGGACAGGATCAGGAACGAGTACATCAGAGGGACAGCTCATGTTAGATGTTTCAGAGAAAAAGCCAGAGAGGCCAGATTGAGGTGGTTTGGACACGTTCAGAGGTGAGACTGTGAATATATTGGTAGAAGGATGCTGAGGTTGGAGCTGCCAGGCAGGATTTCTAGAGGAAGAGGAGATTTATGGATGTAGTGAGAGAGGACATGAAGTTAATTGGTGTGAGTGAAGAGGATGCAGAGGACAGGGTTAGATGGAGGCGCATGATTCGCTGTGGCGACCCCTGAAAGGGAGCAGCCGAAAGGAAAAGAAGAAGTTGTTATATAATTATTATTCGTTATTTTATTGTATTACTTTATTTAGCCTATTTTATTTATAAAATTTAAAGGAATGTATTAATCAGACAAAAGTTATTTGACATACGTTGAATTCTGGGTTTATATCTTAAACTGCCGCTTTAGTGCAGTAATGTCACAGAGCTGTGTAACAATGAGCACGATCTCCCGAGACACTACAATAGCCTACTATGAATTCATTAATGAGGGCTGTTTTCTTGTACAAAATTCCGCATTTTCCGGAATCGCTATCAATCGCTCCAGGGTAAGAAATGGTTCATGAAGAGGAAAAAAACATATACAAGTTGCATTTTGTTAGAAGTTTATTTCACTAAATCAAAGACAAAGAACAGACATTTAAACTGAAAAGGCAAGTTAAGATAATAAATAATAACTGTTAACCTTGGCTTGGAAGTCTGCTGGCAGTTTCTGACACAACGTTGTCCGTGCTCTGATAGAGAGGCGGTTGCGTCCCATGAAGCGGTAACACCAGTTGTTTTCAGTACATTTTTTCAGGAGTAGGCTACAGGAGCACTGACGGCTGTAGACCGTGAGACCTGTCAGTCAGTATAAATTCCTTTTGATATATAAGTCGCAGGACCAACCAAACTATGAATAAAAGTGTGACTTATTGTCTGGAAAATACGGAAACTAGTCAGTCAGTCATTTTCTACCGCTTGTTCCCGTTGGGGGTCGCGGGTGACTGGAGCCTATCCCAGTAGCTTTGGGCCTTAGGCGGGGTACACCCTGGACAGGGGCCAACTCATCACAGGGCTGACACATAGACAGACAACCATTCACACTCACATTCATCCACTAGGGACAATTTAGAGTTATCAGTTAACCTACACATGCATGTCACCCAGAGAGATCGGTAGGTCTGGTCCGGGATTCGAATCCACAATCTCCTTATTGGGAATCAGGAGCGCCAACCGCTCTGCCACTGTGCACACAATACAGTAACTATTTTAAGTTAAATGTACAGTGTTAGACATGTAAAAAAGACAAGATTCTAACAATGTCAAGATCAAATGCCGACATGGTATTTTTACAGACTAACACACGTCACGTCTCTGGCGTAAACAGTATTTAAAATAGCATATATGCATTAGTTATATTCTCAATTTAATTTACAGAGCAATTCCTGCAAAGATTTTAGGTTAACTATAGTCTATAGAAATAGAGACTTGGATTAGTGTGTGTCGACTCGCAAGGCGTGCAGCGGAGCGGGGCGGGGGTGTGGCATCACGATGGTGTCTCTCCATCCTGATGTCAGTCATGATATTGTCCATCAGCCCAACCCTATTGGGAGTCCATGTTATTCCATATTATCGTCTATACTGAGACCGGAATCTCATTTAAGCAAGTAGGTTGAATCTTCAACTGGAGACAATGTAGATGAACAACTGTCCCTAATAATGTTTCTTGTCTTTGTCATTTCTGAAGGTGATAAAGTCTTTTTCCATTTGCCTCAGTTACAGTCTGTGTGGGCCACACATTGTGTTACATTATTGTCTTCTTGTACCATCTTGGGGGAACATGTCACCTAATTAATCATTAGAAAAAAGTGTTAGTTGCATTTGTAACATCACAGAACATTGGAGATAATTCATGTAAACAGCTGATTTTGGCACCGAGATCAATTTTTCATAAGTTCATCGTTTGCTTGGAATGTGTTGTAAAGCGCAGCCTGGTGCATAAGAATATAAGAATCTTTTATAAATGAGGCTCGTTGTGTTCACAGTCTGAACGCATTAGTATGCAAGTCTGGAGTGTGAGTGTGAGTGAGTGAGTGAGTGAGAGAGAGCGAGTGTGCTGTGTGTCTGTGTGTGCCCCAGGCCATGTGTTACTCTGCTACCGCTAATGAGCCCATTCAATCTGCAGCCCAATCTACTGAACACCACACACACACATACACATGTCCGCGGGGACGCTGGGACTAAAGATGCTGCGAGCGATCCACTGGCTATATCCCCCATGGAGAGCAACACACACACAGTCACCCACACTACCCACACCATCCATACAGACACACACATTTACAAAAAAAAAAAAAGCCTTGCTCTGAAAACCTCACACACACACACACACACACACACACACACACACACACACACACACACATATACACCACAGTGTATATTAGACCGTATCATTTTTACATCTCTGCTCTGTAATCTTTAAAATCTTTGTGCCATCTCCTTTTTTTCGTTTTTTTGCTGTATGTTTTATCTTATATGCCCCAGTGAGGAGGCCTGAAGTTAAATAGATTTGTCTTTTTATTCTAATTATTTTAGTAGTAATAGCATTACTAAGACGTTAAGTAGAATAAAAGATGCACGTGGATGCATCTTCGCGCTGGGCAACACGTATTGAGGTGAACACGTGACGGTGTGAGTTGAAAATGTTTCAACTTGGGCAAAAGAGTTGTGTTTGTCCTGAAGCTTTATTCGTATACAGAGCCCATGGGAAAAGGAGGGGGTAGAGATCAGCCGCAGTCTTAGCGCACTCGGCTTACACTCAAATGGTCGGTGCGCGCGTTAATAGCACACTACAACTAACGTCTGCGTAGGGCTGAAACGATTCATCGAGTTACGCGATTAACTCGATTACAAAAATTCCTCGAGGCAAAAACGCTTGCCTCGGAGCCTCGTTAAATTTCTATGACGCGCACGCGCAGAGATCTCATTCACACGGACCGCACAACATAGTGCGTGATACATTTTGAATTGAGTTGGCGCGATGGCAGAGAATGTCTAAGTTTGGGATCATTACATTCACATTTCACCAAGCGTCGCTGAAACAACGTAACGTAGCCTAAGCCTCTACGTTGATGTTCGCTGATTTTAATTCCATGCTGTATTTGTAGCGATGTCATGATGCGGTTTGACTAGATATGATGTTTAGCGCACACTCATGCACCCTTGTCTCTCTCTCACGCGCCAGGCAGACCAATCGCGGCAATGCATCACATATGCTTAAACCTTTATGTAGCCACGCAACAGCAATTTCAGAATGCATTCACTGTAATGTGATGTTGTGTGATGTGGTTTTCGAACGGCGTTTCTATTGAAAATGAATGTCTGTATTTCTGCCGTACCAAACTGCAATGAAGCAACTGGTCTGACTGGGGCGCCACTCTTCCTCACGCACAGCACGCGTAGACACACACACACACACACACACATCTAGGTACATTTTGATGTTTGTTTTGAGATTACAGCTGAAAAAGTCTAGTACCTGTATATAGTGTATCTGTTTGGCTTGATATTTTATATTCATATATTTTTGTTCTCAGGTGGGTAATTTGCAGAAGGTGCAATCCTTTTTTTGTAATGTTGTATTAAGAAGACAAAACTAAGGCCAAATGGCCTTTACTATTTAAGTTTGGATTCATAGTTTTACATGTTTTACAGTAAGTTGACTTAACTGTATTGTTATATAATTGTTGGCACTGGCACTTATAAACACTAAATGGAGCCAACATTAGGCTCCAAATTAGTTTGGAGCCAAATGTTGGAGTTGGAATCAATACCTCTGTTTTAGAAATAAAAGCCAAATGCTTGATCATTTTACAGCCACATCATTTTCGTTATGCATTATTTGTTTTGGTTGTTTAAAAACACACACAAAGAATTATCCGATTAATCTATCGATTAAGTGCTAGATTACTCGATTACAAAGAGAATCGATAGCTGCAGCCCTACGTCTGTACTGTCGGTACTCTGGCTTTTTGTGGGCAAATAAACACTGACTTCAAAAGCACTTCAGTTGCTAAAAAATAATACACCTCGTCCCCTGCTCGGAAAGTGGCAGGGCAGAGTTCATCAGCGGGGCCTCGCGGGATAAGGTGTTCTAGAAGCTTGGTGACGCAGTGTCGATACACGGAAGCTAACCACTAACAACTCAGCCAGAAACATTCTAGCGCCTGTCAGACGCAACGCTTCTCAAAGCTTCCTGGCTCGTTAACCATCAATTAGCGGTTAGCTAACTGTCATTTAGCATACCAGCTAGCTTGGTCGCTAACAGGATAGTTCACACATCTATTCCCCAGCCGTATTTCTACCATCGACTCCCGTCTCACACCTGCAAACCATTCCTCGTTTGTGGAGCAGTTTATACTCCAACAGAGAATTGTGATTGTAAAAATAAAATGCTGATCGTGCAGCCCAGCTAATAAGCTACGATAGCTTCGTCTGTTTTAGAACAAACAAAAGATGAAACCAAAGACGTGTGCCCATTCCGTCTTATTTTGCTCTGAAATTTGCCTGTTAAAAGCTGGTGTGACCTAACCTTTAAGGTTACTTTTAGTGGTAGCATATTTTGAGCATTTATTTTACTTTTGAGTGTTTACTTTGGTAATTTAGTTTGTTTGGCCTGGTGAAACTGATGCTCTTTGAAATCAGATACCACAGGGAACCCTGAAAATCCAGCCTGTCTTCTTCCACGCAGGTGGTGATAACCTCAATAGAGCATGGGTTTATGGGTAAAATGTTGGCAAATTAAAGTCTTTCCTTCTTTGTGTTGTGAGGGCAGCACTTACATTTCCTTACATACAGCATTTATACCAGAGACGAATAGAAGCTTACTGTTAGTTATTTATCTAGAAATATTTACCTGAAGAAACTCAAACCTGCTGAAAACAAAATCAGTAGTCTCATTTTACTTCTGCTGCAATGTAACTTCAATGTAACTACAATCGTGATCGAGAATATGCACTTGTTGGCAGGTTACCACAGACAGGTTAAGCAGCATGGATGCACCGTGCCAGTCAGGTGCATCAGGCGTGACATGTGTTCAAATGTGATGCACTTCTTCAAACACTGTCGCTCCTGCTGCTGCCAGGGAGCGTTACACTACATATGTAGGAATTGAAACCTATTATAGCCTTCCCCACAGTACTGCCCCGGGCAAACACACACACAACCACAAATCCACACACTCATGCAAATGCTTTTTTGCATGTCAGCCAATATGGTAACAGTACACTCTAGCACTGCAATCGATTTGGTAGCCATGCAACACACATGTCTCACCGAGGTTCTCTTCTAATTAACAGATTTATGCATGAAAATAAATAAAGCTTTAGGTCCACAACGGAAATATATAAAGACATCCACTTTAAAGTTGTTTAAAGTAACTTAGCGTCACATATAGAGACAAAACAACAAAGGTAATCTGAGTGAAAATAACCTTCCCAGGGAAAAGAAATGAAAGCCACAAGTAAGGCTAGCGGAAGTGCAACACATACAAGTCGTAAAATAAAACAGTTGCCGTAGTTCCTGTTAAAATATAGAATATTCCCTTTTGTTTTACAGTACGTGAAAGCATATTTGCTCCCATAATAATTAGCAACACTTCAGAAAACGTAGAAAAAAAATAGGAAAAATAATACTGGAAGTGTTAAACAGTTTTTCTTCTTCCCAAAGACTCGCGACACTAGAATGCTCCGTTTAAAACTTTATTACATTCAGAAAGTACAACGTATTGAGCCCAAATTGGCTCTTCATCAGGTACAGAGGTATCAAACTGGCTCAGCTGTGTGTTATTGATTAAATAGTCTCAGTCCCCCCCATTGGGTGTTCAACTGTACCCTTCAAAATAAATGTTTTCTCTAAAGCCACATAGGATTGTACAGCGATTTATTTAGACCCATTCATAATTTAGCCCAATAGCATACACACATTCGTACATACAGATTGGAATGTAATTATCGATGGATGTATGAGTGGTATTCCTCCACTTCTGGTACAAGTATGCACCAGTGCCTTATCAGTGGGTCAAATAGGTTTTATATATTTGGTAGAGTGCAATAGAGTAACTGCAATAATTTCATAAATCCTCCCAGATAAACAAGCACACACGCACGCGCATGCTGGAGTGTACGCACACAAACGCGAGAGTGTGAGCGATTTGAGAGAGAGAGACGGAGAGAGAGATTGTAAAGCCAGCTGTGCAGCAGGGAAGCCCTGCCAAGTGGAGGGCAGAACCAGCGAGCTGAAGGCAGATGATAAGATGACAGATGAACTGAGCCCAGATGGCCTCCACATCTCCACTTCACAGTCCCGTAATACCCTTATAATGCTACAAATTCTCACTCAGTTCTTTAGTCATTTAAAAGGGCCTATATTTACCTACTGTATATGCGAGCTCGACTACAACTGCTGTTTTTCAGCATGATCCTCCTGCTTCACACTCGGTTACATCTTGTCTCTACTGACTGCAGTTTATCTGAGCCATGGCTTGTCTGGCTCAAAGCCATCCGCTCCATTGTGTTTAGAGGCTGATCAATTCAGTTTTCCAGCAGAAGCGATCAGGAGGCGGGGGGGAAAAAAAGCTGTAACTGTCTATTTTCTGTTGATTGTCCTCCTTATGTTCAATTCCTGCTGGTTAATTAATGGTGACACAGTCCAAACTGAACCGTACAGTGTAACACAGACGGACCCTGAGAGGAAAACACAGTGATTATAGGATGCTTATATCCGCTTCTTCTGCGAAATCATGTATGAGGAACGGGACAGTACAGTATGTATAAATAATTAATGGATCCAGGATATGTGAAGAATATTGAAAAGTACCTAAATACAATAAGTCAATATATTTTTTACACATCGTTACCAGTGATCTCTGCAAACATTCCGATCACTGACTCATCTGACTGAAGAGTAGAATCAAACATTCATGTATGCAGGGTCGTAGCCAGGATTTCGGAGATACTGATGTCATGAATTGCCTTGGCACAACACCCACCCACCTTATTCATTGTTAACTATCCACCAAGCAAATTTTCTGTTCGCAAGAATCACAGAATTTCACATTTTATTTGTTAATTTATGCTCCATTCTATTTTCTGCAAATATTATCTTGCTGCATTAGGGCCTGAATGTAGGTTCAAAGCCTTCGCTCCCCTGCCAGGTATCTCATTCTGGCTGAGAATCCTAAAATGTATTTTATTTAGTTGGGGTTTCTTGTCTAAAAATAACTATTTTTGAGACATTTAGTCTAAAAAATATCAGACCCAACATGTTTAATATTTCTATGATGTAGACTGTAAACTCCTTCATGTCATTAAACATCCCAAAATATTACAGAGGACATGAACTGAACCTCAACAGTAGCTACAGCCCTGTCTGTATGTTATAATAAAGCCACTATCCTGTTAATGTTTTTCTAAAAACCTAGGATGAAGTATACAATCAGACCCATCTTAGTCTTCAAAGAAATACTCTAAAGATAAAAACAAGGACAGTGGAGGTGGAGAAGTTCATAAGGGAGGCAAAAGCCTTCAGGACACGATCAATAGATAAAGGTGGTAGACAAGAAATTTGCTCATGTCAAGGCTGGACATGCAAAGCGTCAGTCTAAAGAGGGCAAATGGTCCTGACATCTGGTCTCAGGTGACCAAACAGTCAGCTGAGATCTTAAAGAGCAAAGTGGAGGGTAAACATCAGCCATGACCTGCTACCACATCCTGTGAGATGAAGAACAAGGCAGTCTCGTGCTAAGCTAGCAGCAGTCCAGTGGCCTAGCGCTGGAGCTCTCACATCATGTTTGGTGTCAGTTCAAACCTGACACAAAGGACAGTTCTAAAAGTACAATTCCTAAGTATAAACTAAATATAATAATTGCTAAATATAAAACAAAATTCAACACACAGGATTGTAACCTGCTATAGCACTCCCAAATGGATTTGGTCTCTTACTGTAATGCACAAACTAACACTCGACGACAGCTACATTTAAGTTAAAGGTGGGCTATGCGATTCTAATACAATACACGTCTTTTTGTCATATTCAGTCAATATGTCACGATCCGCTAGATGTCCGTTCTGTGTGTGCGCTGAAAAAAAAGGCTGACACTATACCAACCAGTCCAGGTCTGTGAGGTACGTTAAATGACTTGCCCACAGACACTTAGCTACTTATTAGTTTGCCAAGACCTGCTGTTTGTTGTGATGTTCGCTATAGCCGCAGGAGAGTTGTGAGTGTCGCTGCCTGGAGCTGCTGTGCTGCTCTGGGAAACCGTCTCGTCCTCTCTGGATGTTCGCTTCGCCGCAGCAGCTGTAGGGACAGTTTGCTAAACCACAACCCAGCTAAGCTAACCCACAACGTAGCTAACATCGGTTACATCACTTGCTGTGTCGTTGTTCATGGTATTTAAACAACATGGTATTTGTCATGGTATTGGATTCCTCCAGAATTGCATACCCCACCTTTAAGAAATGTTTAAAGAACAGATTGTGTAGCTTACATCTGTCATTTCAAAATATCACTGTTTCATATGTTTGTCATCATTTAGTCAAACACTTCAGTTACATAAAACAGACCTGTACTACGCAGTATGTGGCTGAAAAATCTATTCAAGTAAAATGTAATGAGGACTGATGAGATAGGGCAGAGTGGAAGGAGCAGACTCGCAGTTCAAATTTGTGCTGACCAGTAATCTTTTTTTGAATATTAATCTCAATTGCTTTCCTACATTTCTACTCGCTAGTTAGCAGACTAATAAAGCAACACATCAATAGTTTATCAATTAGTGAAGATTTTAAAGTTAGAGCTCATTATATATTATTATATATTAAGTGTTCAGACTGAAAACTAGTCCCTTTTTTCGGGGGGCTTTTTTTGCATTTCCTTGCAGTTTGTTTTGCGTTACCTTTTTACAGTAAATGTTGCGCTCTCTCGCAATACGTTTCGTCTTCAGAGCCATGTGTCGCGAGTTGGAAAGCGTTTTTGCATGCCGGGTCCTCTTTTCTTTGCACAGTTATCACTGAGACAGTCATTTGATCTTCTGTAGTGATGGTCACGAGGTAAACCGTAGAAATACACCATTCATGTTGCCAAGTAAACTTGCGCTGTGTTTGCATGTATTTGTTTGGACGAGGAAGATGATGTTGAATTGCAACTCCCCACCCCACCCCCCCGCAACAACTCAGTTGCCTCATTGAAACGAATGAGAGGGGTGTCTTTTTCCATGCAGCAGTGTTGTCTGACTGAACACAACTTTGAGTAGTGACAAAAACCGAAGTTTAAAGTGTTTCAGTGACCCAGGGCTGGAATCCATCTACTTTACTTTCAGGCCGTTCCCATTTACTGATCGCATGAGTGAACTGACCTGCAGCCATGCAACAGGTTTTACAGGTAACTCTCAGGTGTACTGTAAAAAGACATTATTTTCTTACAGTCAATTCTCCACTTGACCTTGTCGATGGTGCCAACCATGAATACTGGCAGCTTTGTCAATTGACTGTACAACAAAGTATAGCTGCTAGCCTAGCTGCAGCCTGTAAGTATGTGGGTGTCGTGTGGATCATGTGAGGCCCACTGGACATATCAAACCAACAGATCATTTTGTCAAGGCTGTAAGGCTTTCATTTCCCCTGTTGTGCTTGTGATTTTATCACACAAATAAACAGATAGACACCAAACCCTCCGCTGGAGCCTGAAGATCTGACAAAGGCTATTTTGTAAGCCTTATCTGTGTTGCTTATGCAACACTGACACAGGCATGCACACAGAAAATAGAGAGTGAAGGGTGTGCATCCTAAATAAGAAAAAGACCTGTGTTGATGTATACAATATGGAAAAGACAGAACGACACCTGTATGAAACATTGAAGAGGGAATGTATTTAATATAGTGTTTATATGCTGTTTGTGTTATTTGTTTTCCTTAGTTTGTTATGTTCTGCATTGTTAAATGGAGCTGAAAAGAGATTATAAACAAAGGATATGAAGAATATGTGGCTGTTAATGAGAGCTGATGTGGAAATCAGACTCTAAAGAAGTTTACCTGATTAAAAGATACAAAAATACCTTTTAACCAACCGGGATTGCTTTGTGGATAAAGAACAACAGCATTTCACACACAGATTTGTGACATATATTTAAACCATAACTGACTACAAGGACAATATATTTAAAATAGTCACTGGATGTCTATCCAGACATCCATCCAGATATAATGCTTTGCTAACATTTGAACAAATTCACTCCTGGATGAAGTTTATACGTTTTAACTGAACTTCAACAAAACTTCACAGAAATGTATCTAAAAAGTCCAGTAAAAAGCCAGTCTGTCAGTCTGCACCAGCTGGCGTTGCATTTTAATTTGGCACCGACTACGGCATTAAATTATTTTCGACAGCTGATGGCTGATTCCTGAGGAAAAAAAGAGGAAAGCGAGCCAGATGTAATGCTTTCACACACACATACTCATCTCCTTTCATCTTGTTCCTCCAGCACATACTGTTTATGTTGCCAGAATAAAATAGGCTAGAGAGCACTCAAGTGCAAATCCCATTGAGAGGAAAAGACACTTGCGCTTTCCTTTAACTATACACGGTGCTATTTAAACAAAAACACAAACATATCAGTGTGGGAAATACAGACTTGTCTCATGCTTCCAGCCAATTTTATCTTTTGGCAAATGAAAGGATGATATGAAACGCCATAAAAAGTCTACCATCAAATGTATTAAATGTGCCTTGCACGATTTTGTATAGCATGAACAATTTCTCTCATCGAGTAAAAGAGACATTTCGTGTTGTAAATATCCAATAATGAGACAGTGAAAACAAAATTACATGCAGCAAACTTCAGTCATTCCCCTTTGTGCTGCTTCAGGGCCTGGGCTCATACAGGACAAAGCCCAGCGATCCCAGAAATCCTATCTTATCCAGCATTTCCAGCACTAATGACGAGTGAGAACAGCGCACTTCTACAAAGCAGACACTCGCTTGATGTTTGTTCTCACCTTGATTTCTTGCCAAATGTCGTATCGACAATGTGGGCTAGCCCACCAGGGGAAGTGATTTGTTTCCCAGAGTTGAAAATGTAGGCAATCATCAAACAATGAGGTGCTTTGGATGAAAAGCATCCACCAAATGGTATTATTTTTTGTGGCACAATGAGAAGCAGTTGGACTGCGCCTGTGATACACTGTCTGGACTGGCTGAACATCCACTCCCAATCAATGTGGATTATTATTATTATTCCCCAAAATTGTGCTAGGTTTTCTTATATAAGCTGCGTTTGTCAGAAAAATAAGTAGTTACGCTTGAATGTTTATGTCCAGGGATGTGGCTACCATTGAGGGGACTGAGGTCATATCTTCTGCAATAACTTTGTTTGTGTATTTTCACAAGAAAATTCAGTTCCCCAGAATTGTGTGCTGGTAGCGGGCTTTAAAACACTGTTAACACCTTTATGTTGGTTAATTAAATTTTCCTAATAATTTCCTTGAAATAACTGTGATCTGGCAGTAAATAGAAGTCCTGTGACCTCAGTAATTTTTTAAATACTTATTTTGTCCATGCCAAAATAAAGCCATTTGGAAGTACAGAGGTGGCATTCTGGTGTTTTCAAATTTCAAATTTGTACCGAGTTTCCTGAAAATTGGAAACTGCATTGAAAAGACGTAATTAAACAAGCGCAGTCAAATCTCAGTCAAAACAAAACTGAACTTGAGGGAGGTTTTTGTCTCTCCAGCTGAAGCCTCCGTGGACATTTAAGTCACATGCTTCATGTACGTCATGATTTATTAGCATGCACTTGCATTTTGATTTTATTCTGCCAAGCATAAAAACAGTTGTTTGCGATATTCCGACTTGTTTTCGAATTTCTGGTATTTCCACTCTTTATTTCGCAAACTGAAAATGTGAATAAAAACAAGTGGATGGAAACACATTTGCTGATTTCTGCTGTTCAACACAGTGTAACAACACTAACTTCATAAATATTTAAATAGTTTGGCTTTGTGTCCATACAAAAAGTTGTCAGTTTGAAAGAATAAATATAAATGTTACATACTGTAGTTGTGCCACGGTCTGATTAGCATCTTCTTTCAGATTTGAATCACGAATACTAATGAGTCTCTTCTACAACTGAGAGCTCCCTCTGACTCACAGGACTTTTGGTTCTCTTTTGTTACACATCAAAAGATTCTTTAAAGCCATTAAGGTTCATCAAAAACAGACAGGGACAGAAGTTCAGGAAATGTCTCTTATCGCCATCTGTCTGGCATCTCTACCTCAGTCGTCTAGTAATCCATGTATGAACAGGCTGTTCACTATAAAAAACTGAAACAATGTTTGAAAATCCTGATACAAGATACGTCACACCTCAGTGACTTTAACATATAATTGGTCAGATCACATCTTGTTTGTGTTTCAGGCAGTGATAGTAGCTGAGGAACATAACACTTACATTTTAGTCCAGTAGAAAATACATATTATACTTTTAAAACAACCGCCAGACAAGAACATTAATATTTGACAAATCTGAAAAAGATTATGTTTAATGAGAATGGCTGTGTCATAAATCACTCCCTAGTTACTATGCAGTGCGCTACATTTACCCTCCGCCACTGAGTGTGTAATTTATGCACGATATAGGGCCCTCAACACTTCCAACAATGGAACAAAAAAATGATCTGTCTTGATATTTACACTACTTTCTGCTAACAATCCCACAATGCAAAGCATATGATTTTATAGCTGTGAAAATGAACATTGTATGTCCTACAGCTGTCAGTGATGACGCAAATTGATAAGTGTCAGAAATCTCAATTTACTTCGGACTAGATAGTAAACTACTGAGTCTCTTTTGTATAGGGAGTAGTAAATGGGTGAGTAAGGCAGTGATTTCAGAAACAGTCTTTTTTTCAATGTCAAACATTTTTAAATTCAAACAATATCTGCACATGGCAATACGTTATGCAATAGTATGTTTTAAAGCCCCACTAGTCAATATTTTGATATTAACAATAGATCAAATAACTATGTGTAACGTGAAAGATGTCGCTGTTGGTGATGAGCCTACAGAGAATTACCACTGGACTCTGCAGTTCCCCTCAGTTCCGTAAAGGGATTTAGCTTCTTTCAGCTCATTGTTTTGGTTTTAGCAAAAAAGCTCTAATAAACCCACTGTACACTACCTACTCGGCACCAAATGGCAGGCAGACAAAGTTAGCGACTTGCTGGTGAACCTTGAGGAGCATTTAGCGGTGTAAGCGCGACGTATTTTGCTTAGTAGTTGTTGGAAACTAAAACAGAGCTAAAAGGAGAGTGAATATTGTTATTTATCAGGTGACCAGAAATACGACTCAAAATGAATACCAATGTTGCTGCTTTGTGTATGCCGGATGTGTATGTAGGCAAAGGTATGCTAACACATTTGCCATGTCAATTTTTAAGTTGATATGATGTCAATTTTCAGCTTACAGCAACAACAAAAAAAGTAATTAATGAAGGTTTACGGATATGGCAAATAAACAATGCTAAAGCATGGTAGCATAGTTAGGAACTAAAACACAAAGAGAAACTGAACATCATTGGTGTAAATCATGAGGTGCAGGATTGCCCAATATGAACACAAATCCTAGGGATACTGGTCTATTTTAAAACTGTAAAAATATTTAAAATGGTATTACTCACACTGTTATTTGGATTTACGATGACACAGTGATACAATGCCAATTTTTGTTTGTATGTGCTTGGCCCTATCAATAATCTCCCCAGGTTAGAAATAATGTGGATGAATGAAATTCAAATTCTCCTGCTTAGACAGAAAGCTGAATGTGATGAGCAATAACTTACTTACTGTACTGGGAATCATATCTCTGATTACATTTCTTGTTTTATTGTGATGCTGATTTACCAGCTGGCACCAACAATAAAAACCAAAAATGAAAACTCGGATAGACAAGATCTTGCTTTTCAAGCTACTTGCATTATTTAGTGAAATCAGAATCTAACTAACTTTCTTATATTAGTTCAAAACAGTTCCTGAAGCCACTTGTGTTTTCAAAGCATAAAACTGACAGTTAATGCACGGAGGAGGGCCTGCATATGGAAGACTTAAACACACACACACAAAACTTGTGTACAGGGAGTTTAACTCGACTCTTTGCCAATATCGTTTTAACTGTGATGCTAATAGACAAAAC
Source organism: Coreoperca whiteheadi (assembly GCA_011952105.1). Classification (NCBI taxonomy): domain Eukaryota; kingdom Metazoa; phylum Chordata; class Actinopteri; order Centrarchiformes; family Sinipercidae; genus Coreoperca; species Coreoperca whiteheadi. Next base: position 7,559,191 of record CM022490.1, read on the forward strand.
GGAGGTAAAAAATGTAATTGAAATTGAAGGGAGAAAGAGAGAGAGACAAAGGTAAGAGATGAGTAATGATAGAAGAAGAAAAACAGGGCAGAGAGTGCTTTCATACAGTATGTCACTGTGTGTGTATGTGTGTGTGTATGTGTGTGTGTGTGTGTGTGTTGCCTGCAGAACAGTTGATGGATTTGCTGCTTGACTGCTCACACAGATTGGTGCCTGCTGTGATGGCAGCCTTGAACTGAAATTACACGCACACTCTCTCTCACACACACACACACAAACACACACCCACACACACTAACACACAAAGAGATCAACACTTAATTGCAATTTCTGTGTGTGCGAGTTCGTTTGTGTGTATTCTTAAGTCAGGACGAGCGGGTGTGTTGCCTCTAGGAGGCCATTTCAAAGCACTGTGGAAGGATGGATGAACACAAGGCCAACCAAAGCACCAGAGAGGATGAGACAGTTGAACAGGTTCAAAACGCTGTGTTTATGCGTTTATTAATAGCCGTTTATTATATTCTATGTCAGATGCTTCATTTTTATTGAATTAGTGACAGGGAGGCTGGCTTCCCCAATTATTATCTTTGTTTTAAATTGGTGAAACAAGACATAAACACAACAGAGCAGATAAACACAGATTAATTTATACAGCCTAGTAGGAGGGTTCTGTTTTACTTCAGAGTTTGATGATACGTTCTACTAATTGAGGCAGTTGGAGTAGATGATGAATTATCTTGATCTTATTTTGGAGAACAGTGACTGGAACTTATATAGGGAAATTACACAGAATGACTAGCTTTCCCAACAGGCCAGTACTCAGTTTCTCTAATCTAAACAAATTTACACCAAAAACAGGTTCTGGTTGGTTCAAATTATGCTATGAGCAAAAGCCGAACAAACTTCATAGAAGGACCTCACGCTACACAAAATTTAGCAAAATATACTATTGAAAAGCTTACACCAGCAAAACAGCAGCTGTACTGAGACTGCACTGTACGAGCATGACTCTCCACCAAACATCCACCATATACAAATCAATAATACTTGTCTGGCACCTTATGTACCACTTCATGGTGATGGCAAACAAACATTTTAGCTCACTCACAGGTCAACTCATTCAAAATAGACTGGTAGGGAAGCTACAATCTTGAAACCAAAGCCACCGGACAAGGTTGGAGTTAGAGAGAAAGCCATGCCCCAGAAGGTGCCTTAAATAACCCTGACACTGATTGAGACTAACTGGCAGGATGAGTCAGTAAAGGTGACAGGGCTTAATTTCAATGCGATGAAGAGAACCTCTTCCCTACCACACATGCGAGTGTCATTGGTAAGTTGCTCATTTCAAAACCTATCCACCAGGCTGTCAAAATTTCAGGAAATTAGAAATGGTTTTGAAGCAGTTGTAATATTTAATATATTTGTACCTATGAAGTGTAATCTTGAAATTTAAATTTAGGGAAAGATACACATTAAGATGATGCATCTAATTTGCTTAATCATAGTGAAAATGTATTTCTATTATGAAGGTGAAATAATGGTTGTTTGGAATCAATGAAAAGAGGTAGTTGAGTTGAGGTAAAGTTGTCGCTCTTAAATGTTTTCCCTAGCAGTTGAGTGAGATTAAGATAAGACAAGTCAGTGTTGGCCTTGGGTTTTCTAAAATAGGAAGTATGGCGTATTTAGTCCTGTATATTCTGAGAGGATATGAGGTTGAACGCCTCCTGTAATGCATTTGATCGTTCTTGAAGATGAAGTAAAACATCATCTGCATAAAGCTGAATCTTGTGTTGTAATTTGTGAATCCCTTTTACTTTTCAGTTCTGCCAGAACTAGCAGGTTTATTTAACATACAAGCACATAACAGAGAGAAATGTGTTTTTTTCCCTTTCTTTCTTTCTTTCTTTCTTCTTTTTGCAGTGGAGCATCAGGGAGCAGCAGTGAATCAGAGAGCAGCTCAGAGTCGGACACAGACGAATCAGAGAGCAGCTCCAGTGACAGCGAGTATAATCAGGCCTCCCGCTCAAACACTCCAGAGGTAAGATGTGTAAGTGTGTTTCTGTGTGGGAATGAGTGGGTTTATATGAATTCCATGTAATATGAGTTGATGGATGAAATATATGGAATAAATAACATAAGCAGAACTGTTTTTTCTTTTCATGTGAAGAAACGAGCAAATTTCAATTTTTGTGGAAGAAACAACTGTGTAACAAATGTCAAAATCTCTAATATTATGATTCTAATATTCATTATGATTTTGAGAAATACATGGGAAAAAATCATTTCTGGAGATAATTAATTATTAGAATTATTATACAGAAAGAATTATTCTATAATGTATATAGATTTGTATGGTTAAGTAGCTGTCTCAGTCTTACATCACATTACAATCATTTAGCAGGCGCTGTGGTCCATAGCCACTTACAATAAGTGCATTCAACCTCCATACAGTAGGAACAAGAGCTAGATGTCATCCAGTGGATATACCAACACAATATTAGTGAAAAAGTAAGTGTATTATTATGAACCTTAATTTATATATTAATGTTCAATAAGCAGACAGTACAGTTGCCACATGCATATTTCCAACCCCAGTTTGGAGACAAGCAGTCATTATTTTTGCCAGCTTTCAAAATCTCATTTTGCTGTTTCATAGGCAGCGGTAACGTTAGCTTTTGTTACCGAAATCCCAATCATTAAGCAATCATTCAACAATTGGCAGTAAAAGATACTGACAATGTCATGTGTGTCTCCAGCTCTGACAAGTGTCTCCTATTTTGTTTACATTTCATAAAGAGACAGATGCACTTTCATTGCCTTTTTTTATTCTCCCCGATTCACCACTATTCACTTCACAGTGTGTCTGCTTGTGCATTAAATGGTCTCTTCCCACGGTCTCTGGGTGGTGCTCTGAAAGTCATAAAACTCCTACTGCAGAAAGCTGAATTATAACATTATTTATCACATTATTTTAATGGCTCAACGCTGCCTGGTTTGATAGGCTTATGCAGTCATACCCACTGAGAGAAAGAGAGAGACATGCGGGGAAAGAAAAAGAAAATCATTTAGTAGCATGCAAAACACAAAGCAGCTATATGTAAAACAATCCACAACACAGAAATCGAATACAGCTACAGATCGCACTCTAAGTAGTTCTCTTTTCTGTCCGTGTCTTTAATGATTTATGATTTGAAGACAAAATCCCTTTTAGAGTATCAAAGGAAATAACCATCCACGCATCCATAACTTCCCTTTAGTTTTTCAGACCAAATAAAATGTTGCTATGACAGTGACACTATACATACAACCATTCTAATCAAACATTGGTGTTGCAGTGTATATACTGAAATATGAAATATTTAATAATCTATAAGTATAATAAATCTATAATTTTTCCCACTACAGCCTGAGCCCCCCTCCACCAATAAGTGGCAGCTGGACAGCTGGTTGAATAAGGTCCAAGCCCAAACCAAACCCCTGGTTCCCCCTCAGCAAGAACATCATGGCACAGGTTGGTATAGCCCGTTACATTTACTCTGTCGACAAGAAACTGCGGTATATAGTAAAAGAAAAATCTGGTTTGATCTGGACTACTTATTTTGGTCTAATTGTCCTCTTCCCAGGCTCCATCGCCCAGGGTCCAGACACTTTCTCTCCAAAGAGTGAAGCACCAGGAGTGGGTACGGCTGCCAAGACTAAGCCCTGCGGATCCAACAGCACCCCTGTTCCAGCTACACCAACGGTGGAACACAAGGATACAAGGGGAGCCTTCTGGTAGGAGCTACAAGTGTGGAAATTTGCCAAAGTAACTTTTTGAATGACAATCTGTTGAATGAATTAATGAATGAATGACACACTGGGAGATGAACCCATTGTAGGCGACAACTGACAAAAATGTGTCTCTTAACAATCAAAGAAAAATCAATTCTTGCTCCCCGCAGCCCAGGCCGAGAGAAGGCCAAGGCCAAGCTCGGCCAGAAGGCCTCAGGGGACAGCCAGAGGTCAAAGATGAGGCTGTCGCCGGGCCTGTTGTCAGGGCCAGAGGTCACGACGCCGAGGAGGAACACCACAGGGAAGAAACAGCCAAGGCGGACAGAGAGATCAAACAGTGTGGAGGATAATCAGAACCAGACATGGAGCAGAGCAAACCAGCATAGGTAAGGAAGGGAGGACAAGACCCCTCCTCAACATTTTGGCTAAATTGTATGTGCTTACCATCAGTTAATAGGTGCATCCCAACAGTTTAAATTACTTATTATTTATTTAAAAGGTAAAATTATTAGTGCCTATTTCTTTTGAGCAACACTTGAGCAACGTGGTATTGATTGTTGATCCGTTGCTTTTTCCATTACACCTGCAAAATTGTGGATTGCCAATATTTATTGTTTTTAGATAGATTGATTAAATTGACAATAACAAAGGTAAAAACAAAACAGCAAAGACGCAATCCTGACATGCATGCCATATATGTAATACAGATTTTTCCATGTTCATGTTAACAGTGGAGGGTTTAGCTACATCTCGTTGCATAATTTTGACAAGCTCTGATAAAAGTGAAATATTCGGCAAAGTGACCAGGAACTACATTCTTCAAACTTTTGTAAGGGAGACCTATTTGAATAATTCTTCTTTTTACTGTAAGAAAACGTGTATGGGAAGGTAATTGTGATACCGGGGTTAGGGTACTTGTTTCAACTTGAGTGTGATATTTAACGGAGAACAAAATAACTGTAACAACTTATTTCTTGACAGTATATTACAACTTACATGCCACTTGTTATTGGTAAAACTATTACAGTTACTGTTAAGACAACCACGTCGGTATCGAGAGCTTACAGAGGCTCGAGTGGATCACTGAGCTTCTTGGCAGCTAGCCACTGAACACTGCCACTCCCACATCTGTTGTGAAAAATGCTCAGATTGAGTAGAAGCCATGCCAAACGGCCTGTTCAGCTTGATGTTGGGCTAATTAAAAAAAACGCTGACTTCCTAGTTCCCTTTCTTTATTCTTTTCTCCCTCAATCACTCCTTCCCTTTCCATTTTTAAGCTTTCCACATCCAAACAAGTTCGACTGAATACATGCTGTTTTCAATTATTTCATGCTGTCTTATATTTTGCCATTTTAACACACATTCCCCCCCTGGAGCTGGCCAAAGCAAACATCTTCTGCTGTTTGTCAGGGTGAAACTGCACAACGGTAGCAGTGCCTTGCTCAAGGGTGAATTCAATTTGGATTGTGACGCTTACCGGGTTTGTTCCTAATGCAGCCCTGCATCTAGGGAGAAGGACCTGTTGCCTCCGCCCTCCCTTGAGCATCAGAACCCCCTGAGGCCACGAAGCAAACCCCCCAGTGGGAAAACAGCCCCCAGGAAAGAACCTCGCAGCGCTACCAACTCAAACAACAATGCAGTCACTCCACCAGCAGCGCTACAGCAAACCCCTGTGCCAATACCTGCTGTCAGTGTAAACCAGGTTAGTGTTTGGGGGTGGGATATGTGTGTGTGTGTGTTTGTGGGGGGCTGTAGATAGTTTCTTCATATTTCTTCTGACTTTCTTCTCAGTGATGGCCTTAATGATTGCTCATGATAATACTGACGTCTCAAAGTTAATCCAGTAATTATTTATTAGTGTTACAATGCTACCTTTGGCGCATTGAAATTATATTATACAAAGTGGGTGTCATCCAGGCACCTGTCCCAAGCACCTTGGGATATTTTCCCTTTATTTATCAACATCTGAAATATGTAAAGACACTGTTTAAAACCAAGTGCTGCACACGTATAGCACTGTCCATGCGTCCTGTAATCACCATTTCATCCTTTTAGTCTCTAGATGATTTGACAAAGTCGTAAAAATTCCACAGGATAAAAACTGTATTATTACATGACTATTATGGCTCAACACTGACTGGTTTTATCGAAATATGGAAAGTAAGAGAGGGAGTCAAAGAGATAGAACTGAATCATCGACCATCGTCGTAACCTGTAATGAGTTAACACTCAGTGGTTTTATGAAGATTGGGTAGTTTCAAGGAGAGAAAAAAATATAAAGGAAGACAGAGAACCACTCACGCTGGCTTTATGTAACTAGAAGATAGAAAAGGACATGAATGAAGATTAGATAACAATTATACCGTGGCTTTTATTGAAAAAAGTGGAGTTTTTCTGAATATATGAATTTAATAAGACCAAATTCAAATAAAACAAATATTCAATAGGTCAAAATATCATTGTCATTAACAAAGAATAAACAGCATATTGTTAAACGTTGTGTGTCTCTACAATATGAGACGTACAATGAAATACCACAGGCCCAAGAACAGGGTGATTGAATGTTGGCCTTATGTAACTCGAGAGAAAAAGTCTGAAAGCCACTGAGGTAAGGTTGACATATGAGAGAGATGAATATGCACGCTCATCTTTGGAGGAACAAAAGAAGTTCACACAACGCATTTTGCCATGTTTTTATCTCTGTTGATCTTCATGACATCGGTGCCTCATCAGTATATTTGTTTGCTTTGAAATTTCCTCCACTTCCATTTGTATGCCATCATTCTCAAGAAAATATGCCTGAAAAACTGAGACAATTAACAGATTAACAGAAAACTGTCAGTAATACTGAAACAATTTTGACATCAACAGCTAGTGGCTCATCAGCCCAAGACAAGACCTAGAAAACTGACCTGAGAGAGACATCCCTGACATCTGTCGCCTGAGCAGCAGTCTGAGCTTCAAACTTTGCTTCATTCATTACATATAATTTATCTTTAGAATTCCTACTTATCAGCTATTTATGTTTTTTTCAACAAGAATCTGCATCAAGAAAACAAAAGACACCAGTTCTCCCACTACGAGGCATTACCTCAGATACTGTGTAGGACGTTAGGAGGCAAGAAATGTAGAATCAACCATTATAAAAATATTGCTCTGAATGTTGATTCTCAAGGGTCTCAAGGTCATTTTACATCCATTGTATTAAGGGAGATTGTACATCATTTCCGTATAGAAGTGCACTACATAATCATCTGTCGCCAACAACGGTCAGCCTGTAGGTGCTGTCATGACACCTGATCCGCTGCCAGCCTTAGCAGTGCAGGACAGCTAACGTTAGTGTCACCAGTCAGAATAGAAGAACTTTCCACAAAACATTGCTTCAAGAGACTTCAAGACTTCTGTTCAAGAGAGGAAAAGCTTTTGCCAGCAGTGTAAATAACCATTATACAGGGGACAGTTTGTTTCTGTTTTACAACAAACCACAGCATGGTGTTGTACTGAAAATCGATTTTGCAGATGGCAACATGCGTTGGACTGATACCAAAAGTTTGAGAAAACTGCGTCTTTGTGTCTGCCAAGCGTGTGGGTTTTTGCTCAAGACTGGGAACATTAGTGGTATTCTCTTCGCTGCATCTACCTCTGTAGTTGCTTTCCCATGTTGATGTTGCACACACAGCGCTGCTACTCACTTCCTTTTGTTTCAAACAACAATCATTGATCACTTCACATCGAAAATCAAGCATTGCTTGTCTGAGGGACAATTTTGATTGGATACAAAACAAGATCAGAGATGCAGGTGTAACTCTGCAGAGCTACCAAGAAAATAAACGAAGCAGACGCTGGCTGATTCTGCCTGCTGGCACACAAGAAGAATGTCAGGATGGTGAATTGGTGATGCACAAGCAGCTTAAAGGTAAAGACTTAAAGGTAAAGACTAGGGGATATTTAATTTTTTTCTTAATGTGTACAAATCCCATCAAAAGACCAAAATTAACAATGTATCGATCCTGACAAGTATTTTCTTTGTATCCAAAGCCTGATATAACGTATTCCTCCGTGCAATAGAGTTCCATTGTTCTCTAATCAAACCACAGGGTGACATGTTGCTTCATTACCATTACCAACATCGGCACTGTAGTTTATTTTGACTCAATTCTGCTGCTCTAAATACTCACCAGTGCACCAAATCTTTATTAATCCGCAGCTGAAAATAGTCCCCAACAAATGTGCCCAGCAGTTTTAGGAGATTACTGAGTTTTAAAAAAGAAAAATAAGAAAGAAAAATATATAAATGATTTCTGATAAAGATACACTTTTTTGGAACTCTGCCAATACGTCTATGAAAGAATTCAGAATAAGCAATGTGAAATCTTTTCATTTGCATGTGACAAACACTTGCTCAGTTGTGCGACTGGTGTTCATTGAATTTCACTGACATACAAAATTAGACATTTCACTTCACAGGCTAGTAGAACAAGCTTGTGCTGCCTAATTTGTCTGATATTATCACATGGGTAATATATATTGTTAGTTTTACTGATTATACTTTCTGTCAACTGCAGTTTTCTTTTTTGTTTTTGCAGGGGCTTAAAAATGCATCGGCAAATGGCATATTAGCCAGATTTTTTTTGTTGCGATAACCAAAGATAAAAAGCCCCCTTTTTATCATGCTAGTAGTTTAGAATTTTGTGGACGGTGTAGAGAGATTACAAGCTGCTTGTGTTTTTTGTGTGCACTTTCCATATTAGCAGCCACAGTGATCCTCGTAGGTTGGTATTCATTCGAATTATTCTTAGTCGTATTATTCATTCAACTCAAAGCTCTCTCCCCTTTGTCTTTTGTCATTTTTGTCTTCAAAACAGGATAAAAGGAAACACAGAGGTCCAAACACCAAAATCACACCCAAGTCCCGAGAATTCATCGAAACAGATTCCTCCTCCTCCTCCTCTGAGTGCCACTCGGATTCAGAGGAAGCCATCAAAATCCCTGCTCTGCCACCTCAGATGACACGCTCTGCGATTAACACACAGACGCTGTCCAACACACACGTACACACGCCTCTTCTCCCATGCCTGGCCTCTGTTGGCAGCATGGGGAGTCTGGGGACATTTGGAGGGAAGGGACTTCGAGTCAAAGATGGTGGCAATGTGGCCACAAATGGTAGCAGCAGTAGTAACAGTAGCATCAGCAGTGGTGGTAATGGCAGCACTAATAGCTGTAACTCCCTAAGCATTAGCAACATAAGTGGTTCATTTGGAAGTTCTGTTCCTGATCCTGGGGGGTTAGGAGGACAGTGCAAAGACCTGGAGGCCATGTCACCACCTTCCAACATTGGACACGAGGGGCCTCTCTCCCCCTTGAGGGAATACCAAGAGATCCAGAGTTTATGGGTGAAAATTGACCTGAGTTTGCTCAGCAGGGTGCCTGGCCAGGGTTTGGGGGAAAAATCCAGAGCAGGAATCACAGACAGGGATGGGAGCGAAGGGAGAGACAGAGAGAGACAGGGTGAGAGGATAGGGGTGGCAGAGAGAGAAAGACAGAAGCAGGAAGAGAGAGAGTGGCCAGGGCTGAGAGAGAGGCAGAAGGTACCTAAAGGGGAAAAACAGGAAGAAGAAAATGAGCGATTAGTGCAGGACAGAGAGAGGCAAGGTGACAGAGAAAGATTAACAGAGAGAGAGAGGCAGACGGACAGAGAGGACAGAGAAAGGTTTGGGCTTGGGGAGAGGGAAAGGACGACGGGGAGAGACAGAGAGAAGGCATGCCAAGGTCTGGGGGTCCCAGACAACCCCCCTGTGCAAGAGCAGATTAATCCCCGGCTGGCTGGGAGGACGGAGAGAGGAGAGAATGGAGGCAAACACAGGAGGCAGGCAGCTGGAAACATAGTGGTCCCAACAGAGAAACACACCAGCAAGAGCAAGAGGAAACACAAGGTGTGGCATGGGATATTCACTGAAATTCTCTTCACATATTCCAGTATATTTGAGTCCCCAACCATTCTATCCTATTATATTTCACTCCCAACCCCCCCAATCTGTGCCCTTTCCCTCTCAAATGTATATACTGTACTGAGATATAGTGTGTTCTCTGTCTTCTGTATTCCAGTTGGACCCCAGTGAGTCATCAGTCAATGGCAATAAAAAGCTGCGATTGGACAAAGACTGTCAGCTCCTGCCACCCTGCATCTCTCCAATCCACAACCACAAGAACAGCTCTACAGAGTGAGTATTAACTCCCCCAAAGGACTTAACAGGATAATGTGTAGATCACAATCACTGAGCTATCAAATCATCCCAGGTTCAACCTTCAATGGCTGATGTTCTTTTTGATCAGCCTCATACACAGTAGTTTTTTAAAATTAAAAACATGATTCACTGAAAGTGAAGTCAGTCAACAGAAGTTATTAAAACTTTTCAAGGACCTGATTAAGGTTTTATCATTCATTCATCAACATTAAAAGTTCACTACGTTTTTTGTAAACAAAAAAAGTTTAAAACACTTTACGATATAAAACCCATTATGTATGTCCTTGGGACCTAACAAGTCTGTTGAATTCATTTCCTTCCTCGTAAAACATTTACAAAGCTGAGGTTTTGGAGTAATTTGAAACCTACATTGTTTGCATCCATGTTTGCTTGCTAGCAGTGTTCTGCTTCATTGCCTTTGCTGGCGCATTGCTACATTTCTTGGTGTGCCGAATGACATGAAGCCATCGCAAGGACTATGTGTTGGTTCACCTGCCTGCACAAACATCCTCAAACAGGCACCCACTCATTGTGAATCCAGACTTAAAGTGTCCTTAGTGTTCTACTAAAAAAAGACTGCATGACATGACAAAATGTGAGAATTAAGTAACTCTTACAAACTGGTAAAGGCTCACGTTTGCCTTTCCCAATTCTCCCCCTCTTAGCTACTCAAAACTCCACATTCTGATGGGACGGGGACAGACACTAGTAGAGTATTTTTAGGAAAAGGCTTAAAATGTTTGGTGGTGATGAAGTCATTGGAGAGTTCAGTTCACACTGTGACACAGGAATGACAAATTGTGAATTTCAGCTTTCCATGTGAATTATTAAAAACAGACTAAGCTGGCTGTCGCTATAAATAAGCCTCAATGTGACAGCTACAGAGGAAATATTTTTTATAGCATCTCAGCGTTATCAAAGAGTATACAGCAGAGAAAGGTGGGAGGGAAAGAGGGGGTGACCTGGACTTGAACCCGTGACATTGTACGGCAGACATCTCAGAGTGTCTCTTTATCATCCAAGAGGCTTTTTATGGGAGCTGTGAAGTGGATGATGTGATCATCCTGCTCAGGCTCATTCAGCAATTTCTAACCTGCGACTTTTGAAAGTTATTATCAACCTGTTTTAATCAGTGAGTTCGTATTTTAACAACAGATAATTAGATAAGACATATATGAGTGACTGAGGTTTTACCCCAGGAAAGGTTTGTTTTGCCTTTTGTAAAACCTGTTACCTTTGCCCTCTTTTGTTGAGCATTTGAGTACAGGAAATGTCAATTAGGGCCATAAATAGTCTTGAAGGCTGAATCACAAAAGTCCTATTTTTTGCAGTCAAGAATTATGTTAATGTGTTTTTATAAATGTATTCTTAACAGTTTTTTATTATTAAAATAAAAAAAGGTCTTTGGGCATGCACGTGGGAACATATTTTCAGAGGTGGGGGGGTAGCATGCATGTTTTAATGTTTATAAGAAACAACTGACAGGTGTAGTACATTTTTTATAGTTAAACCTGAAACCTGTGTGGGAATATTATTACAGCAGATTAAACAATACAATCGATGTATTTGAGGATATTTAAACTTGCAACAAGCTCAGATTGTCAGAGGTTGTGTTGGCAACAGGGAAACAGGGAAAAGGACCAAAACGCAGACAGCTCTCAGAGGATGATGAGTGGTTTATTTCCTGATTGCAGGCAGGCAGACTGGCTGTCAACAGGTTACTGGCAGGCAAGCAGATAACAGGTCATAAGCATGCACTAATCCAAAATTAACAGGCACAGATCCAACACAGTAAAGATGACGAACCGACCAAGAACAAAGGAAAACCACAGCTTAAATACCCTCAGGTAGGGTGGGATAACAAGACACATATGAACCAATAAACACAGGTGGGAACAATCAGAGCAATCAGGCACTCACAGACATGAAGCAAAATTAACAGACACAAGAGGGAATGGACAAATTACAAAATAAAACAGGACCTAACAGAACCTAAACCCAAAACCCAGACAGAACAGGCATATTCAAAATAAAACAGGAACTGAAAGCACAAAATCCCAAAACCCTGACACAGATGCTATTGACTTGGTAAAAACTGCTAAACAGAAAAGAATCAAAATCTTTAACATATGGGCCGATTACCACTTACTTTGAATTCCATTCAAATCAATTTTATTTATATAGCGCCAATTTTTAACAGAAGTTATCTCTATATTATCTAATAATAATAATTGTCGCAGCGGTCTTCGAGCAGGGGTGCAGCAGGTTGCCCGCAATCATAGATCCAGACTCTCCAGCTCCGGAGGCAGAAGTACCTGCTGAAATCGACAGAGACGAGAAAGCACAAAACTACAAGAAAGAGAAGATAGTTAGTTAGTAACATGCATTAATGGGATAAGAATACCTACAGATGGAGAGGGAGAGGCGGAAAGAGCAACATGGGAAGTCCCCCGGCAGTCTAGGCCTATAGCAGCATAACTAAGGGATGGTTCAGGACTCTCCTGAGCCAGCCCTAACTATAAGCTTTATCAAAGAGAAAAGTCTTTAGCCTACTCTTAAATGAGGAGATGGTGTCTGCCTCCCAAACCCGAACTGGGATCTGATTCCACAGGAGAGGAGCTTGATAGCTAAAGGCTCTGGCTCCCGTTCTACTTTTGGAGACTCTAGGAACCACAAGTGACCCTGCATTCTGAGAGCGCAGTGTTCTAGTGGGGTAATAAGGCACTATGAGCTCTGTAAGATATGATGGCGCCTGACCATTAAAAGCTTTGTAGGTGCGGAGGAGAATTTTAAATTATATTCTGGATTTTACAGGGAGCCAGTGCAGAGAAGATAATATTGGAGAAATAGGATCTCTTTTCCTAGTTCTTGTCAGTACACGTGCCGCAGCGTTCTGGATCAACTGGATAAACTTAAGGGACTTTTTTGGGCAGCGTGGTAATAAGGAATTGCAATAATCCAGCCTAGAAGTAACAAATGCATGGACTAGTTTTTCTCTGTCATTTTGAGAAACGTTTTACCTGATTTTTGCAATATTACGAAGGTGAAAAAAGGCAGTCCTTGAAGTTTGTTTTATGTGGGAGTTAAAGGATAAATCCTGATCAAAGATAACTCCGAGGTTCTTTACGGTGGTGCTGGAGGTCAAGGTAATGCCATCTAGAGTAACTACTGTATATCTTTAGATAAAGTGTCTTGGAGGAGTTTGGGGTCAAATACTATAAGTCAAGTCTGCTTTATTGTCAATTCTTCCACATGTACAGTACATACATACAGAGAATCGAAATTGCGTTACTCTCAGAGCCCCGGTGCATACAGATAACACTAACAGTAGAGCCTAAAATCTAGATCAAATATAAAATATAAGCTAAAACTATACAATAAGGGAATATAAAAATAAAAAAAAAAGACATAGTAAAAAAAATAAAATAAAAATGAGGTTAAATAAAAGCAGTGCAAGGCACATGGCAGATAAAGTGCGAACCAGTGCACAAACAGTGCAGATAAAAAGATTTTAAGTGCATAAAAAAAATAGCTTATTCAGTCTGATTGGCATAACTTCAGTTTTGTCAGAGTTTACCATCAGAAAATTGCAGGTCATCCAGGTTTTTATGTCCTTAAGGCTGCTTGAAGTTTAGCTAACTGATTAATGTCATCTGGCTTGATTGATAGCTGTAATTGGGTATCATCCACATAACAATGAATGTTTATGGAGTGTTTCCTAATAATATTGCCTAAAGGAAGCATCAATTAGGTGAATAGAATTGGATTAAGCACAGAACCTTGCAGAACATTTCCTTTTCCTGACTACCTTTGGCGTGCGCAGAGGATTTATCGTTCATGTACAAACTGAGATCGATCTGTTAGATAGGATTTAAACCAGTCTAGTGCGGTTCCTTTAATGCCAATTAAATGTACCAGTCTCTGTAATAAGATGTGATGGTCAGTGGTGTCGAATGCAGCACTAAGGTCTTACAAGACAAGTACAGAGACAAGTCCATTGTCTGCTGCAATTAGATGCAACTTTGGTGTTTTATTCAACTTCTATCAATGATGTGTTATGTTTCAGATAGATGCCCTTGCCCTGTCTGTCCTCAGAGCGGTACATGGACTGCACTTATAAAGTGCTTTTCTACTACTAACAGACAAAGCACTTTATAATTGACCTCTCATTCACCCATTCACACACACACTCACACTCGCACACCGATGGCAACAGACAGATGGCCCACAACCCTGTGATTAGTGGACGAATTAAGTTGCTGCTCGGTGCGCATAAGAGGACCACGAGAGTCCGTATCCACAAATAAGAAAACACTGCATTGCAGCCCCTACTGCGCTGCCTGCGAAAGATCGCTGACGTCACTGCTATATGAAAGATTTGATTGGCTGTACAGAAATAAGGTCTCCATCTATGTAGATGAGTATCCAACAGTATTCTGTCGAATTAAGGCAAAACTAGGGGGTGCCATATTGAAACCAAAAAATATAAAATATGAATTTCTCCCTTTTAATTTTATATTTTTTCTCAAAGAAGGACACATGACAAGCGAGTTACAGTACAGAGCAGATACAGTATGTACAGTGTGCTGTAGCAGACAAAAAAATTGCTATTTATTTTCAGCTGAACTTTAAAAGCCAGAAATCTTCCCACCTGGCCAAGAAACTGTATCATTGCAAATGTATCACAGAGAAATATTTGGCAGATATACTGTGGTCATTTAAAGGGATAGTAAGTTCATACATTTACAATCTGATAGCACAAAAGAAACTTTGAGAGCTCTCGCGTGCTTTCTTGCACACACACACTGGCAGCCACTAACGGATAGACGCACACACATGCATGCAAATTAGCATAGTCATACATACAAACACACTTGCACACCTTAATTATTCTGTACACAGACACAAAAGCGCACACACACACTCACAGTTTCACACACGCACACACTAGAGCAACTAATTAGTCTTTGTCTCCCTGGTTTTGTGTATTATCACTAATGTCGGGGCCCGGGGCGTCGTTCTGCGAGCTCAGCAACTTTTCCCGCTGCATCAAACCCCAAGAGTTTCCAGGCAGAGGAAAAACATAAAAATATTATCTGTTGTGTTGCAAACAATATGAGTCACAAGAGCTACAATAAGGCAGCTGCGGGAATAATCGTTGATGCTGTAGCAGGGAAGGCAGAATTACCACAATTTTAGAAGGAAAATATCATTCAGCAACTGCAAATGAAGTCGCAACAAGATCATTAGACATTGTTAGCTGAGCTTATTAAAGTAGGGTTTTACATGCTGGATGTTTGTGTCGTTAGAATGCACTTAATTTGTTTTTTCAAGGCAAGTCCGTTCATTTGTGTAGCCCCAAATCCTGTCTAATGTGAAAATGTGAGGAGGGCCAGCTCTTTTAAAAAGCAGCAAACAGGTACACAGCAGGACTTCTCCTGGTCATCATCAGGAGGACTCAAGTAAAAGTACCATACTAAAATTATACTTTATTATTGGCATTCCTCCATAACCTCTTACATCTATAAAGTCATCTTTACTGAATAAACTTTTCTTTCATCATGAAACATTTTCTACATGTGCTCAGTAGTTACAGGGTGATATACATCACAAGTGTGAGTGTATGTTTTTTGAAGACAAAGTAATATATAAAGTAGGGAGTAATGTTGTATTTTTTTCTACTGTTAAGTGCAAATCAAGACAAGTCAATTTATATAGCACATTTCATAAAACAGGCGTAGACTCAATGTGCATCAAAATAAAAGCAAGCAAGAAAAACAGGCAAAAATCATGCATGACAAAAACATATAAGAAAGTATTACAAATATGGAAACATATAAGATAAGATATGGTAATACAATACAAATCGGAATAAGATACGTAGATATTATCATTATTATTAAAAAGGGAATAATAATGATAAAAATACTGATTCTATGATAAAGATTTAACCTGTTAACCTGTAAACCTAACTAAAAGCTTGCGTCTGCTTTTGAAAGAAGACTCTGCTATAGCAGACCTTAGTTCAGGTGGCAGGGCATTCCAGAGAGTAGGACCATGATGGCTGGAGGCACCATGAGCTGATTTAGAATTGATTCTAAGTGCAGTGAGGAGACCTTTACTTGATGATCTGAGGGATCTGACCGGTGTGTATGCAGTGAGCATGTCAGCGACGTAGGAAGGAGCTAAGCCATTCATAGATTTCAAAACAACTGGGAGCCAGTGAAGAGAAGTTAAAATAGGAGTGATGTGTTCAAACCCTTTAGTTAAAACTCTGGCTGCAGCATTCTGAATAAGCTGGAGTTTATTTAACACCGGCTTTGTCAGTCCAGCAAAAAGTGCATTACAGTAATCAAGTCTACTGGAAATAAGACACATTTTAAAATGGACCTTCATCATGAAATCACGTTTCTTTTATGTGCATTAACTAATGTACACAACCACTATTGGCAACCAATGGGAATTGCAGTACGGCCTCATGCCTCTCATCCTCACATGCAGCTAAGCAATGGTAGGTGTTAAGCGAAACAAGAAAGTGAATAACACTTTAGCAATAGGCACAAGTAAGCTAACTAATTAGAACACATATCCGAAACAAACAAAATTCAGTAACTTTAAATAAATGAATAATCACACTGCTTTGTCATTCTTGTGCGTGTGTGTGTGTGTGTGTGTGTGTGTGTGTGTGTGTGTGTGTTCAGTAGCTCTCTAAACAGGAAGCAGTCTCGACGGCGCGATGAAAAGCTGCTCCCGCCCCTCCTGTCCCCCCTCTCTAACGATCCCCCTCGTAAACGGACCTGTGACAGCAGTTCCTCTCTCAGCCAGGAGGGCGGCGTCGCTGGGATGCTGCCCTGCTCCACCTCTTCTTCCACCTCTTCCACTTCCTCTTCCTCACACAGACACAGGAGAGGTGAAGGCAAGGCATCATCGCATGCGAGAAATGGCAGCGTAAGTGCTCAACAATACTATATCTTGTCAGCATTTACATAAGCAAATGTGTTCTTATTAAAATTATACACCAGGTTTTCTAGAGATTTGACTGCCAGGTCAACTTACACTCTAAATGATGATTACCTTAAAATAATGCAGCACTCCCAGCTAGATTATGGGCTCTGGTCCTTCATTGTCCACACGTTGGTACACACTGTGTTTGAGTGATAGCCTTGTGGCATTATCTTCTCACCTGACACTGTTCCAAAAATAACTCTTGAGGTAATGCCATTCTTCAGTCGAATAACTCTACAACCTGCCATACATCTGCACTGATGTGAATCATGTTCCCTTACTTCCAATTTGTCTGAGTTTCCGGAGCCAAAGTCACTAAAATATCTTAGAGTGCTTTGTTTTACAGTAGCAGGTAATGCATCAGAAACAGCAGGGCAGATACATAAAGCAGTACAGCTCCCGGTAATATTACTGCTACAATTACTAAATGCAGAAGTGAGTATTTCTGAAATGACATTAATACATTTAAAGAAAATGCACATGATTTCCCTTTAAAGTTTCAGAAGGTTTTGTTCCCTTTTGAGGACATTAAACAGCGAAAATGTAAGTTAGATTCCACATTTGGATTTCCAAAGTGACTTTAGAAGCAAAACTGTAGCCACTGTAGTAGCGACATTTGGCTCAAATGACTTTAGGCGCAATAGCCTAAAGGACCAGTTGTTTGTGATTGAGACAGTTAAGTCAGTTTAATCACATCTCTCAGGCTTATTTTGCGTCATTCTTCCAGCCCCTACAGCCACACGTGAATCCATCACTGTGAATGAGAAGCCAACAATAACGTTCAAGTAGGTGGTTGATGAAAACCACACAGTGTAATACTGACTGATACTATCATACCAATGCCCTCTCTCCTGCAGGAAATGGATCCCCATGGCGAGAAGCCCAGCGTAGACGGTTACCATGCCAACGGACAGTCAGACTCAGAGGTGTGGTCGGAACCTCTGATGGAACCTGCCGAATCTCGCAGGCCGAAACTGTCATTTAGCGACACGTATGTAGAAATACAGTGTATACCACACACACACACACACACACACACACACACATACAGTATTGTAATCAAGCATGTCTTGATTATTACACTGTATAAATGTGATGTGCATAGTTTTTTCATCATTTTGTATCATTGTATTATATAATTCTGATATATGAGTCTTCTCTCTAAGCCGAGATAGCAAAATACATTTCAACAAAACAAAAATAACTGTAAACTCAGTGTCTTCATTGCATTTTTCATGGAGGCTGACCAGGCTAAAAGGCCAAATGTTGTCCTATTAGTGTATTGTAGGTGGTGGAAATATCTGTAACCTGTGTGTACCTGTAACTCCCTCACCTCTGGTCCAGTTTAGTTGAAACCTGGAGTGATGATGCATCTTTTACTTATTTGTCCCAAAGGGTTCCTGCATTTTTCATTAAACAACATGTTTTGCTGTTTAAGGTTACGCTAAGCCTGAGGTGTGTATAGCTAAGTAGGCTACTGTATATAACTCACTGTACGCTATGAGTGCATAGCCAGTGATTATGCAAATCACTCTAACATGAAGGTTTAAAAAAAGGATTTGCTAAACGACGTGTCAGTGCAAGCATGCTATTTATGTTCTTTTGTCACTGTGCTGTTCCCAGAGTCCACAGTGCAGACTACTACATGCAGGAGGCCAAGAGACTGAAGCACAAGGCTGATGCTTTGGTAAGATGACTGTTTCTGCAATCTCTGAAAAACATAGGTTACACACACACACACACACAGACAGACTTAACACCTCCATGCTCGAGCATATGCAGGAGGCAACGAGCGAACAGTTAAATACGCGCCGACAGAAAGAAAATGATTTGAAAATACACAATGTTAACATCTGCAGTCTAGACTGTAATTATGTGTGTACTTGTTCAGATGTGTGTGTCGTTGCTCGTTTGTGTTGCCGAAAAATGAAAATCTATTTCGTATCAAGGACTGTACTGTATAATTTGTGTTATTTATTGCACCATTTGTCTCCAAGGGAACATTGCATTCAAGGACTGATGATGTCTGCAAGATTATACAATATCAAAAGAATTATCTGATCCCCCCCCCAACAATGAAATGAGATTTATTTAACTTTTTATTTACCTTATGTTTACACGTTGTTTCCTCAGATTTATCTGGGGATTTGAATCTTAGCAGGAGATTATTCAAAGAGCAGATTGTGCGACTGCCACAATGCTGTTAAGACATTGCTTATTCTGTCTCTGTCTTATTCTTGTCTCCGCTCTCTCTCTGTCTATCCTCTGTTACATTTTTTTTTTTTTTCTTTTTTCTCGTTGTGACATTTCTTCTTTCTCTGTCATTCTCTTTCTTTGTTCTTTCTTCCTCTCTGTCTGTAGATGGACAAATTTGGTAAAGCGGTGAACTACGCAGACGGCGCCCTCTCCTTCATAGAGTGTGGAAACGCTATGGAGCGAGATCCGCTAGAGGCCAAATCACCATATACTATGTACTCTGAGACTGTGGAGCTAATCAGGTACTGTGTGGATGAATAGACGGAAAAGTGACATTATCAAGTGAAATGAAGAAAAAGGATTTTGTAAACACTTCATTTTACAAGTCTCTAGTTGTCTAATGATTTTGTAGAATTAAACTGATAATCGATATATTATGTCATTTGGTACTAATTATAAGAAAAATGAAGACAGGGTTTAATTGGTACCCTTTAGATTAATTCCAATATATTGGAAGGCCATCAAAGGTTGGCGTGCTGAGAGCAAGTTACTGTATATAAAGATGTATACTAAATGCTTTAAATGTCTATCTAGCACCTATTAAGAATACTGCAGCGCCATTTTAGAATATTTTACACAACATTAAAACAGCAAGAAAAGTTGCACATATTTTTCAAAGCAGCTACAGCAGTGACACTGAACTATACTCGGATGTGAACCTTGCGAGAGAGGTCTTGTTGATGAAATATACGATAAACATGCATGGTGTTCAGAGCAACGGTGATTAATGACAATGTTAGCCTACGTGGACTTATGAGATATACTTCAACTGTAAATGAGTGCTTGTATCTGCCTGGACTGAACTGAGCTCCCTGTCATCAGGGCTCTGGCTGACAGGACGACTAGGGGTGGAGCACTAACTGGTGCCACCTGACTGTAATTTTTGGTTACATTGAATCCGGGACGCTTAAAAAAAGTGTAGAATATGTGTAAATAAATATTTAGCTTTGTTTAAATTGATCACTTTAACATTTTTACAGTCGTTGAGATTTTAACAGTTCTCTCAAGGAAAACTCTGGAATTCAACTACTTGTACACGCTACCCAATTATGCAACTATTATATACTTTCATCTTTCCTTGAAAACCCAAATAAATGAGTGGGCACTTACCATGCGATTATTTGAGCTGACTGCGATCATTTAGCATAATTGTTAAAATCGTTTCCATTCACCTGGATGAAACTAACAGGAATGTCACATTTCCATCACTATTTCCATTCAGTGTTTCCCACACATAGACTTTACTTGGGCGTGCCACTCAGGTATATTAAAGGCTGCCAAAGTATATTTGGCAACCCATTTTAGCATTTATTTTTATTTTTTTTTTATCTGTCCAAGAGAACGACGCTAGCCGCCATCGATTAATAAGTGGACAATCTCCCCCCGCGCTACCCCACCCGTGCCGTCTACTGACAGTCGCACATGCTCTGCAGAGAAACACACAGAGAGAGCATCTCCTGTTTAATGTACAGGTCTACTTATGCCGTTGTGTAAAAGCTGGCAAGTGCACCTGTTGGTGGATGATGTCATTCGGTGCCACATTGGTTTCGATTGTTTCAAAAGGCTACGTCATTAACAGCAAGCCTCCTCCGCTCGCGGCTCACCTGCTGCTGGGAAAACTGAATCGTGGGTGAAAAAATCCAAAACGCAAGTTGTGTTGTTTGGGCGACTTTATAAAACACACTGCTGACGAAGAAAGTCATCAGAGCAGACACATACAGGGAGAGAGAAACAGAAAGAGGTGGGGTGAGGCAAGCATTATTAGTCTTATACTATAATAGTGCCATAAAATGAACAGAAATAGACAATTAAACCGTTAATCGCAATCATTCGTATGACAATTATTCGTCAACTAAAATGTCACGATCGTGACAGCCCCAAACATGTGCACTGTCTCAGAACGTTGTCTTTATTTCCGTAAAATTACTACCAAACTTATCAGTCCAACCGTGACCTGTTGAGGATTCAGCCTTTTTGCTTTAATAATGTTCTGTGGTTGCATATGGTCACCTCTCTGCCCACAGAAAAGGACAAATCAAAACGTGAGCTCTAAATCCTAATGAGCATGAAGCCAGTGCTCTATTCAGAAATGTCTGGTCTCTCCAACGTTAGATTTTTTTTTTGTCTAAAGCTTCACAGACCTGAAGGGTAGCTAATGAGCATAGTTTAACTAGTGTTGCATTACAGGATATTTCAGCCTTTCACAGCTGCCAATGTGTGAAGTCAGAGCAAATGAGAATAACAAACGACTGCTACCTCTGAAAGCAGGCAGGTTGACTGCAGGTTGCTGTAGTGGGAGAGAGTCTTTTAACTGAAGGACTCCAGTTCAAGCTCTGCTTGTCTGCACTCATCCATCCTGCTGAAGTGTCCTTGAGCAAGATGCTGAGTCGTTACCAGCTGCAGGGCAGCTGATCTGTGACTATGGCCTTTGACCTCCCTGAGGGGGGAGCAGAAGAAAAGTTCAAGCATTTTCCTACAGAGAAAAATAAAGTAAAAAGGTGTAAGTCCTCTCCCTTGGTTCAGCTTTCACCGCTCAATATCAGATCGGGTCACTGAGGGCAGGAGGCAACAGCATTACAGCATTTGTTTTAAAACAATACCTAATCAATAACCAATGGAGAAATGTGTCCTTCCACAGGGGTAGCGGACCTGTAGCTTGTCTTGTCTAAGGGCACTTCAGCAGTGTAAGCTGGAGGAATTAATCACTAATCACTGTTATTCTTTATGTACAGAAAGAGCAGCTCCTTGAATGATTTTAACCTTGATTTTCTCATTTAAAATCGAACCTTGAGTATACATGTATTCAGTATTCACTTCAGCGGAAGAGTAATGAGCGTCTCTCCCCTGCAGGTATGCCATGAGGTTAAAGAACTTCACCAGCCATTCAGCCACCGTCGCTGAGAAGAAACTAGCTGTGTTGTGGTATGATTCTCTTTTTGTGTGTGTGTGTGCGTGTACATAAAATACAGTAAGTGCAGTAGCCCAGGTTTTTTCCCAGACATCAAAAATGTTTCCAAATTGTTTCTTACTATTTAGATTTTTTTCTATTTAATTACTCAGTTATTGACCATGTGGCTCTTATCCTAAATCTCTGTTACTCTTACTTGTGTGAGGTTTACTAGTTTCAAGTTGGATTCAGAAACCACTTGTTACTGCACAAACCTGTTGTAAATTGCCCATTTTGGTTTTATACAGTCTATAGTTTCATCAACCTGATAAATACGACCTGTTCAGGAATAGCTGTGTATTCATGACACGTGATCATTAGCGCAACAGACACTCCCGAAACTGCTATATAAGGCTCCACGTGCCGCTCTGTTAGTGGATAAGTTTCATTCACAAAAATGTCACCCAAGCATAAAAATATGATTTTAACACCTGCTGTTAGACATAACAAATTAAGGAATGTAGTCGTATTAATCATTTTATGGGCAATTAGAAAGTCTGATGATATGTCATCCGAGCTGCGCTGTCCTCTGACAGAAATACGGAGAGACTGGTTTGAAATGAAGTAACATAAGAAGCGTCTTACAAAGCTACGTGTTCCGTGACTAAAGCCGGCAGACACTGTACGGATTGCCTGAATGATCAACGATCTGGCTCTCGGGACGATCGGATGGATTTCTGTCGTATCCAAAATTTTGGCTGGCTGTCTTGCAGTCTGAGCAGTTCCGCGGTTCCAGCCGTGCAAAAAGGCTGTTTAAAACGTGTACTGTGAGTTAACACGACGTACATCATTAATAAAAACGCACAGCGTGTACCCAGCTTTAGACGGGAGGCGGTCAAGAGAATCTGACAGTGACAGAGACGGACAAGAGAATATTATAGTCTTGTAGCAGGAGATGATAGCCTACAGCAACGACCTGACAGCAGCGACAGTGACAGCGACCTGACCTCTGTCGGACTGGGAAATTCCAAAGTTCATTCCGATGAAGGCACTTTTGTTCTTAAGTCCCCTGTGGAGACAATCCGCTCGTGAATTTCATTCAAACCGAAGGGAAAAGTCTGACCAAGAAAAGATTGGTGAATGGGACAAATTCTCTTAAATCACTCGTCCACGCCACTTCTGCTTGTACGCGTGGTTCTTGCATGAGGCCCAATGCATCTGAATATACAGGAGACAGCCCACCATGTGTCCGTTTTTAATTGGACAGTTAAAAACACACATTCTAGTAGAAAACTGTAAAGCTCGCTATGGTTGCTAAAACCCAAAAACCTTGGTCTTTTCTTTTTTCTTACTCACAGTGATCCAAAAAAACATTTAATTTTTTATACCTCTGTGAATTAATGAATTTACAATTGGCAAGCAAAGCTGTGGATTTTTATATAATCATCTAATAGTATTATGCATTTCCCACATTCTTTATTTCACTGAAGTTCTTCCTAATCCACAAGGACTTGTGGGGCGTGTTTGATGTCCGGGTGCATTTTGTGTGGATGAAATGAAAATAATACTGAGGACGGAGCTTTAAAGGGAATTTGTACAGAGGTTTCATCTGCCTTCTAATGGTTTTGTTTCCATAGTAACCGCTGTCTGTCTCTGCTGTATCTGAGGATGTTCCATCTGAAGAAAGACCACGCTGTCAAGTACTCGCGGTCGCTCATGGAGTACTTCAAGGTAACACACACGCACACACACACACGCACACACACGCACACACACACACACACACACACACACACTTGGACATGGACTTTATTTCCTTCCTCTCTCTCTCTCTCGTTTTTGTCCCTCTGTGGTTGAGAAACATGAAAAGCTAATTGCAATTTCTCAAATACATTTTATATTCATTTTCATGGTGCCTGTGCATTAATTTTGCATGCCATTATTAAAATCCATTCTTTCTCTTTGATATTAATGTATTAATTAGCTCCATCAATCATCACAGTGGATTGTGAGTGTTTAATGTGCTTGTTTTGATTAATTATGTTTAGTTTAATTAATTACTGAGGATGTCATTATCACAGTGCCGCATTTGCATTGATGGGATTGGATTTCTGGGCAGGGACTGACTGGGGGTTCAGCTGTGTACGTGTGCGCAGGCTGTGTATACAGTATGTGTTGACAGAACTGAAAAAAAACTACTGAAATCAGTCGGAGTTTAAAAGAGAAATGGCACAAAAACAGTCTAACACATTATTCTGTAATATACTTATCCACATGACACAATGTGGATTTGAAGTGCTTGTCACTGAGTAACATTACACGTGTTATTGTTCAGAAATTACACATACTGTATGGGGCAAATTGGTGGCTCAGTGGGGTTCGGCTCATGTTATATTAACATTAATATTCAGCTGATGCTTTTGTCTAAAATGGTTTTTCATTTTACTGACTAAATGAGCATTTTGTATCCAAAATATATAGTTTGTATTTATTGAAAACAACAGCAAAATATATAAACCACCCTGTATTGACTTACTGTGTTATTTAAAAAAATATATATTTTATGGTAATTTCTTCTAAATTAAATCACTTACTTGAGCTTTTATGCCTTGTTTAATCACTTAGTAAATATCTAATTTCAAACAACCTTTTGGCTAACTGTGGCGTATTTATAGCAATGTTTGTTAAAATTGGCCTGACCCTGTTAAACCAATAAATGAACAGCGAATGTGTTCGCTTTTTTGTAAAAATGCTTACGCGCTTAATTGCCTGGAGTTAGAAGAGAAGACCACTCTCTTCTTATGTGTCAGTTAAATATGAAGCTCCAGCTAGCAGGCTGTTCGCATAGCTTAGTATAAAACCTGGAAGCAGGTGGGAAAAAAGCTGCCCTGGCCGCCTAAAAGGTAAAACATCGGCACATAACCCCCTGTAAACCCACAACTTGTCATTTTTATACTTTTGTACGTAATAAACAAACAAGATATAAAATGTTAATTAGTGAGCTTTAGAGGTGCTGGTAGGTACATTTGTTACCTTCAGACAGAGGCTTTATGCTAAGCTAAGTTAACCGTCTTTTTGTTGTAGCTTCAAATTTGACAGGCAAAAATATGACTTGTGGTGCATATTATCATTTATTTTTCTTCATTCTCTAGTCTTTCTGTCCTGTATCTCCTAAAGCAGACACCGAAAGCCATAAAAAGCATGTCTTAATACATTTGTATTTTTGTGACCCAGAATTCCGCCAAGAGTTCCCACCAGGCACCCTCTCCCTGGAGGAGTAATGGGAAGTGAGTACACACACACAGCCCCCCCTCC